>CM065592.1:265167454-265767454 GCA_033119425.1 Bufotes viridis
CTTATCAGGTTCCCACTGCTTGCTTTCAGCTCCATGTGTTTCAAGACTGCAATTTCGGTCTCTGCACATAAACTTACTGAACAAACAGGGTCACTTGCACCAATGAGTCCAACAAATATACATGTTGACTTGTCCCCAAGCAAGAAATCACTATTGGGTTGAGCGAACACCTGAAAGTTCGGGTTCGACGGGTTCGGCCTAACTTCACAAAAAATTTTGGGATCTGAACTTAACCCCAAACCCGAACCCCATTGAAGTCAATGGGGACCCGAACTAAAATGGCCCTAAAAATTAAATGGAAAGGGCTAGAGGGTTGCAAAAGGCAGCAAAATGTGCTCAAGAGCATGGCAAGTGCTCTGCAAACAAATGTGGATAGGGAAATAACTTAAAATGAAAGAAAATGAAAAATTATTAACCAGCAACTTGGAGGAGGAGGAGGAGGTAGCCAGCTAACAATTTTTTATTTTTTTTTATTGGGGTAGCCCCCAAAATAATGGGAAAAATCAAAAAAAATCAAAGAATAAGTGCACTTGAGTACAAGAATGTATGGTTGAGGCGGGTATAAATGTCTATTCTGCACAAGGTACAGACAAGTCTTGTGGGATCCGAGCCTGGTTCATTTTAATGAACGTGAGCTTGTCCACGTTGGCTGTGGACAGGCGGCTGCGTTTGTCTGTATTGACACCCCCTGCCGTGCTAAATGCACGTTCAGACAATACACTGGCTGCAGGGCAGGCCAGCACCTCCAAGGCAAAAAGGGCAAGCTCAGGCCATGTGGACAGTTTGGAGACCCAGAAGTTTAATGGGGTAGAACCATCAGTCAGTACGTGTAGGCGTGTGCACATGTACTGTTCCACCATGTTGTTCAAATACTGCCTCCTGCTAAGACGTTCCATATCAGTGTTGTATGCAAACATGCTCTGTGGCACAACAGTACGGGTTTATCAACCCAACTACAGAAATGCAGTTTTTCACCGCAAAGTTTTAAAATAGGTTTTTCAGGGGTGTATGCAAACATGTTCTGTGGTATGACAGTACTGGTTTATTACAGCAACTACAGAAATGCACTATGTCACCGCAAAATTTAAAAATAGGTTTTTCAGCGGTGTATGCAAATGTGCTCTGTGGTACGACAGTAAGGGTTTATTCCACCAACTACAGAAATGCACTATGTCACCCCAAAATTACAAAATAGATAATGTAGGCGGACTTGACCTGCCAGAAAAAAGGAATTTTTCCTCCACTGAGCTACCAAAAAATAATTAGACTGATGTCCCTGGCACACTGGCACACATGCAGGTCCAAGGACACTGCAGTTGCTAAAATGGCCACCGACCCTCACCTCAGTAACAGATGGATTAAAAATTATTTTGCAGTATCACTGGGCTCAGCGCTAGGAATACATATGCAGCATAGCACCTTAAATAATTGCTGTAGTTTGAAGAGTTAACACCACCAAGTTCAACAGATTTCTTCCCTAATCTCTCCCTGACAGGACCAGCAGCAGCCTGTCCCTACACTAAGAGCAGAGTGACCTGCGGCGCTACGTGACTCCAGCTTAAATAGAGGCTGGGTCATATGCTGCACAATAGTAGGCATGGCTGTGATGGCTTCTTAGGGCAAAGTAGTGAAACACTTGTTGATTGGCTGCCTTGCAGCCTTTAAAAAAGTGGTAAGAAATCGCCGAACAAGGAACCCTAACCCGAACTTTTACGGAAATGTTTGGGTTCGGGTCCGGGTGCGAAAAACTGTAATGTTCAGTACCAACCCGAACTTTATATTTCGCGTTTGCTCAACCCTACTATTGGGTCATGTGCTGCTGTATAATCAGGTTACATCCTGCCTCCTCAAGCATAGTATCGGATCTGAGATGGGTAAGAATATCTTACATTAAAACATACTGTATATCTAGAATCATTAAATGACACCCAACCTCTAACACTGGCTTTAGGGAGAAGAAAAAAGAAAAACACAAAACTAATATTACAAATTAGTAATAGACACCAAATTACAAAATTTCCTTTTCACAATAATCTTGCCAATATTTTATTACTTTTACACCTCTTCCTGCTATTTTTGTATAGTATCTTCTTTACCCTAAAATTTTAATAGCTAAAGCATTGCTTTAGGTAGGACACCGCAACACAACTACGCTACATCAGAGCCACTACCACTCCCAT
Organism: Bufotes viridis; assembly: GCA_033119425.1. Taxonomy (NCBI): domain Eukaryota; kingdom Metazoa; phylum Chordata; class Amphibia; order Anura; family Bufonidae; genus Bufotes; species Bufotes viridis. Next base: position 265,169,635 of record CM065592.1, read on the forward strand.
CCTCTGAAGAACATGGGTCACCCTGCATGGGGTGGAGAGAGGCCTCCCTTTCAGACATGTTGGTGGCAGGTGTCTGCTCGCCAAAAGCTGCAGTAAGCTGCGTACACAGTGTTTCCTGGTAATAAAGTATTTTGGTCTTTCTTTTGTCCAGAAGAAAACATTCCCCCATTTTGCTTTGATAGCGAAGGTCTACAATTATGGCTATCCTGTAATCAACAGACTGCTTCATGTTAATGATACGCCTGTCAGTGCATAAGCAAGCAAGCATACAGCTTGCCATTCTTGCTAGCGTGCCTGAGAAGCCAGTCCTTTCTGGCTATGTTCCCCACTGAAACTATTGGGTGTCGTGGCCAGTATCATCATCATCATCCTCCTCCACCTCTGACTTCTCCTCCTTGAGTGCCAGCTCCTCACCCCAGCCAATCAGCAGATAGCCAGCCCCTGTGATGTCACAGCCCTATAAAAATCCTTATCATGCCTGGTCTTCGCCATTTTCCAGTGAACTTTGTGCAGGGAGAAACGTTACAGACACTAGGGACAGTGTGTCATGGCTTGGTGATGTTTGCTGTGACACTTTGGTCACACATGCTTGTTGCCGATGGCAACGTGTTGTTGTTGTTGTATGTGGGGGCACTTCCCCTTTAAGGCAGTCTTCCCTCCTATTCTGGTAATCACGGGGTTAAGAGGTGAGCTAGGTGGAGCTTGGTGTGGCCTCATGGCTCTTATTGTTCTGGAGTAGTGAGCCTGAGGTCAGTTTTTCTTCAGTGTCTTGAGGAGCTGGGGCTATTCACTCTGCCCAGTCCTTGAGGGCCATCTTATGGGACATCGATTTAACCTGATGTCTTTTGCTGTCACCCCTTTGTGTCTGTTTCATTTACCCTACCTTATTTGTTGTATGTTTGGTGTGGGTTTATGTTTGGTGTTGTTGTTATGTCTGGTTTTGTGTTTCATGTCTGGTCTGTTTGGTGTTTTAGGTCGGCATAGGTTCTCTGGAGTTTCCCGGAGGGGGAACTACAAGCAGTGCTGCCTGGTCCCGCCATGGTTCATTCCACATGGTGGTCCAGGGTGGTTTCTACTAGATTCTGTGTTTGGTGTTTGTGCTGGGCTCTGTCTGGTGTGTATGTTCGGGCCTAGGTGCTATACCAGGATTCAATGGTAGCGGCATGGATGGCTCAAGTTCCTGGTTGCAGCTGTGTCAGGTAGGTGTCCATGTTGTTCCTGTTGGCAGTGGTGTTTTCTGCCTTGGGACAGTGACCTGTCGTGTCGTCCGCGACTGGCTGCTTTCTTCCCATTTGTTGCATGGCCTGTTAGAGACTCCGGTTCCTCTGTGTCGTGGGGGAATCGGTTGTCTCCACCTTCTGACGCCATATTGCAGGGACTGATAGGGTCTGTAGGGACCAGGTTCAAGAGTATGAGCCCCCTTCCATTGAGGGAAGTTCATACAGTCAGGAGCTCGTTGTGATTGGGTAATCCGACGAGCTAATGGACGTAAGGCGCAAATCACAACCGGATTTGGAACATACAGTTTTATTAGAAGACGACGCATTTTGGGGTACGGATGACCCCTTTATCAAGTCTGGTTTGCTGCAGCTGTAGTGCAGCTGGATTGCTGTAGCTTCTTTGTCACTGTTGCTGGCCGTGTGTCGCGGTACTCAGTCTGGGATGGATACAAACTGGCTGGGGCACCGTGGCTTGCACTGAGAGTGTGCAATCTGGCAAGGCTCGGGTCCTGGAGGGGTTGTTGCGGCTGGAGTGCCAAAGCCCAGCTTCTGCACATGGCCTGTGCAGCTGCTCCCTGCACGTCCTGACTGCACAGGCAATGTGCAGAAGCCGGGCTTTGGCGCTCCAGCCGTACCAACCCCGCCAGGACCCGAGCCTTGCCAGATTGCACGCTCTCAGTGCAAGCCACGGTGCCCCAGCCAGTTTGTATCCATCCCAGACTAAGTACCGCAACACACGGCCAGCAACAGTAAAAGAGCAGCTACAGCAATCCAGCTGCACTACAGCTGCAGCAAACCAGACTAGATAAAGGGGTCATGTGTACACCGAAACGCGTCATCTTCTAATACAACTGTATGTTCCAAATCCGGTTGTGATTTGCGCCTTACATCCATTAGCTCGTCAGATTTTGTATCCAGTCTTCAACCAAATGGCGACCTGGCCCTCGTCCTAGGTTCTTGTGGACACGGCAGCGCCAATCCGGTGCACAGTTAATCCAGCTGACCTTCATCACGATTGCACCCAATTCAGTGCAATCTCAACAGGTGAGCAATACAAACTCACCCCAGTATGAAGGACGCTGGTTTACTCTTATTCTACTTACCCTATGAGCGCCTTTCTCATCTCTTGGCCACATATTTGCCATACAGTCAGGAGGTCAGGGATAGGATTTAGGGATGGTTAGATGTGTCCTGCTCCCTTTTCCTTGTTTTCAGGCTTAGTATCTATCCCGTTTTACTAACTTTATATGGTGGGGAGTTTCCCTCACTCCCCACCGTGACACAGTGATTAGAAAATAATTTATTTGAAAAACATTAGTTTTCAACAGTTATGGGGCAGCACTGAAAAAGTGTAGGGAGATAATAGGGAGACTTTATCCACACTATAGGGAAGAGAGCAGGGACAATTGAACAGTGTAAAGCCTGGGTAATAGGAGCTATTCTATTATACCTTGCTGCACTAATGTGGGTTAAAAAGTGTTCTAATACTAGTGATTTTAGGCTGTTCATATACTTTTATACATAAGTAATTCCATTAAGCCTTGAATCTGCAATTGGGGTGAAATTGCAGCCCTATTATTACTGAATTTGAGGTGTTCACATTAATTTATACATAAGTAAATCCAATTATCCTGGATTCTGTAATTGGGGTGAAATAGTGGTCCGATACTATTGATTTTGGGGTGAACAGGCTCTGTAGCAATCAGCTGTGGAATCAGCTGAAATGAGAGCGCTTTTTCACTTTATAGTACAGGGTGGGCCATTTATATGGATACACCTTAAACAATGGGAATGGTTGATGATATTAACTTCCTGTTTGTGGCACATTAGTATATGTGAGGGGGGAAACTTTTCAAGATGGGTGGTGACCATGGCGGCCATTTTGAAGTCGACCATTTTGAATCCAACTTTTGTTTTTTCAATAGGAAGTGGGTCATGTGACACATCAAACTTATTGGGAATTTCACAAGAAAAACATCGGTCTGCTTGGTTTTAACGTAACTTTATTCTTTCATGAGTTATTTACAAGTTTCTAACCACTTATAAAATGTGTTCAATGTGCTGCCCATTCTGTTGGATTGTCAATGCAACCCTCTTCTCCCACTCTTCAATTGTCTTGTCAGATACAAGATGTACAGCACCTGAAACTACGGATACTGGAAGCCTTTGCTAGAATTTCTCCTGCGGTGTTGCTATCAGTGTGTGAAGAGTGGGAGAAGACGGTTGCATTGACAATCCAACACAATGGGCAGCACATTGAACACATTTTATAAGTGGTCAGAAACTTGTAAATAACTCATGAAAGAATAACGTTACGTTAAAACCAAGCACACCACTGTTTTTTTTTGTGAAAGTTCCAATAAGTTTGATGTGTCACATGACCCTCTTCCTATTAAAAAAAAAGTCAAAATGGCCGACTTCAAAATGGCCGCCATGGTCACCACCCATCTTGAAAAGTTTCCCTCCTCACATATACTAATGTGCCACAAACAGGAAGTTAATATCACCAACCATTCCCATTTTATTAAGGTGTATCCATATAAATAGCCCACCCTGTAGAATGTTGGGCCACTGCACGGTGAAGTCCTTTACAGTCCCTGACAAAAGTCTTGTTGCTTCTCTATTTTGTAGAAACTCCTGCTATTAACCTGACTTTTAATTAATCAATTGGTGTTAGAAATATGGAAAGCTAAAGCCCACTCAAATGATGTTTAATGCACTGAAATAAATTTGTTTCACTGAAAAAAGATGTATCATTTAATCGAGACAGAAAGGTCAAATTTTGGCAAGACAAAAGTTTTGTCGTCTATACAGAAATTGAACAACTTTACTGCAAATCCAAAAATATGTCAGCAAATTAAGTAGTGCTGTGAGATCCAAATTTAATATCTTGTATGGCTTCCATGAGCTTGAAGGACAGCATCCATGCGGTTTGGCAAGGATTCATACAATTTATTGATTAAGTCATCAGGAACAGCAAAGAAAACAGTCTTGCATGCCTCCCAGGGTTCATCAATATTCTTTGGTTTCGTCTTCCATGCTTCCTCTTTCATCCTACCCCACATATGCTCAATGATGTTCATGTCTGGTGACTGGGCTGGCCAATCCTGGAGCATCTTGATCTTCTTCGCCTTAAGGAACTTTGATGTGGAGATGGAAGTATGTGATGGAGTACCATCCTGCTGCAGAATTTGGCCTTTTTTATGTTGGGAATATAACAGGTAGCTATGATTTCTTGGTATTTTAGACTATTGATGTTGCCTTCCACCCTGCAAATCCCTCGCACACCCCCATACTGGATGTAAACCCCAGACCATGATTTTGCCTCCACCAAACTTCACTGTTTTCTGTGTAAATCTCGGCTCCATGCGGGTTCCAGTAGGTCTCTTGCAATATTTGCGGCGACTGGAGTAATTCAACAGAAGATTCATCTGAAAAATCTACCTTCTGCCACTTTTCCAGCGTCCATCCTCTTAGCAGGCTGTGGGCCTTGGCAAATGCCACACGGTTTTTCAATTGTCTTTTGTTTAGTGCTGGCTTATGGGCACTGATTCAACAATGGAGGCCATTTCGAGACAGAATCCGACAAACTGTTCTGGTTGACACAGGGACTTCAGGTGACGTGGAGCTCTGCTGCAGTGGAAAATGGGCTGGCCTTGGATTTTCGAGCCAACAAACGGTCCTCTTGAGCAGTTGTCTTGCGGGGTCTGCCTGACCTGGGCTTGTCCAAAACGTCTCCAGGCTCTACTAATCTTTTTTTTATCCTCTGAATTTGACACTGAGACACATTGAAGGTGTCTGCCACATCAGCAGTGGATCTGTTCTTCAGCCTCTTGATAATCAACACTTTAGTCTCAGGGTGAATCTTAGGCATGTTTGCAGAGGTCTAGTTGCAGTTGATGTGAAGGTCTAGTGTACCGGGGTTCTTTTTATACACACCTGAGACCGAATTGATCCATTATTAGTCACAGGTGAAGCTTATATGACAAGGCAACAACACTTATGTCTTTTCAAAAATTGACTCAATGGGCTTTACTAATCTGTGAATATTAGAATACTTTTTGTCAGTTTCGTTTTGCACTGAAACATTATTACAAAAACTGTTGAGATAAAAATGACCCATTTCTTATAACAAAATCTTGATTTGAAATTGATTTTAGTGGCATTTCAGGTCAATTTGTACATAAGCGACAAGACTTTTGTCAGGGACTGTATACCCGACGCTAACATTGACCTGTAAGACTGAGTTCACACTTCAGTTTTTGGTCAGTTTTGGCCGCGTAACTGACCAAATAAGTGAAGTGTGAAGTGATTATAAGAGCAACTCCTGTCAACTGCCTGTCATACTGAAGCACAGTAACTGTTTCACTACCAGAGCAGACTAGCTATGTTTATACAATGGACAGTGATGTACACTGATGTACAGGCTCCCTGTAGCCGAGAAGTAGCTGATTCTTAACGCGCTTCGTCTATAATTATTTTTTGGGGAAAATTCGGTGAAACGTCCAAATCAAATTTTTGAAAACCTCACTCATCTCTAATCATAAGCAAATATATGCCTGTTTTATTTAAAGATGAACAGATCTCTTTTTATCTGGAGTTCATTTTGTCGCATCACCATAAGAATCAACATATGTATCTCCCAGTTTATGCCAGAACAGCACAACAGTGAGATCACAAACATGGTTACATGTCACGGGGTCCTTTAAAGGGGTTATCCCATGATTAATATATATATAATGAAAATCAGATATCCTATCGTACATGAAAGTCTCTTTCAAAGCTAAAACCAGCCCTGTACCTCACATAGATCGAGAGATCTCCCTATTGCTCTGCTAGATTTAAGCTGGCAGCTCCAGGGAAGCGTCTTTTATGCTGCAGCTCAGGGGGCGTGTCATTTCTGCTGGAGCTCTCTCCCTATCACAGCTCAGAAGGCAGCTGAAAGATGAAACTGTGCATGTGTGACCTTCTCAGTGAGCCAAAGCAATAACAAAAAGAACAAACAGCAGGTGGCACTGTACAGATACAATTTTTTTTTATTATATGCAGTTTTAAAGTAATTTGTATCAAGCTGCAAATTCACTCCAGAAGCAAGGATGAATTGAAGAACTTTTATATATGAAATAAACACCTCAAAACTGGTTGTATCAGACCACAAATTCACCCCAAAAGCAAGGATGAATTGAAGTACTTTTATACAGTGGCGTAGCGTGGGTTGCCAGCACCCGGGGCAAGCCATGTATTGCGCCCCCCCCCCCAACCCGTGGGTACGCCCCTTTTTACAGATAACATAGTGAATGTCACTTGCAGTCCTATGTAACACTACAGATAATACAGTGATAGCTCTCTGAGTACAGATAATGTAGTAGATGGGTGTGAACCCCCAAAATTCAGAACACACACAGAGTGACCTGAAGTCTGGGGCCAGGATATGGCATGGTGGGCCACCGTCTTAATTCGGAAATTAGAACGTCATGACACCTTTTATCAGCCACGTCTCGTCTCTGCAGAGTTTCATAGAAAACATTTTTAAATTCCTCACTTTACTATCATCCTCTTCTATCATTATACACAGGGGCAATTATATATCCTAATAATACAGAGGGGCCATTATATATTATATTAATACAGAGGGGCCATTACATATCCTAATAATACACAGGGGCAATTATATATCCTAATATTACAGAGGGGGCCATTATATATTATAATAATACAGAGGGGCTATTATATACTAATAATACTGTGGGGCATTATATACTAATAATACAGATCTCTGCTGTCCATATACCAGGCCTACCAGTATTACCCCTTCATATACCGCCTGGTCAGGGTGACTAGGCGGTATATGAAGGGGTAATACTGGTGGTAGGCCTGGTATATGGATAGCAGAGATGGCATCCTCTGAGCAGTACTGTCTCTGGTCATCCTTTACCAGCATCCTGACTGCCACCTGCGTAGCCTTTGACACTGACTGTCACTCACTGATCGCTAAGGGTACTTTCACACTAGCGTTAGTGTGATCCGTTAGGCAGTTCCGTCTTCGGAGCTGCCTGCCAGGTCCGCCGTTCAGTGTGACAACTGACAGCATTTGTAGTCGGATCCGGGTGCGGATCCGTCTACAAATGCATTGCAAGAATGGATCCGTCCCTCCGCTTGTCATGCGGATGGACGAATCTGTCTTGCAGTCTTTTTCACAGTTTTCCCGGTCTGCGCATGCGCAGACCGGAAGGACGGATCCGTCCTTCAGTTGTTTCAGAATGCCGGATCTGGCACTAATGCAAATCAATGGGAATTAGTGCCGGATCCGGCATTCGGCGACTGATCAGGCATTTTGGACGGACATAATACCGCAGCATGCTGCAGTATTATGTCCGGCCAAACGCCTGACAGTGACTGAACGGAAGGCATACTGATGCAAACTGAACGTATTTCTATCCATTCAGATTGCATGGGGATATGCCTGATCAGTTCTTTTCCGGCATAGAGCCCTTTTGACGGAACGCTAGGCCGGAAAAGAGTAACGCAAGTGTGAAAGTACCCTAAGCAGCAGGCAGTGAAGTGCCATGAGAGCCATGCTACGCACGTGGCAGTCAGGGTGCTGGTGAAGGATGACCAGAGACAGTACTGCCCAGAGGATGCCATCTCTGCTCATCTCAACTATACCAGGCCTACCACCAGTATTACCCCTTCATATACCGCCTGGTCACCCTTACCAGATGAGCAGGTGGTGTATGAAGGGGTAGTACTGGTAGACCTGGTATATGGACACCAGTACTGTCTCTGGCCATCGTTCACCAGCATCCTGACTGCCACCTGCTTGCCCTGGCTCTCAGTGTCACAGTGTGAATAAGTCACCCCACACCTAACACTCAGGGAGCGATTCAGTCACACTGTGACACTGAGAGCCAGGGCAAGCAGGTGGCAGTCAGGAATCTGCTGGTAAAGGATGGCCAGAGACAGTACTGCCCAAAGGATGTCACCTCTGGTGTCCATATTCCAGGCCTACCACCAGTATTACCCTTAATATACCGCCTGCCCACCCCACACCTAACACTCTGGGAGCTGTCACACTGACTGACACTGACAGTCTGACTGACTCACATTCAGGCTGCCTGCTGTAGAGTCCTGAAGCGACACACTGCAGCAGCCTTCTTCTTCTTCTTCTTCTTGCACCAGCTCCACTGTGTCTTTTCCGGCTGGAAGGTGGGCGGAGCTTCGCGCTGCTGTGGGCGGAGCTTCATACTTGTTCTGTTGATACTGCTCCTCACTCTGTGGCGCTGCTCTCAGTTAGCAACTTCATAGATTTTTTTTGTGCAAACGGCTGCCAGCGCCCCCTGCAGTCTGGCGCCCGGGGCAACGGCCCCCCTGGCCCCCCCCCACGCTACGCCCCTGCTTTTATATATTTAAAATAAACACACCCCAAAACTGGTTGTATCAGGCCACAAATTCTCTGTGACACAGGAGCTGGCTATCTGCTGATTGGCTGTCTGCATGGCATTATGGGTGCTCCCTCATTCCCGGGCTTCATACTTTCACTTTGTAACATGTGCAGCAGCCATTTTAGAAAAAAGAAATTCCCCACTTCGTCAACTTTGATTCGCTCATCTCTAATTAATAGTACAGATCATATGGTGTATGTCATTGCGTGCACCTTATGTAAGGTACAATATATTGGGTGCACTACACGTCAAATCAGAATAAAATTAGAAGAACTCATTTCCCAGGCAGCTAATCTTGGTGCACACAATATTTCTGAAGCATCTTAGCATTTTTTTAAATGTACTTCAAGGTGATGTGTTCCCTTCAGGTAATGGGCCTAGAATCAGTAGAGATGGCCCGAACTATTCGCCGGCGAACAGTTCCCGGCGAACATAGCTTGTTCGCGTCCGCCGCGGCGAGCGAACATATTCGATGTTCGCGTTCGCCCCTATACTTTATTATTGAGCAAACTTTGACCCTGTACCTCACAGTCAGCAGACACATTCCAGCCAATCAGCATACCGTCCCTCCCAGACCCTCCCACCTCCTATCTAAACACAAGGACAGCATCCATCTTAGATTCATTCTGAAGCTGCAGTAATAGTAATTGTAAATCGCAATGCGATTAATATAACCTGTATTATTCGCATTGCGATTACAACTTAGATCTGAGTTCCTAATGGTTGTATTGCTAGAATATAACGAAGATAACGAATATAGCACTATATTCTCAATCTTTGTTATATTCTAGCAATACAACCATTAGGAACTCAGCTCTAAGTTGTAATCACAATGCAAATAATACTTATAATTATTAATCGCTTTGCGAATCCATTTGATGCCTCTATTTGATTGTATATGAAGGTTGACTATGACTACCACCAATGTTCTGCTGCCTCCAAAGCAAGATATCTGAACCCCCCAGGGGCCATTTGGGCGTTTTTGATAGAAAACGCATCAAAAACGCATCTGTGTTTTTATAATTTTTTCATTTTCTAGTTTATTTTTTTGTGTATTTTGCCACATTTGGTTGCATATTTACATTTGGTATAGGCAAATATGGTAGTCTAGATCATTACTCTGCCCAAATCTATATTCAGCTACATGGCTTAGAAAATATGCTGTCAAACAATGATCCTAGGTTTTGGTATAGAGACATGATCTAGCCTACCATATTTGCCTATACCAAATGTAAATATGCAACCAAATGTGGCAAAATACACAAAAAAATAAACTAGAAAATGAAAAAATTATAAAAACGCAGATGCGTTTTTGATGCGTTTTTTTTTATCAAAAATGCCCAAATGGCCCCTGGGGTTCAGATATCTTGCTTTGGAGGCAGCAGAACGTTGGTGGTAGTCATAGTCAACCGTCATATACAATCAAATAGAGGCATCAAATGGATTCGCAAAGCGATTAATAATTGTAAGTATTATTCGCATTGCGATTACAACTTAGAGCTGAGTTCCTAATGGTTGTATTGCTAGAATATAACATATATTCTAGCAATACAACAACCATTAGGAACTCAGCTCTAAGTTGAATTCGCAATGCGATTAATGCAGGTTATATTAATCGCATTGAGAATTCAACTTAGATCTGAGTTCCTAATGGTTGTTGTATTGCTAGAATATAACGAAGATTGAGAATATAGCGCTAAATTCTCAATCTTCGTTATATTCTAGCAATACAACCATTAGGAACCCATCTCTAAGTTGAATTCGCAAATAAGATGTCCCAAACTATTCACCGGCGAATAGTTCCCGACGAACATAGCTTGTGCGCGTTCGTCGCGGCGGGCGAACATATGCGATGTTAGGTCCACCCCTATCATTGAGTAAACTTTGACCCTCTACCTCACAGTCAGCAGACGCATTCCAGCCAATTAGCATACCCTCCTCCCAGACCCTCCCATCTCCTGGACAGCATCCATTTTAGATTCATTCGGAAGCTGCAGTCTTAGTGAGAGGAGGGAGAGTGTAGTTGCTGCTGATTTAATAGGGAAATCGATAGCTAGGCTAGTGTATTCAGTGTCCACTCCAGTCCTGAAAGACTCATCAGATCTCTGCTGTAAGGACAGCATCCTGACAGTACCCCAAAAAGCCCTTTTTAGGGCTAGTACATTAGTCTCCCTCCCAGACCCTCCCACCTCCTATCAAAAAGCAAGGACGGCATCCATCTTAGATTCATTCTGAAGCTGCAGTGTTAGTAGTTGCAATCGCAATGCCATTAATATAACCTGTATTAATCGCATTGGGATTACAACTTAGATCTGTTCCTAATGGTTTTATTGCTAGAATATAACGAAGATTGCGAATATAGCGCTATATTCTCAATCTTCGTTATATTCTAGCAATACAACCATTAGGAACTCAGCTCTAAGTTGTAATCACATTGCGAATTCAACTTAGAGCTGGGTTCCTATTGGTTGTATTGCTAGAATATAACGAAGATTGAGAATATAGCGCTATATTCGCAATCTTCGGTATATTCTAGCAATACAACCATTAGGAACAGATCTAAGTTGTAATCCCAATGCGATTAATACAGGTTATATTAATCTCATTGCGAATTTAACTTAGAGCTCGGTTCCTAATGGTTGTATTGCTAGAATTTCTATTAAAGTCAATTTGCGGAAGTTCGCGTTCGCCGTTCGCGAACGGAAAATTTTATGTTCGCAACATCACTAAGAATCAGTAGTTCATCCAAAAAGGGAAGGAGACCGGGAGAAAAAGTTGCATACAAGGAAAGCCTTTTGGATTCTGAATATAGATACGTGGACACCTAGAGGCATGAATAAGAGGACTGACCTTATGTATTTTTATTAATAGTTTTCTGTGATTGATATTTCCGTTTCCATTTGGCAGTCATAGATTTAATGTTACCTGTCCTAATGCCACACCTGTGTTGTGAAGGAGGATGGTCTATATAAATCGCTCTGTTTTGGTTGAGACTTGGCTATGATTAAGAACACATATTCTATTGTTCAAAATGAGTAAGCATCTTTTTAACTGATCCTGTGATGTGATTAGAATGTGATGAAAAAAGGATAAAGTTTTAGAAGACCTGGAGCTTTGTCCCTTTTTCCTGGTTTATGCTATCATCCTATGTCTGATCCGGGTTTTCCTCCATGCACTTCTCCTGTCGTGATCTGAAATCTCTCTTCAGTTCCTTCAGGAGAAGAAGCTGATGATAAGGACACTGTATTGCTTGTGGATGTGGGCTAGCTGCCACAAAGAAGACCAGGAGAAGGAGGACAGACTTGTTATTATGGGGGATGCTGGCCAGTTCTATTTTCTAACAGGATCAGGTGCTGCAGATAAGCTCAAGGTTCATTTTAATCATGCAGGTCTTGCACATGGCTAGTTTTGTGTGCTGTCCTTGTGGAGAAAAAAATGCCTTATGGAGGTTGCTCTTACAGAGCTAACGGCAGTCGTGCTTGCCACATTTTGAGCCTGCACCCACAGTATTAGCGGCATCACCAGTTCCAGAGATGACGACGGTATGAGCAGATTTGGCCGTGCATTAGCTCCACTCTTTATTGCCACCCCAGCCTTCACTCTTCTCCTCAGATGTCACCATCTTCTCTTCGGAACCCCGATCTGGCTCCTAGATCAACACATTATCATTATGATTGTCCTCACCGTCTCCGCTACTTTTAGCAGACTGTGATCTCTCATTGTGGACTCCATTGCCCCCCTCCCTATTCCCTGCTCTGTATTTGGCCCAATCACCACTGTCACTACCAGTGCCCCCAACGCCAATACCATGGCTATGGATGCCACTATTATCACCACCAACACAGTTATGCATGGGATCCACTGCCTCCCCCTGAACCTCTTACTCAGGGCAATCCAAATGCTGACTGCTCTCACACAAGTCATCAACAGGGAGACTCTCTTGACTATCTGTCGGAGTGTGTGTTGGGGTTTCATTGTCTCTTCTTAGGAAAAAAGGAAGGTGCCCCACTAGAAGGTGTAGTGAAGACAGAGAGAACTCCACATAAAGACTTCTCTGGGGCTGCAAGGAGGAGGCGCGGGAGGAATGGTGTGACCCCTGATTCCAGGGCATGGTGTCTCAGAAGTCCCTTTCACGTAATCCTACTGTGACTAAGAGGAGGAGTGAGCCATCCAACGCACAATTTTATCATCTTTCTCCTCAATGATAATGTTGCACCTTTCCAAATCCAGGGAGAACTCATACTACTTCTGGCTGGATAGCTAGTGCTACTATAACCCACATTCTGGCTCTGAGAGGACAAGGCCTGGGTCTTTAGATTTGAACTCTTCCATTTTCCAGACACTTTATTATGAGTCCCAATGTAAACTCACAATTTTCCTAAATGACAATTCACATAGAACGGTTATAGCAAACTTGCAAGCATGTTTTCTGTAACTTAAAGACAGAGACTCAATTACATTTCCTCCCCCTGCCACAAACATAGTGAATACTGCTATTATTTACTAGTGTTGAGAGCGAATATTCGAATAGCGAATTTTTATCGCGAATATCGCAACTTCTATAATTCGCGAATATTGCGAATATAGCGCTATATATTCGCTATTTCGAATATTCGTTTTTTTTGGTTTTTTTTGTTGTTAATCCTTGTTGCTCTCGGGTTGTCTTCCCATTTCCCAAAAGCTGTTCTTACCTATCCGGAGGATTCCTGGCTCCCTGCCCGCTCCAGTTAATGCCCGATGCCGCTTCTGCCAAATTCCTCTGTGCATGGAGCGTCCCCATCCCAATGGGAACGCATCCATGATAAAATGTACTGTCGGATGTGAGAATCACGATCTCACAAATTTGACTAAGTTGTAATCGCAATGCGATTTATATAACCTGAATTATTCGCATTGCGATATTCGTTATATTCTAGCAATACAACCATTAGGAACCCAGCTGTAAGTTGAATTCGCAATGCGAACATATAATCGCATTGCGAAATCAACTTAGAGCTGAGTTCCTAATGGTTGTATTGCTAGAATATAACGAAGATTGAGAATATAGTGCTATATTCGTGAATTTGTGATATTCGTCATCTTCGTTATATTCTAGCAATACAACCATTAGAAACTTAGCTCTAAGATCAATTCGCAATGCGAGTATATGTTCGTTTTGCGAATTAAACTTAGAGCTGAGTTCCTAACGGTTGTATTGCTAGAATATAACGAAGATTGAGAATATAGAGCTATATTCGTGATCTTCGTCAGGTCTAGCAATACAAGTTACAACTAGTGTTGAGCGAACAGTTCGAAAATCGTTTGGGTCCGTACCGAATTTTGGGGTGTCCGTGACACGGACCCGAACCCGGACATTTTCAAAAAAGTTCGGGTTCGGGTCCGGTGTTCGTCGATTACTTCCCGCTTTCTGAAGGGCTGCACAGCAGCAAATCAGCTAGCGTTTTACTTCTTGCCCTAAGAGCCCATCACAGCCATACCTACTAATGGCATGGCTGTGATTGGCCAAGTGCAGCATGTGACCCAGCCTCTATTTAAGCTGGAGTCACGTAGCGCCGCACGTCACACTGCTCTGACTAGTGTAGGGAGAGGATGCAGCTTCTGTGAGGGCGAGATAGGCAGGGATAAAGAAGTGATTGAATGATCTACCTTTCTACACCTGTGCATCAGAACAACTCAGCTGAGCTGTTCACTGAAAGTCACTATTTTGTTGAGACTGGCCAGAGCGATTTTTACTGGCACATGTAACTGGGCTGACCGGCGGTGGCCATTTTGGGACTTGCGGTGCGCCAGCACAAGCTGCCACAGAGTCTAAACCAAAGCTCCAAAGAAGTGTAAAATCTACACCTGTGAATCAGAACAACAGCGATTCAGCTGCTCAGTCAAAGTCTATTTTTTTTCTGGATGGGCAGACCGTTTTCTGGCACATGTTACTGGGCTGATAGGCGGCGGCCATTTTGGGACTTGTGGTTCTACAGCAAAAGCTGCCACAATGTCCATTAATCTCATGAAATACTCGATTTTTTCATAGATATACTATATCAGGGGTTTGGCTGTGCTTGTGTCACCCATACTAACTGCAAAGATATTTAATATATCAGTGGTGAAACTGAAAGTAACCCACTTGGATAGCAAATCCCATGAATGTGCTGTTCCAGCCAGTGCCACTACAGTCAGCCAAGTCCAAAACTGTCAGCCAGAAAAAAAAAAAAAATTTTTGTGCCAGAAATATAAATTAGAAAAAGCTTTCAGCGTAATAATAAAATTATTCTGGTGTTAGACCAGAAGAAGCACTCCAGTCGTAATTAATACTGTAAAAAGGCTTAGGCAATATTTCTCCCAGTGTGGGAAATTTATCTAGCAAAACTAGCATTTTAAAAATTCGGGTGTTCTGAAATACCAGCAGTTTTCTTGTAACTAATACCGCCAAAAGGCATTATTGTCCAGTGTTGTAATTTTGGTGAAAAAAAGGCCAATTTAATCAATCTGGTGTTTGTTAGACCAGAAACACTAGGCCTCACGTTTTTACTCCTGTAAAAAGCAATTATATTTCCCCGTGTGGGGATCTATGTACCAAAACTAGCATTTTAAAAAATTCTGATGTCAAATTTGCAGCAGTTTTCTTGTAATTAATACCGCCAAAAGGCATTATTGTCCAGTGTTGTAATTTTGGTGAAAAAAAGGCCAATTTAATCAATCTGGTGTTTGTTAGACCAGAAACACTAGGCCTCACGTTTTTACTCCTGTAAAAAGAAATTATCTCTCCCCGTGTTGGAATCTATGTACCAAAACTAGCATTTTAAAAAATTCTGATGTCAAATTTGCAGCAGTTTTCTTGTAATTAATACCGCCAAAAGGCATTATTGTCCAGTGTTTTAATTTTGGTGAAAAAAAGGCCAATTTAATCAATCTGGTGTTTGGTAGACCAAAAACACTAGGCCTCACGTTTTTACTCCTGTAAAAAGGAATTATATCTCCCTGTGTGGGAATCTATGTACCCAAACTAGCATTTTAAAACTTCAGATGTCCTATTTGCAGCAGTATTCTTGTAAATAATACCGCCAAAAGGCATTATTGTCCAGTGTTGTAATTTTGGTGAAAAAAGGCCAATTTAATCAATCTGGTGTTTGGTAGACCAAAAACACTAGGCCTCACGTTTTTACTCCTGTAAAAGGAATTATATCTCCCGTGTGGGAATCTATGTACCAAAACTAGCATTTTAAAAATTCTGGTGTCCAATTTGCAGCAGTTTTCTTGCAATTAATACCGGAAAAAGGAATTATATCTTCCAGTGTGGGAATTTATGTACACAAACTAGCATTTTAAAAATTCCGATGTCCAATTAGCAGCAGTCTTCTTGTAATTAATACCTGAAAAAGGCATTACATTGTCCAGTGTTGTAATTTTGGTGAAAAAAGGCCAATTTAATCAATCTGGTGTTAGTTAGACCAGAAACAGTAGGCCACACGTTTTTACTCCTGCAAAAAGGAATTATATCTCCCCGTGTGGGAATCTATGTACCAAAACCAGCAGTTTAAAAATTCTGGTGTCCAATTTGCAGCAGTTTTCTTGTAATTAATACCGGAAAAAGGAATTATATCTTCCAGTGTGGGAATTTTGGGGCTAAAAAATAATATATTTTATTGTGGTGCGAGTTGAATCGCAACAATGAGGAAACATTCTATTAGGGACAAGGACGCGGTCGTGGTGGTGTCCGTGGAGCCTCTGTTGCTGGCAGAGGACGTGGCCGTTCGGCCTCAGGCGCACAAAGTAGTGAACCAACTCCCTCAAGTAGCCGGCAGAATTTACAGCGATATTTGGTGGGGCCCAATGCCGTTATGAGGATGGTAAGGCCTGAGCAGGTACAGGCATTAGTCGATTGGGTGGCCGACAGTGCTTCCAGCACGTTCACCACATTGTCTTCCGCCCATTCTTCTGCGGAAAGCGCACAGGTGGCACCTGAAAACCAAGCCCATCAGTCTGTCACATCACCCCCATGCATATCAGGGAAACTGGCTGAGCCTCAAGTTATGCAGCAGTCTCTTATTCTGTTTGAAGACTCTGCTCTCACGGTTTTCCAGGGGCGTCCACCTAGCACTTCCCCAGCGGTGGAAGACATTCCATGCACTGACACACAACCACTTATGTATCCAGATGATGAGGACATGGGAATACCACCACAGCAGAGTGACCGAGTGTCTGATGATGACGAAACACAGGTGCCCACTGCCGCGTCTTATTGCAGTGTGCAGACTGAACAGGAGGAGGTCAGGGAGGAAGACTGGGTGGAAGACGATGCAGAGGACGATGAGGTCTTAGACCCCACATGGACTGAAGGTCGTGCCGCTGACTTAAATAGTTCAGAGGAAGAGGCAGTGGTGAGACCGAGACAACAGCGAAGCCAAAGAGGGAGCAGGGGGCAAAAGCAGAACAGCCGCCGTCCAGAGAGTTTGCCTGCTATTGGCCAGCGCCAACAGGGACCCAGCACCCCAAAGGCATCTTCAAGGAGTTCCCTGGCATGGCACTTCTTCAAACAATGTGCTGAAGACAAGACCAGAGTGGTTTGCACGCTGTGCCATCAGACCCTGAGGCGAGGCATTAACGTTCTTAACCTGAGCACCACCTGCATGATCAGGCATCTACTGTACATGCAAAGCATGAACTGCAGTGGAGTACACACCTTAAAAACAAGGAACCCGCTCAGGCTCCCCCTGCTCCCTCTACCGCTGCTGCCTCGGCTTCCGCCTCGAGAGGAATGTTGCCACCTGCCGAGCAGCAAACAGAGGATGTGCCACCGACACCACCACCACCACCGCCACCGTCACCTAGCGTCTCCACTATTTCACACAGCAGCGTTCAGCTCTCCATCTCTCAAACCTTTGAGAGGAAGCGCAAATTCCCCCCTAGTCACCCTCGAGCCCTTGGTCTGAATGCCAGCATTTCTAAACTACTGGCCTTTGAAATGCTGTCATTCCGGCTGGTGGACACAGACAGCTTCAAGATGGCCATGCCTGTCCCCCAGTATGTGGTTCCCAGCCGCCACTACTTCTCCAAGACAGCCGTGCCTTCCCTGCACATGCAAGTGTCCGATAAAATCAAGTGTGCACTGCGCAACGCCATTTGTGGCAAGGTCCACCTAACCACAGATACGTGGACCAGTAAGCACGGCCAGGGACGCTATATCTCCCTAACTGCACACTGGGTAAATGTAGTGGCGGCTGGGCCCCAGGCGGAGAGTTCCTTGGCGCACGTCCTTCCGCCGCCAAGGATCACAGGGCATCATTCTTTGCCTCCTGTAGCCTCCTCCTCCTACTCAGCTTCCTCTTCCCCTCCTCTGCTTCCACCAGCTCATCCAGTCAGCCACACACCTTCACCACCAACTTCAGCACAGCCCGGGTAAACGTCAGCAGGCCATTCTGAAACTCATATGTTTGGGGGACAGGCCCTACACCGCGCAGGAGTTGTGGCGGGGTATTGAACAACAGACCGACCAGTGGTTGCTGCCGGTGGGCCTCAAGCCCGGCCTGGTGGTGTGCGATAATGGGCGAAATCTCGTGGCAGCTCTGGGACTAGCCGGTTTGACGCACATCCCTTGCCTGGCGCATGTGCTGAATTTGGTGTTGCAAAAGTTCATTCACAACTACCCAGACATGTCAGAGCTGCTGCATAAAGTGCGGGCCGTCTGTGCGCACTTCCGGCGTTCACATCCTGCCGCTGCTCGCCTGTCAGCGCTACAGCGGAACTTCGGCCTTCCCGCCACCGCCTAATATGCGACGTGCCCACCCGGTGGAACTCCACCTTGCACATGCTGGAGAGACTGTGCGAGCAGCAGCAGGCCATAGTGGAGTTTCAGCTGCAGCACGCACGGGTCAGTCGCACTGCGGAACAGCACCACTTCACCACCAATGATTGGGCCTCCATGCGAGACCTGTGTGCCCTGTTGCGCTGTTTCGAGTACGCCACTAACATGGCCAGTGGCGATGCCACTGTTATCAGCGTGACAATACCAATTCTATGTCTCCTAGAGAAAACGCTTAGGGCGATGATGGAAGAGGAGGTGGGCCAGGGCCAGGAGGAGGAGGAGGAGGATGACGGGTCGTTTTTAGCACTTTCAGGCCAGTCTGTTAGAAGTGGCTCAGAGGGAGGTTTTTTGCAACAGCAGAGGGCAGGTACAAATGTGGCCAGCCAGGGACCACTACTGGAGGACGAGGAGGATGAGGAGGAGGTGGAGGAGGATGAGGATGAAGCAGGTTCACAGCGGGTGGCACCCAGCACAGCGCAGGCACATCCCTGGTGCGTGGCTGGGGGATACAGAGGATGATGACGATACGCCTCCCACAGAGGACAGCTTGTCCTTACCTCTGGGGAGCCTGGCACACATGAGCGATTACATGCTGCAGTGCCTGCGCAACGACAGCAGAGTTGCCCACATTTTAACGTGTGCTGACTACTGGGTGGCCACCCTGCTGGATCCACGGTACAAAGACAATGTGCCCACTTTACTTCCTGCACTGGAGCGTGATAGGAAGATGCGCGAGTACAAGCGCACACTGGTAGACGCGCTCCTGAGAGCATTCCCAACTGTCACAGGGGAACAGGTGGAAGGCCAAGGCCAAGGCAGAGGAGGAGCTAGAGGTCGCCCACGCAGCAGTGTCACGGCCAGCTCCTCTGAGGGCAGGGGTTAGCATGGCAGAAATGTGGAAAAGTTTTGTCTCCACGCCACAGCTAACTGCCCCACCACCTGATACGGAACGTGTTAGCAGGAGGCAACATTTCACTAACATGGCTGAACAGTACGTCTGCACACAACTCCACGTACTGACGGATGGTTCGGCCCCATTCAACTTCTGGGTTTCCAAATTGTCCACGTGGCCAGAATTAGCATGTTATGCCTTGAGGTGCTAGCCTGCCCGGCGGCCAGCGTTTTATCTGAACGTGTATTCAGCACGGCAGGGGGCGCCATTACTGACAAACGCAGCCGCCTGTCCGCAGCCAACGTGGGACAAGCTGACGCTTATAAAAATGAACCAGGCATGGATCCCACAAGACCTGACCCTCCCTTGTGCAGAGTAGTCCTTAATAACTGCCTTAAACCATGTTGTCTTGTACTCCTGGCCACTTCTTCATTGAAAATCAATTTTTGAAATTAAGTAGGATCTTGGGGTGCAAACCCAGAGTTGAATGAACCTTCCTCTGTCTGGGTGCCGGGGCCAAAGTACATGAAAGTGTCCTTCTCCTGTGCTGGGTGATATGAATGTTATACTTGTGCTGTCTGACATGTCTCCTTTGTGTGGGTGCAGGGGGCCAAAGTCACTGAAAGCGGCCTTCTCCTGTGGTGGCTGATATAAATGCCTGAATCTCTGCTGTGGGACCTCTCTCCTTTCTGGGTGCAGGGGTCAAAGAAACAAAAGGTGGCCTACTCCTGTGGTGGCTGACATGATGCCTGATTCTCTGCTGTGGGACCTCTCTCCTCTGTGTGGCTGCAGGGGTCAAAGTCTCTAAAAGTGCCCTTCTCCTGTGGTGGTTGATGTAAAACTGATGCTTGTGCTATCTGACCTGTCTCCTCTGTGTCGGTGCTAAGGCCTAAGTCACTGAAAGCGGCCTTCTCCTGTGCTGGCTGATATAAATGCCTGAATCTCTGCTGTGGGACCTCTCTCCTCCGTGTGGCTGCAGGGGTCAAAGTCTCTAAAAGTGGCCTTCTCCTGTGCTGGGTGATGTGAAGCTGATGTTTGTGCCATCTGACATGGTTGCCGGGGTCCCATTAAATGGTGGCCTACTCCTGTGGTGGGTGATCTAAATGCATGATTCTCTGCTGTGAAAACCTCTCTCCTCCGCCTGGGTGCAGGGGTCAAAGTCTCTCAAAGTGGCCTTCTCTTGTGCTGGGTGATGTGAAGCTGATGTTTGTGCCATCTGACATGGTTGCCGGGGTCCCATTAAATGGTGGCCTACTCCTGTGGTGGGTGATCTAAATGCCTGATTCTCTGCTGTGAAAACCCTCTCCTCCGTCTGGGTGCAGGGGTCAAAGTCTCTCAAAGAGGCCTTCTCTTGTGCTGGGTGATGTGAAGTTGATGTTTGTGCCATCTGACATGGTTGCCGGGGTCCCATTAAATGGTGGCCTACTCCTGTGGTGGGTGATCTAAATGCATGATTCTCTGCTGTGAAAACCTCTCTCCTCCGTCTGGGTGCAGGGGTCAAAGTCTATCAAAGTGGCCTTCTCTTGTGCTGGGTGATGTGAAGCTGATGTTTGTGCCATCTGACATGGTTGCCGGGTCCCATTAAATGGTGGCCTACTCCTGTGGTGGGTGATCTAAATGCCTGATTCTCTGCTGTGAAAACCTCTCTCCTCCGTCTGGGTGCAGGGGTCAAAGTCTCTCAAAGTGGCCTTCTCTTGTGCTGGGTGATGTGAAGCTGATGTTTGTGCCATCTGACATGGTTGCCGGGTCCCATTAAATGGTGGCCTACTCCTGTGGTGGGTGATCTAAATGCCTGATTCTCTGCTGTGAAAACCTCTCTCCTCTGTCTGAGTGCTGGTCCAAAATACATGAGAGTGGCCTTCTCCGGTGGTGGTTGATATGACGCATGATTCCTTGCTGTGGGACCTGTATCCTCTGTCTGGGTGCTGGTCCAAAATAAATGAGAGTGGCCTTCTCCGGTGGGGGTTGATATGACGCATGATTCCTTGATGTGGGACCTCTCTCCTCTGTCTGGGTGCTGGTCCAAAATACATGAGAGTGGCCTTCCCCGGTGGTGGTTGATATGACGCATGATTCCTTGCTGTGGGACCTGTATCCTCTGTCTGGGTGCTGGTCCAAAATAAATGAGAGTGGCCTTCTCCGGTGGGGGTTGATATGACGCATTATTCCTTGATGTGGGACCTCTCTCCTCTGTCTGAGTGCTGGTCCAAAATACATGAGAGTGGACTTCTCAGGTGGTGGTTGATATGACGCATGATTCCTTGCTGTGGGACCTGTATCCTCTGTCTGGGTGCAGGGCCGAAATAAATGAGAGTGGCCTTCTCCGTTGGTGGTTGATATGAGGCATGATTCCTTGCTGTGGGACCTATCTCCTCTGTCTGGGTGCTGGTCCAAAATAAATGAGAGTGGCCTTCTCCGGTGGTGGTTGATATGACGCATGATTCCTTGCTGTGGGACCTGTATCCTCTGTCTGGGTGCTGGTCCGAACTAAATGAGAGTGGCCTTCTCCGGTGGTGGTTGATATGACGCATGATTCCTTGATGTGGGACCTGTATCCTCTGTCTGGGTGCTGGTCCAAAATAAATGAGAGTGGCCCTTCTCCGGTGGTGGTTGATATGACGCATGATTCCTTGATGTGGGACCTCTCTCCTCTGTCTGGGTGCTGGTCCGAACTAAATGAGAGTGGCCTTCTCCGGTGGTGGTTGATATGACGCATGATTCCTTGATGTGGGACCTCTCCTCTGTCTGGGTGCTGGTCCGAACTAAATGAGAGTGGCCTTCTCCGTTGGTGGTTGATATGACGCATGATTCCTTGATGTGGGACCTCTCCTCTGTCTGGGTGCTGGTCCGAACTAAATGAGAGTGGCCTTCTCCGGTGGTGGTTGATATGACGCATGATTCCTTGATGTGGGACCTGTATCCTCTGTCTGGGTGCTGGTCCAAAATAAATGAGAGTGGCCTTCTCCGGTGGTGGTTGATATGACGCATGATTCCTTGATGTGGGACCTGTATCCTCTGTCTGGGTGCTGGTCCAAAATACATGAGAGCGGCCTTCTCCGGTGGTGGTTGATATGAAGCATGATTCCTTGCTGTGGGACCTGTATCCTCTGTCTGGGTGCTGGTCCCAAATAAATGAGAGTGGCCTTCTCCAGTGGTGGATGATATGACGCATGATTCCTTGCTGTGGGACCTCTCTCCAATTGATATTGGTTAATTTTTATTTATTTTATTTTATTTTAATTCATTTCCCTATCTACATTTGTTTGCAGGGGATTTACCTACATTTTGCTGCCTTTTGCAGCCCTCTAGCCCTTTCCGGGAGTCTTTTACAGGCTTTTTAGTGCCCAAAAGTTCGGGTCCCCATTGACTTCTATGGGGTTCGGGTTCGGGATGAAGTTCGGGTTGAGTTCGGATCACGAACCCGGACATTTTCCGGAAGTTCGGCCGAACCTCTCGAACCCGAACATCCAGGTGTTCGCTCATCTCTAGTTACAACCATTAGGAACTCAACTCTAAGTTTAATTCGCGATGCGAATATAAATTCGCGTAACATTCGCAATATATACAATAATGACGAATATTCGATTTCGACGAATATATGATGAATATTCAATAGAATATTCGCGAAATATCACAAAATCGAATATGGCACCTCCCGCTCATCACTATTATTTACTATGGGAATAATGCAGTATTGGAGCTGGTAAGATTTGTCTACTGTGTTATTTGCATTTTAAAATGTTAAAAATGCAATTTCAAAAAAAGACTTTTCTCTACTGTAAAATGCACATTTCAAACCTAAAATGCGATTTGCCCCCAACAACACCAATATAACAGTGCAGGAAAGGCCAGTGTAGGATTTGTATACTGTGTCTGTCGCATGTCACAATGCTAAGTCTATTTTTATTTATTATTCTTTTCCATTCTAGAACTCTATTATTTATTATAGCCTATTTTTTATTTATATATGTTTTTCTTGCAGGTGGCTGGTTTTGTAACACAAAACTGCTATCAGGTTCTGTAGCAGTCAAAAACTTGTAATAAGATTAATCTCCTGCCCACAACACCAATGTATAACAATTCAGAACAGGTGGTTAACTTCTGTCTACAGTGTAATCTGCATCTAAGTTCACTTTTATAACAATGGTGTTATTGCCGTAAAAGGCTCATGCTAAATGCAACTCGTTTAATAACACTGGACAGAAATAATGCACTGAAAAATAAATGTGTAATTGCTCAGCACAAAGGATGCAGCTTTCTCTGTTTAAATGAGAAAAAAAATAAAAATTTTCTTGCAGGTGGCTTGTTTTGTAGAGCAGGACTGCTAGGGCAGTGTTTCCCAACCAGTGTGCCTCCAGCTGTTGCAAAACTACAACTCCCAGCATGCCTGAACAGCCAAAGGCTGTCCGGGTATGCTGGGAGTTGTAGTTTTGCAACATCTGGAGGCACACTGGTTGGGAAACACTGTGCTAGGGTAAAGTTCTGTAGCAGCTATATTATTAAGTACTGACTGTGCTCCACCAAGTCCCTCACTCCCTGAAACTGCTTTCCCTAAACAGCCCCTAGTATTCTACACAATTATTTCTATTCTGTCCCTACACTGTAACACGAAGAGATGATTACTTGTGTCTCTGTATACTGTGTAAGATCGATCATCACACCCTCATTAAC
Organism: Bufotes viridis; assembly: GCA_033119425.1. Classification (NCBI taxonomy): domain Eukaryota; kingdom Metazoa; phylum Chordata; class Amphibia; order Anura; family Bufonidae; genus Bufotes; species Bufotes viridis. Next base: position 265,193,659 of record CM065592.1, read on the forward strand.
AGCTCGGAGTCGTCACAGAATGACATCTGCACACTCTGTACAGGCATCTCACTGCCTGCTGCCACCCCTGATTGACTGATTAGCTGTTTTTCAGCCTCTAAACCATTCAAGGCAAGCCTGCTCCCCCCTCCCCCTCCCCACATCCTCTCAGGGTCATGTGACTATCCTTCTTCTTCCTCTCTTGTGGCTTTTCCCACCGACATGTGCAGCAAAATGGCTCTGCATGCTGTTTTACTGGAATTGTCTGAAGATAACTTGAAAAATCTTAAGGTTCATTTTGCGACTCGGTTTGCTCATTTTTACTAGGGTTATTTGCATTACTATCACTCCTGAGCCACTGTACAGCCACTTGTTAATTTCATTGAAAGAGACAAGTCCAGCAAATACTGTATTTATTATTACACAGTTTTGAGTTGGTGCAACAAATGGGTGTATGTAATTAAGATAACATGTTTACCACCCTGTCTCCAATTTAGGGTTGGATAAGGGTTGGAAATTCTTCTTCTACCTCTTACAAAAAAAACGGTGTCGTTTATAGTACTTGCTATGGGTTCCCATTTGGCCCTGCTGAGGTGGCAATACCATCTTGTTGGCCTGTAACGTGACTGTTGCTAGAATATGCTAGCATTGCTATGTTATATTTATGCATGCTATTATATCTCTAAGCACTTGAGTGTGCCATATAGCGTGCACCCATGATGATATGCCATGTCATGAGTCCCATGCAATGTGTCTTTAAGCCTCTGTGGGAAGGCAGCAAGGGAGGGGCAAATCCATGTGCAGTACTGTGAATGAGACACTGTGTAAGTAAAGTGACCTTGGGGAAAATGTATGGCGATGATGACATCATGGCCAGACTGTGACAACATGCAGAGACTTTGGAAGCCTTATTTGGGAGGCATATACCTTGGGTAGGATGTGATGGGCACGGCAAAGATTGCATTAAAGACAGGGGAAAATAACCTGTGGATATATATAGGCTTTACTAAATATTTTATATCTATACAATACATTGAAAGTATTCAAGGCCCTGGGAAAAAAATAAATAACTAAAAGTGGCCCCAAGTTATAGGAGAGTCTGACCTGACAGAAGGCGGGGCAACTCAAGTAGGTAGGGCCAACACAAACCACAAGTAGGCAGGACAACAGAAGTAGATGGGGCCAGCAATACCACAGTACAGCACAAAGACTGCCGCAGCAAAACCAAATACTACAGCGCAGCATAAATACTGCACTATCACCATCAGGATGGTGATACAATTGAATTCAGCAACGAAAAATTGCTGTGTCAGGAAGAGGTTAAGTTACAATTGTGTCTGCATAAACTGTTCCTAGAGCTGGGAGCCACACATAATACTCAGGGCGAAAAACATCATATTCTGTAAGTGGCCTGACTACACTCTTTATAGGAATGTTGACACTCTGGGGGAAAAAAAAAAATGTACATACCTAAAGACTAATAGCAGTACAGTAGTAATATGGTAGCCAAAGTGGCATATCACAGTTGGTTCACTTTAACAGATTGCATGTTAATCCATCACAAAGACTGAAGCACATTATGAACTCATTGTGGTCTATGGGTGCCGTATTACGGATCCTGTAATTATTATGAGAGGTATATTCAAAATGGAAGCAAACTCTTATAAATTCTTGGAATCCACTTTTTTTTGTATGTAAGGCTACTTTTAGACTAGTGTTTTTGCAGGATCCTGCAGGGTTCAGCAAAAACGCTTCCGTTACTGATAATACAACTATCTGCATCCTTTATGAACGGATACAGTTGTATTATCTTTAACATACCCAAGACGGATCCGTCATTAACTCCATTGAAAGTCAATGGGGGACAGATCTGTTTTCTATTGTGTCAGAGAAAACGGATCCATCCCCATTAACTTGCATTGTGGGTCATGACGGTTCCGTCTTGCTCCGCATCCCAGGACAGAAAGCAAACCGCAGCATGCTGCGGTTAGCTCTCCGGTATGAGAACGGAACGGAATGCATTTTGGAGCATTCCGTTCTGTTTAGTTACATTTTGCCCCCATTGACAATGAATGGGGAGAAAACTGGATCGTTTTTTTCCAGTATTGAGACCCTATGACGGATCTCTATACTGGAAAATATTAACGCTAGTGTAAAAGTAGCCTAACAGATAGTCATGCAGTTGAAAAGCTGATAATGATAACATTATCAAGTGGTTATAAACAATAAATGAAAATGATTACAGCAATAAAAATAGAACAAGGTGAACACAATTAGGAAGCTGATTTTTTAATTAAAATGTCCTTTCTTTAAATAAAATGTAAATAGAAATTGACAAACACTCTGCAATGGAAAGTTTCAAGGTAAATTAATTGTCAGAAATAGAATATCCTTGCTTGTCAAAAATCCACAGTCTAAACATAATCTAATTAGCTTCCTGCTATGTCACTCACTTTCCAACTATCCCCAGGGGTTTATTAGCAATCAAACTGCACATTTACAAATCATAGTGATAACATTTACCCAGCTGCGTAGAATGAAAACGCCAGTTATCCTTTCTCTGCCATGCATGTAAAATGGTAATTTGTACAAAGAAAATATGTCTGTTGGGGGAACAATAAATTGATAACTGGATTTAAAACATAACAAATTACTAAGGGAATTCGGTTTTAGATTTTTCATAGTAAATAGTGGCATTTGCCAGTATACTTGCTGGTGGAATGTTCACTTGGCTGACTAATGCTATTTCTTCCCATTCCTCCATAGTTGACGAGCATACAATTTATTTTTGGTATTCTGGAAAGGGGACTAAGTTGGCAGCATTTATAGCTATGGGAAGAAAGGTTAAGGCAAGATAAAAATCCAACATTCGCCCAAACTTTTGCCATTGAGGGATAGTCAGAAGGCTCTCATACTCTTAAATGGAGCTGAACCTGGACATATCACCTTCTTCCCCCACTCAGCCCCTCTGACATGAGCATTAGAGCATTTCATGCTCTGATGCTCACCCTTGCCCTGCACTGTATCACGCAGGGCAAAGGCTTTTTCTGGAGAACCGGTGACGTATCGAGCTAGGCAGGGCTTCCGCCTAGAAGTGAGCCTAGTGACGACACTGGCAATAATGGGCTGGCTTTAGTGATGCCCTAGCCTGCAAAATGGCTCAGGCAGCTCTAGAGACGGCCCATCAGTGCCGATGACAACACCGGGAACACTGCTAGGTGGAAATCTCTGCCTAGCAGTGCGAGAATGTAAACAAAAAAGCCCTAGCCTTGCACAATACAGTGCACAGCAAAGGGAGAGCATTGGAGCAAGAAATACTCTAATGCTCATGTCAGAGAGGCTGAGTGGGGGAAGAGAGGGATATGTCTGGATTTATTTCCTTTAGCATATACTTTCTGTGTTCTTCACTCTTGATTGGACTGTCATGACTGTCTAACTGACATATATTGTTTTTAGTACATCAGTTTAAAAAATAACTGACATATATTGTTTTTATTACATCAGTTCAAAAGGACTTCTTTTGATGTGGCACTTGAAAAGAAGATAACAGCACTATGCATTAGCTGTTGCTAATAGTCTTGGGCATCAGGCCCTGATCAGAGACCAATAAAATTGGTGTCTGATCGTTCAACATCTTAGATGCCATGGATCAATAGCAACTTTAGCATCTACTGTGTGTCAGAGAGAAGGGGGCTCCTTCTGTGAGCTAATTGTTCCCCTCCCCAATGTGCCGCCACTGCAGAAGTGTGATGCTTTACTAAGGTAGCCAGAAAGAGACTTCAAGTGAGGTTTGCAAGAGTACAGTAAAGTGCATAGTTTAACACTAGGCCATATTCTGTGATAACTGTGTTATTGTCCTATTGTTTGGGCATATTGTCAATTTGTTTGGGGTACAAATAAAGTTTTCTGCAAAGGGTGAAAAAATCTACTTGATGTTAAAACACTTCACCTGTGATCTGATTGCTGCCTGAGCTTTAAGCCACAGAGACTACAAGTGGGGTTTACGAGTGCAGCGAGGTTTGTCGGGTGATGCAAGAGTACAGTAAAGTGCTAGATACAGATAAGTGCATAGTTCAACACAAGGACATAGGAACCAAGGTTTGACAGATTTTCCTTGTGCATTGTTTGGTTGATTCTAGCAAGTTCCCTAATTCCAGAGGTAAGGGGTTTAAATTTAAATTCATATTAATTCAGTTTTTTTTTTTCTATTACTGTTCATCCCCATTTAAACATGTGCTCAATGGACACTGCTTCTAAGCGCGTGTCCTGTGCAGTGTATTCATACCTTGAAGAGCCATTTGAGGGTGAATAGATTTGCACTAGATGCAACCATGTTGCATATTTTGAAGACGATATTTTGGATCTAAATGTGCAGCTTGAAAAACACAGGAGCATTGAAAACCTAGAGAAAGGTTTAGACTGCAGTGTGCAGGCACTAGTTGGGGTCAGTGAAATGGAGATGGGTGGCGGAGGCCAAGAACCAGACTCTTGGGACAGCAGATAGGTAACAGTTACACTCAGTTCACACTTTCGCGTAAAACGCCGCTTTTGAACGCACATAAAAACGCACAACAGTAAAGGAACCATGCATTCCAATGAGGGTGGTTCACACTTGCGCGTTTTTATGCGCGTTCATAGGCGCCTATAAACGTCCGACGCATAAGCAAGTATGTTCGCGTTAATTCAGGCTTTTTTCGAGCGTTTGGTGCTAATAGACTTCAATGGGAAACGCGATAGGCGTGTTGTTCGGGCGTTTGTGCAGCGTAAAACGCGCCTATGGACGCGCGTTTTTCAAAATTCACACCTCAGATTGGCCAAACTATATAGGGAGGGCTGTTTGGTCATTGGCCAACTATGCAGTCAATCACATAAACGCGCGTCAAACGCGCCTACACTATTTACCAAAACGCTTGAAAAAACGCGCCTACACGCCAGTCTTGAACGCACCAAAAACGCTAGGCTTCAAAACGCTCAGGTCTGAACCCAGTGTTAGGGTAAGAGGCAGGGGGAAAAGGCCCAGGAAGGCTAGTCCTGAGCTGGCATACCCTAGTAAATATGAATGTTTGTCTAATATTAGGGATTCAACCCGAGGGCCAACATCACTTCAACAGCGCACTGGTCCTAGCAACCAGGAGGATGATTGCTGTTGGAAGGATGGGAAGAAGAGTGCAGCTAAGATCAGGCAGATGCTGGTGGTAGAGGACTCCATTATCAGGCGGACAGACAGGGTAGTCTGTCGCTAAAACCATTACTGCGAACAGTGCGTTGTCTTCCAGGTGCTCGGGTTCAGCATATTGCAGATTGGATAGCCTGATTGCTGGGTGGTGCTGGGGAAGACACGGCAGCCATGGTGCACATTGGCAACAATGACAAAGTCAGGGGGAGAAATGATTTTAGGGAACTTAGGGTACTTTCACACTTGCGGCAGAGTGATCTGGCAAGCAGTTGCATCGCCGGAACTGCCTGCCGGATCTGTCAATCTGCATGCAAACGGAAAGCATTTGAAGATGGATCCATCTCTCCACTTGTCATGCAGAGAGACGGATTCATTATATATCTTTTTCACATTTTTACTGGTCTTCACAGACCGGAAGGACGGATCCGGCATTGCGGTATTTTGAATGCCAGATCCGGCACTAATACATTCCAAAATTCCAGATCCGGCATTCCAGCAAGTGTTCCTGACTTTTAGATAGAGATAAAACCGCAGCATACTGCGGTATTATCTCCATCCTGAAATGTCAAAAAGACTGAACTGAAGACATCTGGATGCATCTTGAATGGATGGGGATGCATGGGGATAAAACTGATCAGTTCTTTTCCGGTATAGAGCCCCTATGGACTTTGACGAGTTTCGCTTTCCCTCGGAGATACCACTTTGCAAAATAAATAAATAAATAAATAAAAATAATAGTTGCTTATAAAGGAAGCACTGAGGAAATCCCTACCAAAATATAAATATAAGGCCCCTTTTACACTTGCGTTTTTGTTTTCCGGCATAGAGTTCTGTCGTCTGGGCTATATGCCAGAAAGAAACACTTCAGTTACAGTTAATACAACCACATGCATCCATTTGAATGGATCCTCTTGTATCAACTTTAACTACTTTTTAACATTGCCAAAACGGATCCGTCATGAACTCCATTAAAAATCAATGGAGAACGGATCTGTTTTCTGTTGTGGCAGATTGTTTTGCTTCGCATCCCAGGACAGAAAGAATACCGCAGCATGCTGCGGTATTTTCTCAGTCCAAAAAACATTCAGTGACTGAACTGAAGACATCCTGATGCATCCTGAATGGATTTCTCTCCATTCAGAATGCATGCGGATAAAACTGATCAGTTCTTTTCCGGTATAGAGCCCCTATGACGGAACTCTATACCGGAAAACAAAAACGCAAGTGTGAAAGTACCCTAAGAGAGAATCTAAAGTTCAGGATCTCCAAGGTAGTGTTTTCAGAAATGCTACCAGTGCCATGTGTCACTATAAAGACAGTAAGAGTTTAAGGAGTTAAATGGGTTGTCTAACCTTTTACATTACTACAGGGGCGCACAGATAGCAGAGGGTCACTCTGCAAAGAATGTGCATGGGCCCTGCCAAGCCAAATTCTCAACCTAACCTATTCCCTTCTAATTTTACATACAGCAATACAAAATATACAGGGTAAGGCTCCATTCGCACCTGTAGCACTACGATCCAGCCACCTGATCCGGCTATCCCCAGGGGTTTATTGGCAATCAAACTGCACATTTACAAATCATAGTGATAACATTTACCCAGCTGCGTAGAATGAACACGCCAGTTATCCTCTCTCTGCCATGCATGTAAAATGGTAATTTGTACAAAGAAAATATGTCTGTAGGGGGAACAATAAATTGATAACTGGATTCAAAACATAACAAATTACTAAGGGAATTCGGTTTTAGATTTTTCATAGTACCGTAAATAATGGCAAGGAATGCAAGGAATTGGCCATACACAAACCGCAGCATGCAGCGGTTTCTGTCCCACCAATGCCGGATCCAGTGAATTCTGGCAGGCTGTTCTCTGTTGAAACAGCCTGCCGGAATCACTAACACTGGGTTCAGACCTGAGCGTTTTGAAGCCTAGCGTTTTTGGTGCGTTCAAGACTGGCGTGTAGGCGCGTTTTTTCAAGCGTTTTGGTAAATAGTGTAGGCGCGTTTGACGCGCGTTTATGTGATTGACTGCATAGTTGGCCAATGATCAATGATATAGTGCTTTAGAGGTGTGACATTCCATGGTGGCTGATTCAGCATGTTGCAAACTCTGTAAAACGCGCATCCATAGGCGCGTTTTACGCTGCACAAACGCCCGAACAACACGCCTATGGCGTTTCCCATTGAAGTCTATTGGAACCAAACGCTGGATAAACGCCCGAATTAACGCGAACATACTTGCCTATGCGTCGGACGTTTTTAGGCGCCTACGAACGCGCATTAAAACGCGCAAGTGTGAACCACCTCCATTGAAATGCATGGTTCCTGTACTGTTGTGCGTTTTTTTGCGCCTTCGAAAGCGGCGTTTTACGCGAAAGTGTAAATTGAGTGTTACTCAGATGTGAAAGTAGCCTAATACAGCGCCACATTCATTGTACATCCAGTAATGTCTTCTTTCATGTGTGCACATCGCAGGTCCTTTGGCAGGTTCTGTTCAGTGAAGATGGAAGAAGCTGCTGCAGCGCAATCAAGCGGATGAGGTGATTTTTTAACCTCTAAATGGCCATACATATCTGCAGGCTAGAGTGAAGCATAGTGGAGGTTTCTTGCAAATTTCTGCAAATGCAGTTGGGGATTTGGTCCGGGTTAATGGTGTCTTCAATGCTGAGAAATAAAGGCAGATACTTATCCATCATGTAATACCATCCGGGAAGCATCTGATTGGCTCCAAATTTATTCTGCAGCAGGAAACTGTCAGAACTATCTTCAAAAGTAAAGACGAACAAGGTGGCCTATAAGTGATGATTTGGCCCCCACAGAGCCCTAATTTCAGCATCATCGAGCCTATCTGGTATTACATGAAGAGATTTGAGCATGCCTACATCCACAGATCAGTTCTCCAAGATGTTTGAAACAACCTCTTTACTGAGTTTCAAAAACTGTGTGCGAGCGTACCTAAAAGAATCAATGCAGTTTTGAAGGCAAAGGGAGGTCATAACAAATATTGATTTAATTTCGCTTTCTCTTTTGTTCTTTCACTTTGCATTTGAATGGATAAAAATTAACTGTTAATACTTCTATTTTTGAAAGCATTATAACTTTGCAGCGTTTTTCCATACCTGCCATACATAGTGTACACACAAGTACTGTATATAGAGAGATATAGATCATGGGCGTAGCTATAGGGGGTGCAGAGGTAGCAGTCGCTACCAGGCCCAGGAGCCTCAGGGGGCCCAAAGACCCTTGTGCCGCATAAGAAGACACACAAAGCACTGAGGAAAGGGGAGCCCAAGCTGAACTCTTGCACCAGGGCCCATGAGCCGTTAGCTACTCCCCTGATATAGATATACTGTAAACACACACATACACCTTGTGAATACAGCAGACAGGAAAGTGGTGCATCCTCTGTACACATCCTGTGTATGAATTAACACATACACACACATACGCTGCTGTAGCCCCTAAATGAACAAGCCTGAAAAGGCCTTAATGAACGCCAAAATGTTTTCATTTTTGCCTCTCTGCATTGTCAGATGATTTTTTTTTTATTTTTTATTATTGACGTGGCTGTGTAAGACCTTGCTCTCTGAGGGAGAAAGTTTATTACATGTTAACATTGCTCTGGGGTAAATATAAATTATGGTGTAATACAGTGGTGCCCAACCTTTTATTCGTCTGAGGGCCGCACTAGACAAAGTATAAATTTTGCGGGCCAGAACCAGGTAGCTTTGCCAGAAAGAAATGCAAACACTGTGAGAGGGCACGTGTGAGTATTACTACTGTGAAGGGGCAAATATCTGGGCATTTTTCCTGTAAAGAGGCACATCTGGGCATTTTTACTGTAAAGGGGGGCATCTGGGCAATTTTACATTGAAGGGGGCACATATGAGCATTACCACTTACTACTGTGAAGGGGTCGCATCTGAGCATTACTACTGTGAAGGGGCACATCTGGGCAATAACCCTGTGAAGGGGGCACATCTGGGCATTACCCCTGTGAAGGGGACACATCTGGGCATTACCATTGTGAAGGAGCACATCTGGGCAAATCACTGTAAAGGGGCACATCTGGGCATTATCATTGTGAAGGGGGCACATTTGGGCATTACCACTGTGAAGGGGGCACATCTGAGCATTACTACTGTGAAGGGGGCACATCTGGGCAATAAAACTGTGAAGTGGGCACATCTGAGCAATAACCCTGTGAAGGGGGCACATCTGGGCATTACCCCTGTGAAGGGGACACATCTGGGCATTACCACTGTGAAGGGGACACGTCTGGGCATTACCCCTGTGAAGGGGACACATCTGGGCATTACCCCTGTGAAGGGGACACATCTGGGCATTACCACTGTGAAGGGGGCACATCTGGGCAATAACCCTGTGAAGAGGACACATCTGGGCATTACCACTGTGAAGGGGACACATCTGGGCATTACCCCTGTGAAGGGGACACATCTGGGCATTACCACTGTGAAGGGGCACATCTGGGAATTACCACTGTGAAGGGGGCACATTTGGGCATTACCACCGTGAAGGGGGCACATCTGGGCATTACCACCGTGAAGGGGGCATATCTGGGCATTACCACTGTGAAGGGGGCACATTTGGGCATTACCACTGTGAAGGGGGCGCATCTGGGTATTACTATTGTGAAGGGGCACATCTGGGCATTACCACTGTGAAGGGGGAACATGTGAGCTTTATCACGGTAAAGGGGCCACTGTCTCTACTGCCAGCCACAGCGCAGACCACCGCTACCAGTGTCACAAATCCAACCAAGACCAATGAACACCACTCATGTCCTTGCCTTCCCAAACAACAAGGAGGGGTTCCCTTCTTACCCCTCAAAGGCATGTACTGCTGGACCCCCTGCCACATGGACACCATTGGCCCTTCAGGATATCTATCAACTCTCCTCACTAAGGTACCAGCCACATTCACAGTGGGAAGCCCTCCTGAAACCACACTGCTCACACACAGATCACTGTCTGCTGTGCCCGCCATTAAGCAGTAAGGTGGCCAGCCCTTCCTTCCTCTGCACATAGCAGCGCACACAGCCTGACACAGCACTGCTGTTACAAACAACTACTGGGCCACAAGAATGACGGGAATTTATTACACTCACATTCGTTCCGTGAGTTGCCTTGATGTTTAGAATAGAGATTCAGCACTGCGCCACAGAAGCCCGCCCAGACAAGTCGCTTCTTCTCCTTCTTCTTCCACTGTGGGCAAGCTCCGTCTCCGTTCAATGCGTGGGCCACATGACACGTCTTGGCGGGCCACATCCGGCCTGCGGGCTGTAGGTTGGGCATCACTGGTGTAAAATATATGAATTTTTGGCTGTGGAAATATAGAAAAAAGTGATTCTTGGCTTTTTTTTTAAACCAGATAAATGAATTATTCTGGTTATTACAGTTGTTTGGATAGCTAATATATGTAGCTTTTTTATTTAAGGCTACTTTCACACTCGCTTTTTGTGCGGATTCGTTATGGACGGATCCGTTCAGATAATACATCCGTCTGCATCCGTTCAGAACGGATCCGTTTGTATTATCTTTAACATAGCTAAGACGGATCCGTCTTGAACACCATTGAAAGTCAATAGAGGACGGATCCGCCATACAGAATAAAAAATGATATTCCTCACAATTCATTAACATGAAGAAATAACTGCCAAGTTCTTGGCAATTTATCTTTGCTATGCACCATAAGACCATGGTAATCACAATTCATCCGAGAGTTTACAGGGGGATTAACAAGTTTAGACTAGTTTATAGATGCATAACCTTGTAGAAGCCATTTGTTATTATGTCTTCTGGAAAGATTACACAAAAAAATGCTTTGTGTATTACATAAACTCCTCTGCTACTTTGCCAAATACTTATATTATGATAAATCATTATATTTACATATTATACATTATTAATGGCTCACAAAAATAAAAAATATTGCACCTGTCAATTACCGTATTTTCCTCTTTATAAGACGCACCTTTTCCCAAAAAAGTGAGGGGGAAATGGCCGTCTTATAAAGCGAACAGAGCAGTATTACATGGCTGGCACATTGCAGGCCATGCTATGCGTCATAGGCATAGTGGTCTGCGATGTACTAGTGAACATGGGCGCTATCAGAGTAGTAGAACCTATAAACTCTATCTGCATATAAAGCTATTGTAATGTTCTGCCGTGCCAACCATTTTCTCCAGTTTCAGAAAACTGTCACCCTCCAGCCCCGCACACTTCATTAATGAAGTGGGTGGGGCCTGAGCATGACTGATTGAGTAGTGTGTGCTGCCGGCCTGCCCGCTACATGCATATTCAGTACTGCTTACAAATAAGTGATGACTGGTAGTTTAGCAAAGCAGCATTGCTAGGGGCTTTTGCATACACTTTATATGTGATGGCTGCTTTGACTGGGGCCCAATGTAATGGAGTCAGATTCCCCATAACAGTGTCATCCACAGATCCCCAATAAGTGTCCTCCACAGATCCCCCCATAACAGTGCATCAGCCACACACCCTGCTATAACAGTGTCCTCCACAGATCCCCATAACATAGTCCTCCACAGATCCCCCATAACAGTGCGCCATCCACAGACCCCCATTAGCTCAAAACCCACCAAAAGAACACCATTTCGTTCAAAATATTTTATTTTCCGAATTTCCTTGTAAAAACCTAGGTGTGTCTTATCATCAGGTGCATCTTATAAAACGAAAAATACAGTATGTACTAAAACACTTTTTGCGTTTTTGTTATATTTATATATAACAAAAATATATATAGACAGTATATATATATATATATATATATATATATATATATAAATATATACACACACACACATATATTATGCACACACACACGAATAATAATCGAGAATATCGGAATTCGCGAATATTTAGAATGTAGTCATATATATTTGTAATTTCGAATATTCTAGATTTTTTTTTTTAATCAGTAACCTCCCTTCTTGCTTGTGGGCCAATGAGAAGGCTGCAATGCCTTTGTCTTAGCTTAGCAACATCCCTAGCAACCAATAGGAAAGTTGGCTACCCCTTTAGTATATAAGAATCTCCCCAGCAGCCACTGTATGCAGTATTTTGCAGATCTGAGAGAGACAGCAGTGTCATTGCTGTGCTCTCTGCTTGTGTCATGACATTAGATAGGTAGTTTGTTAATTAGCTTATATATATATATATATATATATATATATATATAATATAGATAGTGGGAGATGGTCAGTGTAGGTTACATAGTGATATAGTGTAGTTGTCTATACATGCATGCTACATACATAGTGCTGTGATGTCACAAGTTCACAACAATACTTAGTGCACCAATATGTAGTCAGCCCTGTTAAAATTGCACGTGAAGTTGCACGTACTGCGCCAAAATATTTGCATCATTAGTGCCGAATTCGCAATCACGAATATATTGGAGCACTCTATCTGCATATAAAGCTATTGTAATGTTCTGCCGTGCCAACCATTTTCTCCAATCTCAGGAAACTTCTAGTGGCTTGAAAAATATAGCAATAGTGACTCACACCTGTATTTCGCACTCATTACGCAAATATTACATTGCTGATTTTTTGCAATTAAGAAAATAATCTAGAATTTATGAATATATGACGAATATTCTACCAAATATTCGCGAAATATTACGAATTCGAATATTGCCCCGCCGCTCATCACTACTCTTAAAAACCGCATCCTATTATTTATTACTATAGATCGCATATGAGGGACTGAGTTAATGAATTTCATAGCTCACAATTCCTTTATTCCTTTTTTTATTGTGGGAGAGGCAGATATTCTGTGATGTACTACTGGATAGAAGAGGCCATTTGCTGTCTGTTAGGGATGAGCGAATCAACTTCAGATGAAACATCCGAAGTCGATTCGCATAATACTTTGAATACTGTACAGAGCAAGCGCTCCATACAGTATTTGAATATATTGGCTCCTATGAGCCAAAGTTATTACTTTGCGAAGTCTTGTGAGACTTTGCGTAATAACTTCATAAATTGATTTCTACTGTAAAAAAACATTTCCCAAACTCAGGTTCGGTTCCAAGTATTCAAACAAAGTATTATGCAAATCGACTTCCAGATGTTTTATCCAAAATCGATTCACTCATCCCTACTGTCTGTGTCCACCCCTGAACTATTTGTCAAAGATAAAGTATATTGAAAAATGGGCACCATATAGTGAGAATTTACATATTGTAGGAAATAGCTTTGTAGTAGTGGGCACAATGAGATCCAGTGCCATTAGAGACAGTGACACAGAAGTCCAGTTCAAGCAGGGCTTTGCCCTTTCTTCATTTTGTTGCAGAAGATAAAGTGAAACATATAGCCTTTTCATTCAGACACAAAATCAATAAATCTCTGCTCTGCTGAGCACTAACTAAGAATATAATTTACTGACTAGACAAGTGGCATACTACCAACTCTCTGAAAATAAACCAAAGTGACTAATGTTGTCATATCTTCAGCAAGTTTATTGTTAATTTATTCATAGTTTTCATGCATAGTCAATTTTCTCTATGTATAATTCTCTGTTTATTGTGTAACAGCACCATCTAGTGGCCATTTACATACATAGCAAGCATTCATATTAGAAGTTTGGTCTACTTCAGATTCCATAGCTTGTGACCTATGAACTTAGTGACTTCATCATTCCTGCACACAGCAGACATTTTCCCTTATTCACAGTCATCCCTACAAGAGGTAGCACATGGTCTGGAAGTTTCTAGAGTCATCCTCCACATCTAAGACAATGGTAGCATCACTGTTTTATCGCGCATTTACATCCTTGCAATAAAGATAAAGTTGGACGATACTCCATTGTCAATTCATTGCCGGGATTAGGTTTAGCTGTCTGTCGAGCTATGTACCTTCACACAAAAGGAGGACAGAACAGTAAAACCTTGGCTGCTTACAAGCTAGATACGAGGTACTGCGACTCCCTGGCCTTAGTAAAACAGCGGCTTCTTTTTTTTTTTTTTTTATATAACAATTTTTATTGACGGATGTCGATTGACACAAATATAAATCATCAAGACACTTTACAGAAAGCAGTGTTACATTATAGGATAACGAAATCCATGGGCAATTTCATCTAATAGCGACAATAACATCAAATCAGTTCCTGAGCTTTTCCCAATTGTATAAACACAATCTACCCGTCATTTTTATTTTTCTCCCCAACCTACCCCCTCCCCACCCTAACATCATAAAACCAACATTGCTCCATGATAGTGCAGTTTCGTGTAGTCTGACACGTGTCCTGCGGCAAATCCGTCGCCCTCACCTGTCTATTTCCAGGTTCCCCAGAGTACCCTTGATTTTTTCCGTTAGATACCATTTGGTCGCCTTGAAGGGTGTCATGAATTCTATAAGTTCCTCCCAGGAAAATGTATAGCTAATAAACCTTTTCCATTTATGGAAGAATGCCTTTGCAGCGGCCTCCTTGCAATGGTCTATCTCTATTCTTTCAAAGTGCAATATTTGTCTCATTATCCCTAAAATTTCTTCCACTGTCGGCATAGTGGGATGCAGCCAATGTCTCAATAGACCTTTTTTCATCGACAATAGCATGATATGAATCCCCTTGACATTTACCACCTGCGTGGTGTTACTTTCCGGGTCTACTGGAATGTAGTGGAAAATACATTGCTGCGGAGTATGCTCTAGTTCCACATTCCATATTGATTTTATGAGCTCAATAATTTCCTGCCGCACCCTAGCTATAGAGGGCATCCCCACAAACCGTGTAATAGATTGGCTTTAGATAAAGCACATTTCGGACATTCTCTTAGGTAGTGAGCCGGCGCATCCTTATATGACAAATCAAAAGCATAAGTAGCTTTGTGTAGAATTCTAAAGTGCATCTCTCTCCAGGTTTCATTGCAAATCGCTTGGCGTACTCTCTCTAGCCCTGCTCTAATTTTTTGTGTTAATGAATCATCTTCCAACTCCCTTTCCCAGTGTTTAAAAACTGTCTTGCAGAGACCTATAGACTGTATACTCTGTATCCTTCTATATAAGTCAGCCAATGAAGTGGGCGTCTGGTCTCTCCTATCAACCCTTCAAACCAGGTTATTCTCTCTGAGTCACCTAGGGTGCTGGCTTGTTTTGCGCAATAGGACTGTATTTGGGCATAGGCCAGAAAATGAGATTGCGGCAATTGGAATTGAGATTGCACTTGGGACCAAGGGAGAAGCGCATATTCAGAGGGGGTCAACAATTGTTTGAGGAGTGTAATCCCTTTGTCTCTCCACTTTTGAAAGAGAACTGATTGTCTCCCTACTGCAAAAGCTGGGAGGGTCCACAATGGCATGTGAGGGGTTAAAAACATTGGCAACTTGTATATTTTCCTCACCGCTCTCCACGCAGCCAAAGTGTCTCGGATTATGGAATAATGTTTTGCCGGTGAAGGCATGTCTTTCAACTTAGTGTGTAATAGTGCCACCAAATCCCACGGGGCCACTAGTTGTGTCTCTAGTTCTCTATTAGAAAAATAAGACGTTTTCCAAATCCAGTCCTTAGCGTGTCTCATCAAAGAGGCCAGGTTGTATTTTCTGATATCTGGAAGCTGTATCCCTCCCTCCCATGTAGTTAAGCATAATTTGTCATAGCTAATCCTGGGCCTTTTCTTTTTCCATAGAAACTGTGTGAAAGCTCTTCTGAGTTTTATTGTGTCCTGATGTTTTATTAGCATCGGGATGGTCTGTAGGGGGTAAAGGAGTCTAGCAAAGCTTATCATTTTTATCAGATGGGCTCTCCCAAACAACGAGAGGGGCAGAGAAGTCCACCTCTCTAGTTCCTGTGTGATCCTCCGGATCAAAGGGTCATAATTGAGGGAGTATATGGAGGACGGCTGTCGTCCAATCTTAATACCGAGGTAAGTTAGATATCCAGTGACCACCTCTACCCCATGGTTGTGTACATCTTGTGGCCTGTTCCCCTTTAAATAAAGCAGTTGGCTCTTACTTACATTTATCTTGTACCCGGTGGCTGTTTCATAGTATTTGAAGGTATCCAGGATTGATTTCAGATGTTCATCTGGGGAGTCTACAAACAGCAAGATATCATCGGCAAAACATATTACCTTGATTTCGGTGTTGCCCACCTTCATGCCATGAAAAATATCTGAGCTTATTAGGTACCTCACCAAAGGTTCCAGAGCCAGGTTAAAAAGAAGTGGCGAGAGTGGGCACCCTTGCCGCGTTCCCTTGGTTAGCAGGAAAGGCTCCGATAGAAACCCTGGGAAACTGACTCTCGCTTGCGGGCCTCTATATAGAGCCTCTATCGCTTGCCTATAATGACCCTGAATCCCCACCGCATCCAGGGACCACCACAGCCACTGCCAGTTGATGCTATCAAAAGCTTTCTCTGCGTCCAAGGATAACAGGGCTGGGTGGCCCCCGGAAGTGCGATCACGGAGGAGATAGTCCTGGACTGCCAGCACTGTCCTTATATTAGTAACTGCCGCTCTGCCCCTGATAAATCCCACTTGGTGACGGCCTATTAAGTTTGGCATAAACTCTGCTAATCTATTAGCTAGTAGCTTCGAAAATATTTTCAAGTCCTGGTTTATTAAGGATATCGGTCTGTATGAACTAGTAAGGTGCGGGTCTTTCCCTGGTTTCAGTATGACTTTTATATATGCTGTATTCCCCGTGGGCATAATATCTGACCGGTCCATTATCTTATTAAATATATCAGTTAGGGGTTTAGTGACTTCATCAATCAATATTTTATAAAACTCACCCGGATAACCATCCGGTCCTGGGGCCTTCCCGTTTGGTAATGTTTTTATAGTCGCCTTCACCTCCTCCTCCGTTATTTGGGTATTCAATGCTGAGAGAGCCTCGTCTGATAGGTGAGGAATTTGGACTTTAGATAAGAGTTCCCTAGCTTTATTACTATCTCATGGACCTTGTGTGTATAGGTCAGTGTAGTATTTAGCAAAACATTCAGTAATTTTCCTCATGTCCTGTATCTTTTCCCCTCTATCGTTCACAATGCTGCCCATATGTTGTGTGCCTCTGTCCACTTTTGCTAGTGAGGCCAACATTTTGCCTGCATTGTTGCCAAACTTAAAAAGGGAAGCTGATTTACGATCGAGGAACAACCTGGCCTGTACTCCCGAGTAATGATCGTACGTGTGTTTGGCTGTAACCCATTTTATCTTATTTTCATCAGATGGATCCGTAAGGAATGCAGTATAGGCCCTACGTACCTCCTCGGTTGCTTGTGTATATTTTAGTCTGATTTTCTTAATTTTTGCTGAGACATATGAGATGATACGACCCCTTAATACAGACTTTGCTGCCTCCCAAAATAATATATGGTCGTCTGCATGAGTCCTGTTGTCACCAGAGTACTCCCACCACCACCCTCTCAGTTGAACGGTAAACTCTTCATCCGCTATCAGGTGACTGGGGAGTCTCCATGTAATATCCCGACCTCTAGGTAGAGCGTCAGCCAGTGTAATCACCACAGGGGAGTGATCTGAGATAAGCATATCAGATATTTCTGCACCCTCCACCCTATGCATAAGGGCCTGCGAGGCCAAAACATAGTCTATCCTGGACCAGGATTGCTGTACATGAGAGTAATGAGTGTATTCCCTCTCTATCGGGTTATAAAACCGCCAGACATCTACTAGGTTTGTATTTTGTAGAAAAGAGTCAATTGTGAAGCCCTTGTTTGACATTGTGGACAGAACGTGTTTTAGATGTCTACGGTCCTCCTGTACGTTTCTGACCGCATTGAGGTCACCCGCCACAAGCAACTGACCACTACCCTCCTTTAGAATTTTCGGTGTCAAAGCCTGAAAGAAGGTTGCATGAGCAGAGTTTGGCCCATATACATTAATTATCGTCAATCTGCCCACCACCGTGTCAAGTGTCATCGATGCTAGGCGACCGTCATTATCACTGTAACTATCGATGACAGTGTATCTCAAACGCCTGTGTATTAAGATCAGAACCCCCGCTTTCCGTCCTATGGATGCCGATCCCATAACCTGACCCACCCAAAGGCGACGCATTCTCCAAAAGTCCGCCTCCTCTAGATGGGTCTCCTGAAGGAGTGCTACATCTACATTCAACCGTTTAAGGTGACGGAGTACAGAGATCCGTTTTTGAGAGGCTCTTAGGCCCTTTACATTCCAGGTTAGGAGTCTCATGTGATTCCCACCCGTGCTATATATATCACTCGGGTATCTCTGGAGCCCTCTAGAGGAGACAGGACTTCGCAGCAAGAATACGCGAACCTTGCGTTAGAACCAACATGGAGCAAACCCTTGTAATCAACATTCAACATTCCCACCCCCCAACATCCCCAAGACAAGTCGCCTGTACGAGGGAGACTGAGACTAAAACAGCATAAACCTTTTGTAGACTTCACTTTTTTCGCCAACGTACGTCTAGTGATGCTGACATCTAGACCATTTACCATCCACATTATTGAACACTATGTATACATTAACTGCTACTCCTTTGCATCCCCCCTTTTTTTTTTTTTTACCCCTTCACCTGCTACTTCACTTGCATCTTACACCCACCACTGCAAACATAAGATATCACTCTCTCTCATTCCGACACATATCAGGAGCTCCCAATGTTTAAAGTAATATACATCTATAAGTTTCTCGCACAAACCTCCGTGCATATACTTTTTTTTTTTTCTTTCTTTCTTTTTTTTTTTTTTTTTTCCTTCCTCTTCTTCCTACCCTCTGTTTCCTCCCCCTCCCTACCAATCGCTTACTGGACCTTTGCAAAAACCCGACCTCCTGTCACTAACATATATCTTATGACTAATGTCTTTGCAGTCATATACAAATGTACATAAGTTCTTTCTTAGGATCCCCTAGACTCATGTAACATCAGGCCGGAAAGAGTCACTATACTACTCATCCTTCAAATGTCCTGCAGGGCTTGCCTCTCATCTTTTTCTCATTCCCAAACCCGGCTCTCTGCTGGTCCAGGGCGTCTTCTCGGGGTGTCAGATCCCGCGCTGGTCGGGCTCGCTGGGTTGCTCCTGGACAGACCTTGGTGATGGAATCCTCTGGGGGAAGGCCTGTTGGTCCCTCTGAGGTTACAGCCGTCATACGCCTCCCTTGCCTCTTCCGGCATGGTGTAAGTGTCAGTGGTGCCGTCCGGTTTAAAAATCCGCAGGGTCGCTGGATACATTAAGGCAAACTTAACCCTGTCATGAGCGAGTTGGGTGCATATTCCAGAGAAGGCTCTTCGTTTTCTGGAGACTTCAGCTGAGTAGTCTCCAAATATTAATATCTTGTGGCCCCTGACCTTCAGAGACCATCCCACTCTGCGATATCTGGAGAAGAGCGACTCTTTATCGGCATAGTTAAGGTAACGGGCTATAGTAGCCCTAGGTCTCTGGTTCAACTCCGCCATATTGTCTTCAACACGAGGCGGGCCAATGCGGTGGGCTCTCTCAACGGTCAACGGGCCCTGCAGTCCTAGTGCCTGTGGGATATCCACTGCGCAGATCTGAACAAGTTGACTGGGGGGAACAGATTCTGGTAGGCCCACTATTCTGAGGTTGTTCCTCCGGGAACGATTTTCCAAGTCGTCCAGCTTGCTCTTTAGAGCTTGATTAGACTGCAATGTGTCCTTCAATAACGACTGCGCTCTTTCCAGTTCATCCTCCAGAAGCCCCACTCGTTGTTCAACTTCTTGAATCTGGAGAGCGTGCTGTGCCACCTCACCCTGTAGCTGTTTCAAGCAGGCTGCCACAGTGGCCTCTAATGAGGCTTTAATATCTGGCGCCAAAAGCGTCGCGACTTCTATCGCTAGTTCTTTACATGGCACTTCTATCCCTCTTGCTAGTGGCTGGGACTGGGGTACAGGGGTTGCTGGCTCACCATTCAACTCCGTATCTGGTTGCGAGGGAGGCTGGGAAGAAGATCTGGTCGGGCGTCTCCTGCCGTCCGCCATCTTGTGCTGTGGTCGCGTTATCTGCGAATCCCGTTGGGGTAACGGTGAAGGCACTGGGGAACCGCCGCGTAGCAAAAATTTATCCATCCGTGTCCCCACTGGCACAAAGTTATATTGAGGGGCCGTTGCGCCCCGGATTTGCGGCTTTAATCCCCTGATTTATAGCTGGGGGGTGCGGAGCTGCAGTAACCTCCGTCCTCACATTGGCACGCCGGAACCGGAAGTCAGCGGCTTCTTACAAGTTCAGATACCGCGACAGTTGCAAGTGTGCAAACCTGTTCAGTGTCATTATGTCGTCAAGAGAATCCAAACTGTACAAGACAAGGTCTCGCATCTCGGCTAGCTCCAGAAGTTCAAAGAGATTAGTGAGCAGGTCCACATTGCCCGCACAAAAGCTGAAGAGGCCAAAACCCGCGCGACATTGCCCGAGCAAGAAAGACCATTAAATGTAGTCAAAGCTCGTATGGAAATGGCGAAAGCTCGTATGGAAATGAAAACTCATATGGAAATGGATAAAGCACACATGGAAACATGGAAGCAGCTCTGGCTGAACAACAAGCAGCACTGGAAAAGCTAACTGTGGAAAAGGAAGCTGCAGCTGCTGTAGCAGAGGCAGAGGCGTTAGAAGAAGCAGCAAACTCCACAAGTGATAGACTCAGCAGCATAGTTGGGCCTGAACCTGATCATCATGATAACTCGCAACGCACTTCAGATTACGTCATACAACATGCGGAGTATGACAGCTTATGAGTAAATTCAAGTCCAGGAGCAGCGTCAACCCCTGCTGAAGAACCCCAGCAGACTCCTTTCACACAAGTCACCTCAGTTAACCAAAAACCCTGCTTTGCACAAGACAACAGTTTCATAGGACATCAGCCCTCAATGCAACCTGCATTAAAATCTTTTAAGAAGGAACAAGTAGATGGTGACTACTACAGCAACGATCCACCAAACAAAGATCCAGGTATGTCAGAGTTTCTAAAATTCTTTGCCCAACGTGAGTTAATAACCAAGGGGCTCTCCAAGTTTGATGACAGACCTGAAAGCTATAGGTCATGGTGATCATAATTCAGAATCACAATCAGAGACCTAGATCTGTCTGCATGTGAGGAAATTGATCTTCTTGTCAAGTGGCTAGAAAATGAATCGGCAGAGCACGCAAAGCAACATTTAAACATGATATGGGAGAGACTTGAGGACTTCACCAGAAGTGATAGAGAATGCTCTCTTCAAAAGAATTAAGGATTTCCCCAAGATGTAACTGTAACTGTAACAAAGGGTCTTGTTTTTTAACTGCTGTGATTGCTTCATGAATTTAATACTATGTTAATAATTAATAAACTTTAATAAAATTTGTGATTTATATATTTATCAAAAAGTGGATTTTCTTTTTTGGTGGCGATTTCCCCAAGATCCAGAACAAAGGGTTCCAGAAGCTGAGAGAACTGAGTGACTTGCTGACAGAGCTCCAAGTTGCCAAAGGTGAAGAAAATTTACAAGGTCTGGCATTCTTAGATACTGCACGTGGTTTAAACCCATTACTATTAGTACAAAAATTACCTTATAACCTGCAAGAGAAGTGGATTGCTCAAGGCTCCAGGTACAAGCAACAGCACAATATCCCATTTCCTCCATTCTCATTCTTTGTGGACTTTGTGCACCAGCAAGCAAAGACTAGGAATGATCCCAGCTTTGACTTCTTGATGTTTGACACCACTTACCCCAAACCAGGTAGGCATGTCTCACTCCGTAACATGAAAAGTACACCTGTTGCAGTACACAAGACCAGTGTATCTTCCAAAGTCCCCTCAAACAAAACCTACAGTACCTCAAAGTCTGAAAAGATCTCAACCAAAGACCCATGCAGAGAATGTCCTCTACATATGAAACCACACTCATTGCTGAAGTGCAGAGGATTTAGAGAAAACCTTCTCAGGGACCGCATAACTTTCCTCAAAGAGAACCACATTTGTTACAGGTGTTGTGGATCAACCTCTCATCTTGCAAATAACTGTACTATAAACATCAAATGCTCTGAATGCAACAGTGAAGAGCACAATATAGCCTTACACCCTGGGCCAGCTCCGTGGACTCTCACACCCTCAGAACAGGCTGTAGAGCACGACGGGGAGGAGAGAGACACAGTACCTCCTGAAGTGACACCCCAGTGCACCAAAGTCTGTGGAGAAGGTCTTAGTAACAAATCTTTCTCCAAGATCTTTCTTGCACTGTCTTGCCGATTTTGGTCATAAAGAGAAAGCAGTAAGGTTGTATGCCATCCTGGATGATCAGAGTAATAGATCTCTTGCTAACTCGACTTTCTTTGATATCTTCAATATTAAAGGACACTGCTCTTCATATTCACTTAAAACTTGCACAGGTAAGATTGAAGAAAAAAGCAAAAGAGCTACTGGCTTCCAAATCGAATCCATAAATGGTGAAGCATCCCTACCTTTACCTACCTTGATCGAATGCAATCGGATGCCAAAAAATAGCAACATTACATCATGCACATCTAAAATCCATAGCACATCTCATACCAGCACTCGACCCAGAGGCCCAAATAATACTTCTGCTTGGAAGAGACATCATAAGAGTCCACAAGGTGAGAAAACAAATAAACGGTCCTCACAATTCTCCATATGCCCAGAAGCTTGACCTAGGGTGGGTCATTATAGGTGATGTCTGCCTAGGAAATGTTCACAAGCCAAACAAACTGAATTCTCTTTACACAGGTACCTTGGAGAATGGACGTCCATCCCTCTTTCAGCCTTGTCCTAAAAGGTTCCTTGTAAGAGAGAAGCCGGCAAGTGTACTATATCCTGACTTTTCAGAAATCGTGAACCATCCTTGTGGTGAAGACCAAGACTACTTGGGGCACAAGGTGTTCCAGAGGACAAAAGAAGACCACAAGATAGCTCCCTCTATTGAAGATGAGGCCTTCTTAAACATAATGGAGCAAGGATTCTTCAAGGATAAAATGAGCACCTGGGTTGCACCACTGCCTTTCAAGACACAGAGATGTCTTCTTCCCAACAACAGAGGTCAAGCCTTTAAACGCTTCTGATCACTCAAACGCAACTTTTAGAAAAGACCAAAGATGATGGAACATTTCTTCTTGTTCATGAACAAGATATTGGAGAACAGTCGTGCAGAAGTAGCTCCACCCCTAAAAGTTTTCTACATGGAAATCACTGAACAAAGCTATAGCTTGCTTGATCCACATAGCCAAATCTTTTAGAACCAAACCTACAGGATCAGAGCACTGCAAAGGTTGGCATTACTGTCACAAGGCTGTGAAAGAGCTTAAACAAGCCAGAGACGTTATTATCCGTTTTATCCAACATGAAGTTTATGCTCAAGAACCTGAACTGATTTTGTTGCTCCCGCCAGAAGTGACTTAATGTGGTATCCTATAGATATCAGGCGGGGAGTGTCATGCCTTCAGCAAGTTTATTGTTAATTTATTCATAGTTTTCATGCATAGTCAATTTGCACATGAATAGCAACCATTCATATTAGAAGTTTGGTCTACTTCAGATTTCATAGCTTGTGACCTATGAACTTAGTGACTTCATCATCCCTGCACACAGCAGCTAGTTTCCTCATTCACAGTCATCCCTGCCAGAGGTAGCACATGGTCTGGAAGTTCCCGGAGTCATCCTCCACATCTAAGCCAACGGTAGCATTGCTGTTTTATCGTGCATTTACATCCTTGCAATAAAGATAAAGTTAGGCAATACTCCATTGTCAATTCATTGCCGGGATAAGGTTTAGCTGTCTGTCGAGCTATGTACCTTCACACATAAGGAGGACAGAACAAACAAATGTCATCTCACACCAACAGCAAATGTCCACTTTAAGTCTAGCAACCTCAGCCACAGTCCCTCCAGACGGGTTCTGTCTCTGGCTCATCCCCAACACCTAAATAGCCCAGTAATAAGCTGGACTGGGCTGCAATGAAAATCCACTCTGAACCGAAAGGGGAGTATAGGCCTGACTACCACCTTGCCCATCATTCCATAAAAATAATGGCCTGACACAGGACTCACGAAAGCCCTTAAGAATTACTTATTCCTATAAATACCCAGCTTTCCTGGCTTCCTTATATCTCCTCTAACTTTCTTTGGATGAGATGTACTGTATACTTCCTAAAGACTAGTACCCATATGAAAAGAACCTTGGGGAAATATTTAAATCCCTGACCACTTTTCCTGTCACTGTCTCAAATATATAATGTATATGTAGATGTAGTCAATGTTAAAGAGAGACGCAAGTAACATTTATTGCGTTGCAGTGTTTTATTTTAGAAATCTACGGCAATTTGGTAAGTACTGTATTTTGTCCTAGTTTTGCCACCATGAGGCATATATAAACCCTCCTATATAATATTTCAATCATTTCTTATGGTTCTCTTGGTAACAGTGTTCTTCTAGCTTCTTGCCTGCAGTTTAAACCACAAGCTCATGAAGTGATAGTGCCTTTCATGTGTGATTTATCAGAAATCTTTTTTAGCACTCTCTTGTCTTGGGATGCCCGTTTTGGGTTTTACTGCCTTGATGACATCATAATCAATTGTTACATTTCACTATTTCAATGGCAACATGAGCCACAGTGACACCTGTTAAAGCAAGTCTTTATTTCCCACCCAAACATCCAATGCATATTATCAATGTGCAAAATCAAGTAGGAAACAGACTACGGACAGAGGATTATTTTTAATCCTCAGTGCTTTACTCACAGCATTTGTCTTGGTCATAGATATCAGCATACTAAGTGGAAAACCTGTTAATCAATTAAAATTGAATATATGGTTTTATTTTTAGCCTTCTCCTGATACAGATCGGAAGTGCACACAAGAAGGGCGCACATAACCTCTTATAGATTAATTCATTTGGAGGGATGAAGATGCCATCACCATCAGTCATGCATTACATTAACTTTTAAGACTTTGTTTCTGGTTGTCATGTTCCCAGTGAACATACACTCCTCAACATTGTAATTGCAGGACCAAGAAGGACAAGCCGAAAGATTATGCAAATAGAGAAAGTAGCAGATGTCGCTAAAATCTGCAAATGATCAAGTTTTCAACCAATCGGTGGCATGTAGGAGAGGCATAAAAGCCATCTTGAAAGCAAAGCTTTGTAGCCACATGAAACCTCAGAAATATGATCAAGTCATGTGGGATGATTGTGATATGCCTCCTGTTGACCAACCTGCCAGTTATTGCCATTTGTTGCAAACTGAGACGTACAGATACTGTATCTTGAACTGAGAGATCTTAGTTTATCACTCTGGCAGATCGCTACCTAGGCCAAAATGTCAGAACTAGTCAATGTTGCATGTCCTGGTGGAAAACAATGACAGACTGAGATGACATCAAGAGGTGCACAGAGGCGAACCTCTGCACAGAAGCATTGTTTGGTTGGAAGAATGGCGCATAGTCATGCATTCTGTACTGCAAGTGAAATTGCATCCTGAGCCTAGGGAGGCAAGCACTGTCCACGCAAACCATCAGAAGGTGATTGCAGGACATAGGGCTACGAGCCAGATGTCCAGCTACAAGTGTTTTGTTGTTGCAATGTAGGCTGGAATAGACGTCAATCCTCTTCAGCAGTGAGTCCCGCTTTTTCTCTAATGCAAGGATGGACGAAGACTAGTATGTAGGCCATGTCGGCCACTTTATGGACAGGCCTTTATGAGGGAACATCACACCAATCCTACTCCCTGGATTATGGTGTGGGGTGGCATAATGTATGGCAACTAGACGCCTCTACACTTAAAGAGGACCTTTCACTGGATTTTTTTTAAATTCTAGATAAATACCTTTACTAGCGGGGTACTGTTGTGCTGCCACCCTGAATATTTTTTAAAAATATCGCTCCTACACCCCCGCTGTGCCCCCCTGTACTTTCCCACTCAGTATGCTAATACTGAGCATCGGTACAGGGAGGAGGAGACGCCAGGGTTTCTCAATGCAACTGCAAAAAAAGGGGGGCAGTCAGCACATCCCAATGTGCAGGTGCACGCTGCCATGGCTAGAAACACGAAGAAAAAAAGGACAATGCAGCAGCACTGTGCAAACCCAAATAAAGTACAATAATGCCATAATTATAGAAAATATTCTGGTGCTAATGCTACACTTATTTTTCAAATTTGAGATTCTTGGCAAATACATTCTGTACAACATTATTTGGGCCAGTCTGTCAAACGTCAAGGCGATCTCTATGAGATGGGAACCTAACACTAAAAACTACCTGTTATTGCCTTAATGGCCACCATAAAATTCAGGGAGTGCAGGTTCCACATGCATGCTGGGTCCACTCTATACTTCTCCTGGTGCCAAATGGCTTCCAATGAATACAATGAGAGCAGGCTACAGCTTTATACTTAATTAAAATCAGCCTATGGGGCAGACAGGCTAGTCAGGGATGCAAGACCAATTGGAGTCAGTCACACCTCCAGCTCCAGTACAACTGCAAAAAAGGTGGTCAGTCAGCACATCCTAATGCGCAGGTGGGCCTGTCTGCCAAACGTGCATCCCTGGATTTAATGGAGTCCGTTATGGGTTTCCCAATGGGCGTCTCCTTCTCCCTGGCTGTAGGAGAAGGTGAGCTTTTTTGTTCTCTCTGGCTGTGACGCTCTCCGCTGTGATTGAATTGCAGTAGGGCCAGGGAGAAGGAGACGCCCATTGAGAAACCCTGGCATCTCCTTCTCCCAGTGCCGATGCTCAGTATTACCATACTGAGCAGGAAAACTACAGGGGGGCACAGCAGGGCGTAGGAGCAATATTTATAAAAAACATTCAGGGTGGCAGCATCGTGATACAGCGCAGGGCAAGAGGCAGCATCGGAGCCCCTCAGATGGGTTACCTGGGTGAAGAAGGGGATATGTCCAGGTTCAGCTCTGAACCCGAACAACCCCTTTAAATAGTCAAACGTCAAATATACATACCCTGTGACTTGGCTATTACAATTTATTATAATAGCTATGTCACAGGATAATGCATGTATATTTATTGTTTAACTATTTAATATTGACTTTTTAGTAACATCTAGTATTGTGAGAAGACACTATGCATTCAAGGACTTTCTTACCAGTCCTGCTGGGATTCATTTAATCTAAATACATTTTTTAAAAATTTTTAACATGTTTGAAAACTTGCTGTATATTTAGAAAAATACTTTGTTGGGGGGGGGGGGGGATAAGTTGGAAGACTGTTGTCATGTTTTAGGGTAGAGATGTCCCGAACTATTCGCTTGATCGCGTTCGCCGCGGTGGGCGAACATATACGATGTTCGGTCCGCCCCAATACATCATCGTTGAGCAAACTTTGACCCTGTACCTCACAGTCAGCAGACACATTCCAGCCAATCAGCATACCCTCCCTCCCAGACCCTCCCACCTCCTATCAAAAAGCAAGGACAGCATCCATCTTAGATTCTTTCTGAAGCTGCAGTGTTAGTTAGAGCAGAGAGAGTGCTGCTGCTGAATTAATATAGGGATTCTAGGGAAAGCGTTAGCTACTAGTGTTCTGTGTCCACTCCAGTCCTCAAAGACTCATCTGCTGTAAGGACAGCGTCCTGACAGCACCCCAAAAAGCCCTTTTTAGGTTTGGTACATCAGTCTGCTTTTATTTATTTTTTCTATATATATATTGCAGTTGCCTGCCCGTGTGTGAGAGGCCGCAGGCCCACAGACTGTACTGTGTGCACACCACTCATATAGGGTGGCACAGTACCTTGCAGATAAAAAAGTCATTTAATTTTTACCTTTTAATATAATTACATTTGCCTGCCAGTGTGTGTCAGGCCCACAGACTGTACTAACACACCACTCATATAGGGTGGCACAGTACATTGCACGGTGCACGCGCAGTGCCCCAAATTGGAAGTGAGGGGACCGACCAATCAGCTTTTTCTATCTCCCGGTTCCTAAAATCTATTCGATACACGTCCCCTGATAGGGGAAGTAACAGGGATTAAACTGATAGGAATAGTACTACTTAACACACCACTCATATACCCTCAGTTCACACTTGCGCGTTTTACAGCGCGTTCGAATGCGCTGTAAAACGCATAACCGATGCAAACCAATGCTTCCCTATGAGACTGGTTCACATTTTTTACAGCGCATTCGAACACGCTAAAAAATGCCTGACGCATAAACAAGTACTTGAGCTTTTTTTGGGGCGTTTGTCGCGCATTTTGGCCCATAGACTTCAATGGGAATGCTCAACGCTTGTATTTTGATCGTTTTTGACACTGAAAACGCGTGTTCTAACGCGCGTTTATGAATTTGCAACATGCTGGAAAGGCCAAACTTCATATAGACAGGGATATTTGGTCATTGGACAACACTGCAGTCAATCACACAAACGCGCGTAAAACGCACGTTTACTATTGCCAAAACGTCGTAAAACGCGCGTCTCAGAAATGCTCAGGTCTGAACCCAGCGATAGGGTGGCACAGTACATATCACGGCGCACGTGCAGTTCCCCAAATAGGAAGTAAGAGGACCGACCAATCATCTTTTTCCATCTCCCGGTTCCTAAAATCTATTCGATACACGTCCCCTGATAGGGGACGTAACAGGGATTAAACTGATAGGAATAGTACTACTTAACACACCATTCATATAGGGTGGCACAGTACATTGCACGGCGCACGCGCGGTGCCCCAAATTGGAAGGAAGAGGACCGGCCAACCATCTGTTTCCATCTCCCGGTTCCTAAAATCTATTCGATACACGTCCCCTGATAGGGGACGTAACAGGGATTAAACTGATAGGAATAGTACTACTTAACACACCACCCATATAGGGTGGCACAGTACATTGCACGGCGCACGCGCCGTGCCCCAAATTAAAGAGGAAGAGGACCAACCAACCATCTTTTTCCATCTCCCGGTTCCAAAAATCTATTCCATACACCGGCCCCTGATAGGGGACAAAACAGAGATTAAACTGGTAAGAACAGATTTCTTTTGAACGCTCATGCACAATGGCTGTAGGCTCATGCATCCTCCTTTTGCGGAGGTGACAAACCTGGTCAGTCAAACCCAAGGCAACATCATCGA
This sequence comes from Bufotes viridis, assembly GCA_033119425.1. NCBI lineage: Eukaryota > Metazoa > Chordata > Amphibia > Anura > Bufonidae > Bufotes > Bufotes viridis. The sequence continues at coordinate 265,222,868 of CM065592.1, forward strand.
CCTCATCCCATATGCCTTTTTTCTGGAGCGTGCCCTGCGAAGAGAGCTGGATCAGGTCGTAGATGAGCATGAAGAGGAAGAGTTGTGGTCACCATCACACCAGAAGCAGCCTTGTCGTCGTCGATTGCTGGACCTGCGGCAATGCAGAGAGAGGTGTCTGAAGAAGAGGAGTCAGAGGAGGAAGGTGGCTTTGAGGAGGTGGAAGACCGAAACAGCAAGTATCCCAGGGGGCTTGTTGTCACCTTTCGGGGACCCTTGGTGTTGTACGTGGCTGGGTGGAGGAAGAGACCTTCAATGACGTCAGTGAGGACAAGGTATCCAACCTTGTGCAAATGGGGAGTTTGCGGTTGTGCAAATGGACTGTTTGCGGTTGTTTGCGGTGCGTTAAACAGGGAGTTTGGTATGTCAGAGTTTGGTCTGTCACTGTGAAGTGGGCGTAACCCTACCTCATCGATACAACATCATACCTGATCGTATACACACACTGGATGTTTTAAAGCACGTTATTCCAAACAATTTAGGAATGTTAGGTGATTTATGCCCTTTATGGATTAAAACCCGACTCTGCGCCAACTACGTAATTTTCTATGGGAGTTTTGCCATGGATCCCCCTTCGGCATGCCACAGTCCAGGTGTTAGTCCCCTTGAAACAACTTTTCCATCACTATTGTGGCCAGTTTGCCCGGTTCGCCCGTTTGCGAACATTTGCGGAAGTTCGCGTTTGCCGCTCACGAACGAAAAATTTTATGTTCGCAACATCTCTATTGTAGGGGTCAACAGACCTGTGAATATCTACCGAGCATACTGAACTAGACAAAACAAGGGAAAAGACAAAACCAATACTTTATTAAGCCAGACAAGACCACTGGACCAAGTGCACCAGTTTGACTTGGGGCCAAACCTAAGGGCATTATCTAAGTGAACCCCATTGTTCACAATACCCCTGATGGTGGAGATAGCCTTTCCCAAGGGTTCACCAGGTTACTACCTCTTCGAATGGTCCCAGTACACTTAGCCAACACCTGCAAGGCTAAAGCCACTGGTGAGCACCAGTGGTCCAGGTACATACAAAACAGGGAACCAGGCAAAACTGGAAAAATAGGACACTGTTCAGACACAAGACATATGATGGAACACAGAAAAGATCACAGACATGGAACAGGCAGATGTCTGGACCCCATGCGGAGTGGTAGCATGGTGGTCCCAGACAAAGCTGCATAGAACGGAGAGGCAGAGCCCTGGACCCCACGCGGAATAGATCCATGGCAACCACAGATAGAGCTGCACAGAATGGAGACAGGCAGGTGCATGGACCCCATTCGGAAGAGAGGCATGGCGATTACAGACAGAGCTGCATAGACATGACACCAGAACCCATGCGGAATGGGGAACAAGGCATTCCTCAACAGACAAGGCCAGATACCATCGGACACCAATCGTACAGAGAAGAACCAAAGTGACATTGATGAATTACCAGGCGACCATACAGATCAGGGCAGATATCAAAGACCCAGGTGAGGAGCATACATCCTGTGCACATCCAAGCTGGAGAAAGACTACCTCAGGCACACAGCTTACAGGTCTAAATAGCTGGTTGATGACATCACCTTACCATCTAGTAATCATACATACAGACACAGGAAAACATTAACCCTATATGAACACAGAGCAAACAAATAACACAGAGCATACAAGTCACAAGGAATACACAGATACACAGGACACAGTTCACACACAGAAGGCGACAGCCAGGATGCACCACCCAAGCAACCAGCATACACGGGAGTCGTCCCACAGTCAGTACGCAAGGGCAACCAGCATACACAGCAACACGTGTAAATTGCAAACTGTCCTGTGATCCAAATACATAGAGTATAAACATTCACAGGCCCATGTTCACACAGAGAAGGCCGCAGCCAGCACGCTCCCCCAAGCAACCAGCATTCACAAGAGACAGCCTGCAACCAGTACGTGAGAGCACATGCAGCCAGCCTGCATTGCAACAGTGCCAGGAACTACACTGTGATGCAGACACGGGAAGTAGACACATTCACAGGCCACAGTTCACACACTAAACACAGGAGAGTATTCACAAACACAGGCCCACATTCAGACACAGAAGACCGCAGCCAGCACGCAGCACCCAAGCAACCAGCATACACGGGTAGCAGCCCACAGCCGATACACAAAGGGCATGCAGCCAGCCTACACAGCAAGCAGTGTTAGGAACTACACAGTAATGCAGATACGGCAACAAGTGACACTGTGAACTGTATAGTGACAACTAGTATAAATTTAGAGTTTTTATAAATAGGTTTCGTGTGTTCTGGATTGTTGTCATCTTAAAGCTTCTCTGTAACAGTATGGCATATTCATAGCAAAATGAAAGTATTGTGTAAATAGATTCTCTCTTTAATGATGCATCTAGATCCTATGCAATGTGGTGGCATTATGTATGGATTAAAATTGAGACTGTTGGCCCTTTAAGAAGTGCTGAGGGAGGAGTTGTAGCAGGCAATGAGAAGAAAGCAAATTTGTCAAATGTGTTTTCTCTATTGTGTTCACAGTGGAAAATGAAATGTCAGGTGAAATGCAGAGTGACAAAGTAAATTCCCCAATAAAGGTGGCCTGACTGAACGAAGAAGAAGAGTAGCGCCATCTTAAAAGGATTAAAATATTCTAAGTGAGTTAATTAACGTAGTAGACAATCCCTTATTTCTAATATTTAAACTTCAGCAAATAGCATTTATTATGTAGAGTTAATACAGGGCACTTACTAATATACTGTTATTATCTGTACGGCTTTCTTTGCTGGCTGGATTCATATTTCCATCATATTATACACTGCTCGTTTCCATGGTTACAGACCACCCTGCAATCCAGCAGTGGTGGTCGTGCTTGCACACTATAGGAAAAAGCACCACCCTATGTGAGCTCTCATGGTCCCCTTCCGGGTTGCAGTGCAAAAAATATAAACATCCCTTGCCCTGCACTATCCAGCACAGGGCAAGGGAGAGCATTGGAGCATGAAATGCTCCGATGCTCATATCAGAGCGGCTGCCTGGTTGAAAAAGGGGATATGTCCGGGTTCAGCTCTGTACCCCGACAAATAGACATTAGATCGTTGGTCAATTTTTCCAAAATAGATGAGATCATAGATCTCATACATACTGCTCACATACAAACTGCTCATTTGGGTTTTATTATTATTTTCTTTTAGCTGTTTTTTAAATGTGTGAACCACTTTTTTTCTGGTGTTTTTTTCCCCCCTGTAATGATGGAAATGTCAAAACTCTAGGTCAAAAGCTTCAGCACACTTTGTTTAAAAAAAAATGCCAAAGACCCTAAATAATTAACTAAAACACCAGTCACAAAAGGAACGCCTGCTTGTCCTGCGTTTCATATTTCCAATAGACTTTTAGCTGATATCTGGATATAATGTTTTTACTGCAAAAAATGCACCAAAATCCACAGGTGCAAAAAGCACGAATAAAATGAAAACGTTTACAAAATCACCAGTAGAAACAGAGGTAGGAACCTATCCTACTTCTTGAATGTTAGGGATCAAAATAAAATAAGTTTGAAATAATACAATTATTTCTGTCACATCGAAGAAATTTACTGTAAATGCTAGTGTATTAAAAAGAAATAGCACATTTTTGATTTCAGAAAAACTCTGGAGAATATTTGCAATTATTGAAGGATTTGTCCCCAGCTGCGAGATGTATAATGAGCTAAAGCCTTGGCATTGTTAGTAAAAGTCAGATTAATAAATCGAAAAATGTCAATGGAAAAGAAAGTCAATTGTTCATTTCATACTTCTAATCTTTCTTCAACTGGAGGATTCATTGCATGCTTCTCAATACATGTTCTTCTGATAATGGAGACCTGTAAATTACCACTTATCAGTACTAGTCTATGATTGCCTTTTCTCAAGTGGAAGCTCATCAGGATATAACACAGGCTATCGGTAAGTAAAGGTTTCTTACATTTCTTATCAATATCATTCTAATACATGTACTTTCACTGGTATTGTGCTCTGTAGATCTTTTGTCTTGCTTAAGATTTAGGAATCAGATAAATGTTTTAATGTTTAATAATATTTGGCATTCTTTTGGCAACTTTAAACGGGTTTTCCAAGACTTTTATACTGAAGAACTATGCTCTGGATAGGTCATCAGTATCTGATCAGTGGGGATCCAACACCCGGGATCCCCAGCGATTAGCTATTTGAGAAAGCACCAGCATGTTCATCAGTCAATATGGCCTAGGCACTGGTGTAGCTTTAGGGGTTGCAGCAGCCAGTGCTGCTGTATATTTCTCGTTATAAGATGCAGTGCATGGGGAGTCTCATGGGGATCTGGAGGTCTATTGGGGGTCTGATATGGAGGTCTGAACGACTAATGAGGTCTGATATGGGCAGGGCTTTTTTTCTGGCGGAGTGCTCCGGAACGGCGTTCCGCCACCTACCATGCTGAAATTTTGACATCGACATGTAAAAAATCTCCTTACCCTGATACTGCGCATGCGCAGATTTTTCACACTACACAGCACGCATTAGATTATATTAATTGCTGGCTGGCTTCTAGCAGGGGGCGTGGTTGCAGCATATTGGGGTGCAATGACCTGCCAGAAGCCAGCCAGCAATTAATGTAATGCGCGCTGTGTAGTGATATATGTTAGAAAATCTGCGCGTGCGCAGTGTCAGGGTAAGGAGATTTTGTTACATGTCGAAAGACTGTGAAATCTCCTTAACCCTGACGGCGCATGTGCGGCTGGGTGCACGCGCGGTATTCTCGTGCGCACTGTATGCAGTTCACTACGTTCTTGGTCGCCTGTTGTACTGTGCAAGCGCGGAGGCGCACACACCCCGACACCCCGGGGGTCTGTGGATGGCACTGTTATGGGGTGGGGGGGTCTGTGGATGACACTGTTAAGGGGTGGGGGGGGTCTGTGGATGGCACTGTTATAGGATGGGGAATCAGTGGATGCCATCCACAGATCCCCCATAACAGTGCCATCCACAGATCCTCTACCCCATGACAGTGGGGTGTGGGTGTGTGGATGGCACTGTTATGGGGTGGGGGCTCTGTGGATGACACTGTTAAGAGTGGGGGGTCTGTGGATGGCACTGTTATGGGGTGGGGGGGGTCTGTGGATGGCACTGTTATAGGATGGGGGATCAGTGGATGCCATCCACAGATCCCCCATTAACAGTGCCATCCCCAGATCCCCCATTAACAGTGCCATCCGCATCTGGGGGGTTTCTTTGCTGGGCTGGACTTTTATAGCCCCCAAAAGTTTTACTTGCATGCCTGTTCTCTAAAGGGGTGGTTTTAGAGGGAGGTCCTAGGGGTGGGTAGGGGATTGGTCAGGGGAGGGGGTGGGTTCCCCCACCTTTTCTCTGAGAAAAAAAGCCCTGGATATGGGGGTCTGAGAGGTCTAATGGGGGTCTGAGGTCTAATGGCGGTCTGGTCTGAGGTCTGATATGGGGGCGGTCTGGAGGTCTAATAGGGATATGGAGGGGGGTCTGAGGTCTGATATGGGAGTCTGGAGAGCTAATGGGGGTCTGAGGTCTAATAGTTGTCTGGTCTGAGGTCTCATATGGGGGGTCTGGAGGTCTAATGGGGGTCTTATCTGAGATCTGATATTGGGGGGTCTGACATGGAGGTCTAATGGGGGTCTAATCTGAAGTCTGATATTGGGGGGTGTAACGGATCTCCAAGCTGAAAAGTTACTTTTTATACATTTTTATAACTTTGTGAGTTTACATCGTACACACATAAAATTTACCGTATTTTTTTGCCCTATAAGACACACTTTTTCCCCCAAAAAATCGGGGGAAAGTGCCCCTGCGTCTTATGGGGCGAATGCTGACATTTTTACATCGCTAGCTGCGATGTACGCGCGAGCAGGGAGGGACTAGGAGGAGGTGCTGGGGGCCGGTGCAGTGACTGTACTTCGCCCCCCCCCCCCCCCGCTCCAGTGCTGCACTATTGAAATATGAAATATGTAATTCAATTAAAAGTTCCTATCCATGCCCCCCACCCCTAATATTACCGACACACGGGAGCTTGTTGATAGCAGGCAGTAAGGCCGGGCGGCCAGCGCGTCACTCATAAAGTGATTAATTCATAAAGTAAGCGGCGCAGGCACGTGACGTCAGTGAGTGACACGCTGGCCGCCCGGCCTTACTGCCTGCTATCAACAAGTTGCCTTGTGTCGGTAATATTAGGGCTGGGGGGCATGGACAGGAACTTTTAATTGAATTAAATATTTTGTATTTCTATAGTGCAGCGGGGGGAGGGGGCTGGAGGACAGTCACTGCACCGGCCCCTCCGCAATAGACGGCCCCTAGCTCCTCCTCCCAGTCCCTCCCAGCTCGCTCAGTTTTATTGGGGGAGGGGGTCTGTGGATGGCACTGTTATGGGATGGGGGATCTGTGGATGGCACTGTTATGGGATGGGGGATTTGTGGATGGCACTGTTATGGGGTGGGGAGGGTCTGTGAATGACACACATATAAAACAGTGCCATCCACAGATCCCCCATAACAATGCCATCCACAGATGCCCCCATAATAGTGCCATCCCCAGATCCCCCCATAACAGTGCGTCATCCCCAGATCCCCCATAACAGTGCATCATCCCCAGATCCCCCCATAACAGTGTGTCATCCCCAGATCCCCCACAACAGTGCGTCATCCCCAGATCCCCCACAACAGTGCGTCATCCCCAGATCCCCCACAACAGTGCGTCATCCCCAGATCCCCCATAACAGTGCGTCATCCCCAGATCCCCCATAACCGTGTGTCATCCACAGATCCCCCATAACAGTGTCCTTCACAGATCCCCCCCCCCATAACAGTGACATCCACAGATCCCCAGTAATAGTGCCATCCACAGATCCTCAGTAATAGTGCCATCCACAGATCCCCAGTAATAGTGCCATCCACAGACCACCATTAGTTCCAAAACCACCAAATGCACACCTTTTGGTTAAAAAAATGTTTTTCTTATTTTCCTCCCCAAAAACCTAGGGGCCTGCGTCTTATGGGCCGGTGCGTCTTATAGGGCGAAAAATATGGTATATTATTTTTACTAGTATAATTTGGAGACAAATATATCCCAAATTCACTTGAATAGGTTCAGGGGTTTAAAAGTTAGCTCAAAGTCCTTTGTGACCAAATGAAGCATGGCTTATCTGTCTTTGCAGGGGAAAATCAAGCGTTTCAACATTGAGCCATAGTCTAAAGGCAGCAGGCGGGCAACCAGGCTCCTCCAATGCACAGTGGCGAGATTGGTCCTGTCACAGGGGGTCTGACATATAGGTCTTTTGGGGGTCTGATCTGAGGTCTGGAGGTCTAATATGGAGGTCTGGAAGTCTAATGGGGTCTTATGGGGATCTGGAGGTCTACTGGCGCTTTGGAGGTCTAATGGCAGTCTGATATGGAGGTCTGAAAATCTAATGGGGTCTGATATGGGGGTCTGAGAGGTCTAATGGCGGTCTGAGGTCTAATGGCGGTCTGGTCTGAGGTCTGATTTGGGGCAGTCTGGAGGTCTAATAGAGGTCTGGAGGTCCTGTCTGATGTCTGATATGGGGGTCTGGAGGTCTAATGAGGGTCTTAGGTCTAATGTTGGTCCAGTCTGAGGTCTGATATGGGGGTCTTCAGGTCTAATGGGGGTCTTATCCGAGGTCTGATATTGGGGGGGTCTGACGTGGAGGTCTAATGGGGGTCTAATCTGAGGTCTGATATTGGGGGGTCTGACATGGGGATCTATTGGGGGTCTGATCTGAGGTCTGGAGGTCTAATATGGGGGTCTGAAGGTCTGGTCTGAAGTCTAATGGGGGTCTGGAGGTCTGCTTTAAGGTATGATATGCGGGTCTGAGAGGTCTAATGCGGGTCTGAGGTCTAATGGTGCTCTGGTCTGAGGCATGATATGGGGGCTTATCTGAGGTCAGATATTGGGGGGTCTGACATGGGGTGTCTAATCTGAGGTCTGATATAGGGGAGTTTAACATGGAGGACTATTGGGAGTCTGATCTGAGGTCTGATATTGGGGGGTCTGACATGGAGGTCTAATGGAGGTCTGATCTGAGGTCTGGAAGTCTAATGGGGGTCTGATGTGGGTTATCTGGAAGTCTAATGGGGGTCTGGAGGTCTGGTTTGAGGTCTAAAAGGGGTCTTGAGGTCTGTTCTGAGGTCTGATATGGGGGGTCTGGAGGTCTAATAGGGGTCTAATCTGAGGTCTGATATTGGGGGATCTGACATGGAGGTCTAATGGGGGTCTGATTAAGGGTCTGACATAGAGGTCTAAAGAGGGTCTGGTCTGAGATGGGGGGTCTCATCTGTGGTTTAATATGGGGGTTTGATCTGAAAGGTATGGGGGTATTTTTTGTACTGGTGCACTATCTGTGTGGTACCAGTATTTTCAGTGGAACTGTTTCTACAGGATAGTATTGGGGGGCAGGATGGGGTGTTTAGAAGGTGTAGAGGATGATGGAAAATAAGGAAACTAAGAAATCTGTTTGTGAAACTCTGCAGAGACAAGACACGACACATCATCATGACTGTCTGTTCTGAATGGAGAAGATGAGGAAAAGGATATCTACATCAGAGGAGACGTCACTGGATGTAAGAGGTACATATGTGACACTGTATTACCCTGTATGTTCTGTAGCCCTGTATGTAATGTTTTCCAAGTATGTCTTTAAAGGGGTTGTCTGCTTTTTCTTTTTGTACAAGCGCTGCCTTCTCTGCTCTGTTTAACTGCTCACCATGGCAATTGCTGAGCAGATAAACAGAGCAGATAAAGCAGCTCTGTTGAGCGCTGCCTTCTCTTCAAACAGCTGATTATGGGGGTGCTTGGAGGTGGACCCCTTCCGATTTGATATTGATGACCTATCCTGAGGATAGGTCATCAGTAATAAAAAGAGGACAACCCCTTTAACAGTAGGACTGGAGGGAATGGGTTGAGAATTTTAGCTCAGGCAGCAGAAAGGCTAAATGCACCCTTGCCCCTTGCCACAAAGCACTGAGGAAAGGAAGGGGGCCCAAGCTGAACTCTTGCACCAAGGCCCATGAGCCTTTAGCTACGCCCCTGAGCCTAGACGCATCTCATCCCAATTGAAGTGAATTGGGCTGAGCTGCCATACCAAGCACAGTCGCTGAACAATGTATGTGCCTGGTGAGCTCAAAGAAGGCCATGGCACTACTGTGAGAACCAGTGCCTTCTCAAACAGCTGATCTGTGGGGTCCGGGTGTTGGATTCTGCCAATCAGATTCCGATGACCTAAAGAGGACTTGTTACCTTTACCTCTCCTGATCTCTGTTATAACTACTTGTATTCCCCATGGAATAACAATTGTGGAGCAGCTATTCCTATGACTCTATATTGTGCCATTCCTTTATTATTCCTGCTAGAAGTTATGAATGAATTGCTGGCAGTTTGCAATAAAAGTCCAGATTAATGTTACCAGTTTAGGGTGTGTTAGGCTGGGTTCACACGAACGTGTCTGGATTAGGTCCGGATGCGTTGCGGATGCGTTCAGTGAAAACTGTGTGATTTCACAGGCAAAGCCATTCAGTTTTGCCTGCGATTGCGTTCAGTTTTTTCCGCACGGGTGCAATGCATTTTGATGCGTCTTTCACACGTGTGATAAAAAACTGAAGGTTTACAAACAACATCTCCTAGCAACCATCAGTGAAAAACGCATCGCACCCGCACTTGCTTGCGGATGCAATGCGTTTTTCACGCAGCCCCTTTAACTTCTATGGGGCCAGAGCTGCGTGAAAAACACAGAATATAGAACATGCTGCGATTTTCACGCAACGCAGAACTGATGCGTGAAAAACAACACTCATGTACACAGCCCCATAGAAATGAATGGGTCCGGATTCAATGCTGCCAGTGTCAGACTGTGCAGAGACTTCATTGGAAGCTGCTAGAAATGAATACATAACTTCTACAGGGAGTGCAGAATTATTAGGCAAGTTGTATTTTTGAGGATTAATTTTATTATTGAACAACAACCATGTTCTCAATGAACCCAAAAAACTCATTAATATCAAAGCTGAATATTTTTGGAAGTAGTTTTTATTTTGTTTTTAGTTTTAGCTATTTTAGGGGGATATCTGTGTGTGCAGGTGACCATTACTGTGCATAATTATTAGGCAACTTAACAAAAAACAAATATATACCCATTTCAATTATTTATTTTTACCAGTGAAACCAATATAACATCTCAACATTCACAAATATACATTTTTGACATTCAAAAACAAAACAAAAACAAATCAGTGACCAATATAGCCACCTTTCTTTGCAAGGACACTCAAAAGCCTGCCATCCATGGATTCTGTCAGTGTTTTGATCTGTTCACCATCAACATTGCGTGCAGCAGCAACCACAGCCTCCCAGACACTGTTCAGAGAGGTGTACTGTTTTCCCTCCTTGTAAATATCACATTTGATGATGGACCACAGGTTCTCAATGGGGTTCAGATCAGGTGAACAAGGAGGCCATGTCATTTTCTTCTTTTATACCCTTTCTTTCCAGCCACGCTGTGGAGTACTTGGACGCGTGTGATGGAGCATTGTCCTGCATGAAAATCATGTTTTTCTTGAAGGATGCAGACTTCTTCCTGTACCACTGCTTGAAGAAGGTGTCTTCCAGAAACTGGCAGTAGGACTGGGAGTTGAGCTTGACTCCATCCTCAACCCGAAAAGGCCCCACAAGCTCATCTTTGATGATACCAGCCCAAACCAGTACTCCACCTCCACCTTGCTGGCGTCTGAGTCGGACTGGAGCTCTCTGCCCTTTACCAATCCAGCCACGGGCCCATCCATCTGGCCCATCAAGACTCACTCTCATTTCATCAGTCCATAAAACCTTAGAAAAATCAGTCTTGAGATATTTCTTGGCCCAGTCTTGACGTTTCAGCTTTTGTGTCTTGTTCAGTGGTGGTCGTCTTTCAGCCTTTCTTACCTTGGCCATGTCTCTGAGTATTGCACACCTTGTGCTTTTGGGCACTCCAGTGATGTTGCAGCTCTGAAATATGGCCAAACTGGTGGCAAGTGGCATCTTGGCAGCTGCACGCTTGACTTTTCTCAGTTCATGGGCAGTTATTTTGCGCCTTGGTTTTTCCACACGCTTCTTGCGACCCTGTTGACTATTTTGAATGAAACGCTTGATTGTTCGATGATCACGCTTCAGAAGCTTTGCAATTTTAAGAGTGCTGCATCCCTCTGCAAGATATCTCACTATTTTTGACTTTTCTGAGCCTGTCAAGTCCTTCTTTTGACCCATTTTGCCAAAGGAAAGGAAGTTGCCTAATAATTATGCACACCTGATATAGGGTGTTGATGTCATTAGACCACACCCCTTCTCATTACAGAGATGCACATCACCTAATATGCTTAATTGGTAGTAGGCTTTCGAGCCTATACAGCTTGGAGTAAGACAACATGCATAAAGAGGGTGATGTGGTCAAAATACTCATTTGCCTAATAATTCTGCACTCCCTGTAGATTTTAGGAGAGGTGACAGGTTTACTTTAATACAATAGTAATTACTAAACATGCTTTGAGAATAAAGAACCTCCGTTATTAATAAAGTTACATTTTTAGATGCTTAGTTTATACAGAAATTCACATCATCATTTTCAGTTACTACATTATGTGACTTAGATAGGACTAACCATTCTGTCCTTATAATTAGGTGTTCCCCAGAAAGCCAGTTTCTGCCTTTCCTGTACAGATGGAGACTACAAGCAGAGACTGAAGGAAGATTGTCATCTGCTGTATCTCAACCCCCTTCATTCCTCCCACCACAGTGCCCAATTCCTCACCAGCATAGAATGCTTAAAAAGCCAATAAGCTTTAGTACCTTTTGACATCACATGGTCCCATGACCAGGTCAAGTCACATGACTTACACGCAGCAGATAAATGAAAAAAACAAATGCGTAGATCTATGTTAGCTATTCTATAAGCCCCTTTATATTAGAAAACGAAACATAATTTAATCCACTAAGTGTTTTGACCTTTGGAAGTTTGAAAACAGCCATCACATGACCGAGTGACATCATAAGTCCTGTCAGAATGATGAAGATACAGACTGCCAGGAGGAGGATCAGGGGGTGGAAACAACATTATGGGGGGAACGCCCACCCTCATTTACACTCTCCCCCTTAGGACAGCAGTATTCAGGGATCAAGCAACAGTAAGAACTGTTTTGACATACTTATGGAGATATCGTTAGATTTAGAGAAAAAAAAATATGATGAGAGTGCTTCTTTAAGTTAATATACATAAAACTGTAAAGTAGTGTGAACACTAATACAGTATATTTTGCTTCTTGTACAGACAAGGCGATCCCATATCTACAGAACAAAGAAGCCAAATGCCTACCACCTAAAAGATACTTTTGTCCATACCTGTCATCATGACTCCCCCAGAAGGATCATCTGTTCTTATCAAGGCTGGAAGCCCCAGGTGTCACATCTTGGATGTTGGAAGGAAACACCACACCGAACATAGGAGGAAAGAGGGGAACAGTGAATCAGGCCTGAGAACTAGGGAAGGAAAATGGACACCTCCTAGTGAAAACCATAACCAAAATCCTGACTGACTACCAGTATGAACAGACCCCAAAGGTAGATGAGTTCATACGCAGGAATACCTAGAGTCCTATCAAGCCCTATAGGACCCTGGTACTAATGGCAGGGATGAGACTACCTGTTCCCCTAAAAGGAAGGACGAACAGGAGTCTCCGTCAGGCCTAATACAAACAATAGGAAATGCAACACACAGAAACCAAACAAAATACAAAAGGGAAAGGAAAGACTTAACTTCAAAGGAGCAATGGAAGCACCAGGAACTCAGCCGAGATCCAACCACAATCTGTCCAAAGGTATAAAACCTCCGGGGGTGAAAGGGTTAATTTTATTTTTCCTGACCAGATTAACTACAGTCACTTCAATTAGGAGAGTAAAATCCGCATGCAAATCCGCACGTAAATCCTTACCATTTGATGCGGATTGACTGCATGGATTTCCCTGGGAACACCTATGAATTTCAGTGCAGATTGTCCGCACATAAATCCTGAAAGTGTGCATTTACCCTTAGAGTACAGCCATACTACAGAAATGTTGCAAACTGTCTGCAGCACATTTCCATATGGAAAATCTGCAGCGTTTTACAATATCAGCAAAGTGGATGAGATTTTAAAACTAATCGTCTCATCTGCCCAACTTCCAAATGTTCAGGCATTGGCTATACTCATTGTAGATAACAGCATGGCGAGACCAACTTTTAAAACTAATATTTGCGAAATGATTATTCTTAAAGTTATATATTCAGTCACTACCAAATGTGTTGAGCTATAAGAGGATTAATATATTTTAAATGATGTCTAACACTTTCTGACTAATGAATATTTTTAGCTGTTAAGATTAATTTTATCTTTACAAAAATTAAACATCAGTGGCTTAACATGAAATATAAGCTAATATATGCTTTAGTGTTAAATCTGTGACAGTCAATTTCATTGTGGATTTAATCCCTGTGTTGGGTAACAAAGGTCTCAAATTTGTAATGTGTGCAAAATACGGCGCAGTTGTATAAGAGAAATAAAAAATGAACCATGTTGAAATGTACACAGTATGGGGCCTGCAAAGCAAGAGCATAACTGTAATAGGTACAGATGTCAGTGCACATAGCCTCCGGTGTCTGAGAGTGTCCAGTGGCCCCTCTGGCATAAGAAAGGGACAACACTACTAATGATACATGAACTAGTGGGGGAAAGGTCTTAATTTAGAACCACTGTCTGATTGTGTGCAGCAGCCCCTGTCTTTGTATGACAGGAGGCTGCTGCATAGTATTACCTATGGAGCCCTTGCCTCTAATAGGGCTCTATAGGAAGCTTCGTCTCCGTACAGCATTCAAATGTATTCGCTCTGCGGAAGTGAAATTTATTATCTGCACAGGACACAAGTGAATAACTTCGGACTTGAAAACAATTTTAAAACTGGGATCCGAAGTTGGCTTCGGTACCTAACGGTACCTGGGTACCAAAGCCAACTTCAGATCCCAGTTTTAAAATTGTTTTCAAGTTGATTATTAGATGTCCGATTTTGGGGGGACGAGGCTTTCTGCAGACCGGGAAGGAAGTGTGCTGGCTCAGCTCTGCACTGCAGATTCAAATCGTGATCCATCCCGGCTAAATATCATATTCCTGGACCCTGAAAACCCACCATCTGGACTCCTCATCGTACCAGTGCTGGTCATACACGCGGTATATGGAGTCACCAAGGGTGCACTCTCTAATACATGTATCCAACTGCACTGCATGTCATGAGCAACCTAAATCCTGCACAAACTACAGGTAAGTTAGCGGTATGAAAAGGGCATTTACCCACCAGGAGCACAGAGGGAGAGAGGATACCAACTCGACGCGCGTTTCGCCTTGCTTCTTCAGGGGGTTGTCATATGTAGCCTTGCCCATCTATTGTTCTACTTATTTTCTATGCATATGGGTGGTCTCTACTTGAGATAGGGGTTTTCTACTTATTCCGAACTGTGTTTAGTTCTCATTCTGTTTTATCTCTTGCATTCTCCTCTATGTCATTTAGGGGAGGGACGGAGGTCATGCCCTGCTTATGTGCCCATAACATGTTTTCCTTCATGTGTAACTCTGTCCTCATTTATCTTTATCTTTACCCTTTAAAATGGTGTTGAAACTAATGTCTCTGAATGTGAGGGGACTCAACTCCCCTCACAAAAGGTCTGCATTATGGAATGAAGCAAATAGGGGTAAATATGATATAGTGCTAGCTCAAGAGACTCATTTATTGACCAAAGATAATTATAGGTGTCACAAAAAGCACTACCCTCATCTTTTCTTTTCATCCTCGGTGGTCAAGAGAGCGGGAGTTCTATAGGAGTTAGGAGCTCGGTCCAGTTCAAACTTTACCAATGCATTGCTGACCAGATGGGACGATTTATAATCCTCCTCTGTTCAATTATTCACATTGATTATACGATAGCTAACGTGTATGCCCACAACTCCCACCAACACTCTTTTATGAACCGTTTCTTCAAACGATTGTTGGGCTCTGCCAGAGGCTCCATCATCCTGGGGGTTGATTTTAATGTCCCTGTCAATGCCTCATTGTATTGTTCTAAGAGCCCGGAACTAGGTACAATTCTTAAAACCACCCCACTACATGATATCTGGAGGTATCAACATGCGATGGAGCGAGACTACACTTTTATGTCTCAGGTTCACGTTTCCCTGACTAGGATAGATTATTTCCTTATTTCTAAAGACCTTTTACATAAGGCTACATATTAGTCTATGGGAAATATAACTTGGTCTGATCATGCTCCAGTCATGTTACACCTCCTAGAGAACTACCCTAATCCCAGCCCACTGCTCTGGCATTTAAATTCATATTTACTAAGGCATGAGGAGCGACACAACCTTTTAAAAAAATAAAATAATACTTTTTTGCACTGAATGACACTCCTGATGTCAGCATATCTACTTTGTGGTGCTCCCACAAGAGCTACATGAGAGGTCTATTTATCCAAGCTGCCTCTCAGCTAAAAAACAGAGAGACAAATGAAACAGATATTGGATCGTATAGCTGTTGCGGAAACACAATATGAGTCTTGCCCTTCTTTATCCTCCCAACTTGCTGATTTGCGATTTCAACTTCGCTCTTTTCTGTTATGTCAGTATGAGCGTGCATTGACTCGTTCCACAGCTAAGTTATATCATTTGGGAAATAGAGCCAGAGCTATGTTAGCACGCAGACTAAAGAAAAGGGAAATTAACTCCCGTATTGAGTCTATGAAACAAGCGGATGAAAGTTTTACCACTCACCCAATGGATATTGCTGATGCATTCACAGACTATTATAGCTCCCTCTATAACCTAAAGAATGATACTGCAACTCCGCAACCTACCTCGCAACTCATCTTGGGGTTTATAGACTCTGTTTCCCTACCGGCTTTATCCCCGCTAGACCTTCAGGCCCTTAATGACCCCTTCTCGCCAGAGGAAGTTGAGAGAGCCATAAAACAATTGAAGCTACATAAGGCCCCTGGTCCAGATGGTTTCTCTGGAGATTATAAGGCCTTTAAAATGAACCTACTACCATATCTTAACCATCTATTTAATTAATTTCTTAAACTTGGGAGTATCCCTATGGAAATGTTATGTGCCATCATTACAACAATTCCTAAACCAGGGAAATCGCAGGATGTCCCATCTAATTTTCGCCCTCTCTCTTTACTTAATAATGATTTAAAATTGTTCTCCAAATTGTTAGCTTTATGGATCCAGCCGCTCCTCTCTAAATTAGTCTCACCAGATCAGGTGGGATTTATCCCAGGCCATCAATGTAGAGACGGAGCGAGGAGGATGATTGACCTACTGCAGCTGTCGGAATCCTCTGGTGCACCTACGATATTTGTATCTTTGGATGCAGAAAAAGCATTTGATAGGGTGCTCTGGGGGTTCTTGACTGGGGTATTGGGTCGATTTGACTTCTTAGGTCCTATTTTGTCCGCTATTTTAAACTTATACTTGTCCCGGTCAGCGTGGGTTCTTGCGTCTGGTTTTTACTCCAAGAGCTTTACTATCTCCAATGGGATCCGGCAGTAGTGTCCGTTGTGGCCATTAGTGTTCGCATTGGTGATGGAGCCTCTGGCAGAGAAAATCCGATCCACCCCAGATGTGGTGGGCGTTTAAGTAGGTGCCATATCACACAAAATCGGCCTATACGCTGACAATGTTATATTGTCTATTGTAAGTTATGACGATACTGCAGGAATTCTCTCGGGCATCATTATATAAATTGAATGTTACTAAGTCCCATATCCTCCCTCTCGTGGTTCAAGAGTCCCTCAAAACGCAACTTCTGGAGAGAGCACAGTTTCAATGGGCAACAGACAATATAACGTACTTGGGTCTAACTTTGATATCTTGCCTGAGAAATCTGGTGCCGTCAAACTTTACCTCTTTGAGAATGGAATTGTTGGCAGACTACGCCAGATATTCTCAAAACTTTATGTCATGGATATCTAGGATCAATGCTGCTAAAATGTTGATATTGCCCAAAATACTATACAAACTGAGGTGTATCCCGCTACTTATACCTTCTGAAATGATACACCTGTTAGAGGGATCTCTTAAAGTTCGTATAGGGAGATAGGGCTCCCAGAGTAGAGCAGTGTGCATTATTTCTGGGGCTGGGTGAAGATGGGTTGGGTGTTTCAGATTTATCCAGGTACTATAAAGCTAACTTAATTGAACAGATCAGGGAATGGTGGTCCCCTTCATCATCCCAGAGGTGGCTGGATATAGAATCCACCTATGTGATGAGGGGTTCTCTCCCAGGACTTCTCACTGCTCGCTCCTTAGCAGCAATTCAACAAACTCCCGCTCTCTTGACCATGCGAGCTGCACTGTGGGCCTGGAACTCTTGTATTGTTGGGGGTGACCTGTTTTCTCCCATGAAAATGGAAATCCTCAGCTACAGTGTCCCAGATCTCGCTCTAGATAAATGGGAGGAGGCTGGCATACTATATTCAAACCAAACATACAGCCAATCGGGCATTAAAACATTTGAAGACTTGCAAAAAATATACAATTTGCCTAACTCTGCCTTCTATCAATACCTTCAAATCAGGCATCTATTGGGCACTTGCAAACTGCCTGCTGACCAAGTGTCTAGGCACACCACTTTTGGTAATTCCTTTAGAAACCAGAACCGCACTGGAAAAGGGCCCCTCCATAGCCTAACAAGCCCTTGGTCCACCCTCTGCCCAAAAATTTTATTTCATGATAAAGTGGGAGGAGGAACCGGGCTCTATATGGTCTATTAAGGAGTGGAGGGATTCTCTCCAGTGGGCGGTTACTTACTCTAAGTGTATTAATCATATCGAGAAAAATAGGAAGATCCAACTTCGATGGTACCGGACCCCGGCCCGCATTGCCCATATAGATTCTACGTGTAGCCCAAGCTGCTGGCGGGTGTGTGAAGAAAGGGGGTGCTTAGCGCATAGGTGGTGGTTTTGCCCTGTTGTTTTCCCATTCTGGAGGGAAGTCTTTGATTCATTGTCGTCCCTCTCTGGGTTTGCTATCTTTCCCATGCCAGCTTTGCCGATTCTCTCTACTGGTATAGGCGACCTTCCGTTTGGTCATAGGCCAGTTGTCACTGGAGTTTTAACGGCGGCAGCGAGAAAACTCATTGCATCTACGTGGAAACTACCAAAAACTCCAACAAAAACGGAGCTTATTCCCTTAGTTAACCAATATATGCAACACATATGTATATACGCAGGTACCTATGGGGAACGCTCCCGTGCATTTGAGAGATGGGACTTTTGGAATTCCTCCATATATGCATCTAAGATACCTTCAACAACTTTGTAGTGAATACTGCTTTTATTAGAGATTAGGGATGGACGGTGAGCGGAGGGTGCTGTAGAGACACGACTTCATTAGGGCTGAAATAGCACTTGTAGTTGGGTCTATGACTAAATTGGTCATATTGTACTTGTGTACCGGATCATACTGTTTGTTCCTGTTACATTTCTTGTTATTGTTTAATCTCAATAACTGCGTATCTCTAATGAGGTAATGCCAATTTGATGTCGGATACCTGCACCTTTCTTGCTATTGATAATTATGTGTGACATCTTTGCCACTTATTGCTGTTCATTTATTTACCTTAGAAAAATTCAATAAAAAATTGAAAGTAAAAAAAAAATTGATGTCCGATTTCATTCAACGAAGTCTAGCGTGACATCGGAGATAACAAATTTGACCGAAACAACTTTGGATCTATTATGCGAAACTTGCTTCGCTCAACACTAATTATAGTGTACTGGTAAATATGGTTACAAGTCTCGTTCAGCCATTCTCCATGTTTTGTCAATCCCTGAATTTTACCCGGCTTCACCTGTAAAGAAAGGCTGAAGCTATAAATTGTACTATAAAAAAGCTCCTTCCTTCCAGGAGAATGATTCTTAAAGGGGTTATCCCATGGGGAATATAAAAAATGAATATCAGATATCATCTAGTACACGAACTTAGAACCAGCCCTGTACCTCACCAGAGATCTGCCCATTCATGGCTGCAATTGCTTTGCTCATCAAGCTCCTGCATTTCCCAGGATGCATTTCAATTACTTCTTATTAACCTCTTCCTCCCCTGCATAGTGTAACAGCGACCTCTGTGCAGCGCTGTTCCCCTGTAACAGAGATCTCTGTGTGGCGCGGTTCCCCCACTCTACACCGTGGTCCCAGCCGCCGTGCTCATCTGTGATCTCTGCTTCCAGCCTCTGTTGCAGCTCTGGACTCTGCCTGTGCGGTTGGTATTACCTATGTGGATTCCGCTCCACAACTTCCATTTAACCTGGACACTGCTTGTACTCGGCTGCTGATGTGGCAGTATGCATCACTCCCTGGGCAGGGCTGAGTCATGCCATGTGATTTAATTGGTCATTAACCTACAGGGCAGGGCAGGGATACCAGTCACTCCTCCACCTGTTCCTCCACCTCCACCGGTGATTCCAGAACAGAGTGCCGCCGGAGTGCAACTCCCACTGCCAAACCGCTATAGTGGCAATCCAAAAACGTGTCGGGGATTCCTTAATCAGTGCCTGGTCCACTTCGAGTTACATGGGCAGAGGTTCCCTACGGAGCGGTCCAAGGTTGTCTTCATCATATCCCTGCTGTCTGATGAGGCCCTTGCCTGGGCAAACCCAATTCGGGAATGTGGAGGTCCAGAGACGACTAATCTTTGGTCCTTCCTGACTACCTTTCGGATGGTCATTGCGGAGCTGGGTCACATGTCTTCTGCTGCCTCAGCTCTGTTGCGTCTATGTCAAGGTTCCGCGTCTGTGGGTCAGTACGCCATCCAGTTTCGTATCCTGGTGGCCGAACTGGCGTGAAATGTTATGGAAGGGTCTTTCTGAACAAATTAAGGAAGAATTTGCTGGGTGCAACTGCCCTTTGTCTCTGAACGACCTGATTACATTGGCTACATGGATCGATGTGCGTTTCAGGGAACGCTTCAAGCAGGTCGCATGCACCAGAAGACCACCTCGTCTGGCTCCTTCGTTTCAGAGGCCAGTCCTTCCCCTAGCAGTCGTTCCTCCTGAAGATCCCATGCAGATTAAGTGCTTTCCGCTGACTGACCAGGAACATCTACGCCGCAAGGCGGATAACTTATGTCTGTATTGTGGAGGCAAGACCCACTTTGTGCGAGACTGTCCCTAGAGGGTGGGAAACGCAATTGTCGAGGATCAGTTGGAGAGGTGGTCCTAGACCAGGAGAAGTCCTCTCCGAAACTTTCTGTTCCAGTGACTCTCTCCCACAAGGGATTTTCACTATCTGTGCCGGCATTTTTGGACTCTGGGTCAGCCAGTAACTTTATTCTGCAAGAGCTGGTTAATCAGTATCGGCTTCCCACCATCCATCTGGAGAAGCCTCTGTCAGTGGCTTCCATTAATGGACTACCACTTCCTGAACCAGAACTCACGGTTACTGTGCCTCTTAAATTACAGGTGGGGGTACGCACTATGCACTAGGAGTTAATCTCCTATGTGCTGCCAGTCTCCCTGAATCCGATTATTCTCGAGCTACCCTGGCTGCGCCTTCATTTGCCAATTGTGGACTGACATTCCGGAGAGATCCTGCAATGGGGATCATCTTGTCGCTCCACCTGCTTAGCGGAGGTCCGGCCTGCTAACTCACCTACGATACCTGTAGATCTGCCTGGACTACCTCAGTGATATGCAAATTTCGTGGAAGTCTTTAGTAAAAAAGATGCAGAGACTCTGCCTCCACATCGTCCATATGACTGTCCAATCGATCTCCTGCCTGGCATGTCATGTGATCTCATTAACCTACCCTGGCTCTCCTGCAGGTATTTAAGTGGGTCAGTCCTTTACCCAGATGCCTCAGAGTCGAGGTCCTAATCTTGTGCTAAAGAGCTTCCTTACCACTCGTGTTCCTGACTTCATACTTTTTTCCTGGACTTCTTTTATCATCTGATCCCTGCCTGCTTGCATCATCTCTCATCACCCGGATTGTTTGCCCTTCTTCCTGTGCCGCTGTCACGACCTGTGGTGAGGTCGTGACTTGGTTTGGTGGCATGGTGTTGCTGGCAGTTATGTTGTGGTAGCCGCATGTGTGGGCTATTACGTGGTAGCCTCAAGTGCGGTTGCCGTTGGCAACAGGTGTGCCACCATCTGTGGTTTGGTTGTGATCCGCGGTCTTGCATGCTCTTGCCAGCGGCATGTTTTCTGGTTGCCGCACGTGTGGGCTATTACGTGGTAGCCTCACGTGCTTTAGGGCATGCGAGACACTCACCTTTGTTCGTGTGCACTTTCCCTGGGTGCGGTGTGTGCTGGGTTTGGTGGGTGTGACCACAGGCCTCTTTATATGTTAGTGTGTTGGAGCCTGAGGTCAGTTTGTTTGTCTCCAGCCATGGTGTGAGCATGTGCTGGAGGTTGCTGGTTGTTTCCCTTGTGTGAGCCACCCTTATATGTTATATTGTTTACGGTTATTGTTTCCCCTCCAGTGTGCATCTGTTTGCCCTTCCCCACCTGGTATATGTTTATGGTGTGGGTTTGCATGGAGGTATGTGTTTCAGTGTGTGCTCCGGAAGGGGCTTGCTTACCCAGAGGGGTATAGCTTAAACCAGATGATGTGCTGCCCTGCCAGGATCCCCCCATGCATCTGGTGTCTGCATGGGGGTCCAGGAGGTCCTGGTGCTGGTTCGGCTTCTCCAGTGCGGCAGGTAAGTGTGGGCTTTGTGGATGTGGTTTGCTCTGTTACTTACCTGTCATGCGGGCGTACACTGTCTAGTTCACGGCTGCTGAAGGGCCTGTGGAGACGCCTACTCATCCGTTGTCCTGGATGAGCGGGTGGTCTCTGCCCTCTCACCATCCTAGGGCGATACAGGGATGCCAGGGCTCTTAGGTTCCAGTAGTATGGGCCCTCCTACCTTCTGGGTCGGCTCATACTGTTAGGAGACCAGGGCAAGTATAAGGGACGCTTCAGGAGGTGACCTGCTCCCTATTCCCTGCTTTCCGGCATAGCAGCCGCGGACATTGCACGGTGGGGGGTTTCCCTCACTCCCCACTGTGACAGCCGCCTGCCCTGATCCATTGCTTGTTCTGACTACGTCTCTGCCTCTTCCTCCGATTCCTGTCTTGCTGATCCTGGTAACGACCCTGCCTGTCTAACCACGTCTGTACTGTCCGTACTTTCGCAGGTACCTCCTGGTCTGCATGGACCAGCTGCTACTGACTGGTTTACACTCTGCAGTAGCCCCTGGCAATTACCGACGGTCAAGCCTATCCTCACCATCTGAGGCTCTAGTGAAATCTGGGTGGTAGTTGCTTATTTACTCCCCTCCAGAGTATTGCTAGTCAGTGGCACAGTGGGTTCACATCCGCTAATCCGTGACACATAGAAAATGGTCTTTCCTCCGTATGTGCCACGTTACTATTTTACATGGTTCACTTTCAGTAGACGTTGTGTTTCATGAGTCTTATATTATATATTTTATTGACGAATCATACTGAACTGCCTTTACAAGTCGATTTGTAACTGTCTTTTGCAAACCTTAAATAAAGAATTTAAAAAAAAAAAAAAAAAAGAAAATGGTCTTTCACATAGAGCTCCAGATATACATGCGGTATATTACGCCATTCCCCTACAGTTTCCTTCTCTATTGTCTAGAGAGATGTATACTGTAGCTATATATTTCTGTGTGTTTAGAAGTAGGGATGAATGAATGAAAGATGTCTAGAATCTAGATCTCTTCACCTGCTGTGCCAGCACTGAGGGAAGGGGAGCAGGGAAGCTCCTAAGCACTGAGGGGAGGGGAGAAAGTTACCTCCTAAACCCTGAGGGGAGGGGAGCAGAAGAGCTCCTAAGCATGTTACTCCAACTCTGAATGCAGGAGAAGATGAGAGCACTAAAGGGAGGGAAAATGTAATGTACTTAGAAAAAAATGAAAAAATTATATTTACTGCAGGAACAGTACTATGCAAACGCTTTATACAGATGTGGAAAAAATGCTGCAAAGTAAGAATGCTATAAAAAATAGAAGTGTTAAAAGTTTATTTTGATCATTTAGCAAAATGCATAGTGAATTATAATATAAATC
The DNA here is from genome assembly GCA_033119425.1 of Bufotes viridis. Lineage (NCBI taxonomy): Eukaryota > Metazoa > Chordata > Amphibia > Anura > Bufonidae > Bufotes > Bufotes viridis. Next base: position 265,246,064 of record CM065592.1, read on the forward strand.
TAAATCAAATACATTTTGGTTGTGACCAACCTTTGTCTTCAAAACAACATCAATTCTTCTAAGTACACTTGCACACAATTTTTGTCTAAAATTTATTTTTATTTATATCTTTTTTTTAATTTAACATATTGAAAATATAAAGCATACTCGTAGGTATAGATGGCCATGCAGGGCCAACTTGGGTATATAAGTACTTCCAGATATAATTTTACATTTGTTTTGGATACGGACAAAAACAAAAAATATAAATCATATGATCACTTCTAGGACTTCTTGTTCTTCTTTACGCAGACTGACATTGCGATCTTTACCCTGCTGCAGAATAAATTTGGAGCCAATCTGGCACCTCCCTGAGAGTATTGCATGATGGTTAAATAGCTGCCTGTATTTCTTAGCATTGAGGGCACTATAAATCCTGACTAAATCCCCAACTCCATTGGCTGAAATGCAGCCCTAAACTTGCAAGGAACCTCCACCAGGCTTCACTGCTGTCTGCATACTATCATTATTGTACTGCTGTTCAGCCCTTCGGTAAACAAACTGCTTTCTGTTACAGCCAAGTATTTCAAATTTTGGCTTTTTTTCCACATCAAAGTTTTGGCTTTTTGGCCAAAATTCTTACATAAGGACCACTTGTGGCCAGCCAAAATTATCCAAATAGTAGATGCCTGTCCCTGGGTTTCACTCGTTTCTGCCAGTTCTGAGCTGATGGCACCTCTTGAAATTGTCGGATTTCGAAAGGAAGTAAACATAATGTGTCTTTGATCTGCTCTCTTTCCTTGGCCGACCACTGCACCTATAGTTCTTAATGTTTCCTGTTTCTTTGTGACTCTTAAATACAGCTTAAACAGCACATCTTCTTGAAACCACAATCTGTTTTAAAATATTTGCCTAGGAGAGACTATGCTTATGCACTATAACTACCTTGTGTCTTATTGCTGTGCTCAGTCTTGCAATAATGTTTGAGCTGTGAAATAAAACTGACTTCAACAACCTCACCTTTGTAGCAGAGTTTGGTTGATCCTCTCTAGTTTTAAGCCTCCTACACAGCTGCTTCTGTTTTAGTTAATGACTGTGTTTCACCCTACAAATGCAAATGAAGATCATTATGACCTGTTTGGTATAATTATTAATCATACACCTGGCTATAATCCTTCAAAAACACTTTTATTTTTGAAAGCCAGCATTTTTCCACATCTGACAAAACATTTGCACAGTACTTTATATTGCAATAACACATCATACGTAATGCCCTATTTATTGTGTACTAATACTTTTCATGGGATTATCCATGAATTTCCATTGGAAATTCTAAAGTGTAGGTTCAGTTATAATTGCTGCTACACACCAGGTTTAACAGATGGTTAATATAGGCAAACCCAGTGATGAATATTTAACCTCTTCAGGACCTTGTGATTTTCCGTTTTTGCATTATCGATTTTTTTTTTTTTTACTCTCTGCCTTCCCAAAGCCCATGACTTTTTTTCACATAGATATATTAGGGTTTAGGGGGAAAAATTTTTTTTTTCTTTTTCTTTGCCTCTCCATATTTTAACCCCCACAATTTTTTTTATAGTTTTTTCTATGGAGTTTAATATTTGCAGGGTGGTCTCTAGTTTTTATTGATATCATATTGAAGTGAGTATATATTTTTTTTTTATCATTTCAACTTTTAAGGGCGGTGGTAAAGCTACAAAACAGCAAATCAGCCATTTTGATTTTTTTATGGTGTTCCCCATACAGGAAAAATATGTTCACTTATTTAATAGTATGGACGTTTTGAGACACTGTTTATTATTTATTGTTTATTTTTATTATGGGGGAAAAGGAGTGATTATATTTTGTTTTATTTTATTTACATGTTGAAGTCTGTAGGGGGACTATTACTCTGTAATTCCTCTAGCGCCGTTCTATGGAAGCAGTAGGTTTAAAGAGCACACCAAACGCTTGAAATAACTTCTTTAACCAGCTCCGGACGGCCTCACGCAGAATCGCGTGATCTCGGCGGCCGGGTTATTTCTCAGCGACGCGTCGGCGCGTCATCTCGCGAGAGGCGAGATGACGCGATCTGTGCACTAGGATAGGCGCAGTGAATGTAGGGAAAGGCGCAGGGCAAGTTGGTCACCAGCCTGCCAGCCAATGATCAGCGCTGGCAGGCTAATGACTTTTAAAAAAATGAATAATCAGCCATATAATGCATTATATTTATAAATATAATGCATTAAATTGCTTCTGTGCTCTGTGCTGGGTCCTTTTCATCGGTTGGACCCAGCACAGAGCACATGTCACAGTGAGTACACCAAGCACCACATATTTAGCCCCAGATCACCCCCATCACCCCAATTAACCCCTTGATCACCCCTGTCAATCACTAGTGAAAGGGAAAAAAGTGATCAGTGTAAACTGTCACTTCTTTTTTTTTTTTCACCAGTATTGACTTTTAGGTTTTGCTTAGTTTAGGCCCCCTTTGGTAGGTAGTTAGCTTCCGTTAGTGCCCAGCACACTGCACCGCACTGCAGTCACTGATTCGCTGATTAGCGTATCGCTAATCAGCGTTGGTACTTTATAGTATCTGTAAGTGATCAGAACTGATCACAGTCAGATCTATAATAGTATTAGTGTCACTTTAGCTCACCCTCCACCCAAAACACCGTGTTTGCCCGATCAGGCCTGATCGGTTGCCCACACATGCGTTCACCCACACCCGCCCTGCCGCAGTGGCAAAAAATTGTATGTATTTTTTATCACTGCAAAATCGCTGTAGCGCTAGAAAGACCACTTTTGAGCTTTTTCGAACTTTATTAGCGATCACAGCTTTACTTCGCAAGCACTCCTATGTCCTTTCCCCTCATTACCCGTATGCTCAATATTAGGAGAATAGCAGAAACTCCTAATGCTGGCCATACATGTAATGATTGCGGAGACCCTCAAATGCCAGGGCAGTACAAACACCCCGCAAATGACCCCATTTTGGAAAGAAGACACCCCAAGGTATTCGCTGAGGGGCATATTGAGTCTATGAAAAATTGAACTTTTTGTCACAAGTTAGCGGAAAGGGAGACTTTGTGAGAAAAAAAAGTCAATTTCTGCTAACTCGCCATGCCCCTCACTGAATACCTTGGGGTGTCTTCTTTCTAAAATGGGGTCACTTGTAAAGCAGAATTCAGTGATTGAGCAGATTATAGAGTAAGTGGAGAAGAGTACCATGAACCCCCATGCCCTCCAGAATTTGGCGGAACATCCTCTCTGTTTACGCAACAATGTCACACAAAAATATCCGGACATAACGAGGATAAGTGACTTCTTCTAAAACACCATATAAACATATGATAGGAAGAGTAGGAAGTGGAAGGTTCAAAGGATCTGAAAGAAACTTAACCTCTTCCCAGTACATATATATATATATATATATATATATATTGGCATGCCCAAATTAGGTGCCAGACGTTTGCCTCCTCTCTAGAGCATCTGTGACAACTGGTGTGCAATAACCTTCCCATTTTAGGCTACTTTTACATCTGTGCTTTCCCTTTCCGCTATTGAGATCCATCATAGGATCTCAATAGCAGGGGGAAATGCTTTACTTTTGTTCCTATTCATTGTCAATGGAGACGAAACTGAACTAAACAAAATGCACCAGAATGTATTCCTCTTCCGTTTGGATGCGTCCCCATCACGGACAGAATAATGCGGCAAGCAGCGTTTTTTTGTCCGCAATGTGTTGCAGAGCAAGACGGATCCATCAAGACACGCAATGTAAGTCAATGGTGGCGGATCCGTTTTCTCGGACACAAAAAAAACTAATGGATCCATCCACCATAGCTTACAATGGTTTTAGACACAAATCTGTCTTGGCTATTTTTGAGATAATACAACCGTATCCATTCAGAATGGATGCAGATGGTTGTATTTTGGCAGAAGCGTTTTTGCTGATCCATGACGGATCCGGAAAAAAAAACGCTGGTGTGAAAGTAGCCTTATACAGTCAGAGAGGGTTTTCTGTTTAAACTGAACTTTGCCAGTTTTATTATATTTAATAGGATGGTGCAAATAATCAGATAAAAAACAGAAACCCAAGTCTTTTGCACGTCCAGCACTAACTTGCAGCATGCTGAACTGCCAGGGTGGAGGCATAATGCCTAGCAGTACACAGCAAGGGACATTTACCAATGTTTTTATGCTACTATTGTGGGTAAAAAAGTTTCAAATTATGGCACATGCCATATTTGTGCCATAATTTGCAACTTTTTGAGCTTCTTGACACTTTTCTAAACATTTTGAGGTACTCATCACTTTTCTAAAGCCCAAAAGTCACTTATGTTATAGCTCAGGTCTGCAGCAGCGAGCTGGCATAGATTTGACTTTCTGGCACATGGAGTGCTAGGCATGCAACTAAACTAGGCACCTGCCTCTTAATAAATAAGTTGCATCTTACTGCAGCACATGGGAATCTAAGAAGAGGATATAAATCTAAGAAAGGGTCTGCACACTATTTGGGAAGAAGGCAGACTAATTGTCTATGTTGTGCAAGACTTCTGTGAAGAGAGCCTAATCTTGTTACTGGTCTGGAGCCAGTTGACATGGAAGCTAGCTTGTCACCCTTCAGTGGGACTGAAGAGACACTGGTGTCTGAGCTTTAGAGGTGGTGAACGGAAGTGCTGTGCTGTGCAGGAGTTTGCCATTGAAGAAGTGCAAATCCTGGAGGAAGGTTGTATGGCTAATTCACTAGAGGTCTTGGGGACTTAGACAAGAAGCCTGCATAGAAAGGAGTTGGTTTCTTCCCAGGGTCGTAGCTAAAGGCTCATGGGCCCTGGTGCAAGAGTTCAGCTTGGGGCCCCCTTCGCTCAGTGTTTTGTGTGTCTTCTTATGCGGATCAAGTGTCTTTCGGCCCCTTCAGGCTCCTCGGCCTGGTAGCTACTGCTACCTCTGCACCCCCTATAGCTAGGCCCCTGGTTCTACCCAAGCACAAGATGACCTTAGTACATAGTATAAATTTTGAACTATCTCCTTGGAGTGATGGAATAGGGAATTAACCTTTTCTCTCTCCTCTGGCAATCAGGCCCTTACTAGGTTTTCAATACTATCATAGGGTGAGAAATTACACTTAGATACACAGACTCCCTTGTTGCTTTGGACATGCTACATGATGGTCACATTGCAACATCTCAGTTAATGATTGTCGCTTTAGTAGATGTGACACAATCTCAAAAATTCTAATCTGCCTGATTTTTTGTTGTTGCAGATAACAGGCAACATTTCCAGCATGCAGTTCATTGCCACATACAACTGCAACTCATTTGTAAAATGTCAACTATTTTTTGGTGTCTGCAATATTAAACAGAAAGTCACAGACAAATCATACACTTTGTTTTGATGTGTCACTTGTAATTATGTCACATTACCAAAAATCTCTGTGTAGTCCAGGCAGTGCAATGCTTTTTGCCATGTTCTAATAGCAACCCTCCTACAATAAATTGAAATTTAAGAACAATCCAAAAGCAATATTTAGGCTCTAGATGCAAGATAGACAATTAGTTTTATGTTATGTCTAAATATAAAACAGAAAATTGCAAAAATTGGTGCACTACATTGGTACATGCAATTAACAATATTTTAGCCATATCCAAACCAATCCCTCACCACAAATGGCACTTCTTTTTATAGATATGGAAACCATTCCTTACAATTTCAGAGCAATTTTGGGCCATTTATGTTTAGTAGCACGCCAACTTCTTGCCTACCATGGGAAATCTGACTATACTCCTAAGGACACTGAAGTTATAAAAGGCGTAGAAAATAATTGCTGGTATGAAGGAGTAGCTGCTTCAGCCTTCTTCCAAAAGGACAAATTCTATAAAACTTGGGATGCTTGGCTGAACAGTCCTTTTCAAAACCAAGCTACCCCATCCAATCTACTAGTAATCTAGAGCATGAAGCTAACGGGAGGAAGATTGGACACCAAGGCTGTTTGTATATGGCAAGGCTTGAAGGAAAAGTTAAGGTAGATTAATGTAATTTTTCATTTATGACCCTCTTGCTGATAATATCTAAAGATGTCGTGTTCTTGAAGATTCTCCTACTATGCAGTGATGACTCGCACACTAGATTTAATTCAACATTCATACCAAAAAGTTGTTTTCAACTCTTAGCTCCTTACTGTGCACTCGGACAATGTACCCTATGTAAATTACATTGTTAATTGCAATGTTATTTAAGGTTATTTGATTTGCTCCAGCCTTACCCTACCGCCTATATTCCATTCCTCCCCCCACCTATTAGAGATGGCCCGAACTATTCGCCGGCGAACAGTTCCCGGCGAACATAGCTTGTTCGCGTTCGCCTCAGTGGGCGAACATATGCGATGTTCGGTCCGCCCCCTATACATCATTATTGAGCAAACTTTGACCCTGTACCTCACAGTCAGCAGACACATTCCAGCCAATCAGCAGCATACCCTCCCTCCCAGACCCTCCCATCTCCTGAACAGCATCCATTTTAGATTCATTCTGAAGCTGCAGTCTTAGTGAGAGGAGGGAGAGTGTAGCTGCTGCTGATTTAATAGGGAAATTGATAGCTAGGCTAGTGTATTCAGTGTCCACTCCAGTCCTGAAAGACTCATCTGATCTCTGCTGTAAGGACAGCGTCCTGACAGCACCTCAAAAAGCCCTTTTTAGGGCTGCTACATTAGTCTGCTTTTTTTTTTCTCCATATATATATTGCAGTTGCCTGGCCTGCCTGTGTGTGAGGAGCTGCAGGCCCACAGACTGTAGTGTGCTCACTGCCAGTGCCCACCACTCACACCGTGTGGCACAGGACTTTGCATAAAAAAAAGGCATTTCATTTTTACCCTTTAATCTAAGGTTAGTTGCCTGCCAGTGTGTGTCAGGCTGACTTCCACTGACTGTAGTGTGCCCACTGCCAGTGCCCACCACCACTCACACCGGGTGGTACAGGCATTTAATTTTTACACTTTAGTCTAATTTCAGTTGCTTGCCTGCTGCCAAAGTGTGTCAGGCCGACTTCCACAGACTGTTGTGTGCCCACTGCCAGTGCCTACCACCACTTAAACCGTGTGGCACAGGCATTTAATTTTTACACTTTAGTCTAATTTCAGTTGCTTGCCTGCTGCCAGTGTGTGTCAGGCCGACTTCCACAGACTGTAGTGGCCCCACTGCCAGTGCTCACCACCACTCATACCGTGTGGCACAGGCATTTAATTTTTACACTTTAGTCTAATTTCAGTTGCTTGCCTGCTGCCAGTGTGTATCAGGCTGACTTCCACAGACTGTAGTGTGCCCACTGCCAGTGCCCACCAGCACTCATACCGGGTGGCACAGGCATTTAATTTTTACACCTTAGTCTAATTTCAGTTGCTTGCCTGCTGCCAGTGTGTGTCAGGCCGACTTCCACAGACTGTAGTGTGCCCACTGCCAGTGCCAACCACCACTCATATCGGGTGTGACAGTAAATTACACGGTGCAGACGCAGTGACCGTGGATTAAAACAAAAGGGAGGTAGCCAGCGTTTTTTTAACCATCTCCCCGTTCGAAAAATCAATTCAATAAATGGCCCCCAGATTGGGGACGTTAGAGGGATTAAACTGATGAGAATAGTACTACAGAAAATACCACTCATATCGGGTGTGACAGTAAATTGGACAGCGCAGACGCAGTGACCGTGGATTAAAACAGAGTGGAGGGAGCCAGCGTTTTTTTAACCATCTCCCCGTTCGAAAAATCAATTCAATAAATGGACCCCAGATTGGGGACGTTAGAGGGATTAAACTGATGAGAATAGTACTACAGAAAATACCCCTAATATCGGGTGTGACAGTAAATTGCACGGCGCAGACGCAGTGACCGTGGATAAAAACAAAGGGTAGGGAGCCAGCGTTTTTTTAACCATCTCCCCGTTCGAAAAATCAATTCAATTCACCTTTCGGGGACCCTTGGTGTTGTACGTGGCTGGGTGGAGGAAGAAACCTTCAATGACATCACCGGGACATGGCTATCTTGGTATCCAACCTTGTGCAAATGGGGAGTTTGCGGTTGTGCAAATGGACTGTTTGCGGTTGTTTGCGGTGCATTAAAAGGGGAGTTTGGTCTGTCAATGTCTGTAAAGCGGGCGTAACCCTTCACTACCTGATCGATACAACATCATACCTGATCGTATACACACACTGGATGTTTTAAAGCATGTTATTCCAAACAATTTAGGAATGTTAGTTGATTTATGCCCTTTATGGATTAAAACCCGACTCTGCGTCCACTACGTAATTTTCCATGGGAGTTTTGCCATGGATCCCCCTCCGGCATGCCACAGTCCAGGTGTTAGTCCCCTTGAAACAACTTTTCCATCACATTGTGGCCAGAAAGAGTCCCTTTGGTTTTTAAAATTCGCCTGTCTATTGAAGTCTATGGCGGTTCACCCGGTTCGCCCATTCGCGAACATTTACGGAAGTTCGCGTTCGCCGTTCGCGAATTGAAAATTTTATGTTCGCGACATCACTACCCCCTATCCCTACCTCCTTCCTGATCTAGTATTCACTATGTCAACTGTCACTTATTTATGCCATCATTGAATAATCAATAAAAATCTCATGTTTCAAAAAAAATATAAACAATATATGGCTATTAGCTAAACCCTCACTCTGATATTAAGAATTAGACTTTTGCATATATATTCTTATATTAAGAACATACCAGAGCCCGCACACCTCGTCAAGGTCTCTCACAGTGGCACGGGACCTAAACACGAACCTACCTGTGCTGTATGGGCAATTACAGGAGCAGTATAGGTAATTACAGGGGCATGAAGGCCGACATACAGCGAACAACTCCCAGTTCCCTCCAGCGTGAGATCACACATACAATGGGAGGAGGTAGGAGACTGTGAGTCCCACTTATCACTGACTTATGTGATGCAGGCCGCACAGGTGCACCTCCAGGTACACATATACAAACAAAATAACGAAAATGCTCAAAACTCTAAATGCTGTTGCGCATTTCTAGCTGGGGGAGCAAATCCTGCACATGTGATCCGTTGCTAACAGCAAACCCCAGCAAAAATGTATACAATGAAGGATGCCCGCAACGGACCACATGTACCACAAAAACTTCCTACACAGGTCTTAAAATAGCCTTAAGACCTTTTTATTTTGTTTGTATATATGTACCTGGAGGTGTGGCAACTCCAGGTTGGGTATTATTCAGGTGCACCTGTGCGGCCTGCATCACATGAGTCAGTGATAAGTGGGACTCAGTCTCCTCCCTCCTCCCTTTGTATGTGGGATCTCACGCTGGAGGTAACTGGGAGTTGGCTATCCTGTTAAGGATGTCCTTGTGGTACATGTAGTCCATTGCGGGCATCCTCCATTGCATGCATTTTTGCTGGGGACCGCTATTAGCAATGGATCACATGTGCAGTATTTGCTCCCCCAGTTAGAAATGCGCAACAGCATTTGAGGTTTTGAGCATTTTCTGCCTTTTATGACCACTTTATTTCATTATTTTGTTTGTATATATCAAAATATAGTAAAACATTATCATAAAGTGATATTTTAAAGAACAGGGTAGTGGCAATCAAATATTTTGGGTACATTTTTACCTTATCCAATCATTGTACCAAAAAAAAAAAAAAAAAGGCCCTGTGACACTCAGTCTCAGATTTTTGTCTGCAGACATGATGTTTAGAGATGAGCGAATTTTTCGGAAAAATATGCTTCGATCCTAATTTATTCGGGGCGAATCGCATTAAAAAATGGCTATTTCCAGGCTGCAGAGAGCCTTGATAGGGGTGTAGAACACTGTGCCTTGCATAGGGATTCTGCGGTGGTAGTGTAATAATACTGTGAGTCAGTATAACATGCGGATGACAGGGATCGCTCTTAGAATCACTGCATACTTCACTGATATGGGCAGTCATTGGGCCAAAACTGACCAAATAACTCAAATATCAATTCAGCCTTACAGGTAGCTGTTAGCGTCAAAAAGAAGCGCAGTTCTTTTACAGCCTCGTGAGCTGTAAAATGTCTACAGAATTTGTTCTATTAAACGCTTAAACAAGTAGAGCCCCCCTGACATAGTGGAGAGGGTATCAGCAGTAAGTTTGTGTTGACGTCACTGATTAATTTGCCATTCGTCTGATCCGTCAGAACAATAACCCACAAGAAATGGATCCTGTCTGTGGAGCATACGCCTTCACCCGAATAGCATTTGCTCAATAATCCATCAGTATTGCTAACGCCAAAAAAACACAGGAGAGGATCTAAAACAGAGATGACACGTGAATGGAATATTTGCATTTTGTCTTTTGTTTTGTAGCCAATCCTGCTTTTAGCTACCAAATTATAAGCCAATTCTAATGGGACCATACAGGCCTTACAGCTGCTACACAGACAGGATCCGTTGTGCGTCTGGATTTTCCTTGCTTCTGACAGATCAGAAGAAAGGTCAACTAAATGATGTCAGACTGGCCGAAAGTCAAAATAGTGGACCAGTCATGATGTAGGGAGGGTGGGAACAGCATGAGAAGTCCACAGAGTGGACCTATGACATAGTGGTGAGGTGAAAGCAGCATGATGAGACCACAGAGTGGCCCAATGACAGGGTCTGGAGGTGGAAGCAGTGTGAGGAGACCACAGAGCGGCACAATGACAGAGCCTGGAGGTGGCAGCAGAATCTGGAGGCAGCAGAGTGGCACAATTAACAAATCTGGAGGTGGCAACAGCATCAGGATACCACAGAGTGGAAAGGTGACAAAGTGTGGAGATGGCGGCAGCAGCATCAGGATACCACAGAGTGACAAGGTGACATAGTGTGGAGTTGGCAGCAGCAGCATCAGGAGACCACACAATGGCAAGGTCACATAGTGTAGAGATGGCAGCAGCAGCAAGAGACCACAAAAGAGCAAGGTGACTTAGTGTGGAGATAGCGGCAGCAGCAGCATCAGGATACCACAGAGTGGCAAGGTGAAATAGTGTGGAGATGGCAGCATCAGGAGACCACAAAATGGCAAGTTGATATAGTGTAGAGATGGCAGCAGAAGCATCAGGATGCCACAAAGTGACCCGGTGACAGAGTGGGGTGGTGGGTTTCAATACCAGTACCCGCTGACGAAGGTGGGTGAAAGAAGGAGCACTCTGCATCAGATGTGTGGCATCAGGCGGGTGGCAGCATCAGAGTAGTAGCTGAGGCAGGTAGCCAGAAGAAAGCGGTCCCATTTTTCAAGGTTTGGGTGAGGCAGCATGGATGATCTCATCAGTTGCATCAGGAATTGGTGGGTGGAAAGCCTGGCTGATCCATGCCCACTCTGATGCCACACTACTGGCCGGGCAGGACAGCTTTTCCAGGGCAAACCTGGCAGTTGCGGCCACATATCCAGTTTGGCTGCCCAATAGTCCAGCGGATCTTCAATGTGGGTTGGCAGGGTACTGTCCAAGTATGCCACCACCTGCTCGTTCAGTTCCTGCTCCACGATTACCTTCTGCTAGTGAGTAGTTTCTTCACTATGCGGAGGAAGAAAGCTACTCATCAGCAACTGTAGACTCAGGCTGTTGCTGATGGAGCTGGAGCTGGTCCCCCCGGTCAGACCTGCAAGAGGATGGACCATGGCGCAGATAGGCAGTGACCAACTGGCTATATAGGAGGTCTCTTTAGTAGTTCAGTTTGTCCTCCCTCTCAGTGTGTGTAAAAAAGGCCCCATTCTGGACCGGTAGCGAGGGTCCAACTAGGTGGAGAGCCAGAAGTCACCCCTCTTGCAAATGGGGACAATTCGTCTGTCACTACACAAGCAATTGACCATGCAGCGGGCCATTTGTGCAAGTGACTCGGAGGGAGTCCCTGCCTCCATCTCCACTGAATACTGCCATGGTGTGTCTGGGTCCTCTGTTTGGTCCTCCTTATCGCCCTGTAGCTCCTCTCCTGTCAGCTGTGTAGAAAAGCCACCCATTTCGGTACACATTGCCTGTGCTCAAATGTCCTCCTTCGCCTCCACCTCCTCCTCTTCTTCCAGTTCAGCCCCCACAGGGCTCATGTGGCTGTGAGATCTAGGCGCCAAGTCTCCAATCCCCTGACCAGCCATTGTTACCTCCATCTGTTCCAAGACATGAAGCAGTGGAATGACGTGGTTCATCCCGTAGTCCTGGAGGCTGACAAATAACATGGCGTCATCAAAGAGCCTGAGCAAATGGCAGGTGTCATGCATGAGCTGCCTCTGGCTGACATCGAAGTTACAGAGTACTCCTATCCACTTGCATCATCAAGAAATCGTTTATGGCCTTTCTCTGTTCGTATAGTCAGTCCAACATATGGAGGGTAGAATTTCAATGGGTGGAAACGTCGCATATCAGCCTATGTTGGGGGATGCCGTTCTGCCTTGCAACTCAAGGAGGGTGTGCTTTGCGGTGTACGAGTGGCTGAAGTGCATGGAAAGTTTCCTGGTCATTTTTAGGATGTCTTGCAGATGGATGGAAGACTACAGGAACCGCTTGACATCCAGATTGAACACGTGTGCCAGGCAGGGCGCATGGCTCAGCCTTTCTTGAAGCAGCGCCGACACAATGTTCTTCCCATTGTCGTTAACCATGGTTCCGATTTTGAGTTGTCACTTAGAAAGCCAGGAATTGTTTTCTTGATGAAGGACACAGAGCAGTTCCTCCACTGTGTGACTCCATTCGTACAGAGAAACGAGGTGCAGAACAGCATGACACCGCTGTTCTCTGCACATGTGGTATGCAGGGGGGCCCCTGTGAATTGTCCCTGCAGTGGAGGATGATGACATGGTGGAGAATGAGGAAGCAGAGGCGGACATTGTCTCAGGACCAATGGTGTGGCAACGTGGAGGAGGAAGTGGCATCATCTGGCCAAGTTGCTGGTGTGGCTGTGCAGGAACCACATTAACCCAGTGGGCCGTAAAGGACATGTATTGTCCCTGACCGTAGTTACAGCGCCACACGTCAGCGGTGCTGTGCACTTTGGTACACACCGACAGGCTCAAGGACTGGCCTACCTTCTGTTCTACATGTGTGTGCAGGGCTGGTACTGCCTTTTTGGCAAAGAAATGATGGCTTGGGACTTTTCACCTCGGCTCGACACAAGCCATTAGTTCTCTGAAAGGTGCCACCACTTGGAAAGGGAGAGACTGCAGCACCAGCAACTTGTACAGGGGCACGTTCAGCTTCTGCGCCATTGGATGCATGCACGCATACTGTTGTCTCTTGGCAATCCCTTCGGTGATCGATTGCTGACGGAATGACTGGTGAGGAGTAGGATCAGGAGGAGCAGGAACATCTGGGCCAGCAGAAGATGGGAATGACAGACAACTCCCTTCGGCTGAAGTGGTCGATCCTTGACTGCCTGAAACCCAGTGCGTGCAACTGGATGATGCAGCGGTTGCTGAAGCAGGCTGGACCACCACATCGGAGCCACGGTTCTCCCAGGCCACTGTAAGGCGACGCTGCATATGTTGACGCTGGGCCGTAGTGCCAACATTGGCACCCTGGAAAAAAGCTGTAGCCTGCTCTCTTTTGTATCTATTAGTAGCCACTTTGGCACCAGGAAGAGCATAGAGAGGACTCAGCATGTATGCTGGTACCTGCATCCCTGGATTCAATGGAGGCTGTTATGGCACCAAAAATGGTAAAAAGCAGAGTGGACCCAGCATGCATGTGGAACCTGCAATCCCTGGATTTTATGTGGCCGTTATGTCACATAACAGGTAGGATTTAGTGTAAGGAACCCGTCTAATCGAGATCGCCGTGACGTTTGGCAGACGGGCTCAAATAATTTTGTACAAAATAATTTGCCAAGCATCTCATTTGCAAAACTAGGGTAGCATTAGCACCAGAATGTTTTCTATGGCATTGTTGTACGTTATTTGTGTTTGCAGAGTGCTGCTGCATAACCCACTTTTTTCCTGTATGTTTCAAGCCATGGCAGCGTGCACCTGTGCATGGGGATATGCTGACTGACCCCATTTAACATTGGCACCCTGACCACGATTCACCTTCTGCCCACAGATTCGACATATGGCCCCATTCACCTCCTCTGGCACTTTGAGAAAAAAAAAATGCCACACCGCCGAGTAGGTGATTTTCCCCCCAACAGTACCCATTGACTGACTGCTACTGCCTCTGCCTCCGTTAACCCCTGCACCACTACTTCCCAGACAGGTAAGCTGCTGCGAAGCAGGTGGTCTATCCCGGGAACGTTTGGCTCCCGACCTCCCACTGCTGCCACCCTGCTGACTCCCAGCAATGCTACCATCTTGCTGGCTCCGCCACTGCCTCACGGGCAACCTACCACCCTCTTCTGATGATGATGATGATGATGATGAAGCCCCTTCTGCACCCGGCTCCCAAGTGCGATCGGCTTCATCATCATCAAATAGTGTCTGCATGTCACTGATGTCCTCCTCAACTGCCTTTGCTCGCAACACCACCGCTCGCAACACCACCACCCCCGCAACTCTCCTCATCACTACTTGCCCTCCTAGTTGAGGAAGCGGCTTCTGGATGTCTTCTCCAGATCTTGGCTGGGCAGTAGCTGCTGACTGTCATCTAGTAGCTCTTTCTCACTGAAAAGTATAGCTGAGCTTACAGCATATACTACTTCTTGCGGTGAGGGAACAGAAAAGGACAGAGGCAGGTTGAGGACAGGTGAGGGCACCGGGACATGGGGCTGGGGGTATCTGATGTTACTTGGGATGAAGTGGATGACAGAGTTAACCAATCAAGAACCGCTGGGTTGCTGGTCAAGACACAACTGCTAGATGACACCTTAGTCCGCTGCGACCTTTGCCTGCGCCAGAAACATTTAGGCCCCTGCCACCCCTCTGTGCATGGCCTAGCACTTCTCTGTCAGGCATACTTTTAAATGAACAAAATAAATTAAAAGAAAATTAAATCACCCCTTAAAGCAACTAATATATTTTACTTTTTGTACTGAAATAGGCCACTAAACGCTTTCACCACAAATAACGGCAACAGTGAACTGCGTAAATATTTTTATTGTAGTACAGAAATATGTCAGTAAACGCTTTTAACCCCAAATAACTGCAGAAGTGAACTGCATATAAATTTTCTTTTTGTAATGCTATAGGCCACTATACGCTTTTACCGCAAATAACGGCAACAGTGAACTGCGTATATATTTTTCTTGTAGTACAGAAATACGTCACTTAATGCTTTTAACCCCAAATAACTGCAGAAGTGAACTGTGTATATATTTTTCTTGTAGTACAGAAATACGTCACTAAACACTTTCACCACATTTAGCTGCAGAAGTGAACTACGTATATATTTTTGTTTTTGTACTGAAATAAGCCACTAACTGCTTTTACTGCAAATAACGGCAACAGTGAACTGCGTATATATTTTTCTCGTAGTATAGAAATACGTCACTAAACGGTTTTAACCCCAAATAACTGCAACAGTGAACAGTGTATATATTTTCTTTTAGTACTGAAATACACCACTAAACGCTTTCACCACATATAACTGCAGAAGTGAACTGCGTATATATTTTTATCGTAGTACAGAAATACGTCACTAAACGGTTTTAACCCCAAATAACTGCAACAGTGAACAGTGTATATATTTTCTTTTTTCAACAGATATAAGCCACGAAAGGCTTTTCAACATAGTACTTAGCTGTATAATGGCTATTCGGATCCCCAAATTATCTTTCCCTGCACTTGTAAATCGCTTTTCTAGCACTGTCCCTAGTGCCTTCTGACGTCTCTCCCTGCTGTGAAAAGATTCCTCCCTATCCTTTCCCTGCACTTATAAATCACTGGAAAATGGCAGAATCTAAAATGGCTGCCGTATTTATAGGGCTGTGCCATCACAGGGCTGGCTGGCTGCTGATTGACTGCATGCATGCATGTCAATCTTGGTGATCCTGCCTTCCCAGAGTTCCTTGCCCCATGTCCTCAGTCCTCACATGTGTGGCCGCCATTTTAGGAAAAAGTGCGTTTCGTTACCACGAAGCACAAGGAAAAATAATTTGGCCATGACAGCTGGTGACCAAAAATGACAGTGTAGAGGGCTGCAATATGAATGAATAGGGTCACAGCTCAGCTTAACAGGTGTAGAAGGAAGAGTAAAACTTTACTTAAATTCTATTTGTTACTCTTAAAATTACTGTCAAGTAAATGAAGCTCAACACAGAGAAACTTACACATTTGCTGCGACAAAGGAGTCTCAAAAATCCAAAGTGTAGCCATGCTGAAACCCCATTCATTGCTATGGCAGCCCCTTTACACTGAGATACTTGGGCGTGACACATGCATGTGTTGCATCCATAATCACTGGGTAGACATGCTTGTAATTTTATGGTTTTAACTCAGAAGATACAAGACCTGTATAACAATTTCAGAATTGCCCATGGACGATGCTGTTTTTATCCATGTGTTCCCTGCAACATTAAAGATCTGGACTGTGAGGTGAATAAGGGAAAAGCGATGAGCAGGTTATGCATCAATTCTAGTGTCTCGGTACTTACTAGCGGATTGTCTCTGTCTGTCCTAGCATTTCCAGATATTCATGGCTTTCACCTATTGCTCCGTTCCTGGTCCATGTCACTACAATTCTCCCAGGATGCAATAGCTAAGCTGCTGAAATCTGATCCAAACTATTGGCTATGTTGATGATATTTGTAGTACCCCAGACCTAGGATACTCCAAATTGTTTATTACTGTGCATTGTAATTTACTATTTGTTTTGTGGCTGACCACCAGCAAGGAAGGTTTGGCAAAGGTTGGTAGGAACGGGGTTAATCACCCTGTTCTTGTAAGGAACAGTCATGTAATGACCCCAAGTTTCATTACTCTGTTTAAACTGTGTTAAAATTCAATGTATATGTGTTTCTGTATTATTGTGATACTGGTCCTTTAAAGCAGCAGCAAAGTGTTGAAGTGACATGCCCCTATGATGTCAGCCTGCCACGGATGCAGACAGTATGAGCAGAGAGAAGGAGGAAGTGACGAGACTTGTGCAGAAGCTGCAGCCATGTTGGCAAATTACAGAACAGGTTTTGTGTTGTGTTAAAAGTGTGTGGAGATACTAATGGACTTCCCTGTGCAGCCAGTCTGTGTGAACTTCAGTCTAAAGACGGACGGAGTATAAAGAAACAGTGCATTTAGTGGAGCCACGCTGAAAAGGACTACGTGCAGCAATTACTCAGTGGAGCTGACATTGGGCTGTGTGAATTGCCACCATCAGTAAGAGACTCGCGGTGCTGTCGAGGTACCGGACAGTAACTGTAAAATCCCAGATTACATGACACCCCAGTATTTACTTTCTGCAGGAAGATCAGAGTACCAAGGGGACATCTTCTGTTGAGCTCCATCATATCCAACTAGTTTTCAGCCTGCTGAGGAGGACTCCATTGTTCCGGATCTTGCATTTACTGAAGGAAAAGGATGACATTGGACCCCACCATGCACTTCTACGAACTGTAAGAGGTCCACTTGGACCACTGGGATAAGGGGGGGTTGCACCCAATTGTGAAGTTAGGGTCAGTTAGGGACAGTTTGTGGGACTATTGCTTATTGAGTGTCTGCACTGCAAATACGGACGTAGAAAAGGTGAAAATTGTTGCTTGTCTTTATCTCTGTTATCTCATCATTAACCTGCCTTTATTAATCTATAGTAAACGCAATTTTCCTAAACTGGACCACTGCGTACGCACTCTTTTCTGGTCGCGGAGCCAAACCACCTGCCTTGCTCTCGGTTCACATTCTTCACCTCTTGGGATAAGTGGGCTGGCCCTGATTCCTGCAAAGAGAGGGAGTTGCTGTGTAGAGCGGATGCAGCTTGCCGTGCTCCTACTCCTGTTACAGATTTCTCCAGAGAGAATTACCTCAAGTAAAGCCTTTAAAGGATAAGAGACAGCAGAGTGTCCTTCTATATTCCGCTTCTACAGACACTGCTGTGAAGTGAGGGAAAATGGGCCACAGACACCCCCATAACCAAACTACCATTAGGTCAGTATCAACTAAGACAGTGGTGGTGAACCTTTTAGAGACCAAGTGCCCAAACTGCAACCCAAAACCCACTTATTTATTGCAAAGTGCCAACACGGCAATTTAACCTGAATACTACAATCCAATATAGTATATCTTCCATGTACTTTATCATTTAGCTATAATAGCCTGCCTACATTCAATGTGCTGCCTGTGCCATTCATAGTGTGCCCTGCGCTGGTGAATGGCAGGAAAAGTCTAAGGTATATTGGTATACCATAGTCTTTTTTAAGGGTGCGGGTGTCCACAGTGAGGGCTCTGAGTGCCGCCTCTGGCATCCGTGCCATAGGTTTGCCATCACTGAACTAAGAGCTGAATTGCCACCAACTAACTTGCCTCAATATCCTTGCTGGTGCCAGGAGAGAACTGCACTAAAGTCTACTGCTACTTTTTGTATTTTCAAGTTCTACATTGCACTTAGTAAAAATACTTTGTTGCGTTCAATTTTGGCCTCAATTCCCATAGTGACTCGCCTCACATTGTCTCTCATATGCTCCTCGCTATCTCTGTCATTCTGTCCTGCAGTTCTGACCTCTGGCTACGATGCATTGCCTTTATCTGCTCGTTGCTGGTTGTCTGGGGATTTCAGTAAGGTCTTTAGGGGTCTAAAAGTAAAAAGCAATAAATTATTGCATACTGTTATATAATTTTCACCCACTTCATCCTACCACTCTACTCTATCCCAACCACAGAGCTATAACAGATATGACAGATCTCTTTTCAAATGATACCAATGAATCATGTCAGGAAATGTCAGGCAATGTTGATTTATAATAGGGTTTGTCAAGCTTCCACCTTGTTTCCAGTATTTTGACAGCAAGGTTAGCTTTTCAAACAGCTCATTTCTTGCCAAATAAAACCCCAGAAACTCTGACAAATTTGCGAAAGTAAAAAAGCATCAACGTGTGTGTGTGTGTGTATATATATATATATATATATATATATATATATAGCACATTGTTATGGTATACCATATGCTGCTGACTCCCCAGCTGACACACTGGGGACATTAATCAATGTATTTACACCACAAAAGTAGAGTAAAAAAAGTTGCACTTGATATTTGTGGCATAATTTGCAGCTTTGCCAGATTTTCTATAACTTACACCAGAAACTGGCCCAGCTAGGAGCTTTTGTAGACTTCAGTTTCTGGTGCACAGAGGGCCAGAAACACAACTAATTTATTAAAAGGTATCCGCCTCTTAAAAAATTAGGCACATGTTACTCCAGTGCAGGGAAATCAAGACTGGCGAATGAGAACGCCAGTCTTAATAAAACTCCTCTCTGTCTTATGTGTGGACAGAAAGTCAGTTTCTCCGTTCCTATGAAACTGACACTGAGGCTCCTATAAGAATGACTAGAAAAACTGACTTCCTGTTCACACATAAGACATGTGTGTCAATTGGAGAGTCAGAGTGTTGTTCACATGACGGAGCAGAGGTACAGAAGGAAGTAGATAACTAAAAACTACAGCCACCAAAGAAAAAAGATGACCTTCATGCCGATTGACATCATGTACTTGCTAATAGGCCAGAGAATAACATTTTCTGTGGGAGTGCTTCTTTAATAGTAATTTAGATACAGTTATTCAATGTCACTAGTGACTCGGCTCATTTATTTCTTGAGCAATGGTGTTGCCAGGAGATCAGTGACTTTAAAGCATACAGTAAACACAAGATTCATTTGACATCCTTTTCTTGTTCTTTATTTTTAATGAGCAATTACTGAGCATTGAAGCCCATACTATGAATTTCAGAAAGTACTAAATGACCCTATTAATTTTTACTCACTCTTTCCAAATTTCACAAAAGACTTTTGTTAAGGTCAGAAGATGAAAATAGGATGTTTCTAGTCAATGCTTTTAACTGAGTTAATTATGTGTGCTCACACTCATTATGTATATGGACACTCATGTTTACATGAAGTCTTTCAACGCTGTAGTAATGAAATTGTCATATATTTTTCATATATAACAAGGTCAATATGACCGGTGGTTGAAATAGTCCGACATTATAACTTTTTAAGGGGACATGAGCCAGCCTTATGACTATTTAAGGGGTATTTATAGAATAAAAACTTTAAAAGGGCACTCAGAGACAAAATTTCTCTTTAAGAAGCACTCTAGAGGCATTATTGCCTTCAAAGGGGCACACAGGGTGCATTATTACTGTCTAGTGTGAGTAAGTGGACATTACTTTTTAGAGGTTGCAAAGGGGCATGAATACTTTGTAAAGGGCACAATGTGGGCATTATTACTTTGTGGGCCACACAATGGGCACTATTATAAGTCCATGAGAAAAATACTATTACTCTGTAGGGAACAAAATATTTCACTAATACAATGGTGCACTTTAACCATCTGGGGCACTATGTATCTGGACTAATTATATTTGGTACGATGTGGCATTATTTTATTTTTGGAAGTTCTTAGATTTATGATGCTATTTATGAAGCATAGTATTTGGGGCATAATGCCACACAGTAGATACAGTAACAGCGGCAGATGGGGTAGCAATAAATACAGAATTGTGGGGGCATGAGCAGGACGGAAATTATATGATGACCAAGGAAAGGTGTAATGGCAGTGGTCCACTCCTGTTACCCACTGTTCGCCCCTGTCACCGTTCCTGCTGCTGTCCTGACAGTGCAGGGCTGCGTCTCTATTTCAGGAATCCTAGCCACAAGAGATCCTCTGGCAGACTGAGGCCTGCTTTCTCCTGCACCCGTAAGGCGTGTACACGCTCCTCTTTTCTTAATGTTCACAAATTTAAAAAAGCTGCCTGTAATACAAATAGCCCATTTTTTTAAGTACATTATAATGACTGGATATGAGCAAGCTGATTGTGACAAATTAAATTTATTCAAATTCCGTCTTCTGGAGCACATCTGTCTGCTGGCCCATCTGCTCAATAGACTTCCTCCTCATCCTTGACTGACATGACCAGACTTATTGCCCGGCCCTCCAAACAGTGTTACAAAAATAAAAAAAGGGATGGAGACAGCATGACCAAAGTTGAGCATTTAATCCATTTTGGACGTGCTGTCTCCATCCCTTTTTTTATTTTTGTTACACTATTTGGACTGTCGTACCTTGTAGGGGAATTTACCGATCCCCTGGAGACGTGCACCCGACTCTACAATATTCAGGAGGTGCTGTTCACCCTTTCTTTGGATAATTATTGCCTGGCCCTGTCAGTCTCACGTTTGCTCAAGTGCAAACGTGATCTGTTGCTGCTACCTGAGCAGTTTGGGACAGCCCTAGGCATATGAAATCAAACATATAGCCATGCAGTCTGCCCTTACAAACATTTCTGAAAGAATGGGTTATTCTAAAGAACTCACTGAATTCTAGCTGCATGCAAAGCAAACATCACCAAGCATAACTCCAAGCGTTGGATGGAGTGATGCAAAGCACGCTGCCATGGGACTCTGGAAACATCCTATGGAATCACTAATCACATTTATTTATCTGGCACAAGTTTGGCAAAGGGACTCCAAAATCTTATAAAGGCTCCTACAGGTGTAACATGTAGGTTTTTCAATGCTTTTGTCCAGGGGCGTAGCTTACAGCTCATGGGCCCTGGCGCAAGAGTTCAGCTTGGCCCCCCTTTCCTCAGTGCTTTGTATGTCTTCTTATGCGGCACAATGGTCTTTGGGCCCCCTCAGGCTCCTGGGCCCGGTAGCGACTGCTACCTCTGCACCCCCTATAGCTACGCCCCTGCTTTTGTCCATAAAATGTATATCAAGGCAAAGAAATCAGTGCTTTCCAGTGTCAATTTCACCCTGCTTTTTCTTTACTGCAGCTCTTGTCTCTTCACTTTCTATTGGAGGGCAGCAGCTTATACTGTATATGACGATTAAGCACCTGAATCTTCTAGAAGTGCATTGCAGTCAAATCTTGCTAACCTCTTCCTCCTGTTCATAGAAAACTGTCCCTCACAAACAGTCCCAGTGATTCACAAATAAATTTCACTATAGTATGAAATCCCCTCTAATTCCACTGTCTAGAGAGAGATTGCTGCTATCTTATTTATGAATGTAGAAGTAGGGATGAATGAATAATAGGTTTCTAAGCTACAGTATATCACTTAGAGATCACTGAGAGGAGGACCAGAATTTTGGCCACAGTAAACAAATAACCCCTTCAAACACCATGACATACCAGTACGTCACGGTCGTGCAGGGGATGTTTTGGGCTTCTGCAGTGGCCCTCAGGTGCCGCGATCAATGCTGATCGTGGCACCTGTGAGTGAAGGCAGGAGCATGCGGTTCCCTCTGTCTTCTGATCAGAGCCCCCTCATTAAAATTGTAGGTCTCCAATAGGTTGCCATGGCAGCCTGGACGCTGCTGAAGCGCTCCAGGCCTGTCATGGCAATCTCCATGCTGAGCTATGGATGAGTGTAAAAATCCTATTCAACCTAATAGATCTCTATTAGGGTGAATAGTAGAGGGGATCAAAAGATCCCATGTACTAGCCCCCTAATGGGTCTAATAGTTGTTAAAAAAAAGTGAAAAAAGTAAAAAAAAATACATTATTAAAACATTAAAATATGAAGTTTAAATCACCCTCCTTTCCCAATTTTACATATAAAAATTTATTAACAATATAAAAAAAACATATTAAGTATTGCCTCGTCCGAAAAAGTCTAAACTATTAAAATATTTTTTTTATTCCTATCCAGTGAAAAAAATTAAAAACATGCGATTTGCCATTTTTTAGTCACCTTTCCCCCCCCAAAAAAAAAATAACAGTTCGTTATGCAAAAAACAAGTCCTCATACAGCTCTGTAAAACAAAAAAAAATTATTACTGTCAGAAAATGGTCAAGCAAAGAAAAGTTTGATTTTTTCAAAGGATTTTATTTTTTTTTAAAGTAGTAAAACAAAAAAAAACGTACAAGTTTGATATCGCTAGATTCGTGAGCCGCAGAATAAGGAAATCATATCATTTTTTGATCATGATGTCAAAATTCCAAAAACCTTGGTGGAATTATGTTTTTTTTTCAATTTACCCCCCACAAATTATTTTTTCCCATTTTCCAATAAAATTTATGTTAAATAAAATGGTACCATTCATAAATGCATCTTGTCCTGCACAAAATAAGCTGACATATGGCTGTGTGAATGAAAAAATAAAAAAGTTATGGCTATTAGAACGTGGGGAGGAAAAAACAAAAATGCTAAACCAAAAATTGGCCTTGTACTTAAGGGGTTAAACTAACCTTAATGCAGTATATGTTTTAAACAAATCATATTCTTTTTGATAAAAACTGCAAGATACTTTGTTGTAGGTTTATGCCACAATATTCATTATTTATTAGCAATCCCAAGGACATTGATTTTCTAATTAGCTGTTTGATTCCACTTTCCAGTTTAGAGAACAATGAAATCACATCTTCATGAATGAAATGGTGTTTCTATTCTCCAATTACTAAAATTTTCAGCTTGTGTGAGCTCCCTGAGTATGCTGTTGTGAAAATCCTTAAGAAAATTCTTTTACTGCATTTTCTTTTGATTTATATTTCATGGTTCTTCAGGGTTCTTGTGCTTTTTCAAATGAAATACCGGATGCTAAAATATTTATAGCACGTGAAAATCTCTTAGCATGCTAAAACTATAAAGTACAGGTTTTAAGCTGGTGAACAGTCCATAGCAAGAGTCTTTAAAATGTTAATATTGCATGCCCTCAGGAATTCAAGTGTCCTTGAAGTTAATATGCACATGCCAAAGAGAAGTTGTTGTAATTTCTATGTGAATAAAAACAATCAATAAAACAATTAGAGATGAGCAAATTTTTCAAAAATTCAATTCGCCGGGAGGCAGAATTCAGATTGAAGCAAATTTATTTGCTGAGGATTTCGTTAAAAAAAAACACCTATTTCTTGGCTGCAGAGAGCCTTTATAGTGGTGTAGAACACTGTGCCTTGCAGTAATACGCATAGGGAGTATAAACACAGCCTTACAGGACGATGTTAGCACCAGGAAGAAGCACACTTCTTTTATACCGTCGTCAGCTGATTCCACATAGATGTCTACAGAACCTTTTCTATTAAACGCTTAAACAAGTAGAGCCCCCTGAAAGAGTGGAGAGGGTGTCAGCAGTAAGTTTGTGTTGACGTCACTGATTGTTTTGCCCTTCCTCTGATCCATTAAAACAATAACCCCCAAAAATCGGATTCTGTCTGTTGAGCATCCGCCTTTACTCAGTTAGCATTTGGTCAGTAATCCATCAGTATTGTTAATGCCCAAAAAAACAGGAGTGGATCCAAAACAGAGATGACACGTGAATGGAATATTTGCATGTCTTCTGTGTTTTGTACCCACTCCTGCTTTTGGCTACCAAATCACAAGCCAATTCTGATGGGACCATACAGGCCTTACAGCTGCTACACAGACAGAATCCGTTGTGCATCTCATTTTAAATTTTTTTGACAGATCAGAAGGGTCAAATAAATAATGATGTCAGCCAGGCCAAAAGGCAAAATAGTGGCCCAGTCATGAAATGGGGAGGGTGGGAACAGCATAAGAAGTCCACAGAGTGGCCCTATAACATAGTGGTGAGGTGGAAGTAGCATGAGGAGGCCACAGAGTGGCACAATGACAGTGTGGAGGTGGAGGCAGTATCAGAAGGCCACAGAGTGGCAAGGTGACATAGTGTGGAGGTGGGAGCAGCATGAGGAGACCACAGAGTGGCAAGGTGACATAGTGTGAAGGTGGCAGCAGCATCAGGCAGCCACAGAGTGGCAAGGTGACATAGTGGTAAGGTGGCGGCAGCATCAGGAGGCCCTAGAGTGGCAAGGTGATATAGTGTGCAGGTGGCAGCAGCATGAGGAGACCACAGAGTGGCAAGTTGACATAGTGTGGAGGTGGCAGCAGCATGAGAAGGCCACAGAGTGGCAAGGTTACATAGTGTGGAGGTGGCAGCAGCATAAGGAGGCCACAGAGTGGTAAGGTGACATAGTGTGGAGGTGGCAGCAGTATGAGGATACCACAGAATGGCAAGGTGACATGGTGTGGAGGTGGCAGCATCATCAGTAGGCCACAGAGTGGCAAGGTGACATAGTGTGGAGGTGGCAGCAGCATAACGAGGCCACAGAGTGGCAAGGTGACATAGTGTGGAGGTGGCAGCAGCATCAGGAGGCCACAGAGTGGCAAGGTGACATAGTGGTGAGGTGGCAGCAGCATCAGGAGGCCACAGAGTGTCAAGGTGACATAGTGAGAAGATGGCAGCAGTATGAGGAGACCACAGAGTGGCAAGGTGACATAGTGTGTAAGTGGCAGCAGCATGAGTAGACCACAGAGTGACCTGGTGACAGAGTATGCAGGTGGTAGCAGCATCAGGAAGACACAGAGTGGCAAGGTGACATAGTGTGTACTGTAGGTGGCAGCAGCATCAGGAAACCACAGAGTGACCTGGTGACAGAGTGGGGAGGTGGGTGGCAATAACAGTACCCGCTGACGATTGTGGGTTTAAGAGGGAGCACTTAGTATCAGATGTGTGGCATCAGGCGGCTGGCAGCATCAGAATAGTAGCTGAGGCAGGTAGCCAGAAGAATCCTGTTTTTTTTGTCGAAGTGTTGGTGTGGCACTATGGATGATCTAGTCTGATGCATCAGTTATTGGTGGGTAGAAATCCTGGCTAATCCATGCCTGATTCATCTTGACAAAGGTCACTCTCTCCACATTTTGAGTGGACAGGCGAGTTCTTCTTGGGGTAACTATAGCAACCGCCACACTAAACACCCGCTCTGTTGCCACACTACTGGACGGGCAGGACAGCTTTTCCAGGGCAAACTATGCCAGTTGTGGTGACAAATCCAGTTTGGCTGCCCAGTAGTCAAGCGGATCTTCCATGTGGGGAGGCAGGGTGCTGTCCAAGTATGCCACCACCTGCTGGTTCAGGTCCTTCTCTATGTCTAGCTGCTGGTGAATAATTTCTTTACTATGAGCTGGTACTGCTCCTGCCACCCCACCCCTCCCCCGGTCAGACCTGTGAGAGTATGGAAGATGGTGCAGATAGATGTCTCTATAGTAGTTCAGTTTGTCCTCCCTATCAGCGGAAGCAAAACAGGCCCCCATTATGGATCGGTAGCGAGGGTCCTACAAGGTGAAGAGCCAGAAGTCATCCCTCAGCCGAATGCTGACAATTCAGCTGTCACTACGCAAGCGAGCATGCATCGGGCCATTTGTGCAACTCCCTGCCTCCATCTCCACTGCATACTGCCAAAGTGTGTCTGGGTCCACTGCCTCCTCTTACTCATCACCCTGTAGCTCCTCTGCTGCTCCTGCTCCTCCTCCTGTTACCTGTGTAGAAAAATCACCCATTTCACTACACATTGCTTGTGCTCCAATGTTCTCCTCCTCCTTCAGTTCAGCCCCCACAGGGCTCATGTGGCTGTGAGATGTAGGCACCACAGTCCCCTGACCAGCCAGATTTACCAGAATCTGTTCCAGGACATTAATCAGTGGAATAACATCGTTCATCCCATAGTCCTGGCAACTGACAAATAACATGGCCTCCTCAAAGGGCCTGAGCAAACGGCAGGTGTCAAGCATGAGCTGTCACTGGCTGAAGTTACACAGGGGGTTACTCCTGTCCCCTTGGATCAGCATGAAATCGTTTACGGCCTTTCTTTGTTCGTATAGTCGATCCAACATATGGAGGGTGGAATTTCTAAGGGTGGAAACGTCACATATCAGCCTATGTTGGGGGATGCAGTTCTGCCGCTGCAGCTCAAGGAGGGTGTGCTTTGTGGTTTACGAGTGGCTGAAGTGCATGCAAAGTTTCTTAGTCATTTTTAGGATCTGTTGCAGATGGGTGGAAGACTTCAGGAACGACTTAACAACCAGATTGAACACATGTGCCATGCAGGGCGCACCGCTCAGCCCTGCTTGACGCATCACTGACACAATGTTCTTCCCGTTGTAGGTCACCATGGTTCTGATTTTGAGTTGTCGTGGAGAAAGCCAGGATTCGATTTCTTGATAAAGGACACAGAGCAGTTGCTCCCCTGTGACTCCATTCGCCCAGGCAAACGAGGTGCAGAACAGCGTGACACCGCCATGCCCTGCACATGTGATATGCTGGAGGGGCACTGTGAATTATCCATGCAGTGGAGGCTGAGCACATGGTGGAGGATGAGGAGGCAGAGGCGGACCTTGTCACGGACTAACGGTGTGAAATTGTGGAGGCGGAAGCGGCATCACCTGGCCAAGTTGCTGGTTTGGCTGTGCACCTTCTGTTTTTACATGTATGTGCAGGTCTGGTACTGCCTTTTTGACAACGACTTGGGACTCTCCACCTCGGCTTGGCACAAGCCATGAGTTCTCTGAAAGGTGCAGAGTCCACCACTTGGAAAGGGAGGGACTGCAGCACCAGCAACATGGAAAGGAGCACGTTCAGCTTCTACGCCGTTGGATGAGTGCACGCATACTGTTGTTTCTTGGCAATCACTTCAGTGATCGATTGCTGATGGAATGACTGACAAGGAGTAGGAGGGCAAGGAGCAGGACCATCAGGAACAGCAGATGATGGGAAGGACAGACAGCTCCCTTCGGCTGAGGTGGTGGAGCCTTTACTGCCTGAATTCGGCTGGGTGCCACTGGGTGATGCAGTGGTTGCTGCGGCAGGATGGGTTACCACATCGGAGCCACAGTTCTCCCAGATCACTTTATGGTGACGCTGCATATGTTTACGCAGGGCCATGGTGCCAACATTGGCACCCTGGCCACGTTTCACCTTTGTCCACAGATCCTACATATGGCCATGTTTACCTCCTCCAGCGGCTTAACAAAAAACTGCCCCACAGCAGAGTGGCTGATTTTATCCCCAACACTGAGCACTGACTGACTGCTATCGCCGCTGCCTTCGTGAACCGTGCGCCACTACTTCCTGGGCATGGTTAGGCTCCCGACCTCCACCCTGCTGACTACCGGCCACACTAGCGACTTGCTGGCTCCGCCGCTGCCTCACGAGAAAGCTGCCACCCTCTTCTCCCTATGATGATGAAACACATTCATCACCTGGCTCCCAAGTGCGATCAGCTACATCATTATCTTCGAATACTGTCTGCACGTTATTGATGTCCTCCTCTACCGTCTCTGGGTCAGGAGCCTGACCACTCGCAACACCAGCTCCAACGCCACTCTCCTCATCACTACTTGCCCGCCTAGTGGAGGAAGCGGCGGATGTCTCCTCCACATCTTGGCTTGCCAGTAGCTGCTGACTGTCTTCTAGTAGCTCGTCCTCAATGTATAGTGGAGCTGAGCCCACAACATACAATACTTCTCTGGCTGAGGGAACAGAAAAGGACAGAGAAGGTTGAGGACAGGTGAGGGCACAGGGCCTGCTTCCGAGCCATGAAAACTAAAGGTTGTGTCTGACGAACCCACTGATTCTTGGCTGGGGGTGTCTGATGTCACTTGAGACGAAAGTAGAAGATCGAGTCAAGCATATAAGAACTGCTGGGTTGCTGGTCAAGACACGACCGCTAGCTGACACTGTGAGCTCAGGCCTCTCGAAGTGACCCCTGCTGCCATGGCCCCTTACTCTGCTGAGACCTCTGCCTGCGTCATAAACATTTATATCTCTGCTACTCCCCTGTGCAGGGCCTGGCACTTCTCTGTCTGACATACTGTTAGGTCAAATAAATAAATTAAAAGGAAATTAAAGCACCCCCAAAAAGTCAGTAATTTTCTCACTTCACCACACAACAGCTAATAAGCCCCTTTTTTTTCTCACTAATACACGACAAAACTGACTTTAGTACCTATAACTGCACCCCTAAACGGCAAATATATTTTTATTTTGCCACTATTACACGACAAAAAGGGCTTTATAACATATAACTGCACAGCTGAACGGCAAATATGTTTTTATTTTGCCACTATTACACAATATAAAGGGCTTTATAACATATAACTGCACCATTGAGCGGCAAATATATTTTTATTTTGCTACTAATACACGCCACTAAATGCTTTAGAACATATACTGTAACTGCACTGCTGAACTGCAAATATATGTTTCTTTTGCCACTAATACACGCAACAAAAGGCTTTAGAACATATAACTGCACCACGGAATGGCAAATATATTTTTCTTTTGCTACTAATACACGCCACAAAAGGCTTTAGAACATATAACTGCACTGCGAATGGCAAATGTATTTTTCTTTTGCCACTAATACATTACAAAAAGGGCTTTATAACATATAACTGCACCACTGAACAGTAAATATATTTTTATTTTTCCACTTATACATGCCACAAAAGGCTTTAGAACATATAACTGCGCCGCTTAATGGTAGATATATTTTTATTTTGCCACTATTACACGACAAAAAGTGCTTTATAACATATAATTGCACTGCTAAACGGCAAATATATTTTTCTTTTGCCACTTATACATGCCACAAAAGGCTTTAGAAAATATAACCGCACCGCTAAACGGCAAAATATTTTTCTTTTTACACTTATAAACGCCACAAAAGGCTTTAGAACATATAACTGCATCGCTGAATGGCAAATGTATTTTACTTTTGCCACTAATACACGACAAAAAGAGCTGGAATTTTCGCACTTCACCGCACAACGGCTAATAGGCCCTTTTTTCCCACTAATACAAGCGAAAAAATACTTTAGAACATATAACTGCCCAAGGGCAAATAAGAAGTAGAGCTATTTCCTTGTAAAAAACCCTGTTAATGGCTGTATCAAAAAGCACTTGCACCCCAATAACAAGAATGGTTTGCTGGAATTACAGAGCTGTATAATGGCAATTTGGATCCCAAGTCAATGCAGCAAGGTGTAATAGGATTATTCCTATTACCCAGGTTGTAACCACCTCTACTGAACCCTGTTTAACATCATAGCTGTGGAATGATTCCTCCCTATCCTTTCCCTGCACCATGAATAATCTTTCCCTGCATTTGTAAATCGTTTTTTTAGCACAATGAAGTTTTTTCGTAATGAATCGAATTTCTTGTCAAAGTTTAGCAAAGTGGCCGAATCGAATTTTTAAAACTTTGCTCATCGTCATTACTTCTGTCCCATCAGTTTTGCTGCTCTATAAATATCTCTATGGTATGGACTCGATATATAACACTAACTAGACACAGTACATACTGGAGTAACATGGCTATCATTTACTAAAACCCTTTCATTATACGTTTGTCACTCTACACGTAATTATTTTCAGTAAACAGCTTGGAATTCTTTGAAACGTCTACATCATGGAACAGCCACTTCTCTTTATTTAAACACCATCATGCCTTGTTTATTATCAAAAGATGTTCAGCATATTAATTAAAATAAAATTTGAATCCAGAGGAAAAAAAAAACAGGCTGGTGTATTTGAGTTTCATTTACAGCATACTTATATAAGTAGATATATATATAACGCGAGGTTGGTCGCGACGCGTGGTTGATTAAGTGTGTGGTTGTGTAAGTGTGACTTAAGATTAAGTGACTTCAGATTCAGGGACTTCAGTGGGGGACTGAAATTCGTCAGTTCTTGTAACTAGATTATATTGTATTTTTTTGTTTTTGTGGTGTAATCCCCATTAGTATGTCTTGCACAATTGACAATGCCGTCCAGTGCACATCTTGCATGATGTATGCAGTCCTGGAACAGCCGTTTGAGGGTGCATATCTTTGTTCAAAATGTGAGCAAATTACCCGTTTGGAATCGCACATCGAGTCTCTAAACGGGCATATTGCAACACTGAGAGCCACTGACAATTTGCAAAGAGTTTGCTGCTCACCGAGCAAGCAGTCTTTGGGGTAGATGTGGGGAGGGTGACAGAAAGGAGGCTGAGGAAAGTGAGGTAGCTAGCTGGGTGACAGTAAGAAAGGGGGTAGAGGGAAGAGTGCAGGGAGGCTAGCCCTGATCTGACACACCCCAACAAGTTTGCACGTTTGGCAGATGAGGGGATGGCAGCTCAGGGACAGCACCGCTGCAGCCAGACACTTCCTCTGCCGGTCAGGGGAATGTCAGCTCCAGTAAGCAGGGGACCAGGAGAGCAGGGCAGGCCAGACAGGTGCTGGTAGTGGGAGACTCAATTATTAGGGGAACAGATAGGGCGATCTGTCACAAAGATCGTGATCGCCGAACAGTGTGCTGTCTTCCTGGCGCTAGAGTTCGACACATCGCAGATCGGGTTGACAGATTACTGGGAGGGGCTGGAGAAGATCCAGCGGTCATGGTCCATATCGGAACCAATGACAAAGTTAGAGGAAGGTGGAGCGTCCTTAAGAATGATTTCAGGGATTTAGGTCACAAGCTTAGGGCAAGGACCTCAAAGGTAGTATTTTCCGAAATACTGCCTGTACCACGGGCCACACAAGAGAGGCAGCGGGAGATTAGAGAGGTTAACAAGTGGCTCAAGAACTGGTGTAGGAAGCAGGGTTTTGGGTTCATGGAGAACTGGGCCGACTTTGCTATCGGCTACAGGCTCTATCGTAGGGACGGGCTGCACCTCAATGGGGAAGGGGCAGCCGTGTTGGGGAGAAAGATGGCTAGAAGGTTGGAGGAGTGTTTAAACTAGGGACTGGGGGAGGGAAATTACATTACAGGAGGGGAAGATAGTGCAGATAGAGACCGGGGGCAAGGTAGTGGGACTGGGGGAGAAATGGAAGGAGAAACTAGAAAAGTTCAGAAGGAAAGGTGTAGGGCAAAAATATGCATAAACCTCTCAAATGTATGTATACTAATGCCAGAAGCCTGACTAATAAAACTGGGGAACTGGAATTAGTGATGTGTGAGGATGATTATGACATAGTGGGAATAACTGAGACATGGCTGGATGATAGCTATGACTGGGCTGTTAATGTACAAGGTTACAATCTGTTCAGAAAGGATCGTCAAAACCGGAGAGGGGAGGGGTCTGCCTTTACATAAAGTCCTGTCTAAAGCCCACACTCCAGGAAGACATCTGTGAGGGACACGAAAATGTGGAGTCATTGTGGGTGGAGATAAATGGAGCCAAAAACAATAATAAATTACTAATAGGAGTTTACTATAAACCACCTAATATACCAGAGTCCACAGAAAATCTATTACTAAACGAGATAAACAAGGCGGCAAACCATAATCAGGTGGTTATTATGGGGGACTTCAACTACCCAGATATAGACTGGGAAACTGAGAGCTGTACATCCCATAAAGGAAACAGGTTCTTGGCAATAGCCAAAGACAATTACCTTTCCCAAATGGTTCAGGACCCAACTAGAGGGACGGCCATACTGGACTTAGTATTAACCAATAGACCTGATAGAACAACAGACGTGCAGGTCGGGGGACACCTGGGAAATAGTGACCATAAAGTAATAACCTTCCAATTATCCTTCAAACGAGAGTTTCTACAGGGAGGAACAAGAATACCGGACTTCAAAAAAGCAAAATTTAGCCAACTAAGAGAGGCCATAGGCCCAATTAACTGGGACATAGTCCTCAAAAATAAAAATACAACCACAAAATGGGAGATTTTTAAAAGCATTGTAACATCTAATTGTGATCGATGCATACCTTATAGAAATAAAAGGCTAAGAAATAAGAAGAAACCAATGTGGATAAATAGAACCGTAAAAAAGCAATAAATGACAAAAAGAAAGCATATAAATCACTAAAACAGGAGGGGAGCCAGGAAGCACTGATAAACTATAAGGAAAAAAATAGAATATGTAAAAACTAATAAAAACTGCCAAACTAGAGACCGAGAGATTAATTGCCAAAGAGAGCAAAACTAACCCTAAAATGTTTTTCAATTATATAAATGGTAAAAAATATAAACCTGAAGGAGTCGGCCCTCTACATAGCAATGAGGGGAGTTGCAGAAAGCGACGAGGATAAAGCCAAGCTATTAAATATTTTCTTCACCACTGTTTTCACTGAGGAAAATAAACTGTCAGATGAAATGCAAAATGTAAAAGTAAATTCCCCTTTAAAAGTGCCCTGTCTGACCCAGGAAGAAGTACAGCAGCGACTTAAAAAGATTAAAATAGACAAATCGCCAGGACCGGATGGCATACACCCCGTATCCTAAGGGAATTAAGTGATGTCCTAGCCAGACCCTTATTTTTGATATTCACGGACTCCATACTGACAGGGAATGTTCCACCAGACTGGCGTATAGCAAATGTGGTGCCAATATTCAAAAAGGGTCCAAAAACAGAGCCTGGAAATTATAGGCCGGTAAGTTTAACATCTGTTGTGGGTAAACTGTTTGAAGGTTTTGTAAGAGATGCTATCTTGGAGTATCTCAATGAAAATAAGCAAATTACACCATATCAGCATGGCTTCATGAGGGATCGGTCATGTCAAACTAATTTAATCAGTTTCTATGAGGAGGTAAGTTCTAGACTTGACAGCGGCGAATCAATGGATGTCGTATATCTGGACTTCTCCAAAGCATTTGACACTGTACCACATAAAAGGTTAGTATATAAAATGAGAACACTTGGACTAGGAGAAAATATCTGTATGTGGGTAAGTAACTGGCTCAGTAATAGAAAACAGAGGGTGGTTATTAACGGTACACACTCAGATTGGGTCACGGTCACTAGTGGGGTACCTCAGGGTTCAGTATTGGGCCCTATTCTCTTCAATATATTTATTAATGATCTTGTAGAAGGCTTGCACAGTAATATATCAATTTTTGCAGATGACACTAAACTGTGTAAAGTAATTAACACTAAAGAGGACAGTTTTCTGCTACAGAGGGATCTGGATAGATTGGGGGCTTGGGCAGAGAAATGGCAGATGAGGTTTAACACTGACAAATGTAAAGTTATGCACATGGGAAGGAATAATGCAAGTCACCCGTACATACTAAATGGTAAAACACTCAGTAACACTGACATGGAAAAGGATCTAGGAATTTTAATAAATAACAAACTAAGCTGTAAAAACCAGTGTCAGGCAGCTGCTGCTAAGGCCAATAAGATAATGGGTTGCATCAAAAGGGGCATAGATGCCCGTGATGAAAATATAGTCTTACCACTTTATAAATCACTAGTCAGACCACACATGGAGTACTGTGTACAGTTCTGGGCTCCCGTGAACAAGGCAGACATAGCAGAGCTAGAGAGGGTTCAGAGGAGGGCAACTAAAGTAATAACTGGAATGGGGCAACTACAGTACCCTGAAAGGGTATCAAAATTAGGGTTATTCACTCTAGAAAAAAAGACGACTGAGGGAGATCTAATAACTATGTATAAATATATCAGGGGTCAGTACAAAGATCTCTCCCATCATCTATTTATCCCCAGGACTGTGACTGTGACGAGGGGACATCCTCTGCGTCTGGAGGAAAGAAGGTTTGTACACAAACATAGAAAAGGGTTCTTCACGGTAAGAGCAGTGAGACTATGGAACTCTCTGCCTGAGGAGGTGGTGATGGTGAGTACAATAAAGGAATTCAAGAGGGGTCTGGATGTATTTCTGGAGCGTAATAATATTTCAGGCTATAGCTACTAAAGATGGGTCGTTGATCCAGGGAGTTATTCTGACTGCCTGATTGGAGTCGGGAAGGAATTTTTTCCCCTTAAGTGGGGAAAATTGGCTCTACCTCACAGGGGTTTTTTGCCTTTCTCTGGATCAACTTGCAGGAAACAGGTCGAACTGGATGGACAAAAGTCTTTTTTCGGCCTTATATACTATGTTACTATGTTACTATGAATAACAGGAAGTAGTAAATCAAAAATACAAATATACAACTTCAGCAATTTCACACTCAGGAATTCAGTAAGCTGTGCATTTCACCAATATTATACTCACATAAATCCAAATAGAGAAATAAATCGGGTTCATTTATGGGGTGTGGGGATTCGCTCTGGTAGACAGGACCAGCGGGTGCAGTACAGAGGCAACGTTCAAGCTTGTAAATTAAATGTCCGTGTTTTATTCACACAACAAAAAGAGCATCACAAAAAACAGGTGGCTTGGTGTTTGTTCACACACACAAAAGTCCATAAACGGAAGAGTCACCTTAGCTCCTTGGTGTTAGCAAGTCCATAGACAGGCTTTTTCAGGCAGCCTGTTCGTTTTCACAGGGGTTTGAGCCCTCCAGCTTGGCTCCAGCCGCAGGTCCCAAAAACACAGCCCTCAGCTCCCAGCACTATTAGCAGCTCCAGGACAATCACTCCCCCAGCTGCTGGTGCTGGCTGAGTTTTTAAACCCAGCCCAAAACCAGGACTGGACCGTGGGGAGCAACCACCCACCCTACACTTTAGCTGCTCCCGGTAAGAGCCGGCCCGGATCGGCTTTGCAGCCATGCTATCTATCAATGTCAAGCAGCACTAGCTGCTGCTGACACAAAAACCCGGCTCTCACCTCACCGAGGCCAGGAACCTCGGTGACACGTATCTTCCGTCCATGACGGCACCTTGCGCCCTCTTACATACCTCCCCTTTGTTCAACCCCGACAGGGTGAACACACGCCAAACACTGTACTCGAGACAGTGCATCCGCATTTCCTTGCAAGCGGCCTGCCCTGTGTTCCACTGTGAACTTGAAGTTCTGCAGAGACAAGAACCATCTGGTGACCCGAGCATTCCTGTCTTTCGCCTGGCACATCCACTTTAGAGGGAATGGTCGGTCACCAGACGGAACTTTCTCCCTAGCAGATAATAGCGGAGAGACTCTAGTGCCCACTTGATGGCCAGGCACTCTCTCTCCACTATACTGTACCTGGTTTCGGCTGGGGTGAGTTTGCGACTCAGGAAAACCACGGATGCTCCTCCCCATTGATTTCCTGAGAGAGTACAGCCCCGAGGCCCACTTCAGAGGCATCGGTCTGTACCACAAACTCTCTCTTGAAGTCGGGCGTCACCAAAACCGGGGACCCACACAGGGCCGACTTCAGAGCAGAGAAAGCCTTATCCGCCTGCTCATTCCACTGGATCGACACTGACCTGCGTCCCTTTAAAAGGCTTGTCAATGGAGCAGCAATTGTAGCAAAGTTGGGAATAAACCTCATGTAGTATCCCACCATGCCCAGGAATGATTTTACTTGCCGCGTAGTGACAGGTCGGGGCCAATTCTTAATTGCCTCAATTTTGTTTACCTGAGGTTTGACCACCCCCGCCCAATGACATACCCTAGGTATTTGGTCTCTTCTAACCCTATCACACACTTTTTTGGGTTAGCAGTTAAGCCAGCTTTCCTAAGGGAGTCCACTACGGCCTGTACCTTCGGTAGGTGACTCTCCCAGTCGGTGCTATGGACAATGATATCATCCAGATACGCTGAGGCGTACCGTCGATGTGGACGAAGCACAATATCCATAAGCCTTTGAAACGTGGCGGGGCGCCATGTAGACCAAAGGGTAATACCTTGTACTGATACAACCCTCCGGTGTGATAAAAGCAGTTTTTCCTTGGCAGCCTCCGTTAAGGGTACCTGCCAGTACCCTTTGGTGAGGTCCAAGACAGAAAAATACCTGGCTTGGCCCAATTTTTCAATGAGCTCATCCACCCGCGGCATGGGATACGCATCAAACTTGGACACCTCATTCAGCTTGCGGAAATCGTTACAGAACCTCAATGTCCCGTCCGGCTTGGGTATTAAGACTATCGGACTGGCCCAATCACTTTTGACTCCTCGATGACACCTAACTGGAGCATCAGCTGCACTTCCTTCACAATGGCTTGTCGCCGAGCCTCGGGTACCCGATACGGCTTTAACCGGACTTTGGCCTGAGGCTCAGTGATAATGTCATGCTGGATTAGGGATGTGCGCCCAGGGAGGTCCGAGAACACATCCGTGTTCCGACTAATGAACTCCTTAACTTCCTGGACCTGTTTGGAGGACAGGCTATCTGAAATTTTTACGGTGGCGGCTGCTTCCCGGACTTCGAGGTGAGGGGCTGGATCCTTCTCACCTAGAAGCCCTGGCCGGGGCTGTCATCGCTGGACGAGTTCCTATCCTTCCATGGCTTCAGCAAATTCACATGATACACCTGCTCCGGCTTCCGCCGCCTGGCTGGTGCACCTTGTAATTTACTTCCCCCACTTTCTCGAGCACTTCATAGGGCCCCTGCCACCTAGCTAGAAATTTGCTGTCAAGGGTGGGTACCAGAACTAAAACTCGGTCTCCGGGATTAAAGTCTCGTACTCGAGCCTGACGATTATAGACTCTACTTTGGGCCTGTTGTGCTGCCTCCATATGCTCCCCGGACCAGCGGTAACACCCTCTCCATACGTTCCTGCATCTGGGTAACATATTCAATTACGCTTTTGTGGGGACGGGCTGTTGCTCCCACGCTTCCTTAGCGATGTCCAACAGGCCCCGTGGGCGTCTGCCATAAAGCAGTTCGAAGGGTGAGAACCCAGTAGAGGCCTGGGGCACCTCTCGCACTGCGAACATGAGATAGGGCAGAAGCAGATCCCAGTCCTTCCCATCTCGGGACACCACCCTTTTAGCATATTTTTTAAAGTTTGGTTAAATCTTTCCACAAGGCCATCCGTTTGCGGATGGTAAACGGACGTCCGCAATTGCTTTATATGCAACAGTTTACACAATTCCCTCATAATCTTAGACATAAAAGGGGTCCCTTGGTCCGTCAGAACCTCCTTAGGTAGGCCCACCCGGGTAAACATCTCCATTAACTCCTTTGCAATGAGCCTAGCCGATGTGTGTCGAAGAGGCACCGCCTCTGGATACCGAGTGGCATAGTCCAGAATCACCAGGATATGTTGGTGACCCCTAGCAGACTTCGGTACGGGTCCGACCAGATCCATGGCAATACGCTCGAATGGGACCTCAATTATTGGGAGAGGGACCAGGGGACTTCTGTAATGCGGATGGGGGCTATTTACCTGACAGGTCGGACAGGACTTACAGAACTCCTCTACTTCCTTAAACAAACCGGGCCAGTAAAATCGCTGTAGTACGCGGTCCTGCGTTTTCTGCCACCCCATGTGTCCCCAAGAACATGTTGGTGGGCAAGCTCCATAACAAGCTTGCGATATGCGGTGGGCACCACCAACTGTTCAACTGGCTCACCTCGGATTTGGTTCACCCGATACAACATATCCTGAAGAATAATAAACCGTGGAAACATTAATTCAGCCCCAGGTTTCTGGGGTTTACCGTCAATTATTACAACACTTTCCCAGGCCCTGGTTAGGGTTTGGTCCCGGTGTTAGGCGGTCCCAAAATTTTCCCCGGAGACATTGAGGTCTGCCAACTCAGGTCCCGGTGGCAAGTCCTCTGTGTCTCCCACCATTACACTCAGTGGGGTTGTCTCCCCCTCTACCGCTGGAGCAGTGGTCACCCCTACCGCTGGCCCTTCAGATTCGGGCTCCCAGGGTTCTGGCCTTCCAGTGGTATCAGGCCACTCTACTAGGGTTACCCCTGTCTCGGGCCCATCAGACACTTTTATAGCCGGCCACAGCGCCGGGAAACCTGGGAAGTCCCTCCCAAGAATCAGTTCATGTGGGAGTTTGGTAGCGACAGCCACCTCGTGGGTCCACTTACCAGCAGCTGTGGACAAAGTCACTAATGCAGTGGGGTAGTCTTTTAAGTCTCCGTGGATGCATAGGACCCCGACTTTACGGCCGGTATACTCCGCAGGCCGTACTAGGGCAGCTCTTACCAGGGAGACTAAACTCCCGGAGTCCAGCAGGGCCACCGCCAGAGAATCTCCCACCTCTACCTGACACAGGTGGGTATTGTCCTGCCCCTCACGGGTGCCAGTTGCACACAGCTTCCGTGCATACAGGGAGTGGCGATACCCGTAGTTCACATCCATCGGCTCACCCTGATGCGGACAGTCGGCCCTGATGTGGCCTGGCTCCTGACACCTCCAGCATACCACGGGAGGCGGATCCGCAGGGGATACATTCCGTGCAGGTCTCTCTGTCGCCGGTCGTCGGAACTGGGGTGGAGGCCTCCGGGGTTTGACTGGCCCCTTCCCAGCAAGACTCCCCTGCAGGTTTCTGGTGGCCTCGTAACGCTCCACCAGGTCGACCATCTCCAGGGCACTTACCGGAGACGCCTGGCCGACCCAGTGCTGGAGGGGATAAGGCAGGGCCCTCCAAAAGATGTCCGCCAACAGTCGATCCAGCATGGCAGTGGGACTTAGTAGATCAGGCTGCAGCCACTTTTGCAGCCTGTGCAGCAGATCGTAGTACTGCGGCCTAGCAGGTTCAGTCGTTTTAAAGTCCCACTGGTGGACTCTTTGAGCGCGGACCAGCACGTTCACCCCCAGTCTGGCTAGGATCTCTCCTTTCACGGTGTCATAATCGGCCGCTTGGTCGTCCGACAAGTCGAAAAACACCTGCTGGGGTCCGGAAGCCAGGAACGGAGCGACCACCTCAGCCCACTGGTCACGGGCAGCTTCTCCCTCACGGCCACTTTTTCGAAGACTGCCAGGTAGGTCTCGGCATCATCCTCGGGGTCATCTTGGGAATTGCTGCACGGACCGCTTCCGGGCATCATGGGCACGGTGAGAGGCTCCAGTCGCTTGCAAAGCCATTACATGTTGCAACAGCAGCTGGTTTGTCTCCTGCTGCTGCTTGTTGGCCTCCCGCTGCTGTAAATTGGCCTCCACGAGAGCCTTTACAACTGCCTCCATCTTGTCAGAGTTCACGTGTTGAAACTTTGCCGGCTTGACATATGACATTCACTTTGGAAAAACTTCGGCGTTACGCCAGCCTCACTGCGCATGCCCGCATCCGACACCAAATGTGGGGATTCGCTCTGGTAGACAGGACCAGCGGGTGCAGTACAGAGGCAACGCTCAAGCTTGTAAATTAAATGTCCGTGTTTTATTCACACAACAAAAAGAGCATCACAAAAACAGGTGGCTTGGTGTTTGTTCACACACACAAAAGTCCATAAACGGAAGAGTCACCTTAGCTCCTTGGTGTTAGCAAGTCCATAGACAGGCTTTTT
Organism: Bufotes viridis; assembly: GCA_033119425.1. NCBI lineage: Eukaryota > Metazoa > Chordata > Amphibia > Anura > Bufonidae > Bufotes > Bufotes viridis. The sequence goes on from CM065592.1 coordinate 265,285,985, forward strand.
CAGGCAGCCTGTTCGTTTTCACAGGGGTTTGAGCCCTCCAGCTTGGCTCCAGCCGCAGGTCCCAAAAACACAGCCCTCAGCTCCCAGCACTATTAGCAGCTCCAGGACAATCACTCCCCCAGCTGCTGGTGCTGGCTGAGTTTTTAAACCCAGCCCAAAACCAGGACTGGACCGTGGGGAGCAACCACCCACCCTACACTTTAGCTGCTCCCGGTAAGAGCCGGCCCGGATCGGCTTTGCAGCCATGCTATCTATCAATGTCAAGCAGCACTAGCTGCTGCTGACACAAAAAACCCGGCTCTCACCTCACCGAGGCCAGGAACCTCGGTGACACGTATCTTCCGTCCATGACGGCACCTTGCGCCCTCTTACAGGGGTCTTTAACCTACAAAGCTATATGTGCTGCCTTTGTTCCTCTGTGACTTTGAGGGAAAACGATGGTGATGAGAGTAGGATCTTGACTGCAATGATATATTGGGGCGAGTTTATGAGGGTAATCTTTGAACTAAGTTTTTCATAAGTCTACATTGGAGTACTTTGCACCAGATATATCAAAACTTTGCACATTGTTCCTTAAATTTGCAGAAACATAACACTTTTGTCTAGAAATGCTACTCATTTGACTTTTTTTTTTTGTTTGTTTGTTTTTTATGCCACTCCTCTACCGGAGTGAGCTTGCAACATTTTTATTGCGACTTTTTAAAGTCATAGGGATAAATCCAGATTGAAACTAATTAATATAGCTAACTATGCCCTCGTTCCACCCACTTTTCCAAACTAGAGTGAGTGGTGAAAAGATGAAAAAAGTCTTACAATTTTGCACAATTAAGACCAAGAGGTCTCCAGAAGCCTTTTTTGTGACTTTTAAAAGTCAGATTTCTGGAGTGCTTTAAAAAGCTCCCCATTGACACTGTAAAAGTAGTGTTACTGCCAAAACTTCTAAATATTTTCCAGCACATCATGAATAATTATTTTTTCTCAAAAGGTTGGATTTATGTAATATTTAAGAAATGACTAGATGAGGGGACTTTGTTACAGATTTTACATTGTGATCTGGAAGCTTCAAGTTGCAATAACAATTGAAAAGACTGATGCACTCTGCGGTCTTACTAAACACTCATACTGATGTTAAAATTGAGAGATTAGCCACCAAACATAATCAATGCGCCTAATAGTGGCATGGCCGCGCCAAACCTTATACACCAATGAAAGCCACGCCAACCAACAATAGTAAAGTTCAATAATCTTTATTAATTCCATGATATAAAATCCATGATTACAAAAAATAGACAATCTATAACCCAGCGGAATTTAGGGTAGAATGACAATAAGGAACAGGGGCGCAACCGGTATGCTGACTATTCAAGTATGCTATAGAAGATCCCCAAAGAGGGGCACTGCTGCATTAATGTTAAGGTTAGATGCATAAGCCACCAAAAATCATAGGTGATTACCATCAATGTCAGTATCCAAGTGATAGAAATTGTATGGCATAAATAATGGAGGTGGGGGCAATATATCCACCGGTATCTATGAATACTGTATGCTATCTCCGGTCCCCCACACACCCAGGGTATATACCCACGCACCAAAACCAACTGAAATGTAACTACAGCATAGTGTGTATTACCTGAGCAGCACTTTCGGTTGCGTCCCGTTCACTGATCCCCAACGCGCGTTTCGCCCGTAGCTTTTTCAAGGGGCTTAGTCACAGAGGGCTCCGGGTCCGAACTAAATACACGTGTCCATTAATTCAAGTCCAACCCCCTCCTATCGTTTAAGCCAATCGCAAGTGCTCATGGTGGGTTCGGGAATCCCGCGATTCTCGCGCATGCGCACTTGCTAATTCAACTACCAATCCTCCATCTTAGATAATGGCAAAGCTGCCCAACTTGATTGTAAAGTGCGGTTTGCTTCTTAAGTGTTTCATGGACTCAATATATTCCCAAAAACATGATACATACATTTGTATAACCCCACGGTAAGTCATCGATTCCATAAAAATGCCAATCAATACAAATAATTCATCCCAATTACATGCCGTTAAAACCTGCGCCTGCGCAGTCCAACCCCCCACACATTCTCCGTCATTATATATACATTTGAATGTTAATTGGATAATCCAGTGTAGCGTGCCTCATTGTACCATACATATAACTATAATAATCAATAAATAAATACCATGTTTATGCCTAAACAATTATAAAGTGAACAGTGCTCAAAAAGTGCCAGTGCTGGTGATACACACGTGAGAGTGACAGTGCCTTACAATAACAATGATATTACTCTTAAAAAATACATATAAATAGATGATGTTACAACAATCAATATAATAAATAATATATATATATATATATATATATATATATATAAATATAATCCAAAAAATCAATCAAAAATGTGCAGTGACAGTGTATGAAAGAAAAAAGGGGGGGGGGAGAAAGAAAAAAAAAAAATAAAAAAAAATAAAAAATAAAAAAAAAAAAAATTAGAAAAAGGAACAAGGAAACTGGGAAGAAAAAGGGTAAGGAAAATCAGAAGTATGAGGGAGGCGGGGAAAGGAAAGGAGAAGGTGGGAGACCAGGCAGAAAATTGAACAGGAACCGAGGAGGAACCTCTTCATGACCGAGGGGGATATTTTGGGGAGTCCAATGGAGATTTCCATCACTATCTGGCGAAAATCCCAGTGCCCCAGTATCGTCCAGACCCATCACTCATTGCCTCTGTGAATCTACAAAAAATTGACAATAGGTTAAAAACATATAAAAACAGGAAAATAAAATCAATTGCTGAAATGCTAAACTGGCCGGGGGGCCCCTACAAAGAAAATAACTAGAGGAACGGGACAAAAGTGTTCATTTCATTAAGACCATTTGGTGCCAATGTATTTAATGTATATATCCACCTTGATTCTCGTTGGGCCAAAATCCTCTTCCAATCCCCGCCCCGGTTCGAGATGAGGACACGATCAATTCCCCGAAACTTCAAACTTGATCCATCTGCTTGATGTTTATCATAGAAGTGTCTGGGTATGGTTTGTAACAATTCCACTTCCCCACTGTTCTTTACCTTTTTTGCTGCTTCTATGGCCAGAATGTGTTCCCTCACCCTTCTTTTGAGTGGTCTGGATGTCATACCCACATAAATTTTGTTGCATGGGCAGATAGCCCAGTATACCACCCCTTATTGTATCGCAGGTGATTGTATGGGTAATCTTAAACTCCCTAGTGTGGTTCTGGTCCCAAAAGGTATCTGTGCGGTCCACATTGTCACATGCCACACAATTCCCACAGGGCTTACACTCCCATCTCGCCCTTTAGATCCCCATCGCTGACTATGCGAGGGTTCTTCATAGTGGCTTTTAACCAATAGATCTCTGAGGTTTTTACATCTCCGTGCCGTCATGTGGGGTGTAGGACCAATCATGGCTTTTGTCGTGGATCCAGGAGCAATACGTCCCAGTACTTTCTTAGTGCCCCCGTACCTCCTCAAATCCAGAGTTGTACTCCGTTATGAATCTCACCTTGGTATCTTTTCCAATCTCACATCTTCTTGAATGTAGAAGTGTTTGTCTTAGAGTAGTCTTTGCCCTCTCATAGGCTGATCTAATGTCCCTTTTTCTATAGCCTCTTTGTTGGAAGCGTCTACCAAGGTCCCCTGCTTGTTTTTCAAAATCTCTGGGATTGGAGCAGATTCTTCTTGTTCTCAGGAACTGGCCAGTTGGTATATTCTTAATTAAATTCCTCGGATGGGATGATGTCGCATGGAGGAGTGAATTGACTGCCGTTGTTTTTCTAAACAGATCCGTCGTGACCTTGCCATCCACCCCGACCCTCAGGTGGATGTCTAGGAAATCCATTTCCTCTCTGCTGATCCTGGAAGTGAGTTTTATATTAATATCATTCTTGTTTAATGTCCCAACAAAATCCAAAAACTCCCCCTCGGATCCCCGCCAGATGATCAGAATATCATCAATATATCTGCCCCAAAATAGGACGTTCTCGATACCCGGGCGGGGATCCGAGAGGAAGATGCGTCTCTCCCACAGCCCCAGGAAAAGGTTGGCATAAGATGGGGCACATGCCGCCCCATCGCCGTTCCCTGGCGCTGTAGGAAAACGCACCTTTAAAAAGAAAAAATTATGGGACAGCACGAACTCTAGAAGTTCCAAGAGGAACCCACGTTGTTCCCTTGGTAGATTAGACATCTCCAGGAAAAAACTCACCGCCTCAAGACCATCTGAATGGCGTATCGAAGTGTATAATGCCTCCACATCACACGTAGCCAGCAGAGTTCCTGGTTCCAGATATACATCCTCCATTCTCCTCAGAACATCTCCTGAGTCTTTTAAGTATGATGGCAACGTCTCAACTAATGGATGTAAAAAGGATTCTATATATTTGCAGATCGGGTCACATATTCCATTAATTCCCGAAACGATAGGTCGGCCTGGTGGAGTCATCGTATTCTTGTGGACCTTCGGGAGAAGATACAAAGTTGGAATGGTCGGTTCCTTGACAATCAAATATCCAGCCTGTTTATCAGACAGACATCCATTCTGACAACCTTTTTCCAACACAGCTTTTAATTCATTCGTAAATTTTATAAGGGGGTTAAATGTCAATTTTGTATAGCATTCTTGCATTCGCAGTTGCCTGAATGCTTCCCTCTCATACATTGTTACCGGCCAGATAACAATGTTACCCCCTTTATCTGCCTGTTTGACAACTACATCCTTCCAGCCCTGAATCTCTCTGATGGCTTTCCTTTCCTGGATACTACAATTGTCTCCCAGTCTCTGTTTGGAGATTTTCTCCAGTTCTTTACTGACCAACCGGACAAACAATTCAATGTCCGGAAATAAGGTCAGAGGAGGGAACTTCGTTGACCTTGGAACCAAGGAGCTAGGGAACTTACCTCCAGACACTTCCTGTTCCTCTAATAGTGCCTCCAAGTTCCTCAAAGCTTCCTGTTCCGCTGGTGTAGACAAATTAGGATCCAATCTCCTCGCATATAACCGTTTAAAAACCAAATTCCTTGCAAATAAGTGAAGATCCTTTATTGCTGAAAAACAATCAAATTTTGCAGTAGGACAAAATGTTAGACCTTTGCTCAATACCTGTATCTGGCTCTCAGTTAACACATGATCCGAGAGATTAATTACCTGTAAGGTCTGTTCTCCCCTCTCATTGTCCTGTCGCCTCTTCCTCATTTGGCGATTACCTCCCTCATATTTCCTTTTAGTATACCTTTTAGGTAGGGGAGGTGCCGTAGCGCCCCGACCCATAGTACTGGATTCGCCTCCTGTGGAAACAGCTGAGGATATTGATTCAGAGCGGGGCCTTAACACCTCATTCGTTGATTTCCATTTATATACTCTGTCCTTGTCGGCATCTGTCTTGTCCCTTACAAATTTTTTACTCTTCAACAATTTAATCTGTTTCTCCCATGAGGAGAATTGAGTATCCATCTCTTTCTTAAAATTTTCCAATTCACCAGTGGTCATACGTGTCACCACTTCCTTTTCAATTTTATTAATCTCTTCCTCCATAGAGACCAGCATTTCACTATTCAATTCCACAATGGTCTGCATCAATTTATATGAGCACTCATTGCAAATTTTTTCCCATTTCCTACAAAATTCCTCATTATCACGGCCATAAGTGGGGAAGGTCTGAACCCGCAGACCCCGGGGAATTAGGTCCATGGATATATACTTTTCTAGTGTTGTCCGATTCCACCAAGTCCTTGTTCTTTTATGTAGCAGATTTTTGTATGATGTCTTCAGCTCTAATAGATCCCTCCGACCAGATTCATCACTTATCATCACATCGGCCCCAAAAACCGTATCAATCTGGGTAAGCCAGGTAATCTCCCTGGCACGGTAATCCATCTTGGATTTACTAACGTTAAGTACCTCTGTAAACAACAGGAAAAATATTAGCCACCAAACATAATCAATGCGCCTAATAGTGGCATGGCCGCGCCAAACCTTATACACCAATGAAAGCCACGCCAACCAACAATAGTAAAGTTCAATAATCTTTATTAATTCCATGATATAAAATCCATGATTACAAAAAATAGACAATCTATAACCCAGCGGAATTTAGGGTAGAATGACAATAAGGAACAGGGGCGCAACCGGTATGCTGACTATTCAAGTATATAATTGAGAGATTAGCCAACATATCCTACTATGGAGGACATGTCTGAGTCCAAGCACCACACCAAGATTTCTCAAGTAGCTCGGGACCTAACACTCACCTACCTATGCCATATGGGCAATACCAGGGGCCAGTGGGCAAATTACAGGAGTGTAAAGGCCAACTCGCAGCATGCTCCCAAGTTACCTCCAGCATGTCGCCATGCCTGCAATGAGAGGAGGGAGGAGGCTGTGAGCCCCACCCAAGACTAGCACCTCCAAACAACTCTATATACAAAACGACTGAAAAAATGCCATGGTATTAGTCAGAAAATGCTCAAACCCAAATGCAGTTGTGCATATATATATAAAGGGGAGCAGATCCTGCACTTGTAGCCCGTTGCTAATGGCGATCCCCAGCAAAAATGCATACAATGGAGGATGCCCACAGTGGACCACAATAGACATCCTACACAAGATGGCAGTTGTGTGGATGTGATAAACAATATAACGATAACAATTGAAAAGACTGGTGAACTCTGCGGTCTTACTAAACCCTCATACTGATGGTCCGATGCGGGCATCCTCCATTGTATGCATTTTTGCTGGGGATCGCCATTAGCACACAAGTGCAGGGTCTGCTCCCCTGTATATATATGCACAACTGCATTTGGGTTTGAGCATTTCCTGCCTGTTTAATACCAACCCATTTTTTCAGTCAATTTGTATATAAGCTTCAAGTTGCACCTCTGCTCCAATGCCACATCATCCTCACTACAAATTGCAGTAAGTAGCCATTCATCTTCCCACTTGCTCTTCCTCTCAATAAGGGGTGACACAAATATTAATATTATCATCTACATCTCTATTATTCTGAGTATACTGACCTTGGTGACTAAACTATAAGCATAGCGCACTGCACTCTGTATTATTCACATACCCTTTAAGGCCTCTTTCACACTAGCGTTCTTCTTTTCGTCCTAGAGTTCTGTCGTAGGGGCTCTAGGACGGAAAAAGACTGATCAGGATTATCCCCATGCATTCTGAATGGAGAGCAATCCGTTCAGGATGCATCAGGATGTCTTCAGTTCAGTCCTCAAACGTTTTTTGGACGTTGACAAAAGCGCAGCATGCTGCGGATTTGTCTCCGTCCAAAAATCCGGAAGACATGCCGTAACGCCGGATCCGGAATTAATGCCCATTGAAGTGCATTAATCCGGATCTAGCCTTAAGCTAAACGTCGTAATCCGACGTTTAGCTTTTTCTCAATGGTTACCATGGCAGCCAGGACGCTAAAGTCCTGGTTGCCATAGTAAAATGTAGTGGGGAGCAGTATACTTACAGTCCGTGCGGCTCCCGGGGTGCTCCAGAGTGACGTCAGGGCGCCCTACACGCATGGATCACGTCATCGCATGGATCACGTGATCCATGCGCGTGGGGCACTCTGACGTCATTCTGGAGCGCCCCGGGAGCCGCACGGACTGTAAGTATACTGCTCCCCCGCTCCTACTATGGCAACCAGGACTTTAATAGCGTCCTGGCTGCCATATTAACCTGAAAGCATTAGAAGACTGATCAGGATCCTGATCAGTCTTCTAATGCTTTCAGGCGACTTGCGTTCTGACGGATCCGGCGGGACGGAAGTGCCCGCCGGATCCTCAGAACGCAAGTGTGAAAGAGGCCTAAGCTATATTCACATGTCAGATTTGTTGAGCTTTTGGATATGCATGCACAGGCTACAGAAATATCCTTTCACATCTATGGAACTGATTTCAGTCCTAGAAATTCCTGATACAAATCTGTGTGAATATCCCCTTACAAATGCTTTTAATTCTATTGTAAACTATCTCTATGTAGGCTCCACTCCTATTTGGCTCAAAATAACTGATGGAAATCACTGATCAAACACTGACGTGTGAATAAGGCCTTGTTAGACTGCTCCTTTAGTTTTTTTTACACAGGCTAGTCTAATCGCGGCATACAGTGAAGAGCAGGAGCTTAGCTTTCTTATGAAAACAAGGCTACTGCTCTAATAGCTTGGATCGAGAGAAATGCAAATCCTGGCCGTTTAACCACAATAAATAGTGATTGTGGCATATAAGTGGTTTCAAAGGAATGGTGCTCCCTCTGTCACCCATTGGCACCTCCGTGAATATGATTGCTGGGTGCAGATCTCTTTACATGGCAGCTTGGGATCTATTGAAGGCCCCTAAATCTACTTTTTGTGTCAGTTTCCTTCTGATTAATACATTGTGCTACACATGCAGTACATGGTATTATGGAAGCAATAAAAGGATGGCAAGTAGTGATGAGCGAGTATGCGGTCGAGCACCATGTGTATTCGTCGCATTGCTCGAGTCTCCTCCCCGCAAGTCTGGCTCAGTCTAAGCAGCCAATGAAAGTCCAGGTAAGTAATTCCCCTCAGTGTAAGGCCATAGCAATGTTAGCTGTAAGCTTTACACTGATTGGCTGGCTGGAACACGTGATACCATTTCATATAGGAGCTGAAGTCTGGCGCTCGGCTCATTCAGCGTCAGGGAGAGCAGATAGTATCTCTGGGCTAGTCTAGTGCTGAAAATCTGTATTTTCCTGTATCCAGTACCTTACTGAAAGCCAATACAGTGTATATTGTATAAATTACATTATCTCTGGGCTAGTGTAGTGCCGAAAATCTGTATTTTCCTGTATCCAGTACCTTACTGGAAGCCAATACAGTGTATATTGTATAAATTACATTATCTCTGGGCTAGTGTAGTGTCGAAAATCTGTATTTTTCTATATCCAGTACTGTCCTGCATCAGAAAACTGTGTCTTTAGCGGACAGTAAAACAATCTGCCCAACATCTACAGACAAAACAATTAATATGAAGAAGGCGAGCACAAAGGGAGGGGGAAGTGGGCGTGATGCTGATGGTGCAAGCAGAGGCCGTGGTCCTGGGCGTGATGCTGATGGTGCAAGCAGAGGCCATATCTAGTACATTACAGCAAGCCAATAGAGTGTGTATTGTAAAAATTACAATAGCCCTGGGCTAGTGTACTGCTGAAAATCTTTATTTTTCTGTATCCAGTACATTACAGCAAGTCAATACAGTGTGTATTGAAAAATTTCATAATCTGTGGCCTAGTGTAGTGCCGAAAATTAGTATTTTTCTGTATTCAGTGCATCACAGTAAGCCAATACAGTGTGTAGTGTAAAAATTTCATTATCTGTGTCCTAGTGTAGTGTCGAATATTTGTATTTCTCTGTATCCAGTACATTAGAGCAAGCCAATACTGTGTGTAGTGTAAAAATTTTATTATCTGTGGCTTAGTGTAGTGTCAAAAATTTGTATTTCTTTATATCCAGTACAATACAGCAAGCCAATACAGTGTGTATTGTAAAAATTCCATCATCTGTGGTCTAATGTAGTGCCGAAAATATTTATTTTTCTGTATCCAGTATATTACAGCAAGCCAATACAGTGTGTATTGTAAAAATTCCATCATCTGTGGTCTAATGTAGTGCCGAAAATATTTATTTTTCTGTATTCAGTACCTTACTGGAAGCCAATAGTGTGTGTATTGTCAAAATTACATTATCTCTGGGCTAGTGTAGTGCCGAAAATCTGTATTTTCCTGTATCCAGTACATTACAGCAAGCCAATACAGTGTATATTGTAAAAACTACATTATCTCTGGGCTAGTGTAGTGCCGAAAATCAGTATTTTTCTATATCCAGTACTGTCCTGCATCAGAAAACTGTGTCTTTAGCGGACAGTAAAACAATCTGTGCAGGACAACACTGTCCAAGTGGGACCAGTGCGAACAGGTGGTCGGTTGGATTGCAGAAGATAATGCTTTCAGTCGGTTAAGCACCACCCTCTCTTCCACGAAGTCCAGTCTCTGTAGCCAAGAGTTTGAGATATTGTGCCCTGGTTCCCAACCTTTTGAGCCTCTACAGTCTCAAGAAGATGACGGTGGCGAACGGCAATCATTCGCTCATGAGGTGGATGATGATGAGACACAGTTGCCAATCACTGAGATGGTGGTTAGGTCAAGTAAGGAGGATGAGCAGAGACAGGAAGTGGAAGAGGAGGTGGTGGACGATTAGGTCACTGACCCAACATGAAAAGGTGAAAAGCCGAGCGAGAAAAGCAGTACAGAGGGGGAGGGATCCGTAGCACCGCAACAGTCTAGAAGAGGCAGTAGGGTTGCAAAAGGGAGATGTCAGCCTACACCAAACAGGCCCACAACCGTTACACCGAGCACTCCCATGCGTAAATCTACCTTGCCAAGGGGTAGGTGTTCCACAGTATGGTGCTTTTTTGAGGAAAGCGCAGACGACAAAAGAGTGGCAGTTTTCAACCTGTGCCATACCAAAATGAGCCGGGTGCCTAAACACTAGCAACCTCACCATCACCAGCATGATCCGCCACATGGCATTCAAGCACCCTAATAAGTGGGCCGCCTTGGTCCACACTCTGCATCTGCTGGTCCCACCACTGCCTCCACTTCCCTGGTGTTATGCACTGCTGGCCAATCCCCTGTCGAAGGAGCAGACCCGGATGCCCCTCTCCCTGCACCTGGACCTTCGCATGAACCGTCACCAACAACATCCACTTCCCTGTCCTAGTGCAGCGTCCAAATGTTGATAACACAGGCATTTGAAAGCAAGCGCAAAAACCCACCCACAGGCCATAGCACTAAATGCGCAACTTTCTAAATTACTGGCCCTTGAAATGTTGCCATTTAGGCTTTGGGACACTGAGGCCTTCTGCAGCCTGATGTCGGTACGCAGTCCCTAGCAACCACTATTTTTCACGGTGTGCCGTGCCCGCCTTACACCAGCATGTGTCCCAGAACATCACCCGTGCCCTGACCAACACACTTACTGGTAAGGTCCACCTCACCACAGACACATAGACAAGCGCTGGTGGCCAGGGACGCTACATTTCCTGACCGCACACTGGGTGAATGTTGTGGAGGCCGGGAGTGAGTCGTACTCCTCCTCCACTTCCACCTCTAACAGCAGTCAGCCATCAGTCGCTAGCTGGAAGCAGTGTAGCACTGCTGTGGGTAAGCGTCAACAGGCCATGCTGAAGCTGATCTGTTTAGGGGACAAACCACACCACTGCAGAGCTGTGGCAGGGTATAAGGGACCAGACCGAGCTGTGTCTGACAATGGCCGTAACTTGGTGGCGGCTTTGGAGCTCGGCAACCTGACACATATTCCATGCCTAGCCCACGTCTTAAACTTAGTGGTCCAGAGGTTTATCAAAACCTACCCCAATTTGCAGGAGCTACTAGTGAAGGCGCGCCGCTTGTGTGCACATTTCCAAAAGTTGTCCACAGCTTTAGCCGGTCTGTCAATGCTGCAGCAGCGCTTGTGGTATCCAGCTCACCGACTGTTGTGCGACGTGAGCACGCGGTGCAACTTTACGTTCTACATGTTGGACAGGCTTTGTGAGCAGCAGAGGGCAGTTGTGGTATACCAGCTACAACATGGTCGTCGCCTTTCCAGTCAACTGCCACTATTCACAAGCGAGGAGTGGGCATTGATGTCAGACCTATGTGAGGTTTTAAAAAACTTTGATGAATCCACACAGATAGTTAGTGGCGATAACGCTTTTATCAGTGTAACCATCCCACTGCTGTGTCTACTCAACTGATCGCTGCTCACAATTAAGGAGGATGCTTTAAATGTGGCAGATGAGGTAATGGGGGAGGAGATGACACAGGGTGATAGCCAGACCTCCCCCAGTTCGTCTTCTCATGACTTCTATTTTTTTATTTTTTGCTAATCTGCCACCCATGAAAATGAAATTTAAAAGAAAGAAAGGGATTACTTCAAAGACAAAAGGCTCCTAGTTCCTTTTACAGCCAGCAGGGGGTCAATCTCACATAACTGAAAGCACACCTGCTGGCATTACATACTTCTCTTCACATAGAATCCTTTTGACAGCATGACACAAGGAACACATGTCCAGAGACCACTTTGGCTGGTCTCCAGAATCTTCACTGCGACCATAACTATCTAATAACAGCACGGTCGAAAAAATCTGCAGTGCCACATGGCACCGGCAGATCGTAATGTATCCCAACGCTTTTATAATACATCAATTTACAGTTAACAGCTTACCACCACGATTCATAAAGTTTTGCATTGGTAGGCAACTGATTAGTATAAACATAGAAATACACAGACTGTGACTTATAGTTTATGCAGTGCATTCGGTAAGTCTTCAGACCCTATTGCTAAAATAAAAAAAAATCTAGTTTTTCCCCCATGATTCTGCACTCACTACTCCATAATGACAACGCTGATACAAAATGTTCAATATCTTTGCTAATTTATTGAATTGGAAAAAATAAAATATTGCATTGACATACTGTAAGTATTTAAATTCTTTATTCAGGATGGTAACAGCTTCCTGTCTTCAATCCCACTCCCTCGGCTGACACCCGAGGCGCTGAAGGAGCTAGGCAAACCCATTATCTCAGAAGAAGTAGTCTTCTCGATCAATTCACTAAAACTAGGAAAAGCACCTGGGCCAGATGGCCCATCAGCCCTGTATTACAAAAAATTTGCCTCCATATTGGTTCCGCATATCACCCAGTTCTGCAATTATCTGATGACTGGTAACACTCCTCACCCTGACTTTCTTACCGCTAGTATCACGGTGCTTCCCAAACCTAAAAAGGATCACTTGTCACCTACAAACTATAGACCTATATCCTTGTTAAATTTGGACACCAAACTTTTTCCATCAATTCTGGCAAGGCGCCTTAATAACATTCTTCCTGGCCTCATACATAGAGACCAGGTGGGATTTATTCCTGGTAGAGAAGCCCCAGACAATATCAGAAAAGTTCTCAATGTAATTCAGGTGGCTAACAAAAGGAACACCCCTCTAGCTATTCTGGCCCTAGATATAGAAAAGGCCTTTGATACAGTTAAATGGGACTACTTGTACGCAGTTCTACAAAACATGGGAATCAGTGGCCCATTCTTACAGGCCGTCCGCGCCATATATTCAGCCCCTGTTGCATATCTTAAGCTCCCATCAACACACCCAACTCCCATCCAAATCCTCAGGGGCACACGACAAGGCTGCCCCCTCTCCCCCGCCTTATTCGCCCTGGCCATGGAACCCCTTGCTATCTCTATCAGGAATGACCCTAATATCACAGGCCTAGGGATGGGCAGCACTGAATGTAAGTTTAGCCTATTTGCCGACGACCTCCTACTATCCCTTTCCAACCCTCTTATCTCCCTCCCAAATATGCTGAAACTACTGAAAACCGTTTCCGCAGCTTCTGGGCTCCAAATTAACCAAAAGAAATCTGACGTTTTATTATGTAACACCCCCCCCCCTCACTCCAATCCCTTCTCTCACAGAACTTTCCTTTCTCTCAGTACCTGGGTACAGTAATACCTTCCAAACTACATATGACATATAAACTTAATTACCTTCCATTATATCGCAGGATTAAAGAGGATTATAGAACCTGGAGTTCTCTGCCGGTATCATGGATTGGGCGAATACATATAGTTAGGATGGTGGTTCTGCCCCGTCTACTGTATTTGTTCCGAACCCTTCCGGTCCATGTTCCTAGCGGTGATCTTCGCAGTTTACAACTTGATACGATGAGATTTATATGGGGTGGTAAACGCGCTCGAATTTCCAGGTCCACGATGTGTAGACACAAAACCCAGGGGGGCCTCTCAGTTCCCGATTTTAACAAGTACTACAAGGCGGCAGGTCTAGCTCAATTATTTTTGACTCACCTGAAACCAGAGGCCCACCCCTTGTGGGTGTCAATGGAACAATCACTCTTCACACCCTGGACCTGGAAGGCCCTGCTTTGGAACTCCATCCCCCTGCCATCGGTCATTCGCTCCAATTCACTATTGTCTCATCACTCATTGTTACTGTGGCGGTCTGTTAGGTTTAAGGCAGGTCTTCAATCTAAACATACACCGCTTCTTCATCTGTTTGGCAACCCGGCTTTCCCACCGGGACTCCACACTGGCGCTTTCCAATGGTGGATCTCCAATAAGTTTACTTACCTTCACAGATTCTTAATCAGAGGTAAACTAATCTCACTACTTGACTTCAAAGAAAAATACACCCTCCCAGATAATGAGTCCTATAACGCTAATCAAATCTTTCCTTCCTTCACTCCTTGAGGATTAATAATTTAATCTTGGATTTTACCCCCTTCGAAAGATCCATCACATTTTCATTGTATAAAAGGGGGTTACTGTCCAGAATTTATGGGACACTCAACGCCACACCAGATGGGGTCAAACTGCCTTATATGATGGAGTGGGAGAGGGACATCCAAGAGGATTTCTCTGTATCTAGATGGCAGCAGCGATCCCAGACCTTGACTAAGACCTCGTGGCAAATTACAGAAGTATCTCCTTTATGTTTCAGGGGATGTGAAGTGGATGGTACGGTTTATCATATCTGGTGGACGTGTCCACTGGTACAGCAATTCTGGATCAGGATTTGTAGTCTGATCTCTTCTGTGCTGGACTGTACCTACCCCTTTATCACCTGCCCTGTGTCTCCTTGGAGACAAACCTTCTTGGTTACCATTCTCCAAATTTAAGTTATCTCAGCACATGCTGTTAGCGGCTAGGATCCATATTGCTTATAAATGGAGATCGGCAAACCTAAGTTTCCAGGCGGTGGTTGAAAGAATTAACAAGATCTTACTTTACGAGAGACTTACAGCTATTCGCCAGGACACGTACGGGTCGTTTGAAAGGCTCTGGGAACCTTGGGTGTCCTCCTCCTACTCTGTGGCTCTTCGACAATGTATGACTTTGTAGGTTCTGGAGACTTTGTGAGTCCTTATTTTGGTTCATGGAACTATGGGCCTTCTACTGTATAAGTAACACCAGAAACACTTATTTGTTTTCTATATATGATCTCCCTTTAATAGCTTTTGTTTTGTTTATTTATTTATTTATTTTCTTTTTTCTTTTGATGTTCTAGAATACTTTTGAACATTGTGATGTCATTGCTAAATGTATCAGCTGCCTCATATAAGATATGCTGCTTGTATACTCTACATATGCTGCTTTACATCTATGGCTATTATTCTTTTAAATAAAGAAACACTTTTGAAACTAAATTCTTTATTCAGTACTTAGTTGAAGCACCTTAGGTAGTGATTACAGTCTCCAGTCTTCTTGAGTATGATGCCACAAGGTTTGCACATCTGGATTTGGGGAATTTTCGACATCTTCTAAAGCTTGTTCTGGTTGGATGGGGACCCTTGGTGGTCAGCCATTTCCAGGTATCTCATGGGATGTTTGATTGGGTTCAAGTCAGGGATCTTGGCTGGTCCATTGGGTTTGACATTGGGCTAGTCCTGAGGGTGTTATCCCAGCGGTCCCCTGGTTTTCACCTTTTAACCCCTATATAGGGATCTGGATTTCGGTACAGGGGACCACTGGGCCGCTACCTCCAGCTTTATTCCAAGTGTAGTTGGTAGCTGACACAGAGGTCAGAGACTCCATTGCAAGGCACCAGAGGCCAGGCAAAGCACACAGACAGAACCAGCAGAGAATAGTCTGACAGAGTACGTGTGAGAACAAGGCAACCACAGACTAAACAAAACAAGGTCAGGCACACAGAATACATACAAATCCATGGATGAGACACTGGAGAATGGCAAATGGAACTTAGGTTAGAAGTCAGACACAACAAGCAAACAGAAGCTGAACAGATGCATACAGAACTTGTTGAACAACCTGGGGCAGAACACACAACTTAGAATATATAGCTGAGCATATGAACACATAAGCCAAACAGGTGCACACACCACCAGGGAAAGTTAACCCTAGCAGTCTGATCTAAGGCAAGATACAAAACCCAATGGTACCAATTCACACCCACAAGAAACTGATGCCAGGATGCACAGAGCAGTGGGAAGCATGAACCGACATTGAACACAATGGCCCAAATTCAAAACCACAAAAATAAGGTGCTTGTGTGCATGAAACAATGACAACACATAAAAGGCCATAGTAACAAGGACATTTAGCGTTGTCCCTAAGCCACTTCAGTGTTGTCTAGGTTGTTTGCTTAGGGTCCTTGTCTTGTTAGCAGGTGGACCTTCATCCCAAAGCACTTTGGGCCACGTTTTCATTAAGAATATCTCTCAGGTTTCCCTCAATCCTAAACAAACCCCTGGTCAAGCTCTGAAAAACACCCCCACAGCATGAATATGTTACCATCATACTTCACTGTAGGAATGATATTGGGCAGGTGATGAGCAATGCCTGGTTTACTTCAGATAAGACATTTAGAATTGAGGCCAAAAGTTCAATCTTGGTTTCATCAGACCAGAGAATCTTCTTTTTTACAGTCTGAAAATCTTGGTTCTTTTTTTTGCAAACAGGCGGGCTTTCATGTTTCTTTAACTCTGCCATAAAACCAAAATGTGTGGAGTACTGCAGTGATGTTTGACCTTCTGGAAGTTTCTTCCATCTGCACATAGGATCTTTGGAGCTCAGTCAGAGTGACCATTCAGTTTGTGGCTACCTCTCTTATCAAGGCACTTCTCCCCCAATTATTTAGTTTGGTGGGATGACCAGCTCTAGGAAGAGTCTTGGTTGTTCCAAACTTCTTCCATTTAAGAATTATGGAGGCCACTGTGCTCTTGGATGTTTTCAGGGCACAATCCTGTCTCGGAGCTCTACAAGCAGTTCTTTCCCCCTCATGACTTGATTTTTGCTCTGATATGCATTTTTAACAGTGATATCTTATATAGACAGAGGTTTGTCTTTCCAAATGATGTCCAATCAACTGAATTTACCACAGATTGACCAATCAAAATGTAGAAACATCTCAAAGATGATCCAGGTAAATAGGAAGCACACAAGGCTAACTTTTAAGCGTAATAGCAAATGGTCTGAATGGTGACATTTTGTAAAGTTTAAGTTTTTCCTTTTTAATAAATCTACAAAAATGTAGCAAAAAGTTCTGTTTTTATTTTCTCATTATGGGGTATTGTGTGCAGATTAATGTGAATAACCTTGATTTTTTTTATCTTAGCACAAGGCAGCAACAAAACAAAAAAAAAAAAAAAGTGAAAAGGTCTGAAGACTTTCTGAACGCTTTGTAAATGGCAGCCCAGATCTTTTGTCAACATGGTGCTTCATTATATCTTGTCCTTTAACCCGTTTCTTTGGTGATTTGACATAACTTGTTGCATCTCTGCAACCACATAGCAATACTTGTCACAGCAAACTATACTGCTGCTCATTCTACAGTGGTAGCAGTGACATTATACAAAGTCTATTTTAACAATGTCAGAATGAAAAGAAGTTCTTGGTACAGTGCCTTAGCAACACTATTCTGGAAAGCCAAAATGATCCGCTAATTTTCAATACATATCCAAGAACAGTGACATTATTAAAGGTGCAAAGTTGTGACTAGGGTGCTGCAAGTATTTTATATGTAAATATACAGAAAAAAGCACTAGACTAGACTATGCCATGTCTGCTAGTCAGCAGCAGGGCAACCTTCTGGTGTCTGACTGTCCCGCCACCAACTCAGTACAATAGGACCCACCACCCAGTCACTTCCCCATGTGAACACAGGATAACCTAAGAGGGACCTGAGATGTTGATGTGCAGAGAAGGGCCACATACACACCCCACTGCTAAATGTGGAACCTGGCAAGTGCACATAAGATTGAGATGGAGTAGAAAATCCCACAGAACAGCAGTCACAAGACCAGAAGGTGGTGAGAGAGGTTTGGTAAATGCTGGGGGACCCTGTCATTTACATAATTTTAATCAAATAAAGTGGTGATTGATACTATATTTTTATGTAATGGGTCTCATAGGAATAAAAAAATAGATTTCTACAGGAAAAGGAAAGGACAAGTATCGTTTGAGTTTTAAAAGGGCTGTCCCACTTTTAGAACTTATCACCTATGAACAGTATAAGTAATTGAGGAGTTGAGAATACGACCACTGGGACACCCACATATCATGATAACGGGGTACCTAAAGTGAATGGACTAATGATTGCTCATGTGTGCTGCAGCTCCTTTTAACTCTATGGAATTGCTGAACACAAGCTGAGAACAATGCCTGACGATCTCCAGCAGTTCTATAGAGATAAATGGGACACATGCATGGTCATTGCTCCATTTATTCTAGGGACTCAATGAACCCCCTATCTCTAGCTTTAGAATTATTCTAATTATTCTAAAGTATAGCATGCGCCGTGATTTGCGCCTTTTGGGTTCCAAAAACTAGAGCAAAGCAGTATATCAAATCCTCCCACGGTTTTTACTAATTTGTCATGTTGCTTTGTGCAGTTTGGTTAGTGAATAATCATTACCTCTAATTCTTCCCTACAAAGCAATGTCAAATGTATACTGTACATATGATTTTCCATGTCCCCCAAATGTTCACCAACTCTCCTCCGAAACTCCCGCTTGGTCTTTCCAATGTACTCTTGTAGATCACCCCATGTGTACAGCAATTAATGAATTGTTTTGCCCTGGTTTATGACTTTACAAGCAACACAACCACTATACTTATAGCACCCTTTAACATTGTTGGTCAACCAGGTGCTTCTAGGTGATGAAGGCGTGTAGTGGCTGTGTACTAAAAGGTCTCTCAGACTGATACCTTTCTTGAAGGTAATTTGTGAATATTGTTCAATCACTTTTTTGATATCAGGGTCCATAAGCGAAATTAGCTAGTATTTGCCAATGATTTGTCTAGCGGGACCTGATATCCCGTCAACTGTGGTAATAAGACTAATTTGGCATCATCTGTCTCCCTGGTCTTTGGTGTTAAGAGATCAGTTCTGTCCTTCCCTATAGCATGATGATATTCAGATTTCAGGATATCCCCGGGAAGCCTCTGGCCTCAAACGATTCTCTAAGATCATTTGCCTGTGAGCGCAGGTATTGTCCTACAGGTATCCCTTTTTAAGAAAGAAAGGTGGCTACTCTGCCGATAGAAAACACAATTTGTGGCCATGGGTTTATGGTAGATGGTACTTGCCAGTATGTCTATCGCTGTTTTGTAAATCTGAACATCTAAAAATGGGAGAGTATGCTCATAACATTTGTGGGTGAATTTAAGGCTGATGTCATTATTGCCAACTCTACCTACAAAGTTAAAGAATGCTTGTCAAATGTCATTCCAGATTAGGAAGATGTCATCTATGTATCTGGACCATAACGAAATGGGCTCAGTAGCATTAGATGACACTTCCCCAAAAAGCCTAGTAGCTTCCCACCAGCCCAGGAGCATATTAGCATATGACAGTGCGCAAGAACCGCAGTGCCCCTGAGCTGGTGGTAGTATTTGTCCTTAAACAGAAAAAAATTATGTTTAAGCAGAAATTCTAAAAGGCGTAGGATGAGGCAGTTGTGTGCCTGGAATTATTGGCCCTGCATGCTTAGATAGTAATTGACAGCTGAGAGTCCCGTCTCTTGTGGGATTGAGAAGTAGAGAGCCTCGACGTCAATGTTACAAAGCATACCGCCCCTATCAACAGTGATCCCTTCGAGTCTCTTAAGTAAATCTGCTGTGTCCCTCATGTAGGAGGGTAATCACATGACGAATGGCATCAATATGCGATCAATGTATACCCCAACATTTTGACATAAACTCCCCACCCCAGAAACTATGGGTCTACCCTTCAGGGGATTTAATCCCTTGTGTACCTTGGGGAGGCAGTAGAACGTGGCAACTCTTGGATGCTGGGGATATGGTCAAATTCTTCTTGTGAAATGAGATTGTGTGATTTGGCATCTATCAGAATCTTTTTGAGTTCTTTTTGAGTGTGGCGAATCAAGGATAAGGATAGTGCCACCTTTATCGGAGGTCTATATCACCCTTAAGGGAAGTTATGGCTTTCCATTCCTCCATCATGCAATTATGATGCACCCTGGAGGCTGGAAGCTGTTTCAATTCCTGAGATGCCATTTGCAAAAAGATATATATGCAAGAAATGTCACCCTCGGGGGCAAATTTGTGCTTTTGGGCCACAATGTTGTAAATGGGCCCTCCCCTTGCATGTTGCTGTCCTCGGAGGACAGACTATGGAGCAGCTTAATGTCGGGTCAAAGATCTTGTGGGACCCCTAGTTCCTGGCATTCCCTACTGTTCCATATTCCTGAAGTGTTTGTGCCATCTATGTTTCTGACGAACATGTTTAAATCTTTCACCCAAGTAAAGTGATCAAAATTGCGTTTAGGGACAAATGAAAGTCCTTTACTAAGGATCGAGACCTAGGGGCTGGTGAGAAGTCTACTCGAAAGATTGATTATTTCTGTATTTGTTGTTCTGTGAATTGTGTTCTTAGGAGATAATTTGTCCCTTGTTCTAAAAAATGTCCTGAGCCACCACGTTTCCTGTTATGTGATCCTCTACCTCTTCTAATTAGATTCTTATTTCTATTCTTCTGTGAGTTGGTGTTTTGTTCTTTTTCAGAATCAGAAAGTTCTGTTTCCGTTGTGGAAAGGTCTGTGTCTGACTATTTAGACACTGGTCTCTTTTTAGACACTGCTAAATCTCTATTTAGACACTGCTAAATCTCTATTAAATTGCCTGTGTTTTTGCTAAGATAATATTGAAATTTTTCTATTGTAGTTTGTAATTGATTCTTCTTTGTTGTAAACTCAGTTTCATTAAAGAATGTTTGAGTGATGGCAATTTGTGCTTTGAGTCTAGTATATTGAGATTCTCAAAATTACTTTTGTTCTTCCTCTAGCAGTAGTTTCATAAATTGTAGGAAACTAGTTGTAGCTAATTGTTGTTTGCAAGTGCTGTTTGATACAGCCATTAACAGGGTTTATTACAAGGAAATATTTCTACATCTTATTTGCCCTTGTGCGGTGCAGTTATATCTTCTAAAACATTTTTTGGCTTGTATTAGAGGGGGAAAAAAGTGGCTTATTAGCTGTTATGGGGTGAAGTGAGAAAATGACAGCCCTTTTTTGCTTGTATTAGTGGTAAAAAAAATATATTTTTTGCTGTTCAGTGGTGCAGTTACAAGTTCTAAAGCCCTTTTTGGCGTGTATAAGTGGCACAAAAATATATATTATTTGCCGTTCAGTGGAGCAGTTACTGTATATGTTCTAAAGCCCTTTTTGGCGTGTATTAGTGGCAAAAAAAATATATATTATTTGCTGTTAAGCGGTGCAGTTATAAGCTCTAAAGCCCTTTTTGGCATGTATTAGTGGCAAAAAAATATAGATTATTTGCCGTTCAATGGTGCAGTTACATGTTCTAAAGCCCTTTTTGGCATGTATTAGTGGCAAAAAAATATATATTATTTGCCGTTAAGCAGTGCAGTTATAAGTTCTAAAGCCCTTTTTGGCGTGTATTAGTGGCAAAAAATTATATATTATTTGCTATTAAGCGGTGCAGTTAGATGTTCTAAAGCATTTTGTGGAGTGTATAAGTGGAAAAAAGTAAGGGTCTTTTTGCCGTTTAGCGGTGCAGTTATAGCAGGTTCTTAAGCCTTCTTTGGGGTGTATTAGTGGGGGGAGGGCTTATTAGCCGCTGTGTGGTGAAGTGAGAAAATTACAGGCTTTTTTTTGGGTATTTTAATTTCCTTTTTATTTAATTTTTTGATCTAACAGTATGTCAGACAGAGAAGTGCCCGGCCTTTTACAGGGGAGTGGCAGAGGCCTAAATGGTTCTGGTGCAGGCGCAGGTTGCAGCAGAGTAAGGGGGCGTGTCAGCAGGAGTGGCAGCGAGAGGCCTGAGCTCCCGGTGTCATCTAGCGGTCGTGTCTTGACCAGCAACCCAGCGGTTCTTAAATGGTTGACTTGGTCATCCACTTCGTCCCGAGTGACATCAGACACCCCCAGCCAAGAGTCGTGGGTTCGTCAGACACAACCCTTAGTTGGCATTGCTCGGGAGCAGGCCCTGTGCCCTCACCTGTCCTTAACCTGCCTCTGTCCTTTTCTGTTCCCTCAGCCAGACAAGTATTATATGCTTTGGGCTCAGCTCCACTATACAGCGAGGATGAGCTACTAGAGGACAGTCACCAGCTACTGGCCAGCCAAGATGCGGAGGAGACATCCGCCGCTTCCTCTGGTAGGCTGGAAAGTAGTGATGAGGAGAGTGGCATTGGAGCTGGTGTTGCGAGCTTTTAGGCTCCCGACCCAGGGACCATTGAGGAGGACATCAGTGACGTGCAGACAGTACTCGATGATGATGATGTAGTTGATCGCACTTGGTTACTGGGTGAATTAGGGGCTTCATCATCATCGGGAGAAGAGGGTGGCAGCTTGCCCGTGAGGCAGCGGCGGAGCCAGCAAGTGGCCAGAAGTCAGCAGGGTGGCAGCAGTGGGAGGTCGGTAGCCAAACGTGCCCAGGGTAGACCACCCGCTTAGAAGGAGCCTACCTGCCCAGAAAGTAGTGGTGCAGGAGCTGTCTGTCCTTGCCATCATTTGCTGGTACTGATGCTCCTGCTCCTCCTCCTACTCCTCTTCAGTCACTCCGTCAGCAATCGATCACCAAAGAGATTGCCAAGAGACAACAGTATGCGTGCACTCATCCAAGAAGCTGAATGTGCTACTTGCCAAGTTGCTGGTGTAGAAGTACCTCCCTTTCCAACAATCGGTTTACATAACCAAAGAATTTCTGCACAAACTGTCAGAAACCGTCTTAGGGAAGCTCATCTGCATGCTTGTTGTCCTCATCGGGGTCTGGACCTGACTGCAGTTCATCTTCGTAACTGAATTGAGTGGGCAAATGCTCACCTGTCACCGCCAGGTCGGTGAGAAAGTCAGATAGACATTCTTCCCTACCTTTTTGTATGACGTTCTTTGTTTTGGTTTCACTTTGTCAGCTCCTTTCCTTCTGCCAGGTGTACCTTATTTAGACTAATCGTCTTCCTTTATTTTCCCTTCCCATACTGTCTCACCTTGCGATTTATACTACTTCACTACTTCCTGGATGAAGTGTTCACTGCTGGAGGCTGCTGCTGCTGTTTGCTCAGATAAGTCTTTTCCCTTTATTGTGTTTCCTTGCTGGCTTGATTCTAGGTGACCCTGACTCCCTCCGTATTCAGTGCAGGGAGACGGTGGCCGTGTCCCCTCACTACTATAGGGTTTTCAGGTTTCACACAGTCTTAGGTACGTGGGCATGCAATCATCTACCATTGAGGCCTTTGCATGTGTAGCAGTCAGGGAGAGCTCTTAGGGTTTTAAAGGGCTCACCTATATGCTCCTTAGTTTTGGATCAAGCCAGTCAGTCGTTTATTTATATGTCCCAGCTATCTGCAACTTCATCCGTGACATCACCTTCAATGGCGTCTGGCATGTTGGAGAGGAGTTCTGTTCACGGATGAGTCCCTGTTTTCACTGTTTAGGGCAGATGGCAGACAGGATGCTGTCGGCAAAGGAGAAGTGCTCACTAACACAGATTTAGACAGATTTGTGAAAAATATTTGAGAGTAATGGGTCTTGTGTATGTAGAAACTGTTTCAGATCTTTGAGTTCAGCTCATGCAAAATGGGAGCAAAACCGGAAGTTTTGCGTTCATATTTTTGTTCAGTGGAAACTCCCCAAAAGCCATTTTCTGCTGTTTTTGCAGTTCTGAGAGAAAGAGCAGTATCATTGCTGTGCTCTGTGCTTTGCTGAGTCATCTGGATCCTTATTCAATTACATTAGATAGCTAGTTAGCTCATATATATAATACAGATACAACCAGGTCCATAAATATTGGGACATCAACGCAATTTTAACATTTTTGGCTCCATACACCACCACAATGGATTTGAATGAAACAAACAAGATGTGCTTTAACTGCAGGCTGTCAGCTTTAATTTGAGGGTATTTACATCCAAATCAGGTGAACGGTGTAGGAATTACAACAGTTTGCATAAGTGCCTCCCACTTGTTAAGGGACCAAAAGTAATGGGATAATTGGCTTATCAGCTGTTCCATGGCCAGGTGTGTGTTATTCCCTCATTATCCCAATTACAATGAGCAGATAAAAAGTCCAGAGTTCATTTCAAGTGTTCTCTTTGCATTTGGAATCTGTTGCTGTCAACTCTCAAGATGCGATCCAAAGAGCTGTCACTATCAGTGAAGCAAGCCATCATTAGGGGGAAAAAACAAAACATACCCATCAGAGAGATGGTAAAAACATTAGGCGTGACCAAAACAACTGTTTGGAACATTCTTAAAATCAAGGAACGCACCGGTGAGCTCAGCAACACCGGAAGACCACGGAAAACAACTGTGGTGGATGACTGAAGAATTATTTCCCTGGTGAAGAAAACACCCTTCACAACAGTTGGCCAGATCAAGAACACTCTCCAGGAGGTAGGTATATGTGTGTCAAAGTCAACAATCAAGAGAAGATTTTACCAGAGTAAATACAGAGGGTTCACCACAAGACGTAAACCATTGGTGAGCCTCAAAAACAGGAAGGCCAGATTAGAGTTTGCCAAACGACATCTAAAAAAGCCTTCACAGTTCTGGAACAACATCCTATGGACAGATGAAACCAAGATCAACTTGTACCAGAGTGATGGGAAGAGAAGAGTATGGAGAAGGAAACAAACTGCTCATGATCCTAAGCATACCGCCTCATCAGTGAAGCATGGTAGTGGTAGTGTCATGGCGTGGGCATGTATGGCTGCCAATGGAACTGGTTCTTTTGTATTTATTGATGATGTGGCTGCTGATAAAAGCAGCAGGGTGAATTCTGAAGTGTTTGGGGCAATATGATTTGCTCATATTCAGCCAAATGCTTCAGAACTCATTGCTGACAGTGCTGATCGACAATGACCCAAAGCATACTGCAAAAGCAACCAAAGAGTTTTTTAAGGAAAAGAAGTGGAATGTTATGCAATGGCCAAGTCAATCACCTGACCTTAATCCAATTGAGCATGCATTTCACTTGGTGAAGACAAAACTGAAGGGAAAATGAAGAACAAGCCCCAAGAACAAGCAGGAACTGAATACAGTTGCAGTAGAGGCCTGGCAGAGCATCACCAGGGATGAAAACCAGCATCTGGTGATGTCTATGCATTCCAGACTTCACGCTGTAATTGACTGCAAAGGATTTGAACCAAGTATTAAAAAGTGAAAGTTTGATTTATGAATACTATTCTGCCCTATTACTTTTGGTCCCTTAACAAGTGGGAGGCACATATGCAAACTGTTGTAATTCCTACTCCGTTCGCCTGATTTAGATGTAAATACCATCAAATTACAGCTGACAGTCTGCAGTTAAAGCACATCTTGTTTGTTTCATTTCAAATCCATTGTGGTGGTGTATAGAACCAAAAATTTTAGAATTGTGTCGATGTCCCAATATTTATGGACATGACTGTAGTTAGGGGGGAAAAAATCGGTGTAGGTTAGATAGTGATATAGTGTAGCTGATTCCAGTGGAGGGTGTTGCAGCTTGAAAAATGTAGCAAAAGTGACGAGATCACGAATTCTAGGATTTGCAAATTTATGGCGAATATTAGGTAAAAAATTTGCTAAATATTGAGAAAATTAATATTGCCACTCTGTGGTCTCCTCATGCTGCTGCTGCTACTTCCACACTGTCATTGTGCCACATTGTGGTCTCTTCCTGTTGCTGCTGCCACCTCCACACTCTATTACTGTGCCACTCTGTGGCCTCTTCCTGGTGCTGCTGTCACCTCCAGACTCTGTCATTGGGCCACTCTGTGGTCTCCTCATGCTGCTTCCACCTTACCACTATGTCATAGGGCCACTCTGTGGTCTCCTCATGCTGCTTCCACCTCACCACTATGTCATAAGGCTACTCTGTAACCTTCTCATGCTGTTCCCACCCTCCCCACTTCATGACTGGGCCACTATTTTGCCTTTTGGCCTGGCTGACATCATCATTTATTTGACCCTTCTTTTGATCTGTCAGAAGGAAGGAAAAATGAGACGCACAACGGATCCTGTCTATGTAACAGCTGTGAGGCCTGCATGACATGGTCCCTATTTTGCATCAGAATTGGCTTATGATTTGGTAGCCAAAAGCAGGAGTGGGTACAAAACACAGAAGACATGAAAATATTCATTTCACGTGTCATCTCTGTTTTGGATCCACTCCTGTTTTTTTTGGCCTTAGCAATGTTGATGGATTACTGACCAAATTCTGAACGAGTGAAGGTGGATGCTCCACAGACAGGATCCTTTTTTGTTGGTTATTGTTCTGACGGATCAGTGGAAGGGCCAAATAATCAGTGACGTCAACACAAACTTACTGCTGACACCCACTCCACTCTGTTGAGGGGGCTCTACTTGTTTAAGCATTTAATAGAACAAGTTCTGTAGAAATCTACATGGTATCAGTGAATTGGACGGTTCTTTATACCTGGTGCTAACATTGACTTGTAAGGCTAAGTTCACACTTGAGTTATTTGGTCAGTTTTTGCCCTGTAATTGCCCAAATGAGTGAAGTGTGCAGTGATTCTAACTAAGAGCGACACCTGTCATCTACATGTCATACTGACTCACAGTATTGTTTCTCTACCACAGTAGGCTCCCTATGCATGTTACTGCAGGGAACAGTGTTCTACACCACTATAAGGGCTCTCTGCATCCAGGAAATAGTCATTTTTTAAAATGTGATTCACCACGAATAAATTTGGATTAAACCAAATTTTTCAGGAAATTTAGCAAACCGGCCGAATTGAATTTTTTAGAAATTCGCTCATCTCTAATTGTAACATTGGGGTAACGTGCATTTATGAATTTTGTGGGATAGTTGGCTGGGGTGTTTGCTGGTGGCAGATAAAGTAATAATGAGGTATCCTGCTGAGGATATGGAATATAAGTGGGTTGAAGTAAACTGGGTATTGGATTCAACAAGGCTACTACTAAAATCTGTTGAGCCAGAAGGCCATTGAAATCAGACTTCAGAGTTCTCCTTGGGAGAAGGTATTTCCCACCTTGTCAGGTGGCCAGTTGATTCAGCATATAGAGACTGCTATGATAATGCTTCCACAATACTGATAATACTAAATAAGCTGTTTATAAAAGGGTTGGTTTTTGTGTGTGGTCCATGATGATAGTGATGAGTAAAGTATTGAAAAATTTGATTCTGCTGCTTTTTAAAATTGACATTTTATAAAATATTTTGCTTCATCACAAAGCGCATTTCTTTGTAAGTAGTGGGTGCAATGACAGGGAGCAAAGATAACGCGGCCCCCCCCATTATTGTACCCGTCAAATGCCGCGTTAATAGCTCATTGCGACATCTGACAGCAATAATATAGTGTAAAATTTTAAAAAATAATAAAATTCTACTTACCTCATCCATTTTATCGTGAAGAGCCAGCCACCAACATCATGATTGAAGATCTAGCGCAAAATCTTGAGCGGCCAGTGATAACGTCATCACATTGGCCAGCGTGGTAACGTCATATGTCACCGTGCATGGGATTTTCTGTGAGATCTTCTATGAAGATGGCAGTGGCCAGCTCTTGAATCAAATGAATGAGGGCAAACACAGAACCAGAGATAGGTGCACACTGCCGTCACACTAAACCCTCACACTGATGTTAAAAATTGAGAGTTAGTTCGACATATCCTACTAGGAGGACATGTCTTAAGCCTCGGGCACCAGCGTCAAGGTCTCTCAAGTAGCCCAAGGGCCCTAACACTCACCTACCTGCGCCATATGGGCGATATCAGGGGCCAGTGGGCAATTACAGGAGCATTAGGACGACTCACAAACATCTTCTCTGTTACCTCCAGCATGTAGCCATGCTTGCAATGGGAGGTGGGAGGTGTCTATGAGCCCTACCCAAGACTGACTGATATAGCCCAAGGCCTAGCAGGTGCACCCAAATGTGACCTGAAGATGAAAAACAGGCACATTTAAATTGGAGTTTATACACCTCCGTACATATATATATATATAAACCATCAAAAAATGTGGTGATAAGATAGCAGGATGCGCTCATACCCATATGCAGTTGTGCATTTCTATAGGGGAGCACATCCTGCACTTGTAGTCCGTTGCTAATGGCAATCACCAGCAAAAATGCATACAATGGATGATGCCAGCAACGGACTACAAGTACCACAATGGACATCCTACATAAGATGAAATTTATGTGGATGTGGCAAGAATTCAGAACAAACACAGAACCAGAGATAGGTGCACACTGCCGTCACACTAAACCCTCACACTGATGTTAAAAATTGAGAGTTAGTTCGACATATCCTACTAGGAGGACATGTCTTAAGCCTCGGGCACCAGCGTCAAGGTCTCTCAAGTAGCCCAAGGGCCCTAACACTCACCTACCTGCGCCATATGGGCGATATCAGGGGCCAGTGGGCAATTACAGGAGCATTAGGACGACTTACAAACATCTCCTCTGTTACCTCCAGCATGTAGCCATGCTTGCAATGGGAGGTGGGAGGTGTCTATGAGCCCTACCCAAGACTGACTGATATAGCCCAAAGCCTAGCAGGTGCACCCAAATGTGACCTGAAGATGAAAAACAGGCACATTTAAATTGGAGTTTATACACCTCCGTACACATATATATATATAAACCATCAAAAAATGTGCTGATAAGAAAGCAGGATGCGCTCATACCCATATGCAGTTGTGCATTTCTATAGGGGAGCACATCCTGCACTTATCACCACATTTTTTGATGGTTTATATATCAAATGAATGAGGCAAGTATGATTTTTTAAAATTTTTTACCTCCCTTCACGGAAAATCGATTCACTACCACGAAGCACAAGGAAATTCGGCACATCTATGAAATGAAGGCATGTCAACAGCACATGATATATTACAACACAATAAAGTATGCGTCCAGTTAGCTTCATTAATCTCCACAATTCAAGTGCACAACATGAGGAGTCAGTTTAAGTGCGCCATTTTGTAAGAGTTGCTTTGTAGTTACTCCTCTTACATGTTTTTGCTGTTACTACTTGCCATGATTTTCTTCTTTCTTGCAGTTAAAAAGGCAGTAGAGAGATCATACAGTGCGGAGAAGCCATAATTCTCTTCCATACAGGAAAACAAGATAACTCCTCCTGCAAAACCACATTGAAGTATCTGTACTATAGTGTCTTCATTTCATAAAGGCGTTGAATATATTGATAACCTAACCTCAGAATAGGTCATCAATATCAGATTCCAACACCCAGCAACCAATCAGCAGCCATCGGAGCCAGAAAAAAAACCCACAATGGACAGAGCAGAAGACCAAATGTACCTGGGGGTACTACAATTTGTATATAGTTTTCATTGTTAAGTATTTTGTTTGCTTCTGACTGTAGGTACCAGCAAGCAATGATTGGCAAAGGTCGGCAAGGAACAGGGCTAACCACCCAGTTCCTCTCTTTTTGTTAGGAGTGGGCTGGTTCTGCTTCCTGCCAAGAGAGACAGAGAGAAAGCACGTTGTAGAGCTCTAGCTCCTGTTGCAGTAAAGCCTTGAGACTACAGACAGCAGAGTCAACTGCTACCACCAGCATTGAAGACACTGCTGCAAGGTGAGGGATTACGGCTATGACACCCATTACCCAGACTACTGCTACACCAGTACAATACTAGTGCTAAACTGCAGCCATCCAACCTGCCTACATATTCCATACTGATGCCATAAATTTGCCCTTAATATTAGCAGCCATTGAATGTATTTGAAGTTCTACGTTGCACTTAGTAAAATAGACTTTTATACATTTAATTCTGACCTCATTCTTCAATACTATATTTCCACTTCACTGATTCCCAGGGAGCAATGGCTTGAGGGAGTACACTGTGACACAACACTTCATCAGGGCCATTACCACTCCCATCCTCTGGGACTCATTGCACATCCACTATGTAAATGTTGTGCCAGGTTACTTAAGTTCAACTCCCACGCTGGGTGTTGAACCCCCGCCAATCAGATATTGATGACCTGAGGATAGGTCATTAATATTTAGAACCCAGACAACCCCTTTATTTATTTTTTCACAGTACACCAAATTGGTATGTCTGTAACTAGTAACGATCTAAACATACTTTCCCATCTCGGCATGTATTATCTATCAAGCTGTTCCAGCATATAAGTTGGCTGGACAAAAACTACTGCATCGATCGATATTTAAATGGCAGAAAGCCGGCATTTTTGCTAGAAAGCAGCTGGATTAGACATATAGTCAATGGGGAACCTGTGGTGAATTGTAGGGCAGTACCAGATCCGGTGAAATCCAACAGGCTGTTCTCTGCCAGGACAGCCTATCGGATATTATCACCACAAATGTGAAAGTAGTCTAATACTTTGTAATCATCTCTACTCAAAATTTTCTTCGAACCTAATAACAATGTATTTTTCCTAACTCCAGCTTTCAGGGTTTTGCAGATTATCAGCCAAGCTAATTTTAAAACGTTTGCTGAACTCTGTGACCAAGCAAACAATCACACAGCTTTTGTCATAACTCAAGGCAATGCTTCTGTTTTCTAAATTTCTTCTTTGCAATAAAATGAAAAGGAAGAAATCAGGTGAAGGCATAGAGAGATGACATATATGGACTCTGTATCTGACATAAATGGATATTACTGTCCCATGTTCTTGAATTATATGTCTCCTCTTTTAATGAAATAAATGAAATGACATCTCTATTCCCGAGACTTAAAAACGGTATATTTATATACAGAACTCTTTACTCGTATTTCTCCTTAAAGGGAAACCCAGATAATAATTACAAGCTATCCGCTTCATGTAGGCTTCATGTAAGCCATCTTGACTTCATGTAGGAAAACTGTCTCAATATAAATTTGCCTTGTTTGCATAGTTATAGTCAATAAGGTTGAAAAAAGACACAGGTCCGTCTAGTCCAGCATATAATCTAGTTTGATCAGGAACAAGTCAAAAATCTCAAGGAGGCAGATGCCAAGTATCCCATATTAGAAGAATATTTCCTTTCTAACTCCAGATCAAAATAAATATCTGGATCAACATGTAGGGACAGCCTTTACCACCATGGAAACCAAGTAAATGCTTGGGACCCTAGAGATAAGGGCCACAAACAGTTGAATTAAAAAGCAAAAATACAAAAACAGAGCAGACAGCTGCACAGTGTCCCAGGGGAAGGGGC
This sequence comes from Bufotes viridis, assembly GCA_033119425.1. NCBI lineage: Eukaryota > Metazoa > Chordata > Amphibia > Anura > Bufonidae > Bufotes > Bufotes viridis. The sequence goes on from CM065592.1 coordinate 265,317,204, forward strand.
CCTTCCCAGCCGTAGAGCCCAGTCTTAACTGCTAACCTGAGATTACAGCCACTGACTGGGGCAAGAGCTTAGCAGGGTGACCAGGGTTGCAGGACATAACGTTTCTTAGGGCTCCAGAAATACCAAATCCACCCACTAACATCTACTGAAATTTGGAATTTAGATATTACATTCAACAAAATAATCCAGGCCCTCCATGAGCTTGTGCAATGATTCAGCCATCATGAACTAAGGATTACTTCACCGCATACAAGCAATCCCTCCTCATTTTCAAATCCTCACTTGCTGATGCAAAACAGGCCTACTTCTCATCTCTCAAATCTTCCATGTCCCACAGCCCTAAACAACTTTTTAACACTTTTAACTCCCTTCTCTGTCCCCCAGCTCCCCCACCCTCTCCTCTCATCTCAGCTGAGGACTTTGCCACATACTGCAAACAAAAGATAGTCAACATCAGAGAAAGCTTCAGTGCACAGTCCCCACAGACCCTCTACACAACTGCTTCATCCTCTTCTCCCAAAACTCACTTCTCCACCATTACAGAAGAAACCCCCCCCTACACTCCAGATCACATCTCACCACCCGTGCACTTGACCCAATCCCATCCCACCTTGCCCCTAACCTCAACACAGTGTGTATCCCAGCCCTAACTGATCTCTTCAACCTATCACTAATCTCTGGTGTCTTCCCCTCTGGTTTTAAATATGCTACCATTACACCCATACTCAAAAAGCCTTCACTTGACCCATCTTCTTGGTCTAGTTCCCGCCCGATATCACTTCTTCCATATGCCTCAAAGCTACTTGAGCAAAATGTCCATTCTGAACTGTCCTCTCATCTCTCCTCCTGCTCCCTCTTTGACTGCCTACAATCTGTTCTCCGACCCCACCACTCAACTGAGACTGCCCTTACCAAAGTCATCAATGACCTACTAACAGCCAAAACCAAAAAAAAAATTACTCTGTCCTCCTTCTCCTTGACCTGTCCACTGTCGACCACTCCCTTCTGTTACAAACTCTCTCACCTCTTGGCATCAATGACCTGGCCCTCTCCTGCATCACATCATACCTCACAGTGCGGACGTTTAGCGTCTCCTGCTCTCACACCACCTCCTCGTATCACTCCCTCTCTGTTGGTGTCCCGCAAGGGTCTGTCCTAGGACCCCTGATTTTCTCTATCTACACTTTTGGACTGGGACAGCTCATAGAGTCCTATGGCTTTTAGTATCAATTTTATGCTGACACACAAATCTACCTCTCTAGTCCAGACATCACCACCTTACTATCCATAATCCCACAATGCCTATCTTCAATATCCTCCTTCTCCTCTCGCTTTCCAAAACTTAACATGGATAAAACAATTCATCATCTTTCCCCCCATCTTGCTCAACCCCCCCCCCCCCCAACAGACCTATCTATCACGAACAATGGCTGCACACTCTCCCCGGTCAACCAAGTCCGCTGCCTTGGAGTGACCTTGGATTCTGCCCTCTCCTTCCTACCATACATTCAAGCCCTTTCCAGCACCTGCCGCCTTTAACTCAAAAACATCTTCCGCATCCGCGCTTTCCTCAACTTTAAGTCTGCGAAACTGATTGTACATGCCCTCGTCATCTCCCGCCTAGACTACTGCAACATTCTCTTCTGTGGCCTTCCATCTAGCACTCTTGCACCCCTCCAATCTATCCTCCACTCTGCAGCACGACTGATCCACCTCTCACCCTGTTACTCCTCTGTCTCTCCCCTGTGCCAATCCCTTAATTGGCTCCCCATTGCCCAGCGAATTCAGTTCAAAATACTAACCAATAGATACAAGGCACAACCTGTCCCCTCCCTACATCTCTGAGCTACTTTCCGGATACATCCCCACAACCAATCTCCGATCTTTACAAGACCTCCTTTTCTCCAATCCTCTTATCACCTCTTCCCACAATCGCCTCCAAGATTTCTCCAGTACATCGCCCATCCTCTGGAACTCGCTACCCCAACATATCAGACTCTCACCTACAGTGGAATCCTTTAAAAGAAACCTGAAAACCCACCTCTTCAGACAAGCATATAACCAGTGACCCTGCTGGCTCTATACCGCCTTGACCAACTTTACCCTCTCCTACTGTGTCCTTCTCCCATACCATGTAGATTATAAACCCTCACGGCAGGGCCCTTTCTCCTTTTGTACCAGTTTGTAAATCGTCTTAGTGCAATTGTCTGTATTATGTATACCCCTTTTCATATGTACAGCGCTATGAAATGAATGGCTCTTTAATAATAAATAATAATAATGAGCTCCTCTGGCAAACAGTTCCATGCTCTCACTGCTCTTACTGTAAAGAATACCCTTCTTTACTCTAGACGTAGAGGATGCTTCCTTGTTATGTTTAACGACCTAGATATGAAGAAATCACTTGAAAGATCTCTGTACCATTTATAGATTTTTATATTGTAATTAGATTGCTCCTCAGCAGTCTTTTTTTAGCCTAATTTCTCACCTGCGGCACATGGTGCACTGCCGGATACCAACGGAATGTCCGTTGGCCCCATTAAGTATAATGGGGCCGGAAGGAGATGCATTCAGGCAGACAATGCACAGGATTGGCCAGACACAAACTGCTGCATGCTGCGGTTTGTGTCCGGACAATTCCCAGCATTGTCTGCCTGAAGAGCCCGACGGAATTCACACCGGAGGTGTGAAACTAGCCTTAGACAAAACAAATTCAGGTTAGCTTTTTAGTATATCCATTCCCTTAAAGGGGTTTTCTGAGATACTTTTATTGATGACCTATCCTCATGACAGATCATCAATATCAGATTGATGGGGGTCTGACAACCGACACCCCTTCTGATCAGCTGTTTGAACAAAAAGCAGCACTTGTATGAGCACTGCCTTCTCTTCATTGTTTACCTTCTTGCAGTCGACATTGCAGTCGTCATACAAGCCGTCCCATTCACTTTAATAGGATGGATAGTTCCGCTGCCCTAGACACTGACTGTTGAGTGCCTAATGGTAAATAGAGCCCTCTTAATGACTAGGTATTCCAGTATAGTATCTATTATATTTTGGAATTTATATGTTTTTTTATAATGTAATAGAGTGGCTCATTATTAAGTTATTACATATAAGGGTTTGTCTATCAAAGTACTTAATTCCTAAAGAAAATGTGGTAAATTGTCTATTTTAGTGTTTTTAAGACTGCTTTGTACTTTGGGCTTAGCAGGTGACTTTTAACTTTGAGAACTTACATTATCCCTAATTATGTTACCTGTCATGGCCATGCATAAATACTGTAGAAAAAACGCCATTTGATAGACCAGTATTTTCCTCATTCTCCTCCAACACCGTCAGTGTTAAGCTTTTCATTATTTATTTAGCTAAAGAATATCTTTGGATTATTTTTACTTCCTCTGGCAATGATTGTCTGTGTGTAAAAACAAAATCCAGGCAGCAAAGACTGAGAATTTATTTTATTTTTCTCTATAATTTTTTATGTCTTGTCTACACATTTTAGGGTGCTCTAGTTGTATTATAGAGAAGTATATTCATGAATCCCTAATTGGGGATTTGGTGTGAAATTGTGGCCTGATCCTACAAGTTTTGGGGTTTTTACTTTTTTATATATATAATTACATCCATTCATCTTATTTTGGAAAGAAATTGTGACTTGACAGTACTGCCCTTTTACACTTACAGGTATAGTACTGTCATGAGACTAGTGGAATACTGCTGGAATCCAATGGCAGGGACAAGGCCTAAAAACAGGAGGCAAAGGAGTCTTGAACAGGAGATAGCAGGAATGCAGATAACGCAGGGATCCAGACGAGAAGTCAGGATGAAAACCAGCGGCGATCAGCAGGTGTCCAGGAGAGAGTTGCAGGGTAAACCCAAGGAGGAGGAACAAACCAGAGAGAGAGTTCCAGGAGAGAGGACTGCACAAGCAAGAGCTAAAATACTTAAGCAATGAGTAACAGGCTTGTTAGGATTATATCTATATATATCAGGAAGTATGATGGCACCCAGCTAAGACACAATCCGCCATCTTAACTGAGGGAAAACTTAAGTGCAAGGCAGTCTGAACTAACAGAAAGAGCAAGATGATTCCTATAAAGTACAGTATGTCCGACAGAAAGGTGACAGGCCCTTCTAAGGGAATGAACAGTGGCAAAAATGTTTCTGGAGCTGGCAGAAGTAGCAGAAGAGGGGGGGTTAGCAGCAGGAGTTGCAGGGACAGGCCAGAGCTGCCAGTGTCATCCAGCGGTAGTGTTTTGACCAACAACCCAGCTGTCTTTGAATGGTTGACTCAGTCTTCTACCTCATCTCGAGTAACATCAGAAAACCCCTGCCAGGAGTCGGTGGGTTCCTCTGACACCAGGCTTAGTTAGTATGAGGGGGGGGGGGGTTGGGGGCAGGAGCTGCTGGAGGGGCAGAAGTAGCACCAGCTCCATCAGCAGCAACTTTAGTCTGGAGTCTCTAATGAGTTTTCTTCACCCGCCTACTGAAGAGACCACCCACCAGCAGCAGCAAGACATGGAGCAGAACTTGAACCAGCAGGTGGTGGCATACTTGACCTGCATCATGGCACCCGACAACCAATATCCCCTGGACTACTGGGCTAGTGCCTGATGCATAAGACTAGATCATTCTGGGTGCCACACCCAAACTTTGTGAAAAGAGACTCATTTCTTCTGGCCACCTGTTTCACCCACTATTGGCATTGCATCGGCTCTAGGGTATGTTTGCTCAGTGAGGACCAAGCCCTCAGTATTGCAAGTTGATCATTTAGATCCAGTATCTGAGCTTCCAAACATGCATCTTGTATAGCTGTAAGGACTGCATACATAGCACAAGATGTCTAAATATCATTGTTGATCACGTTGAACATGTTTAGCTATGAGGATTACGCAAAAAAAGCTAAGCAAGTGACTCCCTTCTAAAGACCTTGAATCTAAAGTCATTTAATCTCAAGTCACACACTCAAGATAAAAAGGATTTTCCTAACCTCAACATTTTTTGCACATCGCCAGAATTTGCTAAAAATGTCAGATAGCAGTGGGTCACAGAGGCAGGACCCACACCTATCTGACATTTGCGGCATATCCTTATGATAGCACATGGATTTACTCTGCAATGGATGCTTCAAATGCATGACCCTCCATTTGATGCATTGACTCAGGTCTACCAGAGCTGCCATTATTACAGAGCAGCTTTCCATTCTGACTCATATCGCCTTCAATTTTCCTCTTGGTATATCATTTTCTCAACAGTCCCATGAAGAAATCAAAACATATTGCAACATGTATTGGCTGCAGATAAGGTATAATTTCACAAATTGTCAAAAATAGTGATACAAGGACTGAAATGGTGATTTATAGAACAAGTATGATAACTGGAAAAAATGCCCCCTTGAGATGAAGTTTGAAGTAATATATGGAAGTAAATTATTAAGACTGGTGTTTTAGACACCGGTCTTAATACCCTCTATAGCTGGAGGTTGACCCTCCAAAGTTATGTAGAGGCACCAGCCTCTCGTTAACTTTAGCGTATTTAGCACCAGTATAAATGTAAGCCAGCCATACAATTTGACATGTGCAAGAGACCTTGAATCTGATGTCATTTTTTTTTACTTAATAGTTTTGGTTAAATGGGTTGTTCACCCCCGGGGCCCTTTCTGACAGACCTTTAGAAGGAATCATACTTACCTGATTCCCACCACTGGGTTCTGGCTCCTTTGCTTCTTCCCATTGAATGGCCGCAGCAGTGATGTGTCCCCCATGCATCATGTCACTGAGCTACATGACACATGAGGGACAAGTCACCCCTGCAGTCAGTCATTGACTACAATGGCCACGTGACCCACTTTAAACCGGATGTTAAAACTGGGAGACTGGAGATCTGCATCAGCAATGGGGTAATAATCAAACTGTTGAGGTCTGACCATTATGCAGAGGTGAAGAGAAACAGTCCAGATCACCATATGCCTGGCTGAGGGAAGGCTCTTAAAACAGTTAGTCATACTATTCCAGAATCCATAAAAACAATGCTTTATTAGGTTTCCATAAGAGCCAATACACAAGGTAAGACACTTAGGCTTTTCAGGTCAGACGGCCCTTAGTCATAAGTGAAAAAAGGGGAAACTATTTAAAGGAGACAAAGAGGAGCATGGGAGTGGTAGTGTCTCTGGGTGTTATAGTCAATCACAGTGGCTTTCCTCACACCAATGCTTTCTAGGGCTGTGAGGTAAAAGGAGGGTGTACCCTTTCTTCAGGATCAACCTGCTTCTGGGGCTCCTGCATAATTGTAGTTGGGGTGTCTGTGATGTTAAGTGTTTGTATGGGTGCAAAGCAGGGTGTGTCGAGTGCAATGGTGGCGTATGGTGCAGAAGTCAGTAAACAGGCCAGGCAAGGATACGAGTTATGGCCCTGTTCTCTCTTTCTATCTGTCTCATGTCTCTTCCAATGGAATCTAAGGTGGGAAATAGTACTCTTTCAATGATAGCTGTAATGTCCACTGAGGGATACAAGGTTTTAGATATATGACTGGCTAGGTCGTGTCCAGGTGTGAGGGGTGTCTTGACAGTGTCCATCACTGCAGTAAATTCTTAGCAGCTTTTGGTATCAGGTTACCTTACTGACTCCAATGCTCAGCCATGCAGATTCTAAGTTCTCTATTTTTCCCCTTTGTCTTCCTCCTTCTCTCCTTTTGTAGATCATTCAGATATTGGTTAGTCTCCCTAGCTTGTGACCCAAGAAAAGGGACCATAAGGTTTCTCTCCACAAAGGCTAGTCTAGACTGATCTAAAGCTCGGGTGGGGACAGCCCACACCTAACCTGTGGCAAAGGCAGAGTCAGGATTGTTAACCTAGGCTGTGCCATCCATACATAGTTATGCAAGGTGCATTACATAACATGACAATACATAATAGTACATTACATAACAAACCATTTGCAGGTACTGCAACATAACCATTCAATCACATCACAGCAAATTTTTAGTTCTATAATTACAGAGGTTCAGAGGTACACTTGTACCAGGGTCTTAGATTCTAAATAAACCTACTGGCCTCTCTGCTACATAAGCAGACCAAAGTATTATGGATGTTAAATAAGACTGGCATGGCCTTTGCATCTGGCCCAGGTCATCCAGCCAGAGACATAACTTGATGATCCTGAGCCTCAGTGTGAAATCTACAGTATGTGTATTTATGTGATAGATATGTGTCACTAATGTCTCAAAGGGAAAGTGCCATCAGAAGATAACCTGCTGTTTAAATCACTTTAATGTTTAACATATTTTTAAAGAATTGTTGATGATATTTTTAATTTTTATGTACTCCATATATTTAAACAAAAAAGATTAAATCCTGCAATTTTCGCACTGGCCACTATGCCTAATGATTGGCACCTCTTCTTGGTTTATAGATCACTTTACTGCAGTTAACTTATTTTAGTCCTACCGGTAACTATATCACCTCTGTGAACAGATAAGGTTACTTTCACATATACGTTTTGCCTTCCGGTTTTGAGATCCAGCAGAGGATCTCAAAACCAGTCAAAACACTTCTGTTTTGTTCCCATTCATTATCAATGGGGACAAAAGAAAACAAACCAGATCAGGATGCATCCGGATGCATTCTGTTCCGGTTTGTTCAGTTTTTTGACCGGACACAAAACCCTCCAAGCTGTGGTTTTGTGTACAGTCTGCGAAAATGAACAAACCGGATCTGGCACTAAAAACAATGTAAGTCAATGGTGGTGGATCTGTTTTTTTTTTCAGATGAGATGCACTACTAGATCTCAAAACCAGAAGGCAAAACACATTTGTGAAAGGACACTAAGAGAGGATCCCCCATTCACAATAGGTGATTGTCTAAACGTATCTATTCTTCCCTTGTACAATGACCTCTGCACAGGTCACAGACCATGCCCAGAAAACTCTCCCATAGAAGTCAATAAGGTCAGCCCCTGAACATTGTGTCTATGGTCCATGGGGCTGCTGTAAAGCAATTTTCTTAATGCTCTCTAAATGCTATTTTGAACAGCTCAGGCAAAATGGCAGCCCCAATAGCCATGTCCAGGAAATATAATACAAAACTCTGCTATCAGAAAATAAAGACAGATTTAAAAAAGGGGATATGCTACTATCTGATTTTAACTGGCAGATACATTTTTAGGTGACACATTGTCTTTGGGTAGCCACTCAACTTTCGCACAGATATTAGTTAAAAAAAAAAAAAAAACGCTGACTGATATTTTAAGGGCTTAGAGGTCTTGTAACCTGGCGTGTATGATTTAGCAACTACTTTCATCTCCCTTATAATAACTATTCTGGAACCTTTGAATCCACAGGGAAAAAAGCAGGCTGTTTTGAGAGCTCCATTTATACAAAGAGACAAATAACGTGAGTTTGTGAGCGTTCGCGTGTTTGATTTTTAAGTGTGTGCTTGTGTTAAGTGTGTGACTTCAGATTTAGGGACTTTAGTGGGGGACTGCAGTAAATCAGTTTCTTATCACTGCACTATATTGCATTTTTCTCTTTTCTTGAGTAATCCCTATTTAGTATGTGTTCCATTATTGACAACCACTCCAGTGCACATCTTGTCTAATGTATGCAGTCCTGGAACAGCCGTTCGAGGGTGCATATCTTTGTTCAAAATGTGAGCAAATTGCCCATTTGGAATCGTACATCGAGTATCTAACCGGGCGGGTTTCAACACTGAGAGGCGTTGACAATTTGCAAAACAGCTTGCTGCTCATTGAGCAAGCATTCTATGGGGTAGATGTGGGGGAGGGTAGTAGCGAGGAGGCTGAGGAGAGTGAGGCAGCTAGCTGGATAACAGTTAGAAAGTGGGGTAGAGGGAAGAGTGCCAGGGAAACTAGCCTTGATGTGACACACCCCAACAAGTTAGCAAAGCTGGCAGATGAGGGGGATAACAGTTCAGGGACAGCACTGCTGCAGCTGGACACTTCCTCTGCCAGTCAGGGGAATGTCGTCTCCAGTAAGGGCTCTTTCACACTTGCGTTTTGTTTTCCGGCATAGAGTTCCGTCTTCGGGGCATTCTGAATGGAGAGAAATCTGTTCAGGATGCATCAGGATGTCTTCAGTTCAGGACCGGAACGTTTTTTGGCTGGAGAAAATACTGCAGCATGCTGCGCTTTTTGCTCCGGCCAAAAATCCTGAACACTTGCCGCAAGGCCGGATCCGGAATTAATGCCCATTGAAAGGCATTAATCAGGATCTGGCCTTAAGCTAAACGTCGTTTCGGCGCATCGCCGGATCCAACGTTTAGCTTTTTCTGAATAGTTACCATGGAAGCCAGGACGCTAAAGTCCCGGCTGCCATGGTAAAGTGTAGTGGGGAGCGGGGGAGCAGTATACTGACAGTCCGTGCATCTCCCGGGGCGCTCCAGAGTGACATCAGGGCGCCCCACACGCATGGATTACGTGATCCATGCGCATGAGGCGCTCTGACGTCATTCTGGAGCGCCCCAGGAGCCGCAAGGACTGTAAGTATACTGCTCCCCCGCTCCCCACTACTTACTATGGCAACCAGGACTTTAATAGAGTCCTGGCTGCCATAGTAACACTGAAAGCATTTTGAAGACTGATCAGTCTTCAAATGCTTTCACGTCACTTGCGTTGTTACGGATCCGGCGGGCATTTCCGGCGACGGAAGTGCACGCCTGATCCTAACAACGCAAGTGTGAAAGAGGCCTAAGCAGGGGACAGGAGAGCAGGGCAGGCCAGACAGGTGCTAGTAGTGGGAGACTCAATTATTAGAGGTACAAATAGGGCGATCTGTCACAAAGACCGTGATCGACAAATGGTGTGTTGTCTTCCTGGCGCTCGAGTTTTACACACCACAGATCAGGTTGACAGACAGGGCCGGACTGGGTATGAGAAACCAGCCCTGGAAAAAATTATATACCAGCCCCATAGCGTTGCGTAATTATACCAGCACAACGTCATTTAAAATTTTTAAGAACAGGTTCCCTACTCAACGGCGGACGCTCGGCGTCACAACACATATATATCCAACACACATACACATAAATACACCATATACATGTTACACATACATAAATATACTATATATACAGTCCCAAGGAATATGGCCCAGTTCTCTAAGTCAAAAGTCACCTCCTGCCCCCACGCACTTTCCTGTACTTGCTATACAGCAGCACATACCTCTCACATCCAGGGCCTCCTAGGTGACATCTCCTCTAATGTAGATCTTCTCATCATCTTCTCCATTTCGTCCAGTCACTTCTTTCAGCCGCTCCTCGTCTCTGTACAGTTTGACACACGGACATCTTAGGTTCTTCACTTTTCTATCATCATCCCCAACCTGGAGCCCCCACAGTGTTATCCTGCTGCTCACTGTGCCCCCAATACCCCCAAATACTACCCTGATGAAATAATAGTGCCCCCATAGTAATAGTGCTCCTCATAGTCCCACCAATAGTAATGTCCTTCTAGAATGCCCACATTAGTAATACTGCCCCACATTAAGTATTTTGCCCCCTCACTGCCTCACATTAAGTAATTTACCCCCACACTGCCCCACATTATGTAATTTGCCCCCCACACTGCCCCACATTATGTAATTTGCCTCCCACACTGCCCCACATTATGTAATTTGCCCCCCACACTGCCCCACATTATGTAATTTGCCCCCACACTGCCCCACATTATGTAATTTGCCCCCACACTGCCCCACATTATGTAATTTGCCCCCACACTGCCCCACATTATGTTGTTTGCCCACCACACTGCCCCCCACTAAGTAATTTGCCCCCACACAAGTTAATTTTGCCCACACACAAGTTAATTTTGCCCACACACAAGTTAATTTTGCCCCCAGACAGCCCTCCATTATGTAATTTGCCCCCACTAAGTAATTTTACCACCACACGGCCCTCCACGTAGTTTGACCGCCAAGCTGCCCCCTAAGTTAATTTTGCCCCAGACAGAGACAGCCCTCCATTATTGTCCCCCCAAGTTAATTTTGCCCTCAGACAGAGACAGCCCTCCATTATTGCCCCCCCAAGTTAATTTTGCCCCCAGACAGAGACAGCCCTCCATTATTGTCCCCCCAAGTTAATTTTGCCCCCAGACATAGACAGCCCTCCATTATTGTCCCCCCCAAGTTAATTTTGCCCCCAGACAGAGACAGCCCTCCATTATTGTCCCCCCCAAGTTAATTTTGCCCCCAGAGACAGCCCTCCATTATTGTCCCCCCAAGTTAATTTTGCCCCCAGACAGAGACAGCCCTCCATTATTGTCCCCCCAAGTTAATTTTGCCCCCAGACAGAGACAGCCCTCCATTATTGTCCCCCCCAAGTTAATTTTGCCCCAGACAGAGACAGCCTCCATTATTGTCCCCCCAAGTTAATTTTGCCCCAGACAGAGACAGCCCTCCATTATTGTCCCCCCAAGTTAATTTTTCCCCAGACAGAGACAGCCCTCCATTATTGTCCCCCACAGTTAATTTTGCCCCCAGACAGAGACAGCCCTCCATTATTGTCTGTCCCCCCAAGTTAATTTTGCCCCCCAGACAGAGACAGCTCTCCATTATTGTCCCCCCCGCACTTCTGTGTCGCTGATCCTGTACACTGCCAGCTCGCTCCCCGGCACCATCAGGCATTCCACTGCACGTCCTGTGCAGCCTCAGCCTGCGCTCGGCAATCTCCCTTGTTCACTGCAGCAGTGACAGAGGGAGATCGCCGAGAGGCCCAAAAGCAGGCTCAGAGGTTGCGCTGCGCAGGACGTGCTGTGGAAAGCCTTCCTGCATCCATTCCTGACCCACAGATTAGCTGCCTGCTGAGTGGCCAGGCGGTAGGCTGTTTCCATGAAGAGGGAGGGAGATACGGCCGGCCACCTAGGCAAATCCGCAGCCCGCAGGGCACATGTTAAAGCGGCCCCAGCCACCCCAGGGCCGGCGGCCTACCGGGAAATTTCCCGGGATCCCGGTAGGCCAGTCCGGCCCTGTTGACAGATTACTGGGAGGGTCTGGAGAAGATCCAGCGGTCATGGTCCATATCGGAAACCAATGACAAAGTTAGAGATAGGTGGAGCGTCCTTAAAAATTATTTTTGGGATTTAGGTCAAAAGCTTAGGGCAAGGACCTCAAATGTAGTATTTTCCGAAATACTGCCTGTACCAAGAGCCACACAAGAAAGGCAGCGGGAAATTAGGGAGGTTAACAAGTGGCTCAAGAACTGGTGTAGGAAGGAGGGGTTTGGGTTCCTGGAACTGGGCCGACTTCTCTGTTGGCTACAGGCTCTATCGCTGGGATGGGCTGCACCTCAACGGGGAAGGGTCAGCTGTGTTGGGGGAGAAGATAGCTAGAAGGTTGGAGGAGTGTTTAAACTAGGGACTGGGGGGGGAGGTTACTTACATTATAGGAGGGGAAGATAGTGCAGAATAGAGACCAAGGGCAATGTAGTGGGACTGGGGGAGGAATGGAAGGAGGGACTAGAACAGTTCAGAAGGAAAGGTGTAAGGAAAAAAACACATAAACCTCTTAAATGTATGTATACTAATGCTAGAAGCCTGACTAATAAAACTGGGGAACTGGAATTAGTGATGAGTGAGGAGGACTATGACATAGTGGGAATAACTGAGACATGGCTGGATGCTATGACTGGGCAGTTAATGTACAGGGTTACAGTCTGTTTAGAAAGGATCGCCAAAATCGGAGACGGGGAGGGGTCTGCCTTTATGTAAAGTCCTGTCTAAATCCCACAGTCCAAGAAGATATAAGTGAGGGACAAGAACATGTGGAGTCACTGTGGGTAGAAATACATGGAGGCAAAAACAATAATAAATTACTATAGGAGTTTATTATAAACCACCTAATATACCAGAGTCCACAGAAAATCTACTACTAAACGAGATAGACGAGGCGGCAAATCATAATAAGGTCATTATTATGGGGGACTTCAACTACCCAGATATAGACTGGGAAACTGAAACCTGGACATCTCATAAAGGAAACAGGTTCTTGGCATTAACCAAAGACAATTACCTTTCCCAACTGGTTCAGGACCCGACTAGAGGGACAGGCATACTGGACTTAGTATTAACCAATAGACCTGACAGAACAACAGATGTGCAGGTTGGGGGACACTTGGGAAATAGTGACCATAAAGTAATAACCGAACTTCAAAAAAGCAAAATTTAGCCAACTAAGAAAGGCCATAGGCCTAAATAACTGGGACAAAGTCCTCAAAAATAAAAATACAGCCACAAAATGGGATATTTTTAAAAGCATCCTAAAATCTAATTGTGAGAGGTACATACCGTATGGGAATAAAAGGTTAAGGAACAAGAAAAAACCAATATGGATAAATAAACTGTAAAGAAAGCAATAAATGACAAAAAGAAAGCATTTAAATCACTAAAAAAGGAGGGTAGTGAGGAAGCACTGAAAAACTATAAGGAAAAAAATAGAATATGTAAAAACAAATAAAATTAGAGACCGAGAGATTAATTGCCAAAGAGTGCAAAACTAACCCTAAAATGTTCTTCAATTATATAATATTTTTTTCTCCACTGTATTCACTAAAGTAAATAAACTGTCAGATGAAAATGCAGAATGTAAGAGTAAATTCCTCATTAAAAGTGCCCTATTTGACCCAGGAAGAAGTAAAGTGGCATCTTAAAAAAAGATTAAAATAGGCAAATCGCCAGGACCAGATGGCATACACCCCCATTTCCAAAGAGAATTAAGTAATGTCATAGCCAGAAGCTTATTTCTGATATTTAAGGATTCTATACTGACAGGGAGTGTTCCACAGGACTGGCGCATATCAAATGTGGTGCCAATATTCGAAAAGGGTCCAAAAACAGAGACCGGATATTATAGGCCGCTAAACTTAACATCCGTCATGGGTAAACTGTTTGAAGGTTTTCTGAGAGATGCTATCTTGGAGCACCTCAACAAAAATATGCAAATAACATCATATCAGCATGGCTTCATGAGGGATCGGTCATGACAAACTAATTTAATCCATTTTCTAATAAGTTCTAGACTTGACAGCGGCAAATCAATAGATGTATTTCTGGACTTCTCCAAAGAATTTGACACTGTACCGCATAAAAGGTTAGTATATAAAATGAGAATGCTTGGACTGCGAGAAAATGTCTATATGTGGGTAACTGGCTCAGTAATAGTAAACAGAGGGTGGTTATTAATGGTACACACTCAGATTCGGTCACTGTCACTAGTGGAATACCTCAGGGGTCAGTACTGGGCCCTATCCTCTTCAATATATTTAGTAATGATCTTGTAGAAGACTTGCACAGTAAATTATCAATTTTTGCAGATGACACTATACTGTGTGAAGTAATTGACACGGAAGAGGACAGTTTACTGCTACAGATGGATCTTGATAGATTGGAGGCTTGGGCAGAGAATTGGCAGATGAGGTTTAACACTGACAAATGTAAAGTTGTGCACATGGGAAGCAATAATGCAGGTCACCCATACATACTAAATGGTAAAACACTGGGTAACACTGACATGGAAAAGGACCTAGGAATTTTAGTGAACAGCAAACTAAGCTGCAAAAACCAGTGTCAGGCAGCTACTGCCAAGGCCAATAAGATAATGGGTTGCATCAAAAGGGGCATAGATGCCTGTGATTAGAACATAGTCCTACCACTTTAAAAATCACTGGTCAGACCACACATGGAGTACTGTGTACAGTTCTGGTCTCCTGTAAACAAGGCAGACATAGCAGAGCTGGAGAGGGTTCAGAGGAGGGCAACTAAATGAGGGAACTACAGTACCCTGAAAGATTATCAAAATGAGGGTTATTCACTTTAGAAAAAGATGACTGAGGGGATATTTATTACTATGTATAAAAATATCAGGGGCCAGTACAGAGATCTCTCCCATTACCTATTTATTCCCAGGACTGTAACTGTGACGAGGAGACATCCTCTGCGTCTGGAGGAAAGAAGGTTTATACACAAACATAGAAGAGGATTCTTTACGGTAAGAGCAGTGAGACTATGGAACTCTGTGCCTGAGGAGGTGGTGATGGTGAGTACAATAAAGGAATTCAAGAGGGGCCTGGATGTATTTCTGGAGTGTAATAAGCCTGATTGGAGTCAGGAAGAATTTTTTTTCGCCTTAAGTGGGGAAAATTGGCTTCTACCTCAAAGGTTTTTTTTTTTGCCTTCCTCTGGATCAACTTGCAGGATAACAGGCCGAACTGGATGGACAAATGTCTTTTTTCGGCCTTATATACTATGTTTCTATCTATTCTTATGACTCTCTGGTGTGCTATTCTATTAATTTATGAATTAATTACTAGCAGTCTGCAATGAAGGTCTACCTGGGTGTTACCAGTTGGGGGGGTGTCTATGCACATCTGACATTATCTAATCAGACATGAGTGAATAAATCAAGACGCATTAACTACTGACATGTTACCTTCTACATGCCTTGTCAAGTGGAACCACTGAAGTCAGGTTCTTGGCAGGTTGCTTGCCCCAAAATTTGTGAATATAGTCCTGCTCTATCCCCCTGTTTTGCCTCTTTATCCGCTTTCATTTTATGGTTAAATGTACAGCAATGGTGCATTCCTATATTTGTATTCAAGGAAAACTCTTGAAACTATACATAGGAATGTCCATTAGGCTCATTGGGTATACTCTAGTGTTACCCATGGTATGTTAGCAATCTGCCTTCTATATTTGGTGTTTACTTAGTCCCTGATACCAGTAGCAGCAGGTACCTGGCTAGATCCCCACAGAGGAACCAGCTGTGTAAGTTAATTTGCTGGAGAAGGTTTGTGACAAATTATAATTATTAACTGCTGAAACTTTACACAGGAGCAAGGATTTCCTACCAATTATTTTCCAGTTTCCTAGGTGGACTTTTTTTTCACCAATTACTTGTTCAGAAATGTTCTTGGTAGCTGCTTCCCTACTATTGGAATGCCGTTGAGGGATTGCCACTCTCTTAACATCTAATTAACTTAAATATGGCATTGCCTTCTTTCTAAAGTTTTCATGTACCACCATCTGAGCATATATAATCATGTTGACTTTACTGGGGTGGAGTTCTAACTAACAAAATGGAGTCACAGATAAATGAACAAAAGGTGAAGTTAATTATCCTTTAGTGAAGCATTTATATAGAATATTGCACTTTGTTCAGTTCATTTAATGAGGAGCCATTCTTTCAGCAGAAGTGCCAATAAAGATGTCAGGCAACAGTGACTCATGTCAGACAATTAATTTAGTTGAAGACAAAATAAGAACCTTCTACATCTACTTAAAAGTCCTGTTGATTCATCTGTAGTCTTCGGACTTAGGTTTCTGTGTGTTATAAATATATCCTTTCCCCATGTATGCCCCACTATACATTTTGGCAATTAATCCTATAACGCATTTTGCAATAAGAATAATAGCCAAACATGAAATGAATGTTATCATTTGGGTTAGAAAAGAGTTGATTACTTAAATCTAGTGACCTAAAAGACAAGTTGGACTTTAGTTTTTTTTATAAACTATTTTAGTAAATAAATGTATGTAATATGAGTAGCTATGAGCTGAACTATTGCTGGAAAAAAAAAAAGTTTCAAATTTTGCCCATCATTTTTTCACTTAACGCCCCATAATGAGAAAGTGGTGACAATGTTCAAAATCTTTGCTAATTTATTGAAAAGGAAAAAAAATCTAAATATTGCATTGACATAAGGATCCAGACCCTTTACTCAGTACTTAGTTGAAGCACCTTTGGCAGTGATTACAGCAGGGGCTAAGCTATAGGGGGTGCAGAGATAGCAGTCTCTACCGGGCCCAGAAGCCTGAGGGGGCCTAAAGACCCTTGTGCCACATAAGAAAACACCAGTATTATAGAAAGTACATGCTGGTCAAGTTACATCTATAGCTGAAGAGAATATATCAGGTCAAGAATTTAGCATGGGCTATGTGCTTCTCGGGCCACAAAACACTGAGAGAAGGGGGGCACAAGCTGAACTCTCGCACCAGGGCCAATTAGATTTTAGCTACGCTCCTGGATTACAGCCTCCAGTCTTTTTGGGTTTGATGCCACAAGTTTTGCATTTGGGGATTTTCTACCATTCTTCTCTGCAAATCCTCTAAAGTTCTGTCAGATTGGATGGGGACTGTCAGTTGACAGTCATTTACATCTCTCAAGAGGTGTTTGATTGGGTTCAAGTCAGGGCTCTGGTTGGGCGACTCAAGGACATTCATAGAGTTGTCACTTAGCCAGTCCTGTGTTGTATTATCTGTGTGCATTGTCTTGTTGGAGGGTAAACCGTCAGCCAAGTCTGAGGTCCACAGCACTCTGGAGCAGGTTTTCAATAGGAATATCTCTGTACTTTTCCCCATTTAGCTTTCTCTTAACTCTGACCAGTCCCAGCTGCTGAAAAACAACTCCACAGCACCAACATGCTTCATTGCAGGAATGGTATTGGGCAGTGCCTGGTTTCCTCCAAACATGACACTTAGTATTGAGGACAAAATTTCTTGGTTTCATCAGACCCCAAAATCTCATTTCTCACAGCCCGATAGTCCTTTCAGTGCTTTTTTGCAAAAATTCATGTGTCTGTTACTAATAGGAGACTTCTTTCTGGCCACTCTGCCATAAATTCAAGATTGTATGAATGCTGCAGTCATTGTTTACCTTCTGGATGTTTCTCCCACCTACACATAGGATCTTTGGAGCTCAGCCAGAGTGACCATAGGGTTCTTGGTCACATCTCCCTGCCCTTCTCCCTTGGTTACTTAGTTTGGTGGAGCGCCTGCTCTAAAACTAGTTCTGTTTGTTCCAGACTTATTCCATTTAAGAATTATGGAGACTACTGTGCTGCTGGGAACTTTCAATGCAGCAGATATTTTTTGTACCCTTCTGTGCCTCCACAATATCATGTCTCTGAGCTCATGGCTTGGTTTTTGCCATGATGTGAATTATCAGCTATGAGACTGTATATAGACAGTGGATTGTCTTTCCAAATCATGTCCACCAACTGTCTACGTATATAAGGTCTCACAGCTGATAATTCATATCAGAACAAAAACTAAGCCATACCACAGGTGGACTCAAGGTGTTGAAACATCTAAAAAATTATCAATAGAATGTCCATGCAAAACTTTAGTTTTTTTCTTTTTAATTTATTTGCAAACATTTCTGAAGATTGATGGGGGCGACTTGATTTTTAAATTTTTTTAGCACAAGCCCACAACAACATAATTTCAAAAAAAGCAAAAGGGTCTGAAGACTTTCCAAATGCAATGTAGTCATTCAATCTTCATCAGTTTTCTATTCATGGCACAAAATATCAGCTAAACCTCCCCAATTTGTCATGAAAGGCCAACAATCTAATGTGTTTGGGGACAACAGTACTGTCCACAATTTGAAAGAAGAATCGAGCATTCAGGATTTCAGCTTACCCCAGAAGTTAAACCACTGTCAGTAGTAGTATTTCCTTATTGAAATGAACATCTACTACAAATAAACATGCACATTGCCATATTTACATCCTGCAGGTTTTTATGTGTTTTTCTTAGGCAAAAGTGGATCCCATAGAGTAGAATTTGCGGTGTGATTTGGGCGTCTAATATGGGGTCTGTATGAATTTGAGGGATGATTTGGGGTCTGTATGAATTAGGCATCTGGTCTAAGGGCTTTTTTGAGGTATGAATAATTTCAAGGATGGTTTGGGGTCTAGTCTGTGCTCTGTATGAATCTGTGGTGTGATCTGGGGACTGTATTCATTTTGGGTTCAGGTATCAGTACCTGAATCTCCTGGGTCCTAATGCACAATCTGTAACAGGCCCACATCTACCATGTGACATTATTAATACAGGTGACTTCTTATACATAAAAAAGGGGGCTGCACACCCTGGCCAAAGATGCCTGCTCAGTAAATTCTGCAGTCTTCAGGAGAAATTGTCATGGTGGTCTGGATGGACTAAATAGAGAAGAAATGGAGAGTAAACAACTCAAAAAGTGGAGTAGTTATATTTGTTATGCACATGACTGCTTATTTCAAAATGGAATAAGGCATAACTACTGTTCATGCTGTTACCCTGGTAATTCTTATACTTATATATGTCAAAATTGCACCTGTTTAGAAAAAAATTCAAATACATATATATTGTATAATATATATATATATATATATATATATATATATATATATATATATACACACACACATACACAATATATAATTTTTTTTTCTTGATGCACCATACCACAGTATGTGGTTAGTGAGTCATGTTACAAACATCTCAATGAAAAAGTCACAAATGCAGTAAGTAAAAAAAAAAAGATAAATAGCACAGAGTGGAGAATGTCATATATAAATGTGGGCAATAAATATATATATGTAAATGGAACCTTTTGGAAAATGACATCAATGATTCACATCAAACTGTTACATAAAGGTTTCCCATGGTGAGACAGGCTCATTTTAGTCAACATTCTATTCGAGTTGAGAGTACTGTAATATCTACATGAACATAAAATGTTCATAGTGCAGTTTGGAGTATGCAATGTTTTGTTTTAATTAAATCTGTTGATTACTCACTATGTCTCACTATGAACTTAGAAGATATTTTACAAAGTTTAGGTTTATATTTAATAAAACATTGCAAGGATATCAGAGTGGTAACTAGGCGTTTCTGACCATTGGTCAAAGATTGCTAACCTAGGCCTGTATCAAAATAACAAGCAAGGAAGAATGGCTTGTTGGTACCCCTTCCCACCTCACCAAGCCCAAGCACCAAAGGCACATGTCCCATTAAACACAGTGTTGGACTGGCCCACTGAGGGACCACAAATAAAGAAAACTGATGGCACCAGTCCTCTCACCTGAATGTTCGCAATATGGAAATTGGCATCAACGATCCAACGGAATCATGGGGTGCAAGGCTCTAAAAGAATACAACCGATGAGCAGAGAGTAAAGATGAGCCGCACTCACCATTCGTAGAAGAAATGTCACTTTATTAATCGAATCTTCAGGGCTACAAAACCCAGGGCAAAAAATAGCATGGGTGGGGGGTATAACTCACATGGATGCAAAAAACACAGCGACGGCCGTTTCGCGGCGTCCCGCTTCCCCTGGCTGCTACCACTGAGGGACCTGGGGATCTTCCGGTGGTGCCTCCTCTTTTTAAAGAACCAAATGCAACTAAAATGACATCAATTGTTTTTGTAATACAGTATTAAATGTTTTTTTTGTGATTTCTTCATTGACACAATTATTCAACCCCTTAAAGACTACCACTCTTAAGAACAGAGGTTCATTCAAGTGTTT
This sequence comes from Bufotes viridis, assembly GCA_033119425.1. Taxonomy (NCBI): domain Eukaryota; kingdom Metazoa; phylum Chordata; class Amphibia; order Anura; family Bufonidae; genus Bufotes; species Bufotes viridis. Next base: position 265,337,502 of record CM065592.1, read on the forward strand.
TCGATCAGGTATTGAAAACACCTGTGGATGTCAAGGAGCAGCAATCAAGCATAATAAGCACCAATTAGGCAGATTTAAAATGACTGTGATACTCAGCTCCTTCTAGACATTTACTGGTGTGTTTACAAACATGGTGAAGTCAAGAGAATGGTCCAGGAAGACAAGAGAAGAGGTGATTTCTCTTCACAGGAAGGGCAATGGCTATAAGAAGACTGCAAAGATGTTAAACATACCAAGAGACCCTTGATTGAACCATAAACATACCAAGAGACACCATAGGAAAGATCATTCGCAATTCAAGGCAAAGGGCACTGTTGAAACGCTACCTGGTCGAGGCAGAAAGAAGATGCTGACTTCGACTGCTGTGCGCTACCTGAAGCGCAAAGTGGAGAAAAGTCCCCGTGTGACTGCTGAGGAACTAAAAAAAGATTTGTCAGATGCGGGTACTGAAGTTTCAGCTCAGACAATAAGGCGCACACTGCGTAATGAAGGCCTCCATGCCAGAACTCCCAGGTGGTGCGCTTGCTGTCTCCAAAGAATAAGAAGAGTCGACTGCAGTATGCCAAAAGTCATGTGGACAAACCACAAATGTTTTGGGATAGTGTTCTGTGGACTGATGAAACAAAATTAGAACTGTTTGGGCCCATGGATTAACGCTATGTTTGGAGGAGGAAGAACAAGGCCTATGAAGAAAAGAACACCTTGCCTACTGTGAAGCATGGCGGGGGGGTCAATCATGCTTTGGGGCTGTTTTGCTTCTACAGGTACAGGGAAGCTTCAGCGTGTGCAAAGTACCATGAATTCTCTTCAGTACCAGGAGATATTGGATGAAAATGTGATGCAGTCCGTCACAAACCTGAGGCTTGGATGACGTTGGACCTTACAACAGGACAGTGATCCCAAGCATACCTCCAAGTCCACTAGAGCATGGTTGCAGATTAAAGGCTGGAACATTTTGAAGTGGCCATCGCAGTCACCAGACTTAAATCCGATTCAGAACCTCTGGTGGGACTTAAAGAAAGCAGTTGCAGCGTGCAAGCCTAAGAATGTGACTGAACTGGAGGCTGTTGCCCATGAAGAATGGGTGAAGATACCCGTAGATCGCTGCAAGACACTTGTGTCAAGCTATGCTTCATGTTTAAAAGCTGTTATAACTAGAAAAGGATGTTGTACTAAGTACTAAGATTGAATGTCACTTGGGGGTTGAATAAAACTGATAATGATGTGAGCACAGAAAAGACATTTGTGGTTATTTCATTATAAATGTTATGTTATATTTGTCTGACTTACAAGTGCCTCTTTGATTTAATTGTAAACAAGATGACTGAAATGATCAAAATCAATGTCAAACTGGCCAAAACACTCAATTTCAGTGGGGGTTGAATAATTTTGAACACAACTGTGAGTCATTAAATGTAAGGCCTCATGCATATGACCGTGTGCCAGCCATGCCAGTGCTGCAGACCACAAATTCCGGTGCACAAAGCATGGGCACCGACCGTGTGCCCGCCATCTGCGGACATGGACCTATTCACTTAATAGGGTCCGCGATCAGCATCCGATGGTTAGCACTGCAAAAAAAGTAGTGCATGCACTACTTTTTGCGGTTTGAAGGCACGGACAGGAAACCCAAAGAAGCACTCCATAGTGCTTTTGTGGGCTTCTAATCTGTGCCCCTGTTCTGCACTGTACTGTATCTCTTCCAGATTGCAGACTCATGCAAGTAAATGGGTCCACATCTATAAGAAGGTGCACGCACAGGCCGTAATACAGGAGTGGGCCGCCTACGATCATATGTATGGGACCTAAATGTTTATTCTTTGATGGACTTTGTCTGATCAATGCTGTAGTCACTTGTATGGTCTACACTACAGCGTGAAACTACTCCCAGCATACTGTACCTTTTCAACTGTTTAGGACATACTGGGATCTATAGATTCCCACTATACAAACTCATGTGGCATGTGCTAACCGGACTATGCAAATGGTATCTGTCTGTTCTTCAGCTGGTTCTAATGAGCTTAGATCTGGTGTAGTACCTATGTAATGAGCTTGATTCTGTTGCTGTGTCTATGTACCGGTGATTGGTTCTGGTGTTGTTTTTATGTAATGAGTTAAGTGTTGCACCATTTATATGCTACTACTATATTTTAAATAATAGGTTAGCAAGCCCCTATTATGTAAGCCATGCCCTTCAAAAGGACAAACCCATTTTTACCACCACTCGCTGCAAGTACATCACCATGTGTAGGGCTCTCCCAGGTTGATACCTCTGCTTCTAAAGTAAACTAAGATATTCCATTCAACTCTTTTAATAATTGTTAAATGTCACCTGTCATAGGCATCCATTCAAAATATACATCCTGGGGCTTATAAACATACAGTCCCTGACCAAAGTCTTGTTGCTTGTGTACAAATTGACCTGAAGTGCCGCTAAAATATATTTCTAATCAAGATTTTGTTACAAGAAATGGGTCATTTTAATCCCAACAGCTTTTGTAATAATGTTTCAGTGCAAAACGAAACTGACAAAAAGTATTCTAATATTCACAGCTTGGTAAAGCCCATTGAGTCATTTTTTGCCAAGACATAAGTGTTGTCGCCTTGTCATATGAGCTTCACCTGTGACTAATAATGGATCAATTAGGTCTCAGGTGTGTATAAAAAGAACCCCAGTACACTAGACCTTCACATCAACTAGACCTCTGCAAACATGCCTAAGATTCACCCTGAGACTAAAGTGTTGATTATCAAGAGGCCAAAGACCAGATCCACTGCTGATGTGGCAGACACCTTCAATGTGTCTCAGCGTCAAGTTCAGAGGATAAAAAAAAGATTTGAAGAGACTGGAGACGTTTTTGACAAGCCCAGGTCAGGCAGACCCGCAAGACAACTGCTCGAGAGGACCGTTTGTTGGCTCGAAAATCCAAGGCCAGCCCATTTTCCACTGCAGCAGAGCTCCACAAGACCTGGTCACCTGAAGTCCCTGTGTCAACCAGAACAGTTTGTCGGATTCTATCTCGAAATGGCCTCCATGGTCGAATCAGTGCCCATAAGCCAGCACTAAACAAAAGACAATTGAAAAACTGTGTGGCATTTGCCAAGGCCCACAGCCTGCTAAAAGGATGGACGCTGGAAAAGTGGCAGAAGGTGGATTTTTCAGATGAATCTTCTGTTGAATTACACCACAGTTGCCGCAAATATTGCAGGAGACCTACTGGAGCCTGCATGGAGCCGAGATTTACCTAGAAAACAGTGAAGTTTGGTGGAGGCAATCATTGTCTGGGGTTACATCCAGTATGGGGGTGTGCGTGGGATCTGCAGGGTGGAAGGCAACATCAATAGTCTATAATACCAAGAAATCTTCGCTACCTCTTATATTCCCAATCCTAAAAAAGGCCAAATTCTGCAGCAGGATGGTGCTCCATCGCATACCTCCATCTCCACATCAAAGTGCCTTAAGGCGAAGAAGATCAAGATTCTCCAGGATTGGCCAGCCCAGTCACCAGACATGAACATCATTGAGCATTTGTGGGGTAGGATGAAAGAGAAAGCATGGAAGGCGAAACCAAAGAATATTGATGAACTCTGGGAGGCATGCAAGACTGTTTTCTTTGCTATTCCTGATGACTTCATCAATAAATTGTATGAATCCTTGCCAAACCGCATGGATGCTGTCCTTCAAGCTCATGGAAGTCCTACAAGATATTAAATTTGGATCTCACAGCACCACTACTTAATTTGCTGACAAATTTTTTGATTTGCAGTAAAGTTGTTCAATTTCTGTATAGGCGACAAAACTTTTGTCTTGCCAAAATTTGACCTTTCTGTCTTGATTAAATGATAAATCTTTTTTCAGTGAAACTAATTTATTTCAGTGCATTAAACATCATTTGGGAGGACTTTAGCTTTTCATATGAGCTATTTCTAACACCAATTGATTAATTAAAAGTCAGGTTAATAGTTTCTACAAAATAGAGAAGAGACAAGACTTTTGTCAGGGACTGTAATGTAAACAAAAGCCGATCTGCCCAGTAAATGCCAGTATTTACTGTATATTTAGGTGTGCATGTACAGTATTATTTTTATTACATTTGTGAGTTAGATGGAAGGTAGGCCCTCAGAATAAATTCCTCTAGTGGGTCCAATGTACCCCAGATTGACACTGACCAGACTTTCACTACTTCCCTTGTCCCAGCCTCATGTACTGTATATGTACTGAATATCAATGTATATCAGCAGACTAAAGTAAGAAATATTTTCTCTATTTTGTATCAAATGAGAGGCAAACAAACCAGTTCTTCTAATGGTTACATTTACTATTCTGTCTAATAGTTAACTTAGACTACTCAGCCTAAAAATGTGCCAGATTTATTTCAGCGACCTATGCTAGATGATGGATTCTTTAGACACTTCTGTCTAGCGTTTACTGCTTACTGGTTGGCTTTCTTTGTGTTGCATTTGTTGTTGCAGTTTAAGCCATGTTTCTTTTTTGCTCTAATTCATACCCCTTTCTCCCAAGTGACACCTCTCAGCACAGTGGATTAGTTGGTTTGTCACATTTGATTCATAAATGGGTCTAAAACTAGAAATGTCAAGATATTCAACAAATTGTGCCAAATTTTATGACCAAGTCTAGGTGCAATATACAGTAAATATGGATCTATGTGGTGGAGCACTGTAACGTATTGTCATTAAAGTATGATGGGGAACAGTGCTGGATTAAATAGCTATTCCCAACTCAGCCTTTCATGGCTGAGATCTGAATTACAGTAGCTAAGTAAGTGCCAGCCAGGGGTGGGCAGAATGGGCTGTGCACCGCTGTTTCTGTAACTCCTACAGCACTGAATGGGAGCTATGCAAGGTTTCCTATGTCTAAATAGCTACTTATACTGTATATACACAAGCAAGAATGACTGAAATATTGTTTTTATTTTCAGAACATTAAACACTTTACTATTGGTCTTATTGTGTTATGATTTTCTCCAGTGTTGAGCCCACCAGTAAAATTCGGTCTGGGGGCCTACTGTACAGTTACCTGCCAATATTAATACCTGCTCACACAGAGGCAGGCAGCAGCAAGATGTTACAAGATGATTGATTATGGGGGTCCCTACAGTGACTTCAAGAAGGTGGGTCCCAGGGGAAAGAGGATACTAACTGTCCTTCCAGAAGTCACCTCAGCCACCTAATGCATCTATTATAATAAACAGTAGTTTGATAAATAATCTACAGTTTTTAATAAGTACATAGGCTGGTTAAGATGCTGTATGCTGCATATCTATATGTAGTGTTGTCATTGTACTGTGCCATGTGTTATTTGTGCAGGGGGTTGGGGAGTAGGGGCCACTGGGGTTTTCACCTATTCGCCTATGTTCTTCTCCAAGCCTGATTTTATTCCTTAATCCCCAATGGGGGAGAGGTGGTCAACATTATCACATCCCAAACCACTCTCAAAGCACAGCTACAGTAAGCTTTAGCAGCAAGATCATTTGAACACATTGATTGATGAAAACCAACAGAATGAGCACAGTTGTCTCATCTCCATCATGACCTTCATTTCACAGAAACTGGTTCACAAATGTGATGTTTATAAATGTATTAATTTGTAATGAGGACGAAAAAATACATTTCAAAGATATATGCCACATGTATCTTATACAACTTAAATTATGGGACCAACCTAGCCAGGGTTTTGAGAGAGTGGAAAAAGGCCTCAAACATGGTAGAATACATCTTCCAGAAAAACTATTTAGGTTGTATACATTAATAATCAATTATACTTTATTATTAATAATTGTGATGTATCTCAAGCCACCCATACACCAGTACTGTGCTACTGAGGAGCTGATGTAGATTTCAGGTATAATTTACACCAGTTTCCTAGCATAACTTATAATGTACTAAGTCAGCATGGCCTGGCCCCACCCTACCCTTGCCCCAAAAACATCATATATTTTTATACAGCTTTTTGATGGCAGATAGCATAGGGAACTTAATAGTTATGGGCCATAGAGTTAGCCAGTAGGAGCATTTGATAACTGGACAGACTCGGGTTCCAGGACTGGGTTTATACCCTAATACCCCCTTTCTTAGTAGCAGCAGGCCCAGAGAGTTTCAGGTAGAAATCAAGCCACTAGCATGTGCACATAGAATTACAGATTAGCAACCAGACCTGGCTAGACCTAAGCTTTTTGTCACATTACAAAAAGCTTCGGTGATATCAATGTCTATAGGTAATGCTAAATACAGTAGCTGGAACATCACTTCCAAATCGGTGCAATCACATGAGTAGCTTAGACTCTAACCTAAACTCTTAACCACTAGAGATTGAGCATCAATTTTATTGGCAAGAGATTTTCGTGTTACTTTATAGAGGAAAATGTAGCTTGGAAATCGCTCTGAAATTCGGCACAAAATAAAAAATCACAACCTAGTCACTTGTCTACTGCAATTTTATCTCTAGTGATTAAATCTCTCTATGATTAGGCCTCATTCCCACGAGCGAGTTTTCCGCGTGGGTGCAATGTGAACGCATAGCACACGCACTGAATCCTGACCCATTAATTTCAATGGGTCTGTGTACATGAGGGTTGTTTTTCACACATCACTTCTGCGTTGCGTAAAAATCGGTGCATGTTCTATATTCTGCGTTTTTCACGCAACCCTGGCCCCATAGAAATGAATGGGGCTGGGTGAAAAACGCATTGCATCCGCAAGCAAGTGCGGATGCAATGCGTTTTTCACTGATGGTTGCTAGGAGATGTTGTTTGTAAACCTTCAGTTTTTATCACGCGCGTGAAAAACGCATCAAAATGCATTGCACCCGCGCGGAAAAAACTGAACGCAATCACAGACAAAACTGATTAAACTTGCTTGCAAACTGGTGCGAGTTTCACTAAACACATCCGGAGCCAATCCGTCACGCTCGTGTGAAAGAGGCCTTACTCACTTGGCTAGATGACATTTTCAAGCTACTCAGGGCATTCCCTATAAACAGTGATTTCACTGCAATTTTATGTATGCGACAGAAAAATAATGTCTAAGTGTAGAGGTAGTGTATAGGCTGCAGTGCGGCCGGCTGCATGCTTTAGGTTATGTCCAAAAAGTTTTCTTTTATGGCCAAATGTTTTCACTGATATGTCTGTGGTTCCACTCTGATTCACTATTTTATAGCTTCAGAGAATTGTGGTTCTTTCTTATTTGTAATATTCAAAGAATAAGATAAGGTCTGCAATTAAGCAAATTGATTTTCTACTAGCTTTATTTCAATGATCTTACAAATATGACATTTTGATACCATTGAAACTGCAAGTAATTGCCTGCTGTGCTGCAATTAAGCTCCAAGTCAATACTGTTCAGACTTAGCTAAGTGGATTATATTGATAACTTGCTAACCAAGAATATTGAAAGACATGACGCCAACACCTGCTTAAAGACACACAAGACCAGAGTTGCCCACAGCCACCTTTATCCTGGGGAATCAACTTGCATATTTAATAAAGAATAATGTGAGACTGGACTACTGTATGATGACCAGACTGTCTGCTGTTCTTGGGAACAAGGAAAGCATGGCTGAAACCTGTGGAACGCAGGACATAAAGTTGGTCTTCTGATGGATTACAGATACAGCCAGTGCCTGCTGGGCAACTGGTGCATTTCCCTGAAACGGAAATAGGCTCAGAGTTAACAGTAATGACATAGTATTGAGAAACTGTTATTTAAGCAATCTCAGACATGTCTCTAATATTTTGTGAAAGGTTTGCCAAGGGTGGACCTTAAGAACAACATCAAGCAGTCATTTTTCTAGATATTAAGCTGTAATAAAGAGCAAACGTGCTAAAAGAATGTTATCATTGCAAATTTTTTGTACCGTATTCAGTATCCAACATTTATAAAGTAGAATAATAAACGTCATCAGAAAAGGAAAACTTTCAACTTGGACCCATAGTTCAGCCAAGGTGGTTGGTGGCTGCTATACATGAGAGATCCATCGTCCCAGACATTCTTAATGGGGAAGAGATCTAATGACAGAGCAGGCCAGTGGAGCTACTGGAGACACTAAACTGCACATTGTGAAGCATGGTCTGTATACAGTATATTAACTTATCTCCTCTTGTTCTAAAACATGATGCCTTCAGAACTGACTGAATTCCTAGTAAGCCCTACCTTCTAATAGGCATACATTACATCAGCCCTCTAATGGGCATACTGTTTGGCCCCTGGCTGACATAGCATCCTTGCACATGCATTTTGGGGTGCAGACGGAAAGAGAAGGAGCTCCCTCCCCCTGTAACCACTTAGATGCCCATTCCAGGTCCAGCACTGATTGTGGCATCTAGGGGATTAAACAACCAGGATCAGAGTAATCTCCAACCCAATTAAAGCAGGGTGACAGGAGTATGATACAGCTGCAAGTGATAATGCAGGCATACCTTCTAAGCAAGCAGCATAACTGCACTGGGGACTATTGTACTTTCTTTCCCAAAAAATTACTTGCCTTCCCCTGCAACTCTTGGGCCAGTATTTTGTATGGACCTGTAGGTAGCAGGAATAATCACATTTACAATTTACCTATATCAATGATCCAGATTATTCCCTGATGCATATTATACAAATACCAGACAGGTCTTTTTTTACGTGGTTAGTACTTTACATCAGTATTTGTAAACCAGAATCAAAAGTGGAACCTACAGGCAAAAAGTACAATAGAAATATTTGTGCCTCTTTTGCGTTTTTTGATCCACTCCTGGTTTTGGGTTACAAATGATGAAAAAATACCCTGTGAAAGTGGCCATACTGTATATACATAAAACTGGCTACATATGCAGTTATCAGGTGGGTTGATGATCATGACTGCAGGGAAGGCTACGTATACATCCGTGGATGTAATTCTGGTATTCAGTTTTCATGCCAGAAACCCAGTGGACCCTATTATAGTGAATGGGATTAGTGTTGAGCGAGCATGCTCGGCTGAACACCAGAGTTTCCTCTTCGCAAGTTTGTTGGCTGCTACGCAGCCAATAAAAGTACAGGTCAGTGCTGCCACTCACTGTAATGCTGTAGCCATGTTGGTTATCGGTATTACAGTGATTGGCTGTCCGGAACGCGTCATCGGGTGCTATAAAGCACCCGATGATACGTGGTTCGGCTCAGTCTTAGTCAGGGAGAAGGGACAGATAGTGTACGGAATTGAATTTAGTTTTTTTGTTAATCTGGGTTGGTGTTAGAGACCCAAAAGTCCTTTTAAGGACTATTGTTGTGTCTAGCAACAATATATATTTTTAGCGCAACCTGCGCTAAATTGCATGTAATTGTTAGAGACCTAAAAGTCCTTTTAAGGAGTATTGTTGTATCTGACAGCAATATATATTTTTAGCGTAACCTGCGCTAAATAGCATGCAATTCTTTACCCGCTGAAGACACCAACATTATCTGTGCTACATCTCCTGTGTAACGTGTGCGCAGCCTAAAAATATCTGTGGCATCCAGTGTACTTTTTCCATAGACGGTGTCTGCTGCGGACAGTGACATTAACTGCGCTACATCTCCTGCATAACGTTTGCGCATGCTAAAAATATCTGTGATATCCAGTGTACTTTTTCCGTAGACGGTGTACGCTGCGGAGAGTGACATTACCTGTGGTACCTCTCCTGAATAAAATTTCCACATCCCAAATATCAGTGACATTGACTGTAATTTTTACTTAGTTGCTGGTGACAGCAGCGCCATTCCCTGTGGTACCTCTCCTGTAGAACGTTTCTGCATCCCAAATATCTGTGACATTAACTGTAATTTTTTCTTAGCCGCTGTTGACAGCAGCGCCATTACCTGTGGTATTTTGTGCGTATTCTTGTCAGTCTGTAAAGTTGCCGTACTACTCGGACATCATTCCCAGCAGCGTCCTGGGAGTCTAAGATGCATCCAGACATCCTCCCCATGCTGTTCACGAACCATTTCAGTGGTGTTTCCATCAATTTCTGACCTTTTCATATGAACTAGACACCCTCCCCTCTTCAGAGCAGGGGGTGCTTGGTTTAATGCTTGGGTTCTCCCTTTGACTTCCATTGTGCTCGGTAGAGCACCCGAGTATCCCAAGGTGTTATACTCAAGCACTTTGGTGTTCGATCAACACTAAAAGGGTTCCATCAGTAATGGGAAGTGTGTGGCATATGCCAGATATGGCAATTATGGTATCTATTCTTATGCTAGAACAGAATACTGAAATTACAACTGCAGAAGTGGACGTATCCTATTTCTGAAAAGCTGTGAGTTAAGTTTTAAAGAAAGAGGGTTTTACTGTCTATAGCAACCACCACTCATTTTCTAACAGACACTGGTAAAATGGAACACAAACTCTTTTTGTGTGTTATGCAACAAGACTAATTTACATGTCATCATAGGTAAGTATTAAGTAAACTGCAGTTACTGATTAAAAACTGAATAACATGGCAAAAACATAATGTAAAGTAATCATCCGTAGATTTGCTGAGAAGTTCAGTCTAGTTATTTTACAACCTTGCTTCAATCCTCTTACAAATCACAGGACAAATAGTACAAAGTCCTAATACAAGGCTTCAATTGTGGGACCAAAGGCCAGTTTAAGAGACTGGCAAACACAGTCTAGTAAGCTATCCTCATAACAGGCAGAACAAAGGGGCAAGCACTACTGACTCCTGCTTCTTCTACACAGATAACCATGGGACACATAATATCTGTGTTTGTCAGGGAGCTGCCTATTACATACATTTTTGGTGGGATTTTTCTACCTGTTGCGTTGCTGCTGCTTTGCCTTATTTCATACCTCAGGATAAAACTTGAGGAAGGTAAGTAACTGGGAAAGTTTACAATAGTCCTAGATAACCAATGAAAAGAAATATAGGAATAAATGCTCATGTAGCCACTTTTAGTATATATTTTGTCTATTGTGAGAAATGTTTTAAGGCGACTGTCACCTAGATTCTGTTGACCTCCTTGAGAGAGGCATGAAAACATTACAGGTCTGCTGAACTAACCTTTGTGAATTTACGTGTAAAAAGTTTATACTTTTGGTGAGCTCACACTTTATTAGTTGCAGCGATTGACGAGTCTGACGTCTGCGTATTTATGAATCCATCAGTACACAGTAGGACCACAACTTCTACCACCTCAACGCTGATCACATCATTGTTATGTCCAGGGTTTCAGTTGGACAAGGCAACCAGAAAATGTGCACAGTGAGGGAATATGTTGTAGTCTGTACTTACATGTCGATGTTGCCATTTGTTACTTATTCCTACTTGTATACTTACATAGTTACATTTAATACGGTTGAAAAAAAACATAAACCAACAAGTAATTAGGCATGAATTCCGCAAATGAGGTTCAATGCGGATAAATGTAAAGTTATGCATCTCGGTAGTAATGCATCATACTGTATGTCCTAGGGGATGTAACACGGGGAGGAGTCACTTATAGAGAAGGATTTGGGTGTGCTTGTAGATCATAGATTAAATAACAGCATACAATGTCAATCAGCTGCTTCTAAGGCTACCAGCATATTGTCATACATTAAACGAGGCATAGACTCGCGGGGCAGGCATGTAATACTACCACTTTATAAAGCGTTAGGTGTGGCCTCATCAGGAACATGCAGTTCAGTTCTGAGCACCAGTCCATAGAAAGGATGTTTTGGAACTGGAAAAAGTACAGAGGAGAGCGACTAAACTGATAAGGGGCATGGAGGGTCTTAGTTATGATGAAAGATTAAAATAAATAAATGTATTTAGTCTAGAGAAGAGACATCTAAGGGGGACATGATTAACCTATACAAATATATAGATGGGCCATACAAAAAATACCCTCAAAAGACAAGGGGCACTGCCTTCAACTGGAGAAGAAAAAGTTCAGTCTCCAGAAGCGTCAAAGCTTCTTTACTGTAAGAACTGTGAATCTGTGGAATAGACTTCCTCAGGACGTGGTCACAGCAGGAACAGTGGACAGGGTTTAGAATTCTTAAACATAAATGACATAAATGTTTATGAAAATGTGTAGAAATCTGAGTCTCACTTCCTTTCAGGGATTCGTGTTCCCACCTATCCCTTGGTGGAACTTGATGGACTTATGTTTTTTTCTCAACCATATTAACTACAGTATGTAACTATGTAAGTTTAACCAAGTATGTGATTATTCTGTATGGTGAAAATTTTCAGCTTTCTTGTTTGAATTCATGTACTGTAGTATTGAATTGTATTGTACAATATACAGTATATCCTGACTGTAATGTAATAACAGGAAACTACCTTTCTGTGTTGGTATTGATCTATATTGTGACAACTCGGGAGTCTCTTAGCTCATGGGATTCTTGTCTTCTTGGTCTAGACCAGGCATGCTCAACTTGCGGCCCTCCGACTATTGCAAAACTACAACTCCCATCATTCCCGGACAGCCTACAGCTATCAGCCTACAGAAGGGCATGGTGGGAGTTGTAGTTTTACAAGAGCTAGAGAGCCGCAGGTTAAGCATCCCTGGTCTAGACATTTGGCCCACTTTAAGAAAATGTCACTTCAGCATGGATGGGGTACAACTGGCCTCAGTTTTATTTTCTCTCGTCACAGCAAGACAGTGTGCATTCCCAACACAGGATACTAAATAAACCCTGGGCTGTCTAGCCACTACCTACACATCAGTTTGTCCCTCACTAAGAGGGCCTAGGTCTACCTCCCAGTTCCCCAAAACACAAGTCACAGTTCTTACCAACTATATCATAAGTATGATCTGCAGGGGAGCAACATTTCTACTGCATACACATATTTATCATTGTTGCACTCCAGGTTACTGCGGACAACTGCTAACTGTAGATATTTTCCCCAATTTTTCTGGCTCATTACTGGGCAGTTCATTAGTCACTCAGGCCACAGTCACCAGTACACACAGCTCACTGACTTCTCCATCAACCAAGAGGTTATGTGTGTTCACTGGGGTTTCATTCACACTATCATGATCCTCTACATCCAACAGCATATCACTGCTTGACTCATGGTGTTCTACGCCACACACCTCACCCAAGGTCCACTCTTGTACATAGTTAGAATCAACACACTTCTAACACCTGCTACATATGGAGTCACTTGATCAGGGGCCTACAAAGATGTCACAGGTCCTTTACACCCTTCCAGCATATGGTCACCACCAGATATATTTGCTTCACACATCAAGCTTATAGGCTTGACACTCATTACTTCAGGTACTTGGTGGTTATCCACAGGGACAGTAAATGTCGGGTTGCCACTATCAACCACATTAGTTTCACAGGAATCTGCCGTGACAACCTCTCTTTCTAAGTTGTCATCAGACACAGCATATGCATCACTTACATCACTTTTGTGATTATCAACCATAACCTCTAGGGGTACACTTAAAGGAGTTGTCCACTTTTTTCTGTTGATAACCCTATCCTCAGGAGAAGTCATTAATATCAGATCGGCAGTGGGGGAAGCGACTTCCAGCACCCACACCACGAGCTGTTTGAAGAGAAGGCCGCGCTTGTATGAAGTTGCCTTCACTGCTCTGTTTACGTGCTCACTGTGGCAACTGCAGTGGTGAGCAGTGTAATTACAACAATGGTGTCCCGATTCACTTCTATGGGGTGGCTCCTGTCTGTTCAAATGAATAGGACGGGGCCGTTCTATAGTAGTGCATGGGGATGTCATAATTGTAATTACACCAGCTAAACAGAGAAGAGAACACAGCACTCATACGAGCACTGCTTTTCTTCAAACAGCTGATTAGTAGAGGTATCGGGAGTCGGCCCCTGCCGATCTAATATTGATGACCTATCCTGAGGATAGGCCATCAATAGAAAAAAGTAGACAACAACTTTAAATTAATACCCTCATTTATCAATTTTTCAGTAACCACTTCAACTGCGAACATTTTTTCAGCCTCAGGTTCTTGGAGTAGCCTATGTTTTATTTTTTTGTGACCCTACAGTTGTCAAGCCATGCCCACATGCATCAACCAATGGCTGCACACTCTTAGTTTCCAGCCACACCATGGGATTGCACTCTTATGCCTCCCCATAAACAGGTTAGCTTAGGATCTCTGAATTCAGCCATGCCAAAGTTACCTCTGGCAGACCAATTTCAGCAATGACTTTCTTAACATCTCCTGTAAAGACACCTGTAAGTGAGAAATCTCAGCTGCTTTTCCTGCCAGCTCACACACTGCATTCACCTGCTTAGGTTGTGTGACATCAGGTCCTTTTACACAAACAATTGCCTGCTCATCCGCAGAGATGGGACTGCATTTACATGGAGCAATCACTTCCGCTGTATGGAAAATAATTGTTCCTTGGCAGTGGATCACAGTTTACACAGGACAAAAGACTGCAGAGAAACAATGAGGGAGATTTATCAAACTGGTGTAAAGAAAAACTGGCTTAGTCGCCTAAAGCGACCAATCAGATTATACCTTTGGAAAATGAATGGTGGAATCTGATGGGTTACTATGGATATCTAAGCAAAATTTCCTTTACACAAGTTTAATATATCTCCACCCATGATTTTTGGTGCTGGCTGAAGAAGACGATCACCTAATGGCTCATTGGCTAATCGCCGGCACTTTTCACACAGACCAAATAAGGGGAACAAGTGTTTACAAATGCTCATTCCCTACATTTAGCATGTAGTCCACAACATTACATTTTTCTGTGTCATCACAGAACTGTTGTATGTCCTTTTCATCAGACAGTATTGCATTTAACCCATTGTTATCATAGACTTTACATTACTGTCCATACTGCACAGTCTTCACAGAAACTAGAATGGTCTCACCACTCTCTGGACTTTTATCCTTGCACTTCAGCATCTCTGAACACAATTTCAATTGTTTACTATTCAGACAGTGAGATTTCGCCCCCATAAACACAGACTTTTGTCTGCGAGCCTCTGGGCTTTTCCCTTTGACGCAGCTGAAGAGCACATTTTGGAGGCTTTGACCAGGAACAGCCATTAGCAGGATTCTGGATATGATCCCACAACTATCAGAAATACAAGTTTTGTGTCTCTCTATAGACTTTAAAAACAGGGTCAAAGGATATCAGAACAGTCTCATCTACTAAAAAAATTCCTCTTTACAAACAGCAATATGTCCGGTTGTGCCATTGAGACTTCTTGGCAATGATCCAGATTGACCATTAGTAGTCCACCCTTCAATAACCTGCAGGTCTTCCTCTGCAATTCTTCTGGCTTCTTGACCAGAGGACAATCATGTGCACCCCTTTCAACTTCATGCACCTCCAACAGTGCTCTCTGTTGCATGACAGCTACCTGCTGTTGGGGTTGGCCGCTCCTAGCGAAGGCATCATGGTTTTTCTGGACATAATTGGTTTCCTGGGCACCAAACATTTCCCATGACCCCAATCAGTTGCCCTTGGCAATGGCACCCTCCATATTTTCCTCTGGAACTCTAGTCAGGAAAACACTTTGGACCTGGACATAGCATTCACTTGGCTCGGCAATCTCCTCCATTGCTTCTTTATGCATCTGAAATCTAAAACTTGCTGGTGTTGCCACTCTAACTGCTCTAACAGGTATCTTTTGTTAGCATCATTTTGCCTGGCAGTTGATTCCTGTACTTCAGCTATAAGCTGCACTATTTGTTTGAGAAGGTTCTTGACTAGAGCCAGGGCAACATACGTATTTCTATGGTAGTCCTTCTAACAGCAAATGAGTCCACTTGACAGCAGAGAACATAGGCTTCAGGTATACCACTTTCACGTCTGTTTGATCTTTTGCAGTCCACAAATTGTGGATCCGCGAAACACTGATACTGGCCGTGTGCATTCCACATTTTGTGGAAAGGAAGGGCCAGCCCCTAATAGAATAGTCCTATCCTTGTCTGTAATGCAGACAATAATAGGACATGTTCTATTTTTTGTGGAACGCCCATGGGGACATAAAAACACGGATTTCACACGGAGGCATTTCAGTTTTTTGTGGCCTCATAGAAGTGAATGGTTCAGCATACGGGATGCAAAAAAAAAACAAAACACAGAACTGACAGAAAAAAAAATACGTTCATGTGCTTGAGCCTTAAGAGACAGAGTATTGAATTAGCATGAGTTTCTCTATATCAGCAGAGGCAGAAGGCAAACTGGGCATGTGGCCCTTTACATTTTGAAGAATCAGACTTCTTGGAAAACACAGGTGTAAAGGGGAATATTAATTACCAATATTAAGCGAATATCAGTAATTAATATTCATAAATAAGCTGAAACCATCTATAGATAGTCACGCCTATTTATGTCCTTAACAACACACTTCTATTGCCTAGCACGTCACCAAGTCGCTTACACTACTATCTGCATGCGCCTAACTCACTACGCTAAACGGTAACAAATACACGCTACACACGACTACTAAAACCACGGTATTTATTAACACTGACGCACACAGATATATACTAAATAACACAACACTACAAATACAATACTAACTACACTACACAATCCCAAATTCCTCCCAACACTCTAGCTAATACAGATCACATACATTTACACTTTTGACCGCCCAACCCGCCTGGCGCTATACTGTCCCTAGGAGAGGTATACACAATACCACCAACTGACACTGCCCTTGAAGGGGTTAAAGGTCCAGTCAAGGAGCAAATGTGACTGGCCCAGTAATCAGGTGTTAAGGATAGGGGTTAATGGAACCCTCTAAGTGTCCAAAAGAGGGTAAATGAATAGGGGCAATGGGGTGAGGAAGGGGTTAATGGTTGGGGTAAGGGACGGCTTGAGGGGCAGTGTAAGGGTACTAGGGGATAACACAGGGGTACGTTGGTGGGGTAGTGGGTAATGAAAGGGTTAATGTATGGTGGGCAGATCGTTGGTGGGGTAGTGGGTATATGGGTAAAAAGGGGTTAATATGCGTTGGTGGGGTAGTGGCTGGGTAAGGGTTAATGTATGGTGGGCGGATCGTTGGTGGGGTAGTGGGTATATGGGTAAAAAGGGGTTAATATGCGTTGGTGGGGTAGTGGCTGGGTAAGGGTTAATGGCGTTGGTGGTATAGTGGGGGGGTTGATACTTATGCCGTTATTAAGCTCGTTGTCCAGGGGATGCTCGTCGTCCAGGGGATGATTCTTGTGGGGCGGCTGGCTCCTTTCTGCCCAGTGCAGGGCCTGCCGGACTTATATGTCCGGCAGCCCGCACTGCCCACACAGTGGCGCGCGCGCACCACTGTGAGGGACACGTGGGCGGCGCGGTGAAATGACGTCACCGCGCCTGCCCGCTTCCCTGCACGCGCGCAGCGCAGCGCGCGGGCTGACAGGCGGGAGATCCTTTGATCTCCCGCCTGTCTCTCCTGCATTCCGGGCAGCGCGATAGTAATCGCGCTGCCGGAATGCGCATAATAGAGGGAGGGGAGGTATCTCCCCTTCTCTCTATTATGTATAATTACCTGCAGCTGTGCTGTAGATAATTATAACAAAAGGACTTGAATTCTATTAGAATTCAGCCTTTTGTTCACACCAGGATGATCGGACCTTGTCCGGTCATCCTGGTGCCTCTAACCAGATTACATCAATGTGAATGCTTGGGGCACATTCACATTGATGTAACTGGTCTAAGGTCACAGAAGGGACATCTAAAAGGGGGCCTATGGATAATGGGGAATATATATATTATATGATAATTTAAGGGGGCATTTAGAGGGACACATGCCCATATTCCCACAGGGGCAGCAGTGAGCCCCTGGGGAATAACAAAGGCAGATGTGCGCAGATGTTGGGCACATCTGCGCACATTGCTTATTAGTGGCTTAGTTATGTCTAATATATATGCATGCCTGCCGGGGCATGCATATATATATATATTCACGCCACCCTTCCTCAACAACAGGGATCTTATCAAACTGGTGTAAAATAGAACTGGCTTAGTTTCCTATAGCAACCAATCAGATTTCTCCTTTCAGCTTCTCTGGAAAATTAAAAGATGGAATCTGATTGGTTGGCAAGGGCAACTAAGGCCCCTTGCAGACGAGCGAGTGTCTCGCAGCGAAGCACCCAGCCTAAACTCCCAGCATTTCGGGGTCACATTGCATTATATTGATTTATGATGCTATGTAACCCTTACAGTTCTGCGATGTATTGGATAACACTGACAGCCTTATGCCAGTGCCATCTAATACATTCCAGATCTGTAAGGGTTACATACCATCATAAATCAATTTAATGCTACGTTACCCTGGCAGTGCTGGAAGTTCAGGCCGGGTGCCTCAGTGCGAGTCCGCAGGGAGACACTCTCTCTTCTGCAAGAGGCCTAAGCCAGCTCTACTTTACACCAGTTTAGTAAATGTGCCCCACAATCTTTCAAGTATGGCTTCCAACCCTTTAGATTCGACCACAGCAAACCACTTAGCATTTTGGTTGCTATGCCCCTGGTTCACACCATAACACTGGGTTCAGACCTGAGCGTTTTGAAGCCTAGCGTTTTCTGAGCGTTCAAGACGGGCGTTAACGCGCGTTTTTTTCAAGCGTTTTGGTAAAGTGTAGGTGCGTTTGACGCGCGTTTATGTGATTGACTGCATAGTTGGCCAATGACCAAACAGCCCTCGCTATATATAGTTTGGCCAATCTGAGTGCTTTAGAGGTGTGAAATTCCATGGTGGCTGATCCAGCATGTTGCAAACTTTGAAAAACGCGCGTCCATAGGCGCATTTTACGCTGCACAAACGCCCGAACAACCCGCGTATCACGTTTTCCATTGCAGTATATTGGCACCAAACGCCCGAATTAACGCGAACATACTTGCTTATGCGTCGGACGTTTTTAGGCGCATTCGAACGCGCATAAAAACGCGCAAGTGTGAACCACCCCCATTGGAATGCATGGTTCCTGTACTGTTGTGCGTTTTTTTGCGCGTTCGAACGCGGCGTTTTACGCGAAAGTGTGAACTGAGTGTAAGTGTGGTGCTGCCTGTGTCTTTTCCAGACTGGGAGCCCATCTGGAAGAGCTTAGCCCAGCTGTATGTTGTTATTCTACATACAGCTGATAGCAACTTCAGCTCGGGGTGGAGGAAAAACTCAAAGTGAAAGTAACGAGAGGATGGACGAGACTGTTGTGTGGCTGTCGTAATGTAGCAGAGCACGTACAAGTGCTGTAGCTCATTAGTCACACCACCACCCATCCATCCCCATGTTATTAGCTGTGTGTAGTTCATGATAAGCAGAACAGTGAGGAGACCTGAGACAGCTTGTTAGCTCACTGCTCCGAAGAAACCTGTTCTGCTGTGTTATTAGGATGGGTTTTGTGTGTACTTATAGGGCAGCGGCCATTTTATTTCCCCTGATGATTGCCCCCTAGAGAAAACAAGCCATTATAAATAATAAAAGCTAATTGGGAATGTGTTAAAAGTGTAATATTTAGATATTCTCTGTAATTTTATTTTATTAATTCCCGGAGAACTCCTTTAATGTGCTGGATAAACTATGAATTCACTTGATGAACAAGCATTTTTTTCAATCATCAGGTGATCGCCAGCACATTCACAAGGGCCTTTTATCAGTAATGAACATTCATAGTGAAGTTTGTTCCCAATAATTGGCCCAACAATTGTGCAGTGTAAATCCGCCATTACTGAACTTAGGCTACTATCACGCTTGCGGCAGAGGGATCCAGCAATCTGTGTCAAAACAGACAGCATTTGTAGACGGATCCGGATGTGGATCCATTTCACAGATGCATTGCAAGAACAGATCCGTCTCTCCAGTTGTCACCCGGAGAAACGGATCAGTTATGTATTTTCTTCACATTTGTAAAGGTCTGCACATGCGCAGACCGGAAGAACAAATCAGTCAATGCGGTATTTTTAATCCCGGATCCGGCACTGATACATTCTTATGGAAATTAGGTGTTCCGGCATTTTAGACAGAGATAAAACCGCAGCATGCTGCAGTATTTTCTCAGTCCAGAACGCCATACAGTGACTGAACTGAAGACATCCTGAACGGATTTCTCTCCATTCAGAATGCATTAGGAGAAAACTGAAGCGTTTTTTCCCGGTATTGAGCCTCGACTACGGAACTCCGGAAAACAAAAACACTAGTGTGAAAGTACCCTTAATCAGATAGTATTGTACACAAAGAAGACACAATTTGTCAGTTTCATTTTGCTGGGCAACACTCTGCACTTGAAATCACACTCTTCTGTACTACAACCACAATCAGTAATTACACTGCCATGGTTACAAATGGCCTATTCATGCAAGTTTACCCAAGTACTCTATGTCTAATTATAGAAACTCTTAGCCTGATTAATCTCTTCAAACCTTAAAAAAAAAAAAAAAAAGGAAACATCTGTCTGCAAAATTCTACGGTGCTTGAAAATAATATTGTTTAGGTTCAGTTCACACCATCAATATTGATTTCCGTTATTCTGCTCCATTAAGGAGCAGGACAATGAAAGTAACAAAAGTGCCAGATTCTCTGGATCTTTGAGGCCTACTATGGTATCAGAGACTGGGCCCACTAGTGCAGCGTTTCCCAAACAGTGTGCCTCCAGCTGTTGCAAAACTACAACTCCCAGCATGCCCGGACAGCCTTTGGCTGGTTGGGAAACACTGCACTAGTGAACCAGTTCGACCAAAGATAGATATAATGAGATCCACTTTATTATAGACTCCAAGATGTCACTTAGCTAATAGCTGATCCTTTCAGACTGCATCCACACGATACAATGGGTGGGAGGTGTTCAGTCTGGGAAACAGTAAAAGGGGCTTTCAACAGTATACAAGACAAAAGATTAACGCATGCATATGCCAATGAGCACATGACCTAAGAGCATTCCATGACATCCCAATGATGGCCCTTGCTTATAACACACAATACTGTTTGGGCTGCTTATTACTTTGCAAGGGACGACCTGCGTAGGTAGGTAGATAAATAAAAAATAATAAAATGTCTGGTAAACATCACAGTGAAAAATGAAAGACCCATGCGTCATTTGTGAGCGAGCAGTAGTAGTGCAAACAGCAATAGCTGGACCGTTTTCTCCGCACTTTCTGCCTGTAGTAGTAGCAGTAGGCTTCCCTCGCATCTGGTAGGTGCCAGGTTATTATTGAGGACAAAGAAGATGACATTGTGGAGTGGATGGCTCACTCATCACAGCAGGATCATGTTGATGTCACCTCTGAGTCTATGCCTTTAAGCCAGGGGTTAGCGAATTCCTCCTGCTCCTTTTACTTGTGTCATCTCTGTCTTCACTGCAATCTCCTAGTGAGGTGCCTTGTTTTTTCCTAAAAAGTGGCAACAAAACCTTAAGTGCTATGGGAAGATGCTCACCCATAGTCTTTCTGTTTATGACTTGTGACAAAATGTCAGCATTTGGACTGCCATGAGGAGGTGGTTTAGGCGGAGGCAGGGGATTCAATGCATAGCTGTGTTGGTGGTAGTAGTAGTAGTGGAAATTCAGGAAAAAAAAACAACGTTGTGTAACTACTGGATTTTATATGCATGAAGTAATAAAGGTTGTTGGAATATCTTTTGGAAGCTGGACTCGCTCTTCAAATTTTTTTGTAATAGTGGAAATTGTAGCCATGGTGGTAGTGGCAGTGGTAGCCAGTGGAACCTAGGCCAAATACAGAGGAGGTAATCGGGAGGGGGGGGGGGGGGTGCCAAGCATCTCCCGATGACATATCACTGTCTGATAGAAATGGCAGCAAGGGTGAGAACTACAATGATTATGCATTGGACAGGACCTGAGAGCTAGATAGGGGTGCTGAGGTGGAGGTGACATCAGAAGAGGAGGGTGCTGCCTCTAGTGGCAATGAAGAGCCACGAACTGCCAAAACCTCCAAAAATAAAGAAAAAACTGTCAGGGCCAGATCTGTTTCTATTGAGGTCTGCTCAGGAGCGGGTGATGCTGACGATACTGTGGTTGCAGGCTCAAAACATGTCAAACCTAGGTCAAGCCTCACTGCTGCTAGCTCTGTGCAAGCATCTCCTGTATTGGCAATTTTTCTCCACAGGGCCAGCACACAAAGCCACTGTTGTGTGCAAGATCTGCAGGATGAAAATAAGCCATGGGCATTCAAACACAAACATAGATACCAGGGCATTACTGCAGCACATGAGGCGGCATCACTGTACCCTGCTGAAAATAGAACTGGCCAGCGTTCGGAATAAGACTGCCCTTCTCCCGGTCTTCTGTGTGGCAGCCAGGCCGCATTCCCAAGCAGTACAATGTCCCAATCATCATCATCAGCTACCTATTCTCCTGCTCAGCTGCCACTGCTCCATTGTGAAACAACCATAGCGGCACATGTTTCTAAACAGGCTTCTTGTTAACACTGTCAAGCATGAGTTTACTTAAAGCTATACATGTCAGTGTCCCTCTGATGTTATTTACTATTGCTGTAATTGCATTAAGGAACTTAAGGGGGGGGGGGGGGAAGGAAAAGGGAAAAAACTGAAAAAATAAAAAAGGCAAGAGAAAATATATGAGTGAGAGACTTAAGAATGTCATAATACAATTTTTAGGCCAATTGGAGCACTTTTGATTGGGGTAGAATCTATTTGGACTTGAATCCAATTTTTGCAAGGTGGTGTGACCTCAATGAACTCTCAGATATGAAACTTCAAATTGTGGTGCTTCTGTTTTGTTGTAAATACTAATGTTTCGGGACACTGCTGGTCCCTTAATCAGGTAATTACTTGACAGTCAGGCCAGAGTGGTCCCGAAACACATAGTATTTACAGCAAAAACACCACAGTTCGAAGCTTTATATCAGAGAGAGTTCCCTGAGGTAGCACCGCGTTGCATGTCTTGTGCGGCCCAGTAAGGACAGAGGGAAGCAACCAGAGGATCCCCGTATTATCACTATATAGGTTGCTATGCACTGAGCACATAGCATAGATGAGCGGCAAATTCTCCCTTCATTGCCCGATTCATTTTTGCAGTCTTGCCTATGGTGCACTTTCCCTCTCTTATTTTTACATGACTGTCCTTCACTGTGACTAGCTACTGCAATGAAATGTCCTGAGCATCCTTCAAACAAGTAAGCTCCCACATATGACCAAGACTCAACCAGTGAGGCATGCCAATGCCTCAGAGCAACAGTTTGCATGCATGAATCACATACATTACATTTACAGGTTATTTGCAGGCTATTGGTGTGATATATTACACATTATTATCAATAAGTGCATACAAAATGATGTATCAAACCATGGCAATTACCAACCATATACAGTTCAAGGACACAATGGCGGTTAGGAAGAAGGACACTGACAATCCAGATCAGTGTCAACTCTCTGACAAGCAAGTACTGGACTAAAGGAATATCAATGTTCATACAAAATATGCCGAGCAGCTGGTAATTTTTCTTCCCTAAGGCCTAGCTTTCACAAAATTTTAGCAAATCTTAGCTTAGATGTTGCTAATTTTGAGGAAACTTTAGTAACGATACAGTATATTCTGCATAATGCCACTTCTAATATTCTAAGGAGTAACAGTATATTTTAGTATAACTCAGGCACATAGAAAGATGCATGACAGCAGAAAAAGACCAAGCACATAAAGCCTATTTTTTTGCTATAGCTTATAATTTGGGTCAAGATGGGGCAGATGCCTGTCCCAAATCAGTTTCACAGCTTCAAAATTCTTGTGGTTGGAGAACTGATAGATTTAATAGTGCATACTGGGTCATATGAGACCCTTACTGCATATACTTTCTTTCGTTCATCTACTGTCCACGGTTGAAGATACCAGAAGCTTTCGGCAGCCTTGCAATACATGATGTGGAGCTGTCCGGTTATAAGAAGGTTCTGAAATAAGGTTCTTAACTTGATTTATACTCTCTTTGAACTACGCATTCCACTGGAGGAACAGAGAAAGATTGCTAATCCTTGAAATTTTATACCAAACAAAATTGGAAAAATATACTTGGTTAAAAGCGTTATCATGTTATACACTGTTCGTACCGCGAGGTTACGGCCATCCTATAATCCAGCAGCGGTGGCTGTGCTTGCACACCATAGGAGAAAGCGCCGGCCTCTGGGACCCGCATCTATCCAAAGAACAGAGCTAACAAAGTACTGGAGGGACTTTGAGAATGCCGAAAATAGCTGAGCACTGGCTTCAGTGGAGCTGTGGCCCCGCTTGCGCCTCCCATTCATTTCAATGGGACTTCTGAAAATAGCCAAGAGGCAGGCTCTGCTATTTTTTGGAATTCCCATAGGAATGAATGGAGGGTGAATGTACAGGTGCAGTGCGCCCTCCGGGACTTTGCGTGCTTTGTTTTAAGTGTAAGTGCAGGTCTCAGAGGTGCATACTTATTGTGGTCTATGAAGAATGGTAACACCATATGCTTATAACTAACACATTAAATAACCTTTGCTGCATCTGGTACAATAACTGTAAGATTGTGTTATGCTATATGATCATAAATATTGAATAAATTGCTTTCTAAATCAATATATTTTATCCACAGTTAATGAAGAGCTGGCTCAAATCCGTGACCCAAGAGATTCTCTGCAGGATTACTACCTTCACTATAGGCAGTTAAAGTCATCCAAGACACAGCGCCTCAAGAAGACTTTTTAATCCCAATTTTACTTCACACACAAGGACAGCGAATATAACGTAAAGCTGCTCACACATCACAAAATCACTGGGGAAAAAAGGAGGATTCTAAAAATGACTGTGCAACAAGGGGAAGTAAAAGGTGCTGCCAATTAGAATGTCTTCCTGTAAAACTCTCCTCACTTGAGACTTGAAAGCTGGATCAGTCTTAAATGGATCACATGGTGATTTTCCCAAGGTTACTGGCGATGCCTGTGGACCAGGACATGCTGAAGTCATTTGAAATCTGCTTCTCTCCTAGTTAGGCTGCTAGAAATTGAACATATATGCAGTTACATAACAGTATCTGTAGCTGTAAGCTAGGAACAAAGCAAAGCTATTATAAGCTACGGCCTCAGTCTAAGGACAGCATCGGGTTTTTTTTTTTTTATTTCCAGTAAAAATTTCTAGTGATCGTCATGTACATTTCCAGCCTTCATACTCCTAGTAAAGCAGCCTAATGGATTTCATGACACAATTGCACTAATTCTAACAGTATTATCATGGCCAGCAAAGCTGCCGTCACTTCACAAGAGCATGGAAAAACGGTTGTGGTTTCCATGAAACCCAGCACACAGTACCAGATATATCACATAATCGTATACCTGAAGCAAGTCTGATGTATGACTTACCATACAATTCAAGATAAAATACCAATACTCTGCTCTAACTTCCTTTCCATTTGTGACAAGTTAATATTTGGGCATCTGACAAAAAACAAACAAATGTGCTTCGGGCATTTATTGTCAAGAATGGCTTTTGAATATATTACATTTTCAACGTTTCGATATGGGGTATATTGAAATCACTAACGTTTCCTTAAGACCCTTTAACACCGGCCTGTGCAGCAATTATTGGGAATGATAATTGCCTGATTTTCAGCGGAGGGGAGAGCTGTATTTATAATGCAGCAATCATCTCCTCTGTATGGGGATAAGCAATCACTACAGTGATCTCATCTCTCTATATACTGTAGATAAGTTGCTTCTGGTCAGCAGATTGCTGTTTACACACAATGTGCTGCCCAAAAATGATTTTGGTGTCTGCATCAACAATGCTTTCATCCGATGCACCTTTAGGCCCCTTTCACACGGGCGAGTTTTCCACGCGGGTGCAATGCGTGAGGAGGACGCATTGCACCCGCACTGAATCCGGACCCATTCATTTCTATGGGGCTGTGCACATGAGCGGTGATTTTCACGCATCTCTTCTGCGTTGCGTGAAAATCGCTCTATATTGTGCGTTTTTCACGCAACGCAGGCCCCATAGAAGTGAATGGGGCTGCGGGAAAATCGCAAGCATCCACAAGCAAGTGCGGATGCGTTGCGATTTTCCCGCATGGTTGCTTAGCAACGGGACCCGATCTCTATTATTTTCCCTTATAACATGGTTATAAGGGGAAATAATAGCATTTTTAATAAAGAATGCTGTGTAAAATGAAGAGGAAGGGGTTAAAAATAATAAAAGTTAACTTACCTTTGCCACTTGATCGCGTAGTTGCGATCTGTCCTCTTTCCCAGCATCAGCTAAGAACTAAAGGACCTGTGATGACGTCACATCACATGGTCCAATCACATGGTCCATCACCATGGTAAGATGGACCATGTAATTGGACCATGTGATGTGACGTCATCACAGGTCCTTTAGTTCTTAGCTGATGCTGGGAAAGAGGACAGATCGCAACTACCTGATCAAGTGGCTTAGGCAAGTTAACTTTTATTATTTTTAACCCCTTCCTCATCATTTAACAATGCATTCTTTATTAAGAATGCTATTATTTCCCCTTATAACCATGTTATAAGGGGAAATAATAAATTCTCCAGAAGACCCGGCTTCGGGTCTGGGTACCAAACATGGCGATTTTTCTCACGCGCGCGCAAAACGCATTACAAACGTTTGCACCCGCGTGGGAAAATCGTGCATATTCCCGCAACGCACCCGCCTCTTATCCGGGCATCAAACACGACGCCCGTGTGAAAGAGGCCTTACATTCAAGCATTCCTACTAATGCCGCTTCCCAATAATTGCCCTGATTCTCGGCTTGTGTAAAGAAACCTTTAGGCAAAATGTTAGGTATACAGTTTCTTTGAATATTATAGGGAACTATTTGAAGGTTAAGATATTTGGTATCACAGAACAGTTTCCCATTTTTTTTTTTTAAATCCTACAGCCTAATTACCTCTATACTATGATTTTAGATCTTTTGGAATTAAAGTACCGTATATAAACTGAGTGGCCGGGAACTTCGTACAGAGCATTATTACCTATGTACACAAAGATGTCTGCTTGATCTGTGTGGTCAAACAAAAGTATCAAGTACAAAGGTAGATACATGTCCTAAAACCAAGCCATATAGACCGCTTTGTGTTATTACGATTAAGAATGTAGCTTTTGGTATTATCCACGATGAAAAATGGCAACAATCACTTGTCTAAGTCAATTATTTTACTGTCCTGAATGGATTGCTTTCAGTTGGTGCCAGATTGGGGAATGTCACTTTCTCGTTTCCACAATTTTTTTTGTCAGCTCCTTCACTTATATTTGTGTTCCAAACCTTGATATTCTGAACATGGGTAGCACAAAATCAGACTTGCCTGCCATGGGCTGATCAATGGATTTGAAAGTATATTAAAAAGATTGAGCCGTGGGCATCATAACTCTTTTTATATAATGTGATTCCAAGTTACAGAGTTTGAAACTTTTTTTCATCAAAAGTTTCTGCTGTATATCCATATTTTCAAAATTAATTTTAGTTATAGGCAAATATTACTAGACTTTTTTTATGATTAGTCAGTGGTTAGCACTGTTGTCTTGCAGCACAAGGGCCTTGGATCTGATGATGAGCATAAGAGAAGAGAAGCAGGGGCCTTGCTAAAGTAGGGTTGACAGTCATGCACCTAGTTGCCAAATGATCACCAACAAAAAGCTTGTCTTGACCAGAGCAGGTAGATATAGGTCTACTACAATCTATATGTAAAGAGGCGCTGTCACCAGGATCAACCCTATTAAACCAGACAAACTGCGTGGTAGGGCACATGCAAATGAGAAGTTCAAGCACCAGGAGGCGCTTTGTTCATTGCTTTGTGACACCTCCTGCACTCTGCACACTCCCCTCTACCCTTTATAGACATCAGCATGCTGAGGGCAGAGATGTATCTTAGCAGGTACATATCATTTACACTATGTACTGTAGCTTAACCACACTGAGATCTGCTCAGAAAGCAAATATACATATTACTGCTTTATTCACAAGCACGAAATATGAATAGAAAGACACCAGTAATATGTGTTAGCATAGAAAAAAACTGATGTCTATGTGGTAATTAGAGATGAGCAAATTTCAGGTTATGAAATTCTTTAACGCTTCGTTTACTGGTAAAAGGTGAATTGCGTTATGGATTCCGTTACCATGGACCATAACGCAATTCTATGATGGAATACATAACGTAATGGCTTTGGAGGCATTCCATCATAATAGAAGTCTATGGGCTGCAAAACGGATCAGTCTTGTTTCCATTATGCAGGAAAGGACTCCCCTGCATAACAGAAACTGATCCGTTTTGCAGCCCATAGACTTCTATTATGACGGAATGAATAGGCATTCCGTTATAGAATTGCGTTATCGTCCGTGGTAATGGAATCCATAACGCAATTCGCCTTCACCAGTAAACGAAGCGTGAACGAATTTCAAAATATGAAATTCGCTTATCTCTAGTGGTAATGTTATAGTTTAGTAGTTAAATGTATGGTTTTGCATTTAGAGATCACAGGTTCGAATCTTGGGAGACTTTAGTTTTTTCCTCAGATATATTTTTTTCTTCCACATTTATCCCATAATAAAAGTCTATATACTTATCATATTGAGAAATCAATATCATTTTTAGAAAGCTAATAAATATTGTTTTTTTTTATAATCATATATTGCAGGGATCAGCCACCTCCAAAACTCCAGCTGTTCAGACACTACAACTCCCAGAATGATTCAGTCACTTCTTTGGGAGTTACAAGAACAGCCAAGGGCACTTTGCATAATGGTAATTGTAGTTTCACAGCAGCTAGAGTGCCGGGGGTTGCTGATAACCGATATAAACCCTATGAATAAACTAGTAATAAGTTTTAGCCACAAAATATAGCAAGGCCTTTTATTGTTATTATATATTATAGTATAACCTTTTAATATGGGTTAAATAAAAGAAAACCTAAGATCTCTACATGCATGATAGACCGCTATACCACCAAGCTATAACTTTGCAAGTAATATGTAGATTAGATTTTTGAACGGATGTCAGTGTAGTGAAGCTACAGTACATAAAGTATATGATATGTAGATGCTAGGACACCGCTCCACCGTCAGCCTGCTGTCTAGCGCTGTCAAACACTGAAACTAGGTGAAACCTTACGGCTGATCAGGTGCATTTACTGTAAATGTTAATTTCTGCAGCATTTTATAAGAAACAATATTTAAGTAACATCTTGCAACAAGTTAAAGCTGCTCTGTCACCAGGATCAACCCTATTAAACAGACATGCTGCCTGATGGGGCTCCCCATGCTGATAAAAACTATACCTTTCTTTTGCCTGTATGATAAACAGCTGCCGAGATATCTACGTTTTAATTCACATGCAAATAAAAACTTCGAGCAGCAGGAGGGGGGGGGGGGAGGGCTAAATCATTTGAGGACTGCTTTTTAATACCTCCTGTGCTCTGCACACTCCCCCCCGACTTGTATGGTTAGGGTTGCTGTCCTGCTGGAAGGTGAACCTCTGCCCCAGTCTCAAGTCTTTTGCAGCATCTAAGATGATTGCCCTGTATTTAGCTCCATCCATCTTCCCATCAGCTCTGACCAGCTTCCCTGTCCAGTCTGAAGAAAAGCATCCCCACAGCATGATGCTGCCACCACCAAGTTTCACAGTGGGGCTGGAGTGTTCAGGGTTATGTGCAGTGTCAGTTTTCTGCCAAACATAGCGTTTTGCATAGAGGCCAAAAAGCCTCCTCTAACCAGAGCACCTTATTCCAGGTTTGCTGCCTTCTTCTACATGGCTTGTGGCAAACTGGACTTCTTATGGCTTGCTTTCAAAAATGTCTGTCTTCTTGCCCCTCTTCCATAAAGGCCACATTTGTGAAGACTAACAGTTGTCCTGTGGACAGATTCTCCCACCTGAACTGTGGACCTCTGCAGCCCCTCCAGAGTGACCAGGGGTCTCTTGGCTGCTTCCCCAATTAGTGCTCTCCTTGCCTGGGCTGTCAGTTTAGGTAGACAGCCATGTCTTGGTAGGTTCGCAGTTGTGCAATACTCCTTTCAACAGTGCTCCATGAGATGTTCAGAGCTTGGGATATTTTTATATCACCTACCCCTGCTTTACACTTCTCCACAACTTTATCCCTTACCTGTCTGGAATCTGGAACATTGGTTAAAAAAAAAAAATCATCAAGACTTTCCTTGACAAAAAATACATTTCATTGTTCCTAAACAGTTAAAATTTGTGCAACAAAAATAAGGTACCTAAGTGTTTACGACGACATAAATGCCTCATTGGTAAATTGGTTTAGCTAGTTCTGTAAAGTGGTAGAAATGGATAGGATTGCCAGAAATGTTTAATAGAAAAGAAAATGGTTTATTACTTCCCTTTCTTGTGTGGGAGGAAAATTTCCTCTGTAATTTTTGTTTCAAATGTTTTTTTAAATCGCTGTATGAATACTGTATACACAAATAAGAAGGTGCGCAAAATTGTATGTATATATACACATGCTTTACAAAGGAATACTTACTTTCCTTTGCATGTGACTGTTAGGAAGCTAATGGCTATTCGGGTTGTTGTAAGTTATCCCCTATCCACAGGATATTAGATCTGTGGAGCTCCTATCATGAGAACTGGGACCCTGCATCCCTCAGAGACCCCCAAAATGAACACACCATGGGAGTTCTGGAAATAGCAGAGCACGGTATTCGGCTGTTTCTGGAACTCTTGCAGAGATAAATGGAGTGGCAGTGCACATGCCTCACCTGCGGCACTGTTAATTTCAGGGAGCTCCAAAGGGTACGGAGCCGCCATTTTTGTGCTTGGCGGGGGTTCCAGCTGTAGAACCCCCACTAATCTAACAGTTATCCCCTATTCTAAGGGTACGGGGTAACTTATAACAACTGGAATACCCTTTTAAGGAGCATTTCCAACTAAAAAGTAAAATTGTTAATATACAGTATGAGCAGTAAAATCAAAGTTAAAGCTATTTCAGTATATTGTTAATTGTTTTTTTTTTTTTTATAGCCATACGGTATTACCAATCGTCTACTTATTTTTGCAACAGTGACAAGAGGAAGTGTAGTCATGTTGGTCATCACCAAAGGGCCGATTCACATACTCGTTCTGCAGACAGTTACCTCTGCTGATCCCTCCGCTGCACGTGCATGATCAACTTGCCTGAAAACCCATGTATTCCCAGTATGAGGGGAGAAAGCCAATGTCAGAATTTTCTGGCAACATCTTATCTCCCTGAGAACAAAAGTATCGGAAACATGAAATCAAACCATCTCCTCTGGCATCTGCCATCAAGGCAGTGTCGGAAAGCCCCCCATACACATTACTTGATCGTCTCGTTCCACTGTTTGGCCAAATAATGTGTATAGCCAGCTTGAGTTACGAGGTATTCCACCTGAACAGGTGCAGTAACTATGCAGAGCACCTAATAAACAACTTACAGGTACAAGGAGAATCTATACCCTCTCTTTTCGCAAATGGGCCTATGCCATAGTGGAAGGCGATCTTCAGACATCACACTTTTTCATCCATTTTAGCCAAAAAATAGGGCAGGGAAAATGTTCACGTGTCCAATGCATATTTTCTTTATTAGATTTAGAAATATTTAACAAGTAGCTAAACACGTACAAGTATTCAATAGGATAAACAAACTTTATTTTAACAGTTATACAGAAAGCAAAATATTCTTAATACAACTTAAAGCTGCTATAAATCTAATTTGGCATTTTAACTATACACAGTCAACTGTAAATCGGGACGAGAGACAAACCGTACACATTTTGCTAGTGGGAACCAAGGTGGGTGTGTAGTCAATGGCAAATTCAGAAAGTGCAGTTATCTTCCTGCATGCCAAAATTGTGTAAATCAATACAAAGCATTGAAAACGTAAATCAGTTTAACTATGCTTCTGACAGCTCCACCATGTACACATAGATAAAAAAATAAGTGAATGCAATAACAATGGTCTTATATGACACATTAACAAACAGCACAATATTGCTTTAAGCTGCCAAATGCTTACCTCCTTTTGGCAGAGATGATACCCAGGTATCACCTTTCCTGGAATGTTTTTTTTAAGCTGTTTCTCCAAAACGGAGAGTCAGTGTTCATTGCTAGCTGGACAGCATTGATTGAACAGACGATATGTAGCTGTTGCCGTCCCTCTGCTGACTGACTGCCTAGTGCGAAGCAATAAAAACCTCTAATACATAGACAATGTCCGCTGGAAAGATTTTAAAATGAGATTTTAAAAAGTCGCTTTGTATCAGTGTGATTTCACGCTCGCTTTTGTTATCTGGAAGTAAACCTTTAAAACACAAGTGCTGGTAGAAAAAAACGCCAATGAACGTGAAAGAGGAAACTGTAAGAAACGTGTACAAAAAATGCTGTTCTCTAAACATATATTTCACCTGAATATTCTGTAAATATGCAATTGGCCTCACAAAGAGGCTTCCATTAAGACAAAAGTTTAAAAGAAGAAAAAAAAGTGGGAAAACTACATTTGTTACAGAGATTTCGGCATCCTCGGATGAGAGGTCTGTTTTTTCCCCCCCTCTTTTTAAAAGGTTATTGTTCACAAACATACAACCAAGAATTACAAAAATAGAAAGTAGTTGTGCAAACAAAACTCTACTATAAAGCTATGAATGTTAGGAAGTGGTTATAAAAATTAAACAAGCAGAAAAGGAGTGAAAAAGAGCAAGTCAGGTGTTAAGCTGAGGTTGTACGTTGGCATCTTAACCTTCAGGTGTCCCGTCATGCTTGCCGATCCTGGTTACAACTTTCGTAACATTAGCAGCAGGACATAGTTGTGTGGTAGAATTTCCTTCATGCTGTAACCTTGAACTTTTCTCTGAAAAGACACATAAAAATAGAAGAAATTTACAATGTACTGTAAGAGACTACAAAGGATGGGAAATCCTTTTATTTCTATTGTTCAGCTCTGTTATAGCAGCAGGCAAACGAAAATCACAACTAAACTATTGTATGGCAGACTCTAAAACAATTCTATCTATTGATATGCATTAAAAGGGCAAACGTGCCCAGGTCAACAAGTAAATAAAGCAACTTCCCCTATCAAGGGACACAACAAATAAACCACAAGGTTCCAGGGATGAGTGGAGGAATCTTGACGATAATACGTCTGAGATACCGGGGTGCGGGTACAGATGAAACTCACTCTATAATCTCCCTTAGGTATCCCTCAGCCCGGGGGACTCACCTTAGGGTGGTGAACCCCCGTCCTCGAACCTACCCCTCGTTTACCCTGGATAACCCTATAAGCACCTGACACCCCGACGAGTTTCCCGCTTTAACATAATACAGGGTTCATCAGGGAGCCAAAAAAGTCAGGATTGACAAAAAATATAACAAGAATACATGAAAATAAGGGGAGGGGGGCTGGTGGAACCAGCGGTACCTGATAGATCTACCGGCGACACAGTCAGATTGATGCATAGACAGTGTCCATAATGTATGCGTCCAGCCCCCTCCCGAGTCAGTTGATACTATGGCCCTGAGCCTTAGAAGAACTGGCAGCTTAGGCAGAGTTCACACTTCAGTTTTTTGATCAATTATTTCCATCAGTTATTGTGAGCCAAAACCATATGCGGGTCAAAAACACAAAACAGCGGAAAGTCTTTCCATTACACCTGATCCCTGTGTAGACTCCACTACTGGTTTTGGCTCATAATCACTGATGGAAATAACTGACCAAATAACTGAGGTGTGAACTCAGCCTTGGGGCTCATTCACACGACCGTAATTTTGCGGAACGGGTCCAGACCTATTCATTTCAATGGAGCTGCAAAAGATGCGGAAATCACACCTTGTGCTGTCCGTATCCGTTGTTCCGTTCCGCAAAAAAAAATTGAGCAGGTCCTATTCTTGCCTGCAATCGCAGACGAGAATAGACATTTCTATAATGGCCCGCCTGTTCAATTACGCAAATTGTGGAATGAATACGGGCAGCATCATTGTTTTACAATCCGCAAATTGCAGTTCCACAAAACATGGATGCTGTCCGTGTGAATGCTCCCTTACCAGAAAAAATAGCGCAGAGTTCTGTACCATTTTGACTGTCATTTTTATGAAATCAGCAACAGAGCCTCTGATGCAAATGTGAACAAAGACTTATTCGGATACTCACAGCAAGTAAAATTTATCATAACAGATCACTTGCTAAACAAGATCCGTAACATGAAAGCATGAAATTCATCAATGAATGGCAGTACAGCTACATAAAGATCTAAGACCAAAGACTCAAGGAATAACAAAACATGTAGGAATGCCCCCAAATTAAATGGCTTGTGTTCACTAATGTCGCTGCACCTAGATACTGTTCTTAAAGTTATTTACTCCTAACATTGTAAAGAAAAAAAAATCAAAAAAAAAAAAACACTGACAAATTTGTGGTTTTCTGGTCACCATCTCCCTCCACACAAAAAAATTAGCCCTCAGCCCCCCCCCCCCAAATCAACCATACAAAATACCACAAAACTGTTGGAATTATTTTCCAATACTATCTCACAGTTTTTTGTTTTAAAGCAACCAGCTTACATGAAAAAGCACTTTACACTCTCCATAAGGCCAGACAGAACAACGGACCTGGGATTTTATCATAGTTCGGATTTCATAGGGTAAAACACTTTGCTAAGTAGGATTATAAGGAGGTTTGTGGTGGAGCAGGCATGGCAGGAGCAGAGTCCACATTGTACATGCACTCTTCACCCCTGCTCTGCCTACTTTTACCAGTATCTCACATAATCCAATAACGAGGCGGGTGCATTTTATTGCCGAAAAGTGATATTACAGTTACAAAATGTTTCAGCAAATTAAATGAGGAAGACTGTGGCAGCACAGTGATGGAGCATGAAGACATTTCTCATCCGCATATATTCTTACTTATTCTTCCCAAGCTGCAATACGTCCTCCTAAACTAATCTGCATACTGTGGTAAGGTGCAAGGTACCGTTGTCGACGGGAGGTATGTGTCACCGAGGTTCCTGGCCTCGGTGAGGTAAGAGCCGGGTTTTTTGTGTCAGCAGCAGCTAGTGCTGCTTGACAATTTTGATACTTAGTTTGGCTGCAAAGCCAATCCGGGCCGGCTCTTACTGGGAGTAGGCAAAGAGTTGGGTGGGTGCCTACTCCCCACGGTCCCGGCCGGACTTTATCCGGGCCTTTAAAAGGCAGCCTCCTCAGCAGCTGAGAGTGTGATTGTCCTGGAGCTGCGGTTAGTGCTGTGGAGCTCTCTGGGCTGGAAGCAAGAGCCCAGCAAGGAGGAGTGCAGACGGCTTGGAAGCCTGAGGTCGATTGTCTTGCGGCTGGACTGACAGCCAGGTGCGAACCTGCACCTAAAACCTCCCAGGTGACTGGAACCTGTATTGGACTGTTTTGTTTTGCCTCATGATTTCTGATGTGTATGGATTAACACCAAGAGACTGTTTATCGTTTATTTTGTGC
The DNA here is from genome assembly GCA_033119425.1 of Bufotes viridis. Classification (NCBI taxonomy): domain Eukaryota; kingdom Metazoa; phylum Chordata; class Amphibia; order Anura; family Bufonidae; genus Bufotes; species Bufotes viridis. Next base: position 265,372,817 of record CM065592.1, read on the forward strand.
AAGTGTGAATAAAACACTGTTTATTGCACTTTCTAGACTCCCTGTTTTGCCTCTGTACTGCACCCGCACTGCTATCTACCAGAGCGACTCCCCACAATACCCATAGGCATTATTGTTGAAGTAGTCAGTAGACAGCATCTAGTGCTGGAGAGACGGCCACCATCACATTACATATCAGAAATTACAATGAACGGCTACCAGTACTGACTGAACAAATCAATGCCCTTAAAGCACCCGCTACAATATTTACAGTAAGGCCCCATTCACACGTCTGCAATTCTGTTCCGCATTTTGCGGAACGGAATTGCGGACCCATTCATTCCTATGGAGACAGAATGTCCCGCCTGGGTCCGTAATTGCGGATCCGCACTTCCGGGTCCGCAATCGCGTTCCCGAAAAATATAGAACATGTCCTATTTTTGTCCGCAATTGCGGACAAGAAAAGGTATTTTCTATGAGAGTGCCGGCGATGTGCGGTCCGCAAAATGCGGAAGGCACATTGTCGGTGTCAGTGTTTTGCGGATCCGCAAAACACACACGGACGTGTGAATGTAGCCTAAAACTGTCAGTTCAGTTGTTAATTTCCACACGTAACAAACACTGCCTTGTATGTTCTTGTTTTAATAAATGACCCCACACTGCCCATTTACATGGCTTGTTAAAGGGGGTTCTCTCATCTCACCGTTACCAAGTCCTGACAACCAGATGGCCAGGAAACAGTGGATCGGGCCAGTAGATCCCTTTGCATTGTATAGAAGTTACAGAAAGAGTGGCGCGCCGGCCTGCTCTGCTATTGTCTGGCCTTAGCAACAGCGACAACCCCTTTAAAGACCCAGTCGAGCTAAAGAATCCACTATAATGTTATATATGGGTCACACTGCACTCATCCTCTTATTATATCCATGTAGAAATTATTATGGAGGTGCATGCAGATATGCAACCTAGATCTTCCCTAGACTGGCTAAAATAAAACCGCAGTCACAAATGATACTTCATGTCATGCTAAATCCACGGTCCAATTTTCAAGCTCATGGCTTGTCCTATCCATGTAACACGTGCATGCCTGTATAACAAACTGTCAGGGACGTACTACAACAAATAGCTTGCCAAAATGAAGACAGAGAGACAGTAATTTGGGTAAAGGACTCGCAACTGTAATTGTTATTGTGTTTCGCTGTCAGATAAATTGCTTAAGCACTGTAAAATGTATCTTACACCCTTATCCAGGATCTTAAAATTGGTATCACAAAATCATTCAGAGATGTTAAGCTAATATAACTGTGTCTTAAAGTAAGGGGATTGAAAAAGTGACACAACAGTATATACCAAAAGAGAAAGGCTTAACTGATTCAGGTTCAGAATATTTTGGTCCTTAAAGGGGTTCTGCACTTTTTTTAAACTGATGAGCTAACCTCTAGATAGATCATCAGCATCTGATCGTCAGGGATCCGACACCCGGTACCCCTGCCGATCAGCTGTTTGGGAAGGCAGCGAGCGCCGCGGCCTTCTCGCTGTTTACCGCCGGCCCAGTGACATCACGACTTGTATCAACTGGCCTGGGCGCGGCTAAGCTCCATTGAAGTGAACAGAGCTTAGCCGCGCCCAGCCCAGTTGATACTAGTCGTGATGTCTCTGGGCCAGCAGTAAACAGCGCCGCTGCCTTCTCAAACATCTGATCGGCAGGGGTCCCGGGTGTCGGACCCCTGCCGATCAGATGCTGATGATCTATCCAAAGGATAGATCATCAGTTTAAGCAAACTGCAGAACCCCTTTAAGGACCAGACACATCTTAGAAAATAATAGTTTTAACAGCTGCAATTTTAATTTTGTGGCTGTGATTTATATGATGCGCTCCAGTTTTTTAGAGAGTCACTTTTGTTTCAAAACATTGCATAAATCAATCACAGCAGAGCGGAGTTAGATTATTAGTCTGAGGGATATTACTGAGGTATCAAGTTCTCCTAGAAGTCTACTCAGAAGGGACAGTGGGGTGGGATCAGCTGCAGAGTGAGGCAGATACAACACATTGACACTCCTGCTTCTAGAAAATGTGTTAGTATCTTACCCCAGTGCTGAATTCACACTTAAAGTGCTCATTACTACTGTATAATATCCTCTATGTGCTGTGGGGGTTGGCTACAGAGATATGAAAGCAGAATCTCCTGTTTTCTATTTGTGTTGTATATGGGAGACATCATAGCAGCTTGTCTCCACTCTGAAGTGGAGTTCAGGGAAAAGAGACTATTACAGATGGAGACTGAAGAAGTGAAACTGGCGTTTAATGTAGGTCATATAATGGTCAACAATAGTGTATACAAACATTTATTTTGGTATATTTTATTTACAGTAGGCTGGTGCTACGACTACAGCTACTGGGATGGTAGATTTTTTTGTTGTTGTTTCTGCCAGGGGTGTGCTGCATCTAGTTAGCCAAGCAACAACCTCTGTGTGACCAACATACCAATAGAGGTGGGTTAAAGGCGGTGACCAAGTTAAATAAAAACTCGGCAGCAGCTGTGTGAATCACACTTTCTACTTTCACTTGCCGGTCATTTAATAACCCTTATCTCTAAATTACTGAGCGGTAATAAACACTTATTTAAGGCTACTTTCACACTAGCGTTTTTGTCTAAGCCGCTCTGCAGAAAATCAAGAATCACCGGCATAGGAGGGGGGTCCAAAGGGTCTATCGGGACACCAGAAAATTTTAAGAAGTTCTTCCATACTCTCAAGTAAATGAATGAAGTAGTATCCTTTCTACATGACAGGAGAGTATTGATCACATCTCCGGACAGGCCTTTTTTTTCTAGGATGCCCTCTCAGATACCAGGCAGCAAGGTGTAGGTTGCTTATTTCCGGATGGTAAACTGGCCCCTGATGAAGCAAGTCCTGGGTGTCTGGCAGAATCCATGGTTCCATTATTGAGAGTTTGCGTAGCCAGGTGAACCATGATCTTCTGGGCCAGAATGGGGTGATCAGGATTAGTCTCTTCCTGTGCCGCCGCAGTTTCTGTAGGACCCTTGGAATAAGCCTTATTGGTGGGAAGGTATATAGAAGTTTGTTTGGCCAGGTTTGGGAGAAGGCGTCTATGCCTGTTGGCGAATCCTCCGGATTTAATGAAAAGAATAGATGACATTTTCGATTTTCTTTGTTTGCAAATAGGTCTATCAAAGGATTGCCCCAGAGACGTATTATCCGATTGAATACAGTCTGATTAAGACACCATTCTCCTTGATGCAGACGATTTCGACTTAGGAAATCCTCTTTTTCGTTTTCTGTACCTCTCAAGTGTACTGCTTTTATGAAGGTGACTGAAGGGATGATTATAGAAAAAATCTCTTCTGTGAGTGACATGAGGACCTCGGACCTTGTCCCGCCTTGCCTATTCAAATAAGACACTACTGTGGTGTTGTCTGTGAAAATGTTTATCACCTTTCCTTTTAGCAAGTGGAGAAATGCTACTAGAGCCCGCAGAACCGCTCTTAATTCCCTTACATTTTGAGAGTCTCTCCTTTCTTGAGGGGACCATACTCCCTGAGCGATTTCTACCTGGCAGTAAGCTCCCCAGCCCATGGGACTGGCGTCTGTTGTGACCGAGATCTGCTCTTGCATATCCCTGAGGAGATCCTGAGATAGGTTCAATGGATCTAACCACCACTGCAGGGACTGGATAACGTGGGATGGAAAATGCAGTTGGGCCTCCAAGGGGGAGGGGGACCCCTGCAATTCTTTCAGAATTTGCCATTGGAGCTTTCGAGAATGCAGTAATACCCATTTGACCGCCGGGATTGTGGACGTCATCATGCCCAACACTGCCATCCCTTGTCTGATTGTTCTGTGCCTTAATGTAATCAAAGATTGTACACCTTCCAGAATTTTGGAGACATTGTTCTGGGGAAGTAGGCAGTGCTGATTTATGGAATCTAGAATCAGGCCTAGAAACACACAGCTTCTTGATGGAATTAGGTTTGATTTTTCCCAATTTATCCGCCATCCTAGCTTCTTTAATAGTTTGATTGCTTCTGAGAGGTGGGACGACAGGATGCTCTCTGATTCTGCCACAACTAAAATGTCGTCTAGGTAGGGTATCGCTCGGATATCCTTCTCTCTTATATGAGCCATCACTTCTGCCATTAGCTTGGTGAACAGCCTGGGCGCCTGGGATACCCCAAAGGGAAGCGCTTTTTACTGAAAATGGCGGACTTCTCCATCCATGAGAATCGCTACCCTCTGGAATCTCTGGGAGTCTGGGTGGATCTGGATGTGATAGTATGCATCTTTTATATCGAGTGTTGACATTACACATTTCGGGAAAAAGCTGTCTTATTGCTAATTGTATCAATTCCATGCGGAATTTTTTGCACGTGAGGAAATGGTTTAACTGTCTTAGGTTTATTATCATCCTGAGGGTTCCGTCTGGTTTGGGAACCGGAAAAAGGGAGGAATAGAACCCCCTCCCCTTTTCTGATTCCGGAACTTCTGTCAGGACTTTTTTGGCCAAAAGGGAAAGTACTTCTTGTTTTAAGGCCTGGTTTAATTAGTTTCCATCTAGCTTTGTAATTGTCATCCTTTCCGGTGTGGAAGAGGCAAATTCCAGACGAAATCAGTCTCTTATTACCCCCAGAATCCAAGGGCTTGCGGAAATAGATTCTCAAGCGTGAAGGAAGAGAGACAACCTTCCCCCCACCGGACCAGCACAGTTATTGTTGATTAGACTTGGGGCGATTACTGGACTGGGAGCTGAAAAGGAGACCTTTCTCTTTTCTATTTCGGTTATCCCTCCAGTATCTCTGTCTTTTATCCCGAAAATTATTCTTTTTGTTTTTACGAAAAAACTGGTGGTTATTAGTGGGTATGCTGTAGGGGAAACCTTTTTTGTCATCTGCGGCCTTTTCCAAAAGGTCGTCAAGGACAGATCCGAACAAAAAAAAAAAAAATCGCCCTGGCATGGTATAGCACACAATTTGTTCTTGGACCCCGTGTCTACAGACCATCCTTTCAACCAAACTGCTCTTCTGGCAGAATTAGTTGAAGCCGCAGATCTAGCGCTTCAAGGCATCAGCGGATGCATCCAAGATAAAGTCCACCGCCTTTAGGATTGTGGAAAGATCCTCTAGTAGTTGATTCCTTGGGGTTTTGTCTTCTATATGGGTTTCTAGGTCATGTGACCATATCTTAAGGGATGTAGCCGTGGATGTAGCAGTAATGTTAGGTTTGAATGCCTGGGTGGAGGCTTCCCAGGCGTTCTTAAGAAACAATTCTGCTCTTCTGTCTATAGGGTCCTTTAGGCCCCCCAGGTCCTCAAAAGGTAATGCTGAATTCTTAGACATCTTGGCTACCAGGGTATCAAATGTAGGTGGTCTATCCCAACTAGAGCACTCGCCTTCATCAAACGGATACTTTCTTTTGACATTTTTAGGGAGGAAAAAATTTTTGTCTGTTTTTTTTCCCACTCTTTTTGTATTAGAAATTTAACGTTTTCATTTATGGGGAAAACCCTAGATTTTTTGTGAGCCATGTCACCGAACATGATCTGCTGCACCGTCCTATGCTCTTTTGTCTCGTCCACCTTCATTGTCGCCCTAATGGCCTTAAGTAAGGAGTCTGTATCCTCATGTGAGAATAGCGGTTTACCCACCGACTCCTCTTCAGAAGATGAATCCGAAGAATCTCAGATGTCCCCTTGTTGAGTCCGAGAAGCGACTGGTGTGACTGTCCGCTCATCGGAGTAGATGGAAGAAGCTTTTTAAACTCTTTTAAAGGGATTCTGTCACCTCTGATAACACAAATTCAGCCTTTAAACCAGTCATGCTCCACAGATTACCTTGAATCGGCTTTGCTTTTCTATACTGTAATCCGTCCAGTAGTTTTGCTGAAAAACGACTTATAAATATGCTAATTAATCCTGAAGGTGCCCAGAGGGGCGTTATCTTCTACTTTGTGTGCCCAGTAACGCCCCCCTGCAGTGCCCAAAACCGTCTCCTTACTCAGTAAAACACGCCTTCCTCCTGAATCCCTAACCGCCCACAGCGCCTCATCCCTCTCCTCCCCCTCCCTAAAGGGCCGAGCGAAGTCTCGCGCAGACGCAGTACCCACTGAGGGCTGCGCCAGTGCGATGAGCTGGAGACTGAGGGCAGGAGCTTCATCGTCGTCACTGGGCATGCGCCGAGCCCAGTGACGTCCGATGCTCGCTCTTCCCTCAGTCTCCAGCACATCGCACTGGCGCAGCCCTCAGTGGGTACTGCGTCTGCGCGAGACTTCGCTCGGCTGTCAGGGAGGGGGAGGAGAGGGATGAGGCGCTGTGGGCGGTTAGGCATTCAGGAGGAAGGCGTGTTTTAGTGAGAAAGGAGCCGGTTTTGGGCACTGCAGGGGGGCGTTACTGGGCACACAAAGTAGAAGATAACGCCCCTCTGGGCACCTTCAGGATTAATTAGCATATTTATAAAAGTCGTTTTTCAGCAAAACTACTGGACGGATTACATTACAGAAAAGCAAAGCTGATTCAAGGTAATCTGTGGAGCATGACTGGTTTAAAAGCTAAATTTGTGTTATCAGAGGTGACAGAATCCTTTTAAAGAATCCGCTATTTCGGATTTCACCATGCTTTTGATGTTTTGCATAAATGACGGAGATTCTTCTTCTAGCATTTTGTCAATACAACGCTGGCAGAGCAGTTTAGGCCAGGAAGGGGATAACTTTTTCCAGCAAGTTGCACATTCTTTTCCCCGCGTTTTAGTGGTAGCCTTCCTGGGGCTCTTTTTTATATTCTGGGGATAAATAACAGAAAAACCTCTTAGTATAAAATATAAAAAAAGGTTGGGGATTAACCCCCTTACCCCACCAGTACCGATCTGGAATCATGGTTGTCCTGGCTTTCAGTGCACTGACCACCCTCTTCTTTCATGGTAAGATCCAGAGATGGAGGGTTTTGAATGTATGTGCGAGACTTGACAGCATGTATGTGCGAGACTTGACGGCATGACAGCGGTACCTCTCGAACTGCCAGCGTATGTGATACGGCACGCAGCCAGGACCGGGAAGGACAGCAGACGTCCTTGGCTGGCTGGCTGGCACCCTTCCACCTGCGCACTGAGTGGAGTTAAATACTCCATGTACACTCCTCACCAGCACCCACTCTGTGGCCTATAGCGCTGACTTCCGGGACGCCATGCGTCCCAAACACCGGAAGTCGCATGAGTGTCACTTCCGGCTTTTCGACTGCCCAAAGGTACAGCACCGCCTCCCCCTCTGTAAAACTTCCGGGGATGCGGCTACGAGGAAGAAACAGGCCCCGGACCTCCCGAACACCGCCAGGAGAATTCGGCATGACAGCGGTACCTCTCGAACTGCCAGCGTATGTAATACGGCGCGCAGCCAGGACTGGGAAGGGTGTTTGGGTGTTTGCCCAGACTTGTGGCGGTTCCAAGGGGAGACTTACGCCATACCAGGTACCCCCTATGGTTATGTTTAAAATTACCGGCGGGGCCCTGCAGCCATCCAAGCTCTCCAGAGAAACGTGCTATCCATAGGACAGGAAACAGGAACTGGAGGATAGAGGCCGGGTCCCTCCTTAAGAAGCGCTCCAAGGAAGTTCCTGTTTCCTGTCCTGGATAGAGGCGGGCTGTCTCAAGGGTCCTGTCATGGGCAAAAGGGAAAATTCGGTATATCCATGCAGCTGCCAAGAAATCTGTAAGAACATATTGTCCCTAGTAATCCACATGTTGCAACAAATACTTAAAACTTACTTAAAATTATCTAAAGTCACTTGCCTATCCACAATGGCTGGGTATTTTACTGAAATTAAAAGGTAAACAAAAGGAATCTAGCACTATATGAAGAGTCTAGCAATGTGCTGTACAACAATATTTAATACTGATCACATATGTTTTGCTGCCACCCACTGGTGAAAATGGAAATTTGTAGGTTGACTGCAAGTGTTAATTAATGGTAGTCTATGTTGTATTTTAGTCTGTAGTATGCTGAAAATTGACTTTTCTTGGCAAGACTATAATTACAGATCACCGATGAACGATTTGAAGGATCTCTCTATGAATTCTCTGACTTTGATAACCTCTGTGGTAAAACTTAATATTTAATTTTAAATTAATTTTAAATTTAAAAGTAAAATTTAAGCTTCATCATGGTGATATAAATTTTAATTAGTTTGCCATTTAAAGCATTGTACAGCTCCAAAATGCAAGGAAGTAAATTAGAAGACAGTGAGTCATACTAAACCTTTTACATGTCTTTGCATCTTTAGAATGCCTTTAGCATTAAATTGATAGTAAAATTTACAATAATTTGCCAACTCCACTGAAAACTAGTTTCCCTTGTCATATTATTAATTCCTATTCTTTTTCTTTGTAATGACACAAACACTCAAGAATCAATGACAATTGTCATCAATGTGAAAGCTGCATCTCATTTCTACATTCATTATAGTTATTAAAGGGGTTGTTCAGCCCTGGGGACCTTTTCTACAGGCCTCCTAGCGTGCCATGTGATTTATTTCAATGGACTCATGTGAGCTGAACTCACTGCATCACAGTGATCTATGATGTTGTGAGCTCCTGCCCACCTAGGGGTCCACTGTCCCCGAACGCACAGCATCATTTAAGTACCAGAGAACAGACCCCAGTTTGGGTTGGAACTTACACCATAATGCAGTGATGACTCTCACGAGCTGCGGTCGGTCTGGGAAACATGTCTGTCACATGGACTTAATTTCACGGACCACACACAAGAATGTGAATTCAGCCTTAGGGTACGGCCACATATAGCAAGTTGACTGTGGATTATCTGCAAAATTCGGTGCAGAAATGTTGCAGTTTGACACATATTCCACAGATGTGCACACACCTTCCGCACTTCACCGCTACTGCAAATGAGGCAGATATTCCACATGTAACTCTGCTGCGGAAAATACGCATAAGCCACATCCTAAAGGATACATCTAATTCTGCCTAAAAGTGCCAAATAGATGTGTTTACCCAGTGGTATACTTACCATAAGCTAGGTATGGAGCCTGACACTGAATCGCTTAGAGGGAATCTGTCACCGTGATCTTGGACTATTATCTGCAGTACAGCACGAGTACTCCTGCAGATAAGTAGTCCAGATAACTATGTGTTATGTCACTTTTGTCCCCTCTTCTCTCACTGCCAACAATGTACTGCAAAGCAGCTTTTGGAACTGACAGTCGAGAAAGTGGTTTTTCAGGACTTGGACACTGATGACCTATTCTCAGGATAGGTCATCAGTAAGGGATTGTGGGGGTCCGATGCCAAGATTAGCTGTTTTGAGACCGCACTGGCACTCCTGTGAGATTTGTGGCCTTCCTGCAGCTCACCAATTCACTTCTATGGGGCCGAGCGCAATACCAAACACAGCCTCTATACAATGTATAGCGCTGTACTGGATAAGCACAGAGAAGGCTGCGTAGCTCACAGGAGCGCCTGTGCCTCCTCAAAATAGCTGATCGGTGGGGGTCCCGGGTTTTAGATACCCAGCAATCAGATACTAATGACCTATCCTAAGGATAGGTCATCAGTATCAAAATCTCAGAAAACCCCTTTAACCTGCTTCCTATCAAACCGGCATAGCATTAACAGGTGGCCACAACTTTTAGGCTACTTTCACACTAGCGTTAGAACAATCCAGAAGGCGGTTCCATTGCCGGAACTGCCTGTGGGATCCAGAAAACCGTATGCAAACTGATATTATTTGTTTGCGGACCTGTCTGACAAATGCATTGAAAATCCGGATCCGGTATATATATATATATTTTTCACCGTTTTTTAAGGTCTGCACATGTGCAGACAAGAAACCGGATCCGTTTTTCCAGAACACTTGGTACCGGATCCGGCATTAATACATTTCAAATGGAAAATAATGCCGGATCCGGCAATACGGCAAGTGTTCCGGAAATTTTGGCCGGAGAAAAAAACGCAGCATGCTGCGGTATTTTCTCCGGCCAAATACCAGAAAGAGGATGGAAAGGAAGACATCCTGATGCATACTGAATGGATTGCTTTCCATTCAGAATGCATTAGGACAAACTGATGCGTGTTTTTCCCGGTATTGAGCCCCTAGGACGGAACTCAATACCGGAAAACTTTAACGCTAGTGTAAAAGTAGCCTTCGCAAACCCATTTATGAGCTTCTATTGAGTTCAATACTTGCATCATTCATCAAGGCAGAACAGTGCTACCTGATGTATTCCAGTTCATCATGCCAAAATGTTGCACTAAGACAGAATGGTGAAAAAAAGAGGTTTGGGCTTCGTAGATGTTTACTTACCATCTGATTAATCGTCTTCCCCTTCTTCAGTAACCTCAGTTTCTTTGTGCACTACCACACGAGTTATAGACATGTCAGGGTGTTGCTCTTTGGCTTCCTTTATGGCTTGTGCTAATGCCTATTAAAATAACCACACAGGGTCCAGGTCACGATTCAGGTGAATTTAAGAATACATCAAATCTGAAATCAATGTAACCCAACAAATTAAAAGTCAGGCATATCTGAAAAACGTTTCCACTGATGAAAGATCTGGCGATTTCCACAGAACACCCTGGAGTTTATAATACTAGGTTCGTAATACAACCAATGCATGCAAGGACAAATTCTCGAAACCTTAAAGAGGACAGGAATTGGGTTAGCAACAAATTCTTGATGTACGTATTACTAGAAATGCTCCTTCTGTAAGCTAGTTGATTTAGGCCAGGGATCAGCAACTTTCGGCACTCCAGCTGCTGTGAAACTACAACTCCCAGCATGCACACTTTCTTGGCCGTTCTTGTAACTCCCACAGAAGTGAAAGGAAGATTCTGGGAGTTGTAGTTTCAGAACAGCTTGAGAGCCGGAGGTTGCTGATCCCTTTAGGCAATAGCAGAGTGATTAGACATAACACAAACACAGGGGGTCATTTACGAAAGGCACCAAGCAACTTTTTGAGTTAAAGTCACGACCTTGTTTTGCAACTTTAACACCCAAGCAACAATATTTTGTTGCATGGGAGTGGTTTTTCACAGTAGGCAGATACTGCAGGAAGATGCGCCTAACTTATGATGAAGTGCAAGACTTGGGTACATCTCCACCAGTGCAAAGGAGAAACAAAGACTGGAGTAAAAAGCTGGTCTTTGTAAATGACGTCCAGACTGCAGGAAAAAAAAAAAAATAGTCTTATTTTACCCAGATATGAATGTAAAAGAAAAGAACTTTGGGGTGCTTTAGATCTTTCAGGAAAAATATGAATTGTGCTGCAGTTTTCTTGGGTTGTAAACAAATGGTAGCTGCAAAAATTGTCACCAGCGACCTCTTTATTCAACCATTTGCATCGACACATAGATGTGGTTCACCTGATTAAAACGCTATTTATCTTTTGTTCATCCGAGGCTCTGTTCCCGAGTTATGACCTTTTTATTAATCTGAAAATTAGGCCTCTGTGTAACGAAGTCTTCACCATTGCTCTTGTTGTACCCAAGCTCCACTCTTTCCTATGACCAGTCCCTTCCCTGGCTGCTTTTCCACTGCCTGGTCCTGTCAATCAAAGCAACCAGGGAGGGGTCAACCACAGTAATGAGTAGATTTTGGGTGCAGCAAGAGCAATGCATATTAAGAAAAAGTATAACTTGAGAACGGAGCCTTGGATCAACAAAAGAAAAAACAGCGCTTTAATCAAGTGAACCCCAGCTATGTGTCTATGCCAACAGTTGGAAAGGGAGGTCGCTGGTGACAGAAAGCCTTCAAACCCTTGGCAACCTCCCCCATACATGTATGACGGAAGTCGCCACTTAAGGATGGAGTCCACTCACGCGTAAAGCATGCACCATGTGCGGCGGTTGTATATGATCAGCTCTACGGCTGATTGAATACATTTAACCCCTCAAATGCCATGTTCAAATGTGACGACAGCATGTGAGTGGCCGACAAGCAGGAGCTGCATGCTCTTGTGCCTGTTACTAGAATATACTAATACAGGCCAGCAGGTGGCAGCACTGGTATATTGTAAATGGAGTGTTCTATGAAGGCTATTAGAGCTGAGTAAAGCAAAGCATTCCAAATGGAAATCGGTCCGAAGTTCAGGAAAAGTTTGATTCGCAACAAATCAGATTTTTCTTACGCTTCGTGATAACAAATAAGGTTTTCCTAAAATGGCGGCTGCACGTGTTACAATGCAAAATTAAGTGTAGAGGAGATAATTCAGGGAATGCAAGATCACCCATTATGCCGTGCAGGCAGTCAATCCGCAGATGACCATCCCCTGTGATGTTAAAGCCCTATAAAACCCTCATCCCGCGTGGTTTCCATTATTGTCCTGTGAGCAGAGTATAGGGAGACACGTGGAAAGCGCTCATGCGCTAGGGACAGTGTTGCCGAAAACAGAAACCTTTACTATACCAGTGCCAGCGTGCCAAACAATAACATCCAGTCTGCACCCCCGGGGCAATTTGGGCATGTGATTCTTCACTGCAACATGGCCGCTCCGTGTGGCTGTACCCTAAGGTACAGTGGACTGAGTATACCTGATTTATAGCATCCAATTTGTGATGAATTAATTCTGAACAAATAAAATTTCTTGGCTAACTTTGTCAAAGTTGCCGTATCAAATTTTTCAAAATTTCGCTCATCTTAAATGGCTATATAGCCATCACAGAACACAATGGGCAATGTAATGATTGCCAGTTATAGTCACGTGGAGTAGGAAGAAAAAAAAAAAAAAAAAGAATGAAGAATGTTTTTTTAAAAAAAAAAATATATAAACATATGATGGGCATAGTCGCATGCGAAAACAGCTGTACTATTAAAATATAACAATATTTAGCCCATACAGCAAATGGTGTAATGGGAAAGTTTTTTTAAAAAAAGTGGTCAAAAAGTCGCACACAAAGAGAGGGAGAAATTTCACTGCGGCTTATGGGGTGAATACTAATGAGCGCTTCCAGTCAGCTGTGCTGTTGCTGTGACCTCACACCGTGCGCGTAAGGTCACAGCCGATGGCAGGAAAAGCACTGGAGGTCAGAAGTGGTGGCACCTGCAATGGAGGGCTGATGAGAGGTAATGGGGGGGGCGTGATATATTCATATTTTCCTGCAAGATCTAAAGCACCCCATGGTTCTTAATTACATTCAAATCTGAGTAAAATAAGACTTCATTCTTTCTTTTCCCCATACCATCATGTTCAGGCCTGAGCCATTGTTTGTAATAGCAACATCCATAGGAACGAGGTCTATCAAAAATTGCCCAAGTCTGCCTATTCTGAAAAAAAAAAAAAAAAAAAAAAAAAAAAAAGGATCATTCTAAGGGACCATTCACACGCAATTCTGTTCCGCATCTTGCGGAAATGGAATTGCGGACCCATTAATTTGCAATTGCGGATCCGCACTTCTGGGTCCGCAATCGCGTTCCCGAAACAAATAGAACATGTCCTATTCTTGTCAGCAAATGCGGACAAGAAAAGGCATTTTCTATATAGTGCCGGCGATGTGCGGTTCACCACTTTTCAAAGTTGTGTATTTTAAAGGACATTTAGGGGCACATTGATTACGACCGGGGTTTTAGACGCCGCTCTTAATAAAGGCCCACAGCTAGTGGTGGTTCTGCTTGATTTATGAAGAGGCGCATGACTCTCCATAACTTCGGCGCATCCAGCGCCAGTTCTAAATGTAAGGCAACTTCCGAGGTGTCCTACTTTAGGCGTATTTCAGAATAGTAACACCTCAAGTGATAAACTCCCCCCATATTATATAAATATAGGCAATTAGTATTATTTTAATGTTGACTATTTAATATTCAGCTTACCTCATCATGGTCAATGTCTGCATCTCCACTGATAACAATGCGTTTTTCGATTCTCGTTTCAGATATCCCACCTTTCCCAGTCTAAAAATGAAACAAATGTAGCATGTTTGATAGGGCAGGAAAGGATACAGAAAAAATTTGTACATTTATTAAAGTAGTAAAATATAATTTAAGATGAAAAATTTGGTGTTCACTGTGATTAGCCGAATCTTTTTTTGAAACTTCAATGATGTAATATGACTATGGTACTAGAATAGAATTGAAATGCGTGTGACAGCTAGAAAAGAATCTACATAATAACAAAACACTATATCAAGTTGAGAGATCATGCAGAAAGTACTGGCGTTTCAGACATATGAGGGGAGATTCACCGAGACTCAGGTTTCATATTCCAGTCTTAGTGAAGAGTTAGTTGGAGTAAGATGCGTGGGCTTCTTGATTAATTGGCACATATTCCGTGGCAGAAAAATAAACCTACGCCGGCTATAAATGGGCACAGATCTGAATCATAATTTACACCAACTTCTGGTGCAAATTATAGTGAATGTCTGGCTGGAAAAAAAAAAAAAAAAAAAAAAAATCAAGCCACTCCCACTTAGCCCCACCCAGTCTTCTACTTATCAAAGGTGACAAAGTGTAAAAAGTCACGAAATATAACAAATGTGGCATGCAGGTTTTTATATCACAAAAAAGGCTTAAACCTGTGATACACCTGCCCAAAGTGACTTACCTTGGTGATGTGTGTGGTTGTAGTGGTCAGAACGGAATCAGATGTGATTGTCTGAGCACTCAGTAAAATCCCTGGCTCACTGTCTCCACCACCTTCCATCTACATCAGGAAAAGAAAGAGAACACAAATACAGAAGTAAGCAAATATTCCGCAAACATACAAGTGTTATCTAGTGAACAGCAGGTCAATTTGTAAATTGTTCAGTTATAGTGTTCCTAACCTTTTAGTTACATTTTAATAAAACTTATAGGAAATATTACAAAAATATATATTTTTTTACCTTTCCATATGAAATAGGCACGTGAAGTTCAGGTGCCTATTCACGCTTTAGAATGCATAGTGCCATACACTACAGTGTCTAAGAGTATGGTCTCACTACCTGCATCCGCACTCCAAGCATGGCACAGAAAGGAGAAGCTCCACAGCACAGTGCTGCTCCTGTCAGTACCAGCACTGCTCGCTAAAGCCTGGTATACTAGTGCTAGGCAAGGCTTTAGCAGAAAGGGCACAGCAGCAGGAGCGAGGTCTTAGCTCCTCTCATCTTAGGCTACTTTCACATTAGCGTTTTTTGCGGATCCGTTATGGATCTGCAAAAATGCTTCCGTTACAATAATACAACCGCATGCATCCACCATGAACAGATCCGGTTGTATTATGTCTTCTATAGCCATCCGTTTTCTATTGTGTTAGAGAAAACGGATCTGTCCCCATTGACTTACATTGCGTCTCAGGACGGATCCGTTTGGCTCCGCTTCGTCAGGCGGACAGCAAAACGCTGCAGGCAGCGTTTCAGTGTCCGCCTCCAGAGGGGAATGGTGACTAAACTGATGCAAGCTTATGCATTCTGAGCGGATCCTTATCCATTCAGAATGCATTAGGGCAAAACTGACCCGTTTTGGATCGCTTCTGAGAGCCCATGACGGATCTCACAAACGGAAAGCCAAAACGCTACTGTGAAAGTAGCCTAACAGAATAGAGCGAGCACAGGGCAGGAGCTGACATAAGACATTGGCCGCTCTGCTAAAGCCTGACATAGCACTAGCGGTGCAGTGCTGGTACAGACAGGAACAGCGCGGAGCTATGGAGTTCCTGCCTGTACAGCATTTAGATTGCGGCCACAGACAGAGTCTGTATACAGCAGTGTATAAAAGTACAGATTCTAAAGGGGGTATAGACAACTGAACTACAGGTGCCTATATCAGATGTAAAAGTAAAAAAAAAAAATTTAAAGTACACTAAAAATATTTTTGGTACATTTCCTACAAGCGTTATTAACGTGTGTACCTACAGTAAATGTTTAGATACACTTTAATAATCTGTGCAAAAATGATCCTATCTGCATCTACATAGGAAAATCCCCCAAATACGGTACTTATTTCAAGTGTAGATTATCTGTTGTTACTAAGCTCCCTTTAGTGTTGACTGCTGGACGCTAGAGATTCATCAAAGGAAACGGGTAAAGAGTACCGTATTTTCCAGCATATAAGACGACCCCCAACTTTTCATTTAAAATACAGGGTTTGGGCTATACTCGCTGTATAAGACTACCCCTCTTCTAACGCACACAAAATAAAAATTAAAACTGTACTATCGTTAACTCCACCTGTGGTTTACCGTATTTATTGCAAAAAAGCGATTTTATAGATATGCAAATTGCCAGTACCTTTGTGCCCAAAGGGCTGTCCCTCTGCCGTTTTGTGCCCAGCCGTGCCCCGAATCCTGGATCCCAGCGCCACCCTTCTCAATTTATTCACTGCACTTCATTTTTTTTCATCTTCTGAAGCCGCTTGTAATCTCGCGCATGCGCAGTTAGTTGGCGCTGTCTCCTCTGTTCCCTCCACCCTCACAGCCAGAATGAGCGAATGCTCCAACTAACTGCGCATGCGCAAGATTACGAGCAGCTTCAGAAGATTAAAAAAACGGAAGTGCAGTGAATAAATTAAGAGGGGCGGCGCTGGGATCCAGGATTTGGGGTGTGGCTGGGCACAAAATGGTGACAGCCCCTTGGGCACAAAGGTACCGATACTGGTAATTTGTATATCTATAAATAAACCACAGGCCACTTCTCCGCCCCTCTCTCATCATTGTGCTGCCTTATACCTGGCATATAGGATGACCCCCAACTTTTGAAAATAATTTCTAGTGTTAGAAAGTCGTCTTATACGCCGGAAAATACGTTAAATCAGATGTATAGGTAAACTAATGTGATAAAAATCATCTCAAAATCATAAACTTACTCCACAAGGCAATTGGAATTATTACTTCTGAATATGATCAGGTTTGTTCCTAAGCAACAACAGGCTATGTGTCCTGCCCTATATACAGAACGTCATTTATTTTTTCTGCAGTATTAATAATGCATACACAGCGTCTGCTCTGAGCGGCAACTTTGGCACACTGTAGCGAAGACTTTAAAAAGGCTCTTTTTAGTTTTAGGACCAAAAGCTTCACCTAAAAGAGGCTGCCTGTGACTTAAGGGAGTTTTCCAGTCTTTAGAGATTGACAACCCACCCTCCGGATAGGTCAGCAGTATCAGATTGGGGAGGGTCCTGTCTTTGGCGGCTACCAGCGCCAGTAAGAAAACAGTAGACATAGATGTCAGCAGAAGGCTTCGTCCACCGAGTAGTAGCTGTGCCGAGTGAATATCAAACCCACAGCGATCTCATATGGATGACTTATACGAAGGATAGGTCATCAATATACAAGTTTCAAAAAAAGAAAAAACATTAAATTCGTGGAAATGCTCCTTAGACAATACTTACACGAAACCTAAAGTACCATGAATAAAACTTTTTTTATGCTTATCACGCTATATATTCAATTACCTGTTGATAGCTTCAACTGACTGAAAAGTTTGCTTTTAGAAACAAGACAAAAGGAATAAAATGTACATTTTCTAGAAGATATTACTTACAAGTTCCTGATGGTACACAAAACTATTTTAAAAAAATGGCTGCTCTTGCGTGGTGTGCTGTCCTTCACTATAATGAGGCGGAGCTACGGCGCAGCAAGGCCGAGATCGCCGGACCAAAAAGTCAGACCTGCAGTACTTTTAGTTTGGCGATCTCCGGCCGTGCTGCGCCGTAGCTCTGCCCCCCGCCCCATTATAGTCAATGGGGACGGAGCGGCAGTACACGGGTACTTGGGGCATGGCGGCTCCAGCAGGCTGTTCACCCGCCGGAACAGCCTGCCGGATAGCTATGCCGCAAATGTGAAAGTACCCTTAGGCATCTCTTGATCCCCACCCTTCCCTCAATCTCACTCCACTTACATTTAGTTTCTGCAGCAATTCCGTTTCGCATGGTCAGGCCCCAACAATGTGGTTTCCACACAGCCTTTATTAAAGTATCCAATGTCCTCCTGATGGTTACATTTAATGACAACTATTCTCTATTGATACTTGGGGGTCTTCCTGCAGCACTTTACACTGTAGAGCGCTAACTACTACTATCGTCTATTAGCTTTAATGCTACCGGCCACTTTTGGTTTTCTTCCTTTCGTTCAGACAGCTCAGTCAGTATATCACTTTAACTATACTACTACTTTTCTTCTGCTGTAGGGGTTTCTCAGAGTTCAGTCCTACTATAGGCCTTCTACTATTTTCTCTCTACATGGCCCCACTGGACAAACTATAAGGAGAATTGCCTTCCAATACCATCTCTACTGTAAAGATTTCCAATGATATACGGTACTGCACCTCTTCCAGTGTCATCCTCTAAGCACTGCTACAAAACACAATCTTCTCTCAATCTGAAACTGAATATTTTTTAAAATGGAACTTCTTGTATTTCCGTCTCTTAACCTACCTAAACTGATGTTTCCATTTCAATGTGCTCTTCTACTTCTCAATCTTTCCTTCACTTCTTGTAGTCAATCACTTCCATGCTTATGTCCCCTGCACTTTAACCATTTCCAGAATCTGCCCTTTACTTATTGTGGAAACAACCAGCACTCTTACTGTTGCTGTGATTCATTCTTCTATTACTTATCGGCCTTTTCCTCACTAGACTCTCCCCCCTCTACAACCTATCCTGAAAGTAACAATGCATGTACCGGTGTCATCTGTGACCTAACAGGTAGTATTTATATGCAGCCCTCATTACTCTTCTATATGGTGTTAGTGGACCATTTCTACACGTGGTAGTATTTTTTTAATGGAGTCATTTCAGTCCCTCAATATTTCTGTGTATTTTAGATGTATTCTCTAAGTTTAACCTGCAAAGATGAATTTACATTTCTATCTTTTGAGTGTTGCTACTTACATTATCAGCACCACAGTGGTTCGTGCTGGTGCCTTGCAGTGCTGTCCTAGATTTGAATCCAACCAAGGACAACCTCTGCATGGAGTTTGTATGTTCTCCCTGTGTTTGTGTGGGTTTCCTCTGGGTACTCCAGTTGCCTCACATACCACAAAGATGCACTGATAGAGATCTTAGATTGTGAGCCCCAATGATGACAGCGAGTGAGGATAATGTCGGAATATGGCAGCGTTATATAAGTGAGTAAAAAACAAGTAGATGAATATATCCCGATAGCAGCAGCCAGGCTCATCTTTCTTTAAAATGTCTAAACTGATGCTTCTACCCTGAGCCAGACACCGTACTGATTTCCTGCTCACTTTAGAATATAATTTATTACTCTGACCCACAAAGCTCTTCAAAGTGCCTCACCTCTCATCTCGGTCTACCACCCTACCTTCTACTCCTGCCTCCATTCTCCTCATGCTGCACCAGTTTCTGGACTGTACTACCTAGGACAGTCCAATTAGAGGATTGTTAATAGGCCTGCCAAATTTAATATTATTATCTACTACTTTTCATTTACCCCTCTTTTACATTATTCCTCAGAAATGTTATATATATATATATATATATATATATATATATATATATATATTTATAAAATCACACTGCTTGCCCCATAATGCACTTACTATTCGCTGGATGAGTGTAAGTAAACACTCAGAACTGCGGTGAGGGCATCCAAGATGGCAGCAGTCAGGTGATTCAGCCATGTGACTGCTTTTTTGCCCGACACCATCTGCATCTTGTTTTGCACAGGATGAGTTCAGCATCCTGCTTTCTATGGAGCCCGGGACTGCAGCTCTGCACTGTGCACATCACGCACAAGCAGTCGGGAGCCTTATGGGGTAAAGTACGGATAGCTATCCAGTTTATTGGGCCACAGTAAGAGGTTTATGAAGTTGCCAACCACTGTACAAATAATTTTCCTACTTCCTCATAGAATGTAAGCTCTCGTGAGCAGGGACCTCACTCTCCGTGTCTGAATTAGTTTCCTACTATCTGAGTTTTCTGTATGTGTATTCTCAGAATTATTAGATTCCACGCTGTGGAAAATATTGCTGCTACATAAAGATTATTATATTGTGAAGTTGAACACACCAAGAGCATGTTTTTTTCCCCAAAAGAGGTGAGTAAAAAAAATAAATAAAGGCTTTCCACAAGTGAAGATATTAAATATTATAATGAAGCGCAGCAGTTATTATTACATAACCTAGTTGAAGAATATAGTTCTCATAGCTATAGGGTACACACAGCTTACATCTCATAGCCACAGCCAGCCACCAAAGAAACTCTACCTGAGCAGATTCGAAGGTAATGGTTTTTGTCTCTGTTTGAACTATTGGGACTTCTTTTGTTGAAATTTCAGTCCTTTGTGTGGCATTAGAAATGGTGACCATCTCTGTTTTCACCACAGGAGGCTAGAGAAAAACAAGCATACAAATCTTACACACAAAGAAATAGGTTTACCTATAGCTAGTTTTCTCTAAGGTTTCAAGGGTCAGAGCTAATGAGGTCATCTGTGATCCAAAGCAATCCTAATAAGGTCTACGCTAGGAAGTACTAAAAGGCTTATCTGGGGCATTCAAATTGATGGCCTACCCCTAGTAAAGGTCATCACTATTAAAGGCTATGGACACCTTTGTACTAAATTGGAAAATAAGAAACTTTCTACAGAGCGTGTATGTCCTTCACCTAGCTGCTGGTGAATCTGTGGAGAGGACAGGATGAGTATGAGATAGTGGTGTGTGTTCTTGCCAAAACACTTTATAATGTTGATCATCATGATGCTGCCATACCCGACATAGAGCCGAGAGCGGCAGCGTGATGAGTGCCCCCATGTATCCTCTAACCTGACTGGCTGGCTCCTCCTCTTGTTAGCTCTCCGGTGGGTACAGGCAGACAGTAATAGCAGAGTGACTACTTGGTTGTGTAGCGTCTACGGGAGATGGGATCATGCAGAACTGCAGCATCAGCAGAGTGGGGACACCTTTTCTAAGTGATGACCTAGCCCAAGTATAGGCGATAACTAGTGATCGGCTGGGGTCAAGCATCACAACCTTGCCGATCAGCTGTTCTGCCTAGCTCAGTTGCCGGAAGTCAGCACCTGAGCTACACGGCAGTGCCAACACAGTAGTGGACAGCGCTTATTACTGAAGCACTGCTTCCATAAGGTGGGGCATTTTAATTATTGGGGGTACTATAGAGGGTATTTTAACTAGGAGAAGAACTGCTGAGAGCATTTTAACTACTAGGGACACTATTAAGGGAATTTAAACTACAGGGGGTACTTCTAAGCAATACAGGAGGGCATTATAAATACAGGGGCACTACAAATAATGGGAAACTATAAGGAGGCATAACTACTGAGACACTATAAGGGGGGGGGGGGGTTCTTAATACTACTGGGGGCTCTATAGCAGCCTTATTAATACTGGGCACACTACAAAGGTGGCCTTATTACTACTGAGTGAACTATGGTGGGTATTATTATTGTGCACACTATGAGGAGCATTATAATTATTGAGTGCACTGTGCGAGTATTAATAGTAATGAGGGCACTCCGGGAGAGTATTATGATTACTATGGGTAGACTACCTCTATGGCATTATTATCGCTACAGTATAGTATCTGGGGGCATTGGGGAGCACAGTGGGCACAGTATTGGGGGTATAAGCAGGATAACACTGCTGGAGTACCAGAATGATGAGAATAACGGAAAAGTGAGGAACCTAAGGTGTTTGTGGGGTAAACTCTGCAGAGATGACATGTAGCTGACAGAAGTCATCATGGTGAACAGGGAAGAGAACATCTACATCAGAGAAGTGACAGGATGTAATAGGTATGTGGTGCCGTTTATGCATTTCGTTGCGCTGAATATAATGTCCATCCACCAAGTAAAATATGTGTTTAGTGCTGGGGGGGATTTCTTACATATGTACTGGGGGCTTGGGTCCCAAATCTTTTTAGACCCTAGCAACGCCCCGATTGATCATACAAGTAATTTCAATGCTTAATCTTACGTTCCGCCAGGCGGACATATAAACATACTTCTAAGACTAAGAAATTTGTGATATATTAAAAGACTTATTACAAGTCACTTGTATACATTGTGTTGTATAAGTAAACTGAAGAATTTAGTGATATTAGCAGGGGTTAAAGGGGTTTTCCAGGCCCCTGATATTGATGACCTATCCTCAGGATTGGTCACCGATATCCAATAGGTGTCCAACATCCTCACCAATCAGGTATTGCCTGCAGCCTCTGGAAGCAGCACTCTCAACAGAACTGTAAGCACAGTCCCATTCAAAGTGTAGTGGTCATGGTGCGTTACTGCAGCTCAGCGCTCTCACTTAAATAAGAACAAATAGTTACAAAACAGCTGATCATGGGGTGCTGGGCCCCCTAGATCTGATATTGATAACTTATCCAGAGGATATTGCTATTAATATCAGAAGCCTTGAAATCCCCTTTAAAGTTATTGCACTGACAAGAGTAGAAAATGGAAGAGACACAGAGGTATGGGAATCTAAAGAAACCATACAATTAGTAGTTATTAGGTACATATACTGAACAACAAAGAAGAATATTTGCTGGTCCACATACTGTATAAACGCACATTTGGACAAGACAAGATCCAAATGTATAATAAACATGTAAGATGGAGAATTATGGTGAAATGATACATAGAAAAAGAAATATGGTATGAAGACTGTATGGCAGTGTAAAGAATTGCCACAACTGGGTAGCAGACAGAAGCCATATTCACTAGTTTGCCTTTTTGATAACACCAAATCTTTAAGAAGGAAAGATTTTCTAAAGGAGCAGTGGTAACAGCCACTGTAACAGAATGGATAGGTATATACGAAGACACCCATTCTGTTCCACCCATTTACCTCTGAACAACAAATAATTTGGGCAGAAGCATCAACGTCGATGTGAGAAACATCGCCATTAAATTTGTTTTGCTGCTCTTTGAGAACTTCATGCTCTTCTTCAACTTTCTCTTCTCTTTCAAAAGCACTAACTGTAATTTCTTGGGATATCATTTCAGTCTTTTCTTTTATTTCTGTAACTGTTAAAGTTACAGTATGGTCTTCACTTATCTGAGACTCCTCAACTGGTTCAACTTCCTTCACGTCTTCTACACCTTCTTCTGACTCTTCTGGTATGACATGTTCAGAAGCTCTACTTTCAGCTTTGTATTCTACCTCTTCGTTCTCACTTTCACTACTGCTATCGTACGAAGATACTGAGTGGGTGTAATTTTTATCCAGATCTTTTACTTCTGCCACCTTTTCATTGACATCATCATGGTGTTCAATATCTCCATTTATTCCAGCATTGAGGTCTTCCTTGACAGTTGTATTTGCAAAGTCAGAATCTGCCTGCATTTTCTCCTCCACTACGTTCTTTATCTCATCTGAGTTCTATATGAAAATGGATGAGGAAAATAAAAGTATATGAATAAATAAATAAAACAAAAAAAAAAATAAAGATTTCCGCATTTCATGGAGGACAACAAAAGTGATGAGGTCAACTAAAAAGTGGAAAAATGTGATGGTGATCAAGATGAACATATTGGTACTTATAGTACAATCTGAGCACCTCAAGAGCATCACTCAGTCCTGTGCGCATCCCTCTTGTTCTGGGTATAAGTTTCTGTGGGACACAAGTACACATAAAGGACACATCAATACATATTCACAATAACACAAAACATTAAAACCTTGAAGAAAAAAATCCCCCTTTGTATAACATTTAAAAAAAAAAAAAAAATAGAAAAAGATAGATATATATATATATATATATATATATATATATATATATATATATATATATATATCTATCTATCTATCTCTAATCTATCTATCAGATATTGAACATATAAAGACACAAATACAAAGCTGGGTGAACATCTCAGAGCTCATCCTGTAGATAACATAGACGATTTACAAAACTAGAGACAGGAATAATGCATTCTACATAAGTATGCCCTCAACCAAATCATAAGGGGATTCTAAAATTAAAGTGTTTAATGAATTAAGTCGTTTTTATTACAAAATAAACTATTTTTGATTAATATTTTCCAGTTTCTATGAATAATGGCAGCAATATAACAAAATTGATGTTTTCATTCTGATCCCCATGTCTACATCCAGATTTACATAAAAGTAACAATTTTTCTTCTACTCTATACTAGATATAAAATACTAGATGATAGGTATAATATTTAGAATACACAGAAAACGGATTCAAAACTTTTTAGATAATGTATAGTTTTCTTAGGTACTATATAATATAAATATTATTATAATTTTTATTTTTTATTACAGGAAATGCAGATATTCCATAGGATCCATATATACATCTTTATTGCCTACCAATTTTAAATTATATCTATTTAAAGCATATTGGGGGAGATTTATCAAACTGGTGTAAAGTAGAACTGGCTTAGTTGCCCATGCAACCAATCAGATTCCACCTTTCATTTTCCAAAGGAGCTGTGAAAAATGAAAGGTGGATTCTGGTTGGTTGCTATGGTCAACTAAGCCAGTTCTACTTTACACCAGTTTGATACATGACCCTGATGGTCTTTATAAAGTTTACTGTTAGCTTTCTGCATCCTTACTTACTCTAATATTTTTAAAACTTCCACATTTTAAAATCTTTTGCATAGATGCACCTACTTCAATACAATAAAACATAAGTGTCCCTTCTTTACACTTACATATATGTTAACACCTTCCTTTGAGGAATTGATGCGGGTTTCACCCAAATCATTGCAAAGGGCGAAATCGGCAGCATAAATTGACATGCCAGTCAACTTGTACTACAAATGTTTGGCGTGGAGTGTGCGCTTTTTTTTTTTAAATGCTCAGCATTTACACAACATAAGGCCCTACACTTTATGGAATATTCTGAGTAGTGTTGAGCGAACTTGTTTTTTACGTTCTGCATCCAAAGTTCGGGTTATCGAAGAATCCCGGTTTGGATTCCAAATTCAGTTATGGTCCGTGGTAGCAGAATCCATAACAGGATTCTTCGATAACCCAAACCCGAACTTTGGACGCAGAACTTAAAACAGGAGTTCGCTCAACACTAATTCTAAGACTTTAATATAGATGGCTTATCCTTAGGCCGCATGCACACAACCGTATGTTTTGTGGTCCGTAATCCATCTACAAAATATGGGCCTTGTGCATCCTACATTTTTCTCACTCCCTTTAATAGAACTTATTATTATCTGCAAAACGGACAAGAATAGGACATGTTCAAAAATTTGCGTAATGGCCACATACCGTAGATGCAGAACCATAGAAATGAAATGAGTTCATGTGCAATTGATAAAAAATGTGGATTGGATGCAGACCCAAAATGCTGTCATGTACAGGAGGCCTTAGTATAGACCATCAGCAGAAGTCCGATCCCCAGAACTCTTACTAATCGGCATGAAAGGCCCACAGCACATTCCAGATAAAGTAACTAAAAACCCATACAACTACGATAAGTGTGACTAGTAAAGCACTTCATTTCCATTCACTTAAATGGAGATGACCTGCAGCCACTATACAGATGAACCCTTACACAATTGAAGGGGACCGTTATTCTGCTGAAAGTCTCAAAAAAGAACTTTATTAGGAAAGCACATTCATGCATAAATTGTACAATTCATACAGCCTCTAGGGAATTCAAGGAATTATTGGTGCCATCACTCACCACCGGTGACTTCTACTACATACGGTAAAAAGTAATGGTCTTAATCAGCACTGTGACATAAATTAGTCTATAATGACTTCAAAGTTAGCCAAAAACTCATCTCACTTCAGTTTTGTTCCCTACCAGGCTCCACAAGACAAACAGAAAGATGGAAATGTCTTGCTTGCACTGGATGGGCAAAACTAAATCACAAAATGGGATTTCTTGGAACTTCACTTTTTAGACATACAAAAAACCCAAGACATATCTTCTCTGTTAAACGATCACATTTATCAGACAGACAATGGCACTTGGGACAGCTATCCAAAAGCATGGCAGGGAATGGAGAGACAGTATAAACAGCAGAGTATGAAGAAAAGAGAGAGCACCTCAGACAGCGGTGGAGAGTGAGAAACGCAAAACGTTCCACCATCATTCAACACATTGCCCTCGGCTGTCCGGTGAATAGAAGCAGACAGGGTAGGAAAGTTCTCTTTACTAAAGAGAATGGATGTTATCTCCTCTTCTAGGCTCTAGACAAGTTAGAAAGTGGAGAGCAAAGAGTTAAAAGAAAATATTAGAAACCAATCAGAAAGTGATGTTGCTGTGACGGCACCACGAAGATCCCAAAATACTGTGCAGCCCAAGAACACTGGCAGCTACTATGGTGTCAAAGATTAAAGGGGTTGTGCCAAGTTTTCCAGTTCTCCCCTATAAACAGGTCTTTTTCCAACCGTATTAACTATGTAACTAATTCATTGGTGTGGGTCCGATTGCTGGGACCCCCACTGATCCCAAGAATGGGGATCCTGCTCCCCCTATCTGATGGCGCAGCAGGTTGACATGAGCCCCACCGCTTCATTCATTCTCTAGGAGACCATGGGAAATCGCCACATATTCTTCCAGCATTGTGTGTGTGCTGCGCCGTAATCTCCGGCAGTCTCACAGAGAATAAATGGTGCTGCAGGGTGCATGCTCGCCCACTAGATCAGATCAGTGAACTGGGACCCCAGAGATGAGCAGGGGTCCCAGTGGTCAGACCTCCATTGATCAGTTTGTTATCCCCTAACCACAGGATAACTTCAAAACTTGGCACAACCCCTTTAATATTATTACAGAGGATCTTTCACCATTCATGTCCGTGTTCCGAAGTACTTGCATTCCCCATAAAATAATTATTACGGAAGGACATTTAGTAGAAATCTGTTTTGGGCCGTTCCTCTATTATTGCTCCCTGAACTGCACGCAACTATTCCCCTTGTCAAAGCGACTGAACGTTCCAATTGACAATACCTACTAAATTAATTCATTTCTAGGGGACATTTCGCTGAATTGAATGGTACAAAACAGAATTCTAAGAAAGGCTGATATTGTGGGGAATGCAAGTATTCACTATAATAGACATGTCAGGAGAGCAGACGGGTTCTCGTCAAGGGTATACAAGCTCAACTGTCCCTGAAGAAAATTGCCGAAAAATAAAAGCATGCAGAAAACAGTCATTTTTTAACATTCAATTGCAGAAGTGACCCATTCATGCTCTTTGCAGCAGCAACATGACCAGTGTCCAAACACTGAAGCTCCAGCAGCAGTACATTTATTAGGACAGCGGACAATACACAATTCATTTCACCCAACTGACAACATAAAAGGCTATGGTCTACATGTACGTAGCATCTTCCATGAAACAAATGATAACACATTTGGCACAACCATCGGCAGCTTGTCTAGCCCAATCCCTTGAAGGCTTCTTTTTCACATCTGTCATACATGCTGCAGACAAGATCAAATATGCTTCACACCACCTGTTGTCAGATACCAAATTCATATTACGCCACTTGTCTGGAACATTTCATTTGGTAAATGTTTGGCTTATAATCATCTTAAAATAAAGAAAAACAGATTCATTTAAGATTGAATCTACAGGGAAAAAGATCAGTCTGATTATTGTCTTAAAGGGGTTGTGTCACTTCGGCAAATACCATTTATCATGTGGAGAAAGTTAATACAAGGCACTTACTAATATAGTGTGATTGTCCATATTGCCTCCTTTGCTGGTTGGATTCATTTTTCCATCACATTATACACTGCTCATTTCCATGGTTACAGACCACCCTGCAACCCATTAGCGGTGGTCGTGCTTGCACACTATATGAAAAAGCACCAACCTATGTGTGCTCCCATGGTCCTGGTCACCAGAGAGGCTGGCACTTTTTCCTATAGTCTGCAAGCACGGCCACCTCTGATGGACTGCAGGATGGTCACAACCCCTGGAAACAAGCAGTGAGTAATAAGATGGAAAAACGAATCAAGCCAGCAGGAGACCATATGGACAATTACAATGCTTTAGTAAGCGTCTTGTATTAAAGTAGCATTTATCATGTAGAGAAAGTTAATACAAGGCACTTACTAATGTACTGGGATTGTCCATATTGCCTCCTTTGCTCGCTTGATTCATTTTTCCATCGCATTATACACGGCTCGTTTCCATGGTTACGACCAATCCATCAGTGGTGGTCGTGCTTGCACACTGTAGGAAAAAGTGTCAGTCTCTCTGGTGGCCGGGACCATGGGAACGCACATAGGCTAGTGCTTTTTCCTACAGTGTGCAAGCACAACCACCACTGATGGGTTGGTCGTAACCATTGAAATGAGCAGCGTATAATGCGATAGAAAAATGAATCCAGCCAGCGAAGGAGGCAACATGGAGAATCACAGTACATTAGTAAGTGCCTTATGTTAACTTCCTCTACACGATACATTTGCTGAAGTGAGACAACCCATTTAGGGCCATACACTCTACGTCTTTTGCGGACATAATTTGGTGCAGATTCCGTGAAAACTCTCTGGGCGATAGCCTAGACATTCCTTTCTTGGCGCAGTTGCAGCAATAATCTTCAGAGGCATAGCAGATTCCACACAGCTGCACGGAGGCTATTAGGCACAGGATCCACACCAAATTCTGTCAGCAAACACCGCTGTGTGAATGGCACCTTACTAGAAGTCATGTAGATTTGAAATAACACTAGTTATACAATAGTTGTTTTGCGGGTTATTACATCCCAATTTTCTGATCCTGGAAAACCCTTTTAATCATAGCATTAAAAATTTCTGTTAAATTACTAGGAAATAAATGAAAGATTAATAAGACAATCAGTTAGACAAAGGTTAAGACCGCACAATCCATGCCTTCACAACAAACATATTAAGGGTCCATTTACACTTCCGTTGTTTTTCTATAATCCGAAAATAGGACCGTTTTTTGCGGATCCTATTTTCCAAGAATTCTTTCCGTTTGTCAGTTAGAAGAATTAAATTGCATTGCACAACAGACCGCAATTTTCGGATTAGAATAGGACAGGTTTTATTTTTTTACGGACACTATGTACTGAGAAAATTATGCGGACAGCACTCTTTGTGCTCTCCGCATATTTTATAGACCCATTGAAAATCAATGGGTCCGAATTCTGTCCACAACTATTCAGTGACTAGTCCGAAAAATCGGGATCAGATGCGGAAATAAACAACGGACGTGTGAATGGACCCTAAAAGTGACATTAATAGCCTATACGAAGGATAACTTATCACTGTTTGCATCTTGGAGAACCCCTTTATGATTCTTAGGCCTTATTCACACGTCCGCAATTCTGTTCCGCATTTTGCGGAACAGAATTGCGGACCCATTAGTTTCAATGGGGACAGGCGATGTCCCGGCCGGGTCCGCAACTGCGGATCCGCACTTCCGGGTCCGCAATTGCGTTCCCGAAAAAATAGAGCATGTCCTATTCTTGTCCGCAATTGCGGACAAGAAAAGGCATTTTCTATGAGTGCCGGCGATGTGCGGTCCGCAACTGCGGAACGCATATCGCTCGATGTCCGTGTTTTGCGGATCCGCAAAACACGACGGACGTGTGAATTAGGCCTAACTCTAGGTTAGTTACTGTTCAGGTGGATATTGGACTTTCTTGTGCACTTCCTGGCTTCATAAGATAAAACATCGTGCCTTCCTGGCTTCATAACTTTTTTTTATTTTCCACTCACATAGATATAGGAGAGCTTGTTTTTGTGGGACACGTCACACTTTCAAATGGCACCATTTTATATTGAATATAATGTAGTGGGAAGCTGGGGAAAAAAAAAAAAAATTACAAATGGGGTGGAATTGGGGGAAAAAAAATGCAATTCCACCCCAGTTTTATGGGTTTTGTTTTTACAAATTTGCTAATGGGGTAAAACTGACCTGTTACCTGCAATCTTCGGATCAGTATGATTACAGCAATGCCACATTTGTATATATTTTCTTGTGTTTTAATAGTTAAAAAAATAAATGTTTTCTACATTCTGACCCTTTTCACATTTATGATACTATTTGGGAGTGTGTACGACTTTTTGATCGCTTTTTACTCAATTTTAGGGGGACGTCGGGCGATTAAAAAGACAGCGAGTCAGCCATTTTGATTTCTTCCATTATGGCATTCACCAGAAGAGATAAATATTTTTATATTTTAATAGTACAGGTATTTTGGGAAGTGGCAATGCTAATGATTGTTATTATTTTATTTTTAATAGGGGGAAAGTTCCCTAGGGGACTTAATCGTGCATTCTAAATTTAACACTGCAGTCTTTGCAAGAGTCAGTGCACAGGCAGGGCCTGATAGGAACTTTCACTGACAGGCCTCGGGGCCTTCGGAAGATCCCACGTTGCCATAGCAACTGAAAAGCTCCTTCAATAAATCCCAGTGGAGACTTTCAGATCCCAAGAGCGCAGCACTCCCAGGATTTGACCGCTCAGATGTCGTAGTCACAAATGACCACAGCATCTGAGGGGTTAATAGTCTATTATTCGCCTCCGGGAGACTGCTGTGTTAAACAGCAGGCACCTGGTGGCCATAGCACACACTCAGCTCCTGAGCGGGCGTCATTTCTAAAGACCCAACATCTGCCCTACATGTACAGCGGATACTGGGAAGGGCGTAAAGGCAGTGTTCACACCAGCTTTCTACAGGTGTATTGTTGCGCTCATATTACGGCTTCAAACGACCGCAAAATCGCTATTGCACTCATGTTATACTGCCCTTAACCAGATATTCCAGGATTTTATTACTGATGGCCTATACTCAGGATGGATGTAGCTCGTTATTGCATCGCTGCTTCATTCAGGTGAATGGGAGCATTGCTGCAGTAACCAGCTGTGTCCACTACACCACGGATGGAGCAGTGTATTTCCGGAGCTACTCTGAAAGAGCTGATAGGTGGGAGGGGGCTGGGTGACGAACCCCTGCTGATCGGATATTGATGGCCTATCCTGATGATAGGGAATCAGTAATGCAGTCATGGGTTACCACTGTGGTTTCACTGCAGGTACAGGTGAGGCATAAGGTTTGTATATGCTTCACCTGTACCTGCAGCAGAACTATTAACAGTATTTAGCACATCATAGCTCCTTGATTAGAGGACAGACTTAAGATTTGCAGGAACCAATACCAGATTTTGTGGTAAATACTCAGAAATGCAGAAAAGTAGCTTAAAGAAAACCACTACACATCACGATAAATTCACAAGCTAAATCTGTCACATACCCCTTGTGTCTGCAGAGGTAACGGAGTGATACAGCGTTTTTCCCATTCGTTGGGACGTGGTTCGGGTGTAGACTCCATGAAACTGCGCTTGAGCTCACTAATGCTAGCCTGATGTCTCAAAATCTCATCTTGTGATTTATCCAGATCCTATTAATGGGTTATGTAAAACAAAAAGACAAGACAACGCTCGACAAGAACTCAAATGTGATGGGAAAAAAAAATAAAAATTAGTCATTTTTAAAAACAGCTTTAAAGACAAAATGTTTGACCTGTTGGAACGTGCTAAAAGGAACTATATTTGGCCCAAAACCTTACAGGGATGGTTTACACTGCTCAACATAAGAGCCGATCTGCATTAGATGTAGACCTGCTCAGTTTTAGGTTTGACCAAACTGGACTACAGGGCCACAAAAACAGATGACTGGTTTGGTATCGGAGTGAACGGATCAGGTCAGACATTTCTCTTTACACAATAAGTTGTTAAATCCTTATCAAAGTAAACTCTGACTTTCCACGTCGTCGCGTAGATATGCGAAGCAAACATTAGGCAATAAAAGGGAGGATGAAATGCAGAATTCATCAGGCTGCGGAAAGTCAGAGCAAATCTTTGATACTTCAAAATGGTCTTCAAGAAGCAGCTTGTTAGAAAAGCTGCAAAAAGCAACAAGAACGGTTAGTTTGGTTAGAAGAACTAAGAAATGTCACCGCATTAAAACAACAGAGCAATTAAAACCGAACACATCGGGAAGTGACGCACACTGTGCTGGAAGTCGACTAATGTCACGACTGATAATGTGGTCATTTTATGCTTTTTTTTTTTTTTTTTTTTTTGAAACAAGAAGATTGTCAGCAAAAAAGTTTAAAAGGTGCTATGGAAATAGCACAGCATAGAAGGATATGATATGGTTTCACTTTTCGCTTCTACAACTTTATGCCTCCTTCGCACAGTTAGTGATCCTCAGTGATTTTGAGCCAAAACAAGGTGCAGCTCCTAACTCTGTGGAGGCTCCAATCCTGGGTTTTGGCTCACAATCACTGATGGAAATCACTGACCAAAGACTGACGCGTGAATGAGGCTTTACAAGGACAGGTCCCCTCTGGGAGATGTCTACACCTGACGTCACAGCATGCACTCGTCTCCAACCCCGCCAGTCATGCATTTCATGCACTGTGCCCTGAGCAGCAGCCTGCATGTGGCAGCCCCACCCTTGCAGCCGTGGCAGATCAGATGGACAGGTTGCCTTCATACAAACCTCCAACATTAAATTGCTATGCCTCACATAAATATTTTCTCCTTGTACTCTCAAGGACTTGCTCTGTGAAATTAAAATTAAAAAAACGGAAAAAAAAATATGAAGCAGAATTTGGTATAAGTAGTTGGACTGACAACTTAAGCTGCAGACTATATAAGGCTTCTGTCGTCCTGTTCTGCAGGTCGTTTTCTGGA
Organism: Bufotes viridis; assembly: GCA_033119425.1. Lineage (NCBI taxonomy): Eukaryota > Metazoa > Chordata > Amphibia > Anura > Bufonidae > Bufotes > Bufotes viridis. The sequence continues at coordinate 265,405,370 of CM065592.1, forward strand.
AAATGCCAACTAGATTCATAATTCATTTTGTGTAGAAACAGGTTTAGAATTGTAAAGATCAATCCAATTAAAATACCAAAGCTAGAAAGGGGGAGTTTGACCGCACTACACGTTTCACCACGTACAAGTCTAATAGCATGAAATGGTTTGCAGGCAACAAGGTTCAAGAGCAGCATTCAACACCTGTGGTACTCGGTTCTCATCCTCTTCTTTTTCCGGCTGCAGCAAATCATATTACATAACCAAAAGTGAGAAAATAATTATTAGCTTAGTGTAAAACGTTCAACAACAACGGGGTCTCCATGATAATTTTATCATTTGTTCACCTGAATTGTCACCAACTAATGAAGCCTCTTTGGATTGAAGTCTACCAATTGGCCTTTTAGGCTACTTTCACATCTGCGTTATGCTGTCTGGTTCGGAGATCCGGCACAGGGTCTCATAACCACAGCCCAACACTTAAGTTTTGTCACCATTCATTGTTAATGAGGACAAAACTGAACAAACCGGAACGTTTTTTTGTGTTCCCATGCTGGACACAAAATCTCAACAAACTGCAATTTTGTGTGCGGCATGGGGAACTGAAGAAGCAACAAAAACTATGCAAGTCAATGGCACCGAATCCATTTTTTCAGAGACGAAAGAAAAATCGGATCTGGCGCCCATGGACTTACAAGAAAAACCAAATATTTGCTACAGTTAGTTTGACTTTAAATCTAACCAAGTACTCATCAGAATGGGAGCAGCAGAGCAGTAACCAGGCACGGCCACTAAACAGTGCAATGAAAACAGTTGATCCGCGGGGATGCCGTTAGTTGTACCCCTACCAATCTGAGATTGATGATACGTCTTAAAACAGGTCATCAATATGTTAGTCCCAGAAAACATCTTTAATCTCAGCTTTCTAACATTGGGTTGTTTTTATGTCCACACTTCTTTGTTGATCCATTGGAATAGACCAGATTTACTATTGTCTGACTCTGAACAGTGGTTTAGACATTTTTTTCTCACTGTGCTAGGTAAAAGGATGTGCCCTAATTGAGAAATGGCATATTGTAGTGGGAGAAACGTAGTCAAAATGCACCCGCATTTCTGGGATGAAATCTGAAAGTTTATAGATGTTCCAGATTTATCATACAGCTTGCGCCACTGTGACGCCAGCCTTGATGCCTTGAGCGCTGTAGTAGGAAGCACATTATTAAGAGGCAGACGCCTTTTTAAATGCCTCTGATTGAACACCGTCATACTATGTAGGGACATAAACCGTTAAAGGGGTTGTTTGCATTTGCATGTAACTAACATTTTGCATAGCCACTGAGTTAGGCCCCTTGCAGACGAGCGTCGCGGATTAGGTCCAAATGCGTTCAGTGAAAAATGCGCGATTTCGCAAGCAAGTACAGTCAGTTTTGTCTGCAATTGCGTTCAGTTTTTTTCGCGCTGGTGCAATGCGAATTGATGCGTTTTTTAAAGCTCGTGATAAAAAAACTGAAGCTTTACAAAGAACATCTCTTAGCAACCATCAGTGAAAAACGCATCGCATCCGCACTTGCTTGCGGATGCGATGCAATTTTCACGCAGCCCCATTCACTTCTATGGGGCCTGCGTTGCTTAAAAAATGCAGACTATAGAACATGCTGCGATTTTCAAGCAACGCACAAGTGATGCGTGAAAAACAACGCTCATGTACACAGACCCATTGAAATAAAAGGGTCAAGATTCTGTGCGGGCGCAATGCGTTCACATCACCCGCGCTGAAAACTCGCTCGTGTGAAAGGGGCCTTATTCAATACAATTTATCTGTATAGCGCCACCTGCTGTTTGCTTTTATCCTTATTTCTTTTTCCGGCTCAGCTGCACATGCTCAGTTTCAGCCTTCACTTGCCTACCCCAGCTCCGATAGGGAATGAGCTACGGAAGAAAGACACACCCCCGAGCTGCCATATATAAACATATGGTTCTAGCTTTGTCATGTACTATATGATGTCTTTCATTTTTTTTTACATTAATCATGGGATAACCCTTCTAAGGGGAATGCTAGCTCCCATTTGTCAATGTATACATACATTTCCAGTAGGATTAACAGAAAGGACACAATGTCAAGTTGTATTACATAGTGCTCCAGAATTATTATTTCCAGGACATTTCAGAAATGTGTTGTGCAGTGTGATATCAATGACCTATCCTCAGGATACTTCATCACTCAATCATCAGATTGTTGGGGGTCAGACTCCCAGCACCCCCGCCGATCAGCTGGTAACTGTATGCTATCCACCTTTTAGTGGCAGTGCAGTGTAACTACGAGCTCCATTTTCACTGCCTGCACATATGCTTGCTATTTTCTCTGTATCAGAGAACCTACGTTCTGACTGCCATAAAATATATTATAATACTAAAGAGGAGTAGATGCTTGGACCAAAAATCGATATCATAAATGGAGGAAATTCACTTTAAGGCTTTAAATAGCAGTTGCTGTGTAGATGGTCGTATATGGCTCAATATATAGTATGCAGAAAACCATACAGTTCTTTGAGCAAAAGAGATTAATCCCACAAAGAGTTTCCAATATGTCTATACCTAATGGATGAACTTTCTGGAAACGGGTTTAGGACTCTGCTGTGTCAAACATCAGAGAAATAAGGAACGTTGTTCTTGCTCTGCAGGTAGTATTGGTGTCTGACCCAACCATTGTAGAAAACTCAATGGCTCTCCAGACAAAAATAATTATTCTTGGTGTGAACAAAACTTTCAGTCAAAATATTTAACTTTTCTTATCTGTTTAAAATTGGACTTTAATTTTAGCTGTGAATCATTATTTGTATCTACATTTGTACTTTGGTCAGAGCCATGGCTGCCTGAAGAGAGTCCCCCTTACCGCTCCACCTGCTGACGACTGACTATCTTCTCCCAAGGAGAACATTAGGGAGAAAAATGTCAATCATAATCAGGTATAGGGTTGCACCGGGTATCGAAATATCGATACCCAATTGATACAATGCGGCACCTGAGGGGGTTAACTGCCGCTGATCGCAGCTCACTGTCATAGAGGCCCGTCTCCTGTATCTGTATTAAAGGTTAATTATCATTGGTGGCAGTGGCCACAGGGTCTCCTCTGCCCTCTTCATTGGTGGTACAGTGGCAGCTGTGATCGGAGCCCCAGCAGTGTAATCCTGGGGCTCTGATCGATTACCATGGCAGCCAGGACGCTACTGACTGAAGCCCTGGCTGCCATGGTAAGCTCCCTGCTGCTGTGTGCACAAAGCAGAGGGCAGCAGGGACAGTAGAATCCTATTCACTCTAATAGAGCTCTATTAGGGTGAATAGGACAAGAGATTAAAAGATCCCAGGTTCTACCACTAAGGGGGGAAATAGTTATTAAATAAAAAGAAGAAAACTAAACAAAAAACTAAAATATTAAGTATAAATCACACTCTTTCCCAATTTGACATCTAAAATATATAAACAATAAATAAACATTACATATTGCCACGTCTGAAAAGTCCAAACTATTAAAATATATTAAAATAAATCTCCTATGTGGTGAACGCTGTAACAGAAAAAAATAAATAAATAAAAACAGCGATTGGCCATTTTTTTTTAGTCACCTTGTGCCTTCACAAAAATAGGTTAGGACTGTTCGATTATGGGCCGGACGTTCCATAAAATGAGGAATGCACGCAGCTTTTTGGGCATTTTATTTTTTTGCGTGGTATTGAATGGTATCGAGTATCGCAATACTAATCAGGTAGGTGAGGAGAGCAGGGCTTATGGATCGCTGTGACTCTTTTCAGGCAGCCGTGAACCAAGTGCTCAGCAATCACTAAATACTAGTTCATGAGTGACAGACTGCTGAAATCAGTCTGCCACTAGTTTATGCTGCCCTCAATGAGATTAATTTTAAAGCGGTTATATGGGACTTGAATTCAATATTGGGGTGATGGGAACTCTTCTCTGGCAGCCAGGACTTCTATCCCACAATGTATGGTGCTGTGCCCGATATACAGTGAAGAGGCCGCAGCACTCATTAATATTCAGTTCCCTGAAAATTCATTTAATAGTGAATAGTTATTTTTATGTACATTTATATTGGTCATATTTTAAACTGATAAAGTACAGCTTAATATTTTGATGGAATATGTGGTCATACCAAGAGTGTCCGTCACTACTTTATGCTACCCTCAGTGAGCAATAGCCGGACACACAGAAAGGGTTTGTAAAAGAAGACAGTCGGTGACCATTGCAGGCTCTTGCACTTTGCATACAGAACAGGTTAATCCATAGTAAAGGGCAGATTTGTACCTATAAAATATGGCTGACCCGTTTGCATGTGCACCTGGCAGCTGAAGGGATCTGTGTTGGTCCCATCTTCATATCTGGCCGCATTGCTGAGAACAATGATGTTTTAATACGTACAAATGAGCCTCTATGAGCAACAGGGGTGTTGTCATTACACCAAAAGGCTCTGCTCTCTCTACAACTGTCGCACCCTCTGCACTTTGATTGACTGGGCCAAGAAGAGAAAAATTCATCACACCTGGCCCTGACTTCTCCTAAAGTGCAGGGGGTGCGGAAGTTGCAGAGAGAGCAGAGCCTCTAGGTGTAACGGCAATGCCCCCGTTGTTCCTTGAGGCTCATTTGCATACATTAAAACATCATTTTCTCAGTAATGCGGGCACATATGATCATGGGGCCAACACAGATGCCTTTAGCTGCCAAGCACACATGTAACAGGTCAGCCAGATTCCCTTTAAGATGCCCTTTAAGACTGTGCCTTGGTGAAAAACAGCTTCCAGTGTGCATAGAAAGACAAAAAAATAAAATAAAAAAGGCCCTTGCATTTCATGGTTTATATATTTGCCTACGAAATGTGTGAAAATAGACAGATGTGAAAACCAGGTGCAAGTGGCAGCTAGAATAGTGTTACACACCTCTTCCCCTGCTTTCTCATTCAGGTCAGGGTCATAAAAGGAGCCCAATGGATTCGCTTTAGGCTCCAGGTAGCAAAGAGACAGAGCAAGAGGAAGGGAAAGGATCAATGAAAATGGGACAGACTGAGAGGCTGAAAGGAGCAGCACGAAGAGGAGGACAAGAGATGGAATGAAGGAAGGAGAGCTGAGAGGAACATAGCGCTGTAGACTTGATGGCAGAAAAGACACACAAACGTCTGGGAGACTGGGGAAACTAATGTACCCATCCTCATCCAGCAGGGAGGGGAACTTAAAAGGGAACATTTTGCAAGAGCTGAAGGAAAAAAAGCCACATTCCACTGTCTTGTACTTTAAAGACAGGTGGCCATCGCACACGGCTAGAGGGGAAAAATGGCTGCCTGCATCAGTGGTGGACTCCAGAAATTTTGTAAGCAAGTCATTGTGGATTGGTGCCACTTCCTTGGTAGTACACTCTCTGACATGTATGCCATCACCACTGGAGGGTATTGCATCCTCCGCTGCATCGTCATCTGACATATCGGAAGGTAAGTCCATCTCAGGGATGGATGGTAGGTTTGCCGAAATGGTATGACTGCAGTGAATGGGTGACTGTGATGATGGGGGGCTGAGCTACTCCAACACCACCAGCAGCAAGCAGGTGAAGATGGCGTGTATAAAAATGCAGTGTTGTAGAAAATAAAGAGTGAGAATGTGTATGCAATAGGAACAGAGAAAGAAAAAAAGATAGAAAAAATGTTAGTAACAAAGAAGTACACAACCGTGCAATCAGAAAACAGTTTGTCCAGTACAGTGCAAAGGGAAATATGTATACACATGCCGCAGTCTATATTGGTGCGGCATTAATCCTAAACACAATATAGCCCCCAAAAGAACGCACTGATAAATGGCCCTTGTATGCCTGGGCTGGGGACAATAACTTGCATTACTTTTCAACTGAAAAGGGAGATCTTTATTATCTTAATATACACTTCGCATGCAAAAGCCAAAAAATAGCGCAAGGCCAGGATCACAACACATTGATGCAGGCAGGACAAATTCAGATTTGGAGCAGATGTAGCTGCCATATCAATTTAGCATAGTTAAGTTTCGTTAAAATATATTATATATATTAGGAGAGATGCTAAACTTATTGGGACATGATCATGTAGACATGGCAGGATCGGGAAATCTATCGGCATATACAACAGGCGTTCAAACACGCTTTTAGGCAAGGCGGTAGCACTGTCACTTGCAGTAGAAACCTACAACTGAATGTTCTGAGATATTTGTATGAACTCCGTTCAGTTATAGTATATTATAAATGAGTTGTAGAAGTTATCGAAAAACTCAAGGAGCCCCTGTAAATGGCCTAAAATAACAAAAGAATGGATACAGGTTATACGATATTTCCTCATGGAGAGCGCCTAATCGGCATGAGGAGTCTTATAGGCCAGGCAATGCTCCTCTAGAAATCTAGGAAGAGGGCATGCAAATCAGCTCTTACATCCCGTGATGGCAGAGCTCGCTAAGGTAGCTCTCCTTTAAGTCAATGTTCGACCTGCTTTTAACTCCTGCTTCTTCTTGTCCTGAGCTCTGGTCCTCCGGCTGCAGCATGGACATCTCTGCTGATGCCAGTGATTATCTGCAACAGTGGCCTGTTTGCACAGAACGTCGCCACTGCAGCCAGGAAAACAAAGAGCAGTGGCGAGGACAGGAAAGCAGCACAAAGAAGCGGGTGTGAAATGGTGGGTATATATTCTGTTATTTTAGGCCATTAACAGGAGTTGACTGAGTTTTTATGCAACTCTGAAAACCCCTTTTGCAACATTGATGACCTATCCTCAGGATAGGTCATCAATATCAGATCGGCGGGGGCCTGACTGTTGGCACCTCTGCTTATCAGCTGTTTGAAGAGAAGGCAGCGCTTGTATGAGTGTTGTGTTCTCTACTCCGTTTACCCGCTCGCCATCACAACTGCAGCAGTGCGCAGGTGGAATTACAACTTCAATGGGACGGCTCCATGATATTAATTTGAACAGGAAGGCGCTGCTCCATTCAAGTGAATGGGCACGGCTGAGTTGTAATTACACCTGCTCGCCACTGCAATGTTGACGACGAGCAGGTAGACCGTAAAGAGAACACAGCTCTTGAACGAGCACTGCGTTCTCTTCAAACAGCTGGTCGGCAGTGGTGCCGGGAGTGAGCCTCCACCAATCTTATATTGATGACCCATCCTGAGGATAGTCCTCCAATATAATAAAAGTGGACAATCCCTTTAAAGGGTGGGATGGATTTGGACTAGTATTTTTTGCTCGTTTTACAGTGAAACTGTTTAAATGATGACAAAATGAGCAATTAGTCACCAGGTAATTGTCCCACTGAAAGCAGATTCATAAAAAAAAAAGTTACATTTTCATGTGTGTACCAGCAGTCATGTTAACAACAGTTTTGCAAAAATAGGGGCAATTTATTATAGAAATAGATGCAGAGAAGCAGTTCTTCAAAACAGATATTATTTTCGGACCATGTACAACTAATGCAGCCATAACAAACATATGAAGCATAGGTTAACACACAAGTAACACCGCACAAATGCCTAGAAAGCAAAATAGCGGTAACAAAAATGGCACTTTTCCTCCCAGACCAGAGCATTACGTTTACTGCCCTGGTCCTCATTGCCCTTACCTTTGTATCACTAGGTAACACTGATGGAATACTGGGTACTGATACTCCATCCTGAGCTTCTTGTGTTGCAGCTTCTGGTCCAGACACCACACCATCGACAGCACTGACCCCACCAGAGACAGGGACATACTTCAGAAGGCTGTTATCTGTGATGCTTCCAATAGGAGCTGTACATTGGAAATAATGTCAATTCATTAGTAAAGGGGTTTTCTTTAAGGTCTGCATTAGGAAGTGTCTCCGTTTACTGCTGTTCAAGTCACTACAGTTGTCACGCATGCCATTACACATGGCCATAGGGTTCATTTTATAAGGTGGTATAACCTACTACATATTTTAGGTTACTAATCACACATTCTCTAAAGACACCCAAATCTTCAAAGTCAATATAAAAACCATAGACAAATAAGGTCACTAGGACATAATGTGCACATGACACAAGTTTACAAAAAAAGGAGTACCACAGCAGCTTTAAAGCATTTAACTGAAGGCAATTTGTACTGTAAATGTGCTTTATGACACAAAAACACTCACACATGATATGGAAAGCCCTGTACATCGTAGAACCAGACAAATCTAGACTCAAAGTGTGGCAAAGGGAAGTAAACTGTACTGACATGAAACATCCAGCAGGTGGCACCAAAGGACCTCCACATGGCAGGTTATATAATTCGTCACGGTGAATTTTCATAATATATGAATATTTAAAGATTACATTTGCAGAACCTATCCTGGGATATTAAAGAATTGAATTAAAGGGGTTGTCTCGCTTCAGCAAATGGCAAGTTAATACAAGCCACTTACTAATGTATATCTATATTAGTTCCTTGATTCATTTTCCCATCAAATGATACGCTCATTGTTTCCAGGGATTATGACCACCCTGCAATCCAGCAGTGATGCTCGTGCATCCTCTTGGCTGCGTAGGCACGCATACGCCGCAGCTCCTGTCCCGGCAACCTCATATGGCGCTGCAGTGGTGGGAAACGACCAGGGTAGAATGCAATGGAAAAATGAACCCAGCCAGCAAAGGAGGCAATATGGACAATCACAATACATTAGTAAGTGGCTTGTATTAACTTTCGCTACATAATAAATGCCGATCGCTGAAGTGAGACAACCCCTTGAAAGTTTGAGTTTTCCCATCTCAGAATATCATATGATTAGAAGATTAAAAATAACCAAAGACCTTTTAATACTAAACAGTATACACTATTCTTTACCTCCATCAAGGCTCCTGGACACACGTTTGCTAGATGTACGTTCAAAATAAGGGGCCGGTCTGTCTATTCTTGTGCTCGCTTCTCGAGTCTGTGCCTGCGTGCGACCACTGTACCGAAACTTAGATCCCAGAGTCAAGAACCTGGCTTTAGGTGGCTGTTCGGGAGATGAGAGCCTGGAAGAAGGTTCAGTGTAAAACAATATGACGACAATCAAAGATCTCCGCAATGCAATACCATTTTATGGGGCTGAAGGCTCCCGAGTGCCTCTACACCAAGGGTCAGCAACCTCCAGCACTCCATCTGTCGTAAAACTGCAACTCCCAACATGAACACTTGGGTGGCTGTTCTCAAAACTCCTACAGAAGTGAATGGAGCATGCTGGGAGATGTAGTTTCACAACAGCAGGAGTGACGAGGGTCACTAAGTAACATTACCCTTACTGGAAATACGGGGGGCTCAGTACCCTCCTTCACCAGATTATACAGTATGCACCATGCATTCTAGTAGGTAGTATTCTCTGGGCATCTACCAAACCCAGTTTCATCCATTAGATTTCCAGATGGTGAAATAGGATTCCTCACTCCACAGAACAAGTTTTCATTGCTACAGAGGTCAGTGATGGTTTGCTTTACACCACCCCAGACAATGCTTGGCATCCTCTATGGCAGGAATGCTCAACTTCCAGCCCTCCAGCTGTTGCAAAACTACTACTCCCAGCATGCCTGGACAGCCTACAGCTATTAGGGCATGCTGGGATTTGTAGCTGTGCAACAGCTGGAGGGCCGCTGGTTGAGCACCCCTGCTATGGTGATATTAGGCTTGGATGCAGCTGCTGTAGCTTGTTGCAACAGCGGAGTTAATGCGCTGCGCTCTCCAGCACGCGATACTCTGTGAATCTGCATGGTTTACGCGTCATCACTGAACTCTTGTCACTGAGTAGTAGAGTACACTGGGGGTTCATCCAGCTGATCAAAAATTCACAAACTGAATTTTGGCAAAGGTGGTATCCTAGGACAGTGCCATGTTTGAAGTCTAACTAAACTTTTGAAAAATTGTATTAAAAATTACTCTAAATGACGTGATAAATGTTGTTAATATACTTTTTTTCTGTTTTCCTTACACTTTGTTGCTCCTGCCTGTGCCAGCTCCACTCTGCTAAAGCTTGGCATAGATGTGCTATGCCAGGCTTAGTAGAGCGGGCACAGGTAAGAGCAGCGATGTGCTATGCAGAGCTCCTGCCAGTGCATCAGTGAGACTGGTATAACTTTTTTTACGCTATTTTGATCCAGCTAGGATGTTTTCAATGCATTGTTTTTCTAGAAAACACATTTAATTCAGAATCTAAATAGAAAAAAAAAAAAAAAAAAAGAAGTCATAGAGAGCTGGAGTGCTGGAATAAAAGGTAAAAAGATTGAGCAGTCTGCTTTCCTAAAGTCAAAGTATCTGAATAATCTGTATCCAATAAGAATTCATAGGATAAGTTGGGGAATAAAAGTACCTGTAAAACGTGTGATGCTCCACACAAACCTTCCACAATCTCTTAGCAGCCCGATGGTTTGGCAGTTTGAACCCAATGGTGCTCTCAAACTGTTCCAGCTAGAAGACAACCATTTAGACTTAAAATTTCAGGACAGACAAGTTATAAATATATGTACATAGACCCATTACACTACTCGGACCACAGACTAGTGGAGAAGCCAATTAACTGCTTTAATGTGGCACAAAACAAACCTAAAGGTTCAATGCGGTGTTGTATTTTATTAGCGCAACACACAGACCATGTGCAATTACACTACGATCCCAACAATGGTCCGGGAACAGCCGGCATCTTCTGACTAGTATTAAGTCAGGATTTCTAGTTTATTTGACTTTACAAGACAGGGGCAGTGTACATAGACACTGCATGGAGGAGTAGGGTACATGCTCGACTGCCACACCATTCCAATTTCTCCTGACTGTGGCGAGAAGGAGTGGAGGGCTTGGGACCCGCACTACAGTGGACGGAATCCATAACGCAATTCAGTAAATACCACAACACAGACCTGCACAATATGAAATTCGCTCATCGCTAGTCTTTGGGAGTAAACCGATTTTACATATGGTCCCAAACAAAATGAAGTTCCTTTCTAGGAAATGGGGAGTGTGCAGGAATTTGCTGTACTTTTATAGATATTATCATTGCAAACACTTGTTTTTTTAATAGGATACCTAACATCTAGGCCAGTGGTGGTGAACCTACGGCACATGTGCCAGAGGCGGCACTCATAGGCTTCTCTGTGGGCACCCACACCCTGGAACAAGTCTATGGTGTACCAATACTCCTTAGACCCTTTTCCACCATTCATCAGCGCAGGGCGCACTATAAACGGCACAGGCAGCGCATTGAATGTAGGCAGGATATTATAGCTAAATGATAAAGTACATGGAAGATATACTATATTGGACTGCAGTATTGAGGTTAAATTTCCGTGTTGGCACTATGAGATAAATAAGTTGGTTTTGGGTTGCAGTTTGGGCACTCTGTCTGTAAAAGGTTCGCCATCACTCATCTAGGTTAAAGGGAGCCCATCACCAGTTTAAACTGCTGACAGGACCAGGTATTGGCTGAAGAAAGCAGGATAAACCAACCTTTTGTGGACACTTTATAACTAGGAGTAGTGTGAATATGAACTTTTATTCTGCCAGGTTCTGCTCCTGCAAGTGCCCAGGAGGTGGAGCTTCACTGAGACGTGCTCTCTGCACTGAGCAGCTTCACAGCCTCTCCCCCGAGGTGGTCTCCTGGGTTCGATGCTACATCATCGCTAAGAGAAGAGGGGTGGGTGTGTGAAGCAGCTCAGTGCAGAGAGCACTTCACAGTCAGGCTCCACCTCCTGGGCACTTGCAGGAGAAGAACCTATCATTATAAACGTTCACATTCACAATATCCCTGATAGTAAAAGCTTCATAAAATGTGTGTGTGCTGCTCTCCCCTGCCCCTACCCAATACTGTCAGCAGTTTAGCAGGTCACTACTGTTGACACAATCCTTTTACATGGTGACTTATGCATATTACATGATGATATTCCAGGAGCCTGACAAGTGGGTCACTGCTTGATAATAGCCATCATTAGACCACAACCGGGTCATAAACTATGACAAGACCACCAAGATAAGCTTTTTAACCACTAGTTACTGTACTTATATAAAAAAAAAATGTAGTGCACGCAATTTTTGACATGAAGTATGATATTATACTAAATGGGTGGTCTATTTGTGTAACTTCCGCTCTACTGTGTTTGTCTTATACACCATTTGTGATCATTTTGTTAAGTGTTTAAGCCTAAGGAAGGCACCAGAATTGTGCTGAAATGCATCCCTTACATATGCAAATATATTACTAACTAATAAAACTAAACTAAAATTGGATTTACACATGCCAATATATAGCCAGATTATCTGGAACGACCGTTCCAGCAAACGCTTGTTCCCAATAATCTGGCCATCTAAATAATGAGCGACTCATCGAGTGATCCCGTCGTTCGTGCAGGCACTCCAATCATAGTTACGGGGAGCCATGATTCTGTGTACCTCATATTGTGAAGTAGATCGCTGCATGTAAATGCAGGGGTCTCCCTCACTGGACAAGCAGCCGACTGTCGGGAAGGAACGCTTCCTTCCTGACAATCGGCTGTTACATTGGCACTTGTAAACCCGCCTTTAGGGTGAATAAAGTTAGCACTGCCTGTGTACCCCAAGTTTTTCACTATTCTACGGCTATTGTGTATGAAGGCAGGCCATCCATGGGATTTTAGCATTCGTCTGTTCCCATTGTTCTGATTGAAATGAACAAACATACTTGCCTCAAAAGGTAGCTGTGCAGTGGTATGAATGGTAACTAATGTCTATGGCAGCTGAAGCCTCCGAAAACAACAACTTACCTCCCCAGGTCTCACTTTAATAAAAAAATTGCTGCGCTTGTAGGAAATTTTCAGAATCTTGGGCCAGGCAAAACGATTAATTCGAAGTCTGTCTTTATAAATGAGCAGTCCATTTGCACAAACACCAAGCATTATATCCACACCTTCAGAGTCCTACAGAGTAGAAGACAAGGTTTATAGTACACTAAAAGTGTGCCAACGTGGGTGTAAACCCTTCATTTCAGATACCAGTCTCTAGGATCTAGGGAACAAACAGCACAAGTATCAAATAGAAACCGCCTTAGGATAGGCCACCACTAGCTGACTAGGCAGGGGTCACGCCCCCACGTCCCACCTGATCAGCTGCTCTGTGTAGCTCCATCGCTGGAAGTCGGTGGGCAACCTACAGAGCACAGTCAACATAGACTTCAATGGGAGCAGTGCAGCAGTAAGAAGCCCTGTCCACTACAATGCTGATGATGGTGATCGGGGGGTATGGGAGGTTAGTGTCAGACCCCCGTTGATTAGCTACTGATCGCCCTTTCTTAGGATAGGCCACAACTTAAAAAGGCTAGTCAACCCCTTTTAGGCCACTCATAATAAAGTAAAGGTAAAAGTACATTATTGAAGACGCATACAGGGGTCTGTAAAGGGTCAATCACGTTTCTTTTTCCATCTCATGCTACGCTATCTTGCCCCTTCATAGCACAAACAAATTGTGCAGAAATTGTTGTTTTTGTGCCATTTTTAAGTCTGCCTTTGCTTTGTATACTTATACCAAACCTATGAAATGGTGCACCGTAATCTATTTGGCGTGAGTGCAATGTAGTTTACACCGTATGTGTTGTCTGGCATGGAGTTGCAAAAATGGCACATAGTAAATGTGGCGTATAATCCAGGTCTAATCTCACTTTTAGCCCTTAAACATAGACCACTCTGAAAAGTAGTGAGGATCACCAAGGGTCCCGAAATCTCCCAACAAGCTGATCTGCGAAACCACATGCAAAAAAACAGAAAAGGGAATACAAATCCAATACCTTAGCATGATGCAGATCCACTCCATACATTGATAATTTCTTAGCATTTTCTAAGAAAGTAATATCTGCTTGAGCGGGTGTAAGCCCTCTAAAAAGAGGAAAGCAAGTTTCAACATGGAGAAAACGGCACCAAAATATCACAAACTAACAAACACTCGTCATGTGATCGCCAACCCCTATGACACTGTCAGATTCCCCAATAATCCATGTGAAAGGATAGGATAGGTCAATATCAGTGGGGGTGCGACACCGGGATGGTGTTGGTAGGAGCCGCCGACACCCGAGCTAACAAAGCATGGATTTATGGTATGGGTTTATCACAAAAAACTGGCTCCAATAGCTACTTCTACATACTGTATCTATCAGTCAGTGGTTACAGGGTAGCACATTACTTTATAAAACACTCGTTCAGCCGTCAGCTATTTCTCCCGACTCCCCCATAAACATGTGCGCTCAGCCAAGCATGCATGTTCACTTCCATGGAGAAAGGGGAATAAGCCGCTGATAAAACACCCCTCTGGCACTGGGAACACAGGATCAGGGAAGACTGAAATCAAACATGCCCGATCCCAGTTTCTGCCATTGGGGTGGAGTCGGGAGCCCCACATACGCATGTAGCACTGGTTCGGAGGACTTCTGGCTTGTGTGCGTATCAGCTTACCGGCATAATCTTACAGACCTGTGTGTTTTGTGTAGGTCCACAACTTTGTCTTCCAGTTCCTTTGTTTGGTTGGGTGCAAACTGAAAGTCATTGATGTAGTCGGCGCTATGCTCGTCTGCATCATAATCTCCGACCTCCGCCTGCAACGTGAGCGCACCAAGTAATGCATGTGTGACAAATGAACACGGAAGACGTCCAGAAGCAATATCCTGACGGAGCTGAAGGCACAGCTGGTATCTGTGGGAACAAAAGGCAGCCATAAGATATACGAGGAAAACACTTCAAGGGATTCACCTTTTTTTTTCAGCCAAATAATTCCACACAATGATTCTTCTGAGCCCCTGACTTCTCTCATGTGGTACACTTGGTGGGGTACCAAGCAATATATTTAGTGACCAAGCAGTCTAATTGATATTCAACATTCACTGAGTTAAAGAAGCTGAAAAATGCCACAGAGGCTGTCAGCAGGATCAACCTGATAGAACCAGACATATTGATCGCACTGATTAAAATTATACTTTATTCGTGTTATTCTTGGTACGAAAGAGAGTTTTAATGCACAGAGGAGTGAACCTAGCCCCTCGGTGTACCTCAATGGGGGACTGAAGCCCTAATTTGCAAAAAGAATAAAGAGGTCATTTATCAAACTGGTGCAAAGTAGAACTGGCTTAGTTGCCCATAGCAACCAATCAGATTCCACCTTTCATTTTGTGAAAAATGAACGGTGGATTCTGATTGGCTGCTATGGGCAACTAAGCCAGTTCTACTGTACACCAGTTTGATAAATCTTCCCCCAAGTCTTTTTGTCCCGGGAATGATGCAACTGATTTCCAAAAGGCAGGTATCAATCCGATAAGCAGGATCATCCCCAGGAGGCAGCATGCCTGGTTTAACAGGATTGATGACAGGCACACTTTAAGATGCTAGAAAAATGTTTGGCATATTAAAAAAGCAAAGTGTAGAAGGAAGCTAAGAAATGTTGAGTGTCCCTGGGGAAAAGATCACGATTTACATAGTCTTCATGTGCCGTCTGAGCCCCATTCCTGAACATCAGATTACGTTGTCCTACGTAAGGGCATAGCTCCGAATAGCTATACTTTACAGAAAATGGCCTCTAACAGACACACTGGACATGGATTATATGAAAGGAAGAAGAAATAATCAAAGGCTGACTAAGGTCATGGTTACCTTGTTATGTCTTCAGTCAACTGAGAGGGATCTGGTGGATAGAACTTGACATTAAAGACAAATTGCCATGGTGAACCTGAAACAGGAGGAAGAAGGGAAAAGTCTTCAACGATAAGCCCACCATAATGTACGAGAATATGCATGTAAGCCAATCAGAAAAAGTGACCAGAGAGCGGGAGACATAGCCATGTCTGACTATACAAGAGTAGATATATCCCAGCATATGTGATAGCACCGAAGCTTCTACATCACTAGTAGGTGTAGACCATCCAGGGTCAAAATGCGTGTAAACACCCCCAAAAATGGTCACTCCACAGTTCCCTCACAAAGGAATGAGAGGGAGCTCAACTGGCTGGTGAAACAAGGTGTACCGTCTTTGGCTTCATCTGTGCAATGCACATGAGCCGATGGGCTACAGACCAGACTCATCCTAGATCATTTATTCCAACACCAAAATAGACAGTCGTCACATGGACATGTGTGGAAAGCTAAAGCCCAGATGTATGTAAAAGAACGTGCTGGTGGGTTTTTTCCAGACGAAACAGAAGAAAAAATGTATTTCCTGGTTGAGAAGTAGGGAATACTTCAATGTCCTTATTGCCCCAAATTCGGCAAAATGTGAGGCAATTCAAGAAGGTAGGAAGTGACTTTAATGTTGCTGTATTTATAGAAACTAAGGTCAATGGTCACTTCTGAAATTGTACGCTATGTAATTATTAAAATGTCAAGAATTTCGCCAGGCAGCAAGTATCTTTGGCAGCTTTGTTAAGTGGCAGAAATGCAAGGACTACATGGTAAACAATCGATACGATTCATAGCGGACACCAGGAGCCGGAATGGGTCACCCCTGGTGAGGACAATCCCTCACTGTTGTCTCTCTCAGTCCTCCTCTCATGGCCAAATAGAGAACCGAGACGATGCTGGCACATGCAAGAAATAGCTAGGGCTAGTAGTCACAGTTACCAGCCTATGCTTTCCAGTAATCAAACCTAGAAATGGCGGAAAACACCATAAAATACCAAGGAAACTGCAATATTGCCAAATAGGCTTCATTAAATCATTGAATGTCGCCTGATTGATGCAGAGATTTATAGCAAATGGACAATATCTGAAATATATCTTTCCTGCATCACATGACTTGAAAAGTCATCATGGTTGTCCCACCATAACAATTTATCCCCTGGATACCCACTAACCCTAATCTGCACTTGAGGGGCATACTCACTGAATGCACTGATGGGAAATCTGAACCCTGTGGACTACCTCTAAGTGTATTCAGATCAGACCCCCGAAATTAATTAGACATATCCTGAAGTGTGCTCTGATTTGTAACAAGGCAGATGGAAATGGAGATGGTGGCGAAATTAAAGTCTGTCCGAATTTAGCCAGCAAGTACGATTCTGTACAAAAGGTAGCAATGTATATACTGTAAAAGGGGCTGCCCGACCGACACAAAAATAAGTGAGCATATGGGGTCATTTATTAAGACCGGTGTTGTAGAACATGAAAATTGGCTTGGGAACCATTTCCTGTGACCCACAACAATCAAGTGGAGCGCCACCCAACCTGGGCAACACAGATCAAAGTTTTTGATCAGTGAAGGTCTAAGAGCTGAGGTGGCACTCCTCATATTAGCGATCGGAGAAAGCTCAGCACTAAGACCCCCAGCAATCAGAACCTTTAATCTGTCACTAGAACACATCAAACATGTTTTCAAGTATATTTGCACTTTAAGGAAACAAATTATGCCAACGAAAACTATTTTAGGAGAATCTCTGCACTTTCTTAGGCTAGGTTTACATGTTCAGGTTTTCCGATGCAGTTTTGAAAGCCAAAATCAGGGGCGGATTAAAAAGAAGAGGTGATGTAGCATCTGTGTTTTATAACTCGAGTCTGGCTTAAAGAACTCCATCAGAAAACACGAGCCTAGGAGATTACAGACTGGAGGAGTCATTTCCCATTCTATTGAATATGAAGTAATGCAAACAGAGCCGATATTCTGAGGATGCCATCATAGGCCTAGCATGGGAAAACAAAAACCTGCTGCCCCGCACAGGAAATGGCAGCCACTTAGGCACCGTCTGTGTATTATACACTGCGCAACGCGTGATTCATTACAGAATTTGCAGTGAAGTTACGTGACAGCCCCCGTTCTGGTCAACGGCTTTAGACAGTCTCGATATTTCAGAGGACGGCATGCTTTTCCCGACAAAGCATTGTATAAAACATAAATCTTTCTGGAAGTGTCCAGAGGAATCATACTCCATGTGTATACGTCTACAGATAGGAGGTCGGCTCCCATAGTTCTTCCAGATGAGGGTATGTGAATCTGGCCAGGTTCCAGCAGTATGTCTGTGTGTGTATAAAGGGCTGGAATGAGAGATACACGATAGAGAACAGCCAGACAATGTGTCATGAATTAAAAACTGGGTGGAGAGAGGGTTGAGCTGCCACAGTTTTAGAATAGTTGATTTTTTTTTTTCAATTAAAAGAATACGCTATGCAAAATCTGGCTAATGCAAGCTTCCGAGTAAAGCCACTTTTTAAAGCTTCTTCCCTTACTTGTAAACCACATGATCCCGAGAGGATTTTTTTTTAATGCAATGCAACATAAGACTCGGTTCTTCCACCATCTCGTGATGACAGAACTGAAGAATGTGCCGAGGTCAACAACATCTGCAAGGGTTTTTGTATTCACCATGGACTGGCTCCAGCTCTGAAGAGCAGAACACAGGACATGGAAGCCTCCCTTGTTTTTCCTCACAAGAGAGAGTTTAGCAGACAACTCTATAAACTATCATCTACAAGCACAGGCAGACTCATCCCATGCTTCACGGATGGCCTACAAAAGCCACCCTTTCACCTGAACCCTAACCGCTAGGCCAGTGTGCCTGGTAGAAGACTCAAATACCAAGGCCAATTACTAAGGACCTCCTCCCCTGCTCTTATCCTGCTGCTTCATGTAATGAATAAATGCAATCTATACTCCCCAGGTATTACCAGAAGACATAATTCTAACACTAATGAGGAAAAAAGCATGTCAAAACCAAGTCTATCATTCTTTTAACATGCTATTTAGGACTCTCATAGTGGCGTGCGATGGTGATACATCATTTGATCCTCTCCTGCTACTCTCCCAGCAGCGCATTTCAGTTAGTGGCATTGTAACATCCCCACCAGCATCGCCAGAAGCATGCCTATTACATGGGCTGCATCACACAAATGGATTACCGTACAGCGCCAAGCCAGGGCTAGGAAAAGAAGAACAGCGAGTGTGTTTCCGCCACAGCTTCATGCAATAGGCGGAAACGAGAACAAAAAAAAAAAAAAAAAAAACAGAGGGCGCCACCAGAAAATAGTCTTGTGAAATTAAAATTAGACCCTTGCAGTGGGAATGGTCGTGAGGCATTGACCTTAACCACATCCCGACCACCTAACGCAGGGATGCTTGCTGTGGGCGGCCGGGATGTTCCTTGTTGATGCGTAGGCGCGTCATCTCGCAAAAGGCGAGATTTCCTGTGAGCGCGCGCTCACAGGACCACGACGGTAGGAACTTTAACTACAACCTGCCAGCGCTGATTATGCGCTGGCAGGCTCTAGATGTTAAAAAAAAAGGGCATCTGAATCGCATATCAGACGCTGTTTTGTAAACAGCATCTGATATGCCTGCTGCCTGCTCCTCTGGTGGTCTCTTTTGCTTGGGACCACCAGAGGACACTTAGTGCACCAATCACCACATACCAACACCCCCCCCCCCATCACTGATTAACCCCTGATCACTCCATGTCACCCCTGATCACCCCCTGTCACTAATCACCCCACTGTAAGGCTCATTCAGACGTCCGCATGTGTTTTGCGGATCCACAAAGCATGGACACCGGCAATGTGCTTTCCACATTGCATCCGCACATTGCCAGAACTAT
Organism: Bufotes viridis; assembly: GCA_033119425.1. Taxonomy (NCBI): domain Eukaryota; kingdom Metazoa; phylum Chordata; class Amphibia; order Anura; family Bufonidae; genus Bufotes; species Bufotes viridis. The sequence goes on from CM065592.1 coordinate 265,424,905, forward strand.
ATAGAAAATGCCTTTTCTTGTCCGCAAGAAAATGACAAGAATAGGACATGCTCTATCTTTCGCTGGAAGTTCGCGGCCGCAGCTCCGCATCACCGCCGACTCTATTCACACTGAATGGGTCCGCATCTATTCCGCAGAATTCCGGAATAGATGTGGACGTTTTTGCGGACGTGTGAATGGGGCCTTACTTCGCAAGCACTCCTATGTCCTTTCCCCTCTTTTTTTTTTGCACATTTTTTGGCAGAGACTTTTTGATCCAAATTGATCGATACGAATGATCGATACGAATGAAGAAATCTGTGCTGTTTTTTTTTGAGCCCAGAGGCTGAATGAAAAAAAAAAAAAAAAAAAACGATCTCATTACCTGTATGCTCAATATAAGGAGAATAGCAGAAACTCCTAATGCTGGCCATACATGTAATGATTGAGGAGACCCTCAAATGCCAGGGCAGTATAAATACCCCACAAGTGACCCCATTTTAGAAAGACACCCCAAGGTATTCCGTGAGGGGCATGGCACAAGTTAGCGGAAATTGATTTTTTTTTATCTTACAAAGTCTCATATTCCACTAACTTTGCGACAAAAATTAAATTTTACATGAACTCACCATACCCCTCACGAAATACCTTGGGGTGTCTTCTTTCTAAAATAGGGTCACTTGTGGGGTATTTATTCTGCCCTGGCATTTAAGGGCCCTAATGCGTGAGAAGTCGTTTGGAATCCAAATGCATAAAAATGCCCTGTGAAATCCTAAAGATACTCATTGGAATTAGGGCCCCTTTGCGCATCTTGGCTGCAAAAAAGTGGCACACATGTGGTATCGCCATACTCAGGAGAAGTAGGGAAATGTGTTTTGGGGTGTATTTTTACATATACCCATGCTGGGTGAGAGAAATATCTCTGTAAATGACAACTTTTAACATTTTTTTTTATAATGTAGACACCCCAAGGTATTCACTGAGGGGCATAGTGAGTCCGTGGGAGATCATCTTTTTTTTTTTTTGCCAGAAGTTAGCAGAAATGGAAACTTTATTATTATTATTTTTTTCTTTAGAAAGTTTCATTTTCCGCTAACTTGTGAAAAAAAATGAAATGATACATGAACTCACCATGCCCCTCCGCGAATACTTTGGGGTGTCTTCTTTCTAAAACGGTGTCATTTGGGGGGTATTTACACTATCCTGGCATTCTAGCACCTGAAGAAACATGACAGGTGCTCAGAAAGTCAGAGCTGCTTCAAAATGCCGAAATTCACTTTTTTGCACCATAGTTTGTAAACGCTATAACTTTTACCCAAACCAATAAATATACACTTATTTGATTTTTTTTTTATCAAAGACATGTAGAACAATAAATTTAGAGAAAAATTTATATAGAAATGTGGTTTTAAAAAAAAAAAAAAAATTACAACAGAAAGCGAAAAATGTCATTTTTTGCAAAAATGTCGGTAATTTTTTATTAATATTAAAAAAAGGAAAAATGTCAGCAGCAATGCAATACCACCAAATGAAAGCTCTATTAGTGAGAAGAAAAGGAGGTAAAATTCATTTGGGTGGTAAGTTGTATGACGGAGCAATAAACGGTGAAAGTAGTGTAGTGCAGAATTGTAAAAAGTGGCCTGGTCATTAAGGGTGTTTAAGCTAGGGGGGCTGAAGTGGTTAAGGAGTAAAGTGGTAGAAACCCAACCGCAAATGGCAAGAAAATGTAATCAACGATTTTCAAATAAAGGAACCTTGGGAAAGGACATAAAATGCTATTCAAATTGTAGGCTGAACATAGGGGTGAACAGAACCAGATTCTTAGAAAGAATATCCAGTACACCGTTAAGAAATGAATACTAATCTGAAAAATGGGATAACGCCATCAATGCCACATTTTAATTTCCTAGGCTGTAATCCTTTTCTTCAAGGAATGATATGATCTCACAATATTAAAAACTGCTGTCCTGTAAATATTCAGGCCAAAAAACTAAAACGGAGTTATCACATGAGAAGACTGATGAACTTCACATAGATAACATGTCATACTAATACTGAAAGGAGCAGCGGTCGAGCAGGCGCACTGGCACGCCATTCAACCTCTAAGGGACCGCTGGAGGTAAGTGAACACTGTACTTGGCAATCTGCAGGATTCCCATAGAGAATAAAGTGGCAGCGCGCTTCATTCACATTCAGGACCCCTGTTCCCATGACTGGTGGGGTCCTAGCAGTTGGACCTGTATCAATCAGATCCTTATCCCCTATCCACAGGTTTGGAAGTTAGGACAATCACTACAAAGGGTTATCCCCACCTCATCCATTAATGGCGCTAGTTGGGCTGGTGACCTTTTATGTATATTATATGAATAACTTAGTCTTCATAGATTCACAAGGAAAGTGCAGCACTTACTTCTAATTTGCCTTTTTATTTCCTTGGTAGGATCCAGCCAGTTCTGAAATAAAACATAAAAAAACACTGCATAAGAAAACACTAATTAAATCAAGCACAAATTATCTCTTGCATATTCAATATCTGTTGCTTTACATCCAGAACAAAGACAAAAACATTCCTGTAATGTGAACCGGTCACCTTAGAAATGCTCTCAGCATGTTATAGAGCAGGAGGAGTGGAGCAGAAGCATATATAGCGGGGAAAAGATTCAGTAAAACTTTTATTTCATGCATTTACATCTCTGCACTTCCTGTCCTTAGGAGTCCAGTGGGCGGTCTTACTCAGTGACTGAGAGGTAGAAGGCTGTCCCTGTACATACAGATATTTCTATCAATAAAAGGGGTTTCCAAGACCGACTTTAATCTGATAAGAAATTTCAAACAACCAAGTGCAAAAAAGATTGTGCAAAAAAATGAAACTAGCTCAAGTAGAATATGGCATGCTCATTTTAATTTTGAGATTTCTTCCTGGACGCGGAGGTTTTAAGAGCTTTGTACCATCCTATATTCCAGGATTCTGACTGTCCATAAAGGATCCACTGTCCATAATAAATGCATTGAGCGAAACTAACCTTACTAGAGTAGAAAATTGGGAATATATTAATATTGCTAGAATGGTGGGTGGAACAATCCTATAACCCAGGAGGACTGCAAGGGGATTTTCAAGCTGTGTTCAGACATGACAGTTCAATGCAGCAGAATAAGGTTTCTCATGACCCCATTCACACAGAGCATAAAAATTTTATTAGATTTTAGGACACACTGTGAAATATCACATCTGCAAAATGGCGCACATTTCTGGATCTTGGAAGCAGATTTTAGTCCTTTAAATCTGTCACAAAAGCCTTTTTTCAAGAGGCAGTTCAGCGACAAAAAAAAAAAAAAAAAATTAAGAATGTGTAAAACAAAGTAATACCTTACAATTTCCCTTTCTGTCGCTTCCCAGGTTCATGGTCAGTCTCTAATTCCTGAACGCCTTGCATCAGACATATGACTGCAGCTCCCAAACACAGCCTGCAGTGGATCACTACTGCAGCCTGCGATTGGCTGCTGCAGTCACATGTCCGTGTCAAGGGGAGACCAGGAAGTAGAAAGACTACAGGGGGGCCTAGGATGCATCAGGACAGAAGAAGAGAAACATTGGTGAGGAGAGGATTAGTGTTGAGCGAACTTTGTATGTCAAGTTCGGCGTACAAGGTTCGGGTTCTCTAAGAATTCCTCTACCATGGAGCGTAACTTATATGGTCCGTGATAGCGGAGTCCATAATAGAATTCTTAGATATCCCAAACCTTGTACGCCAAACTTGACACACAAAGTTCACTCATCCCTATTGAGGATTACTGAACTTTTTATTCTTTTGTTCCCCTTTGAACAATTTTTTTCTTTACAGTTACATGTCTGAACAACCCCTTTAACATGTCTGCACAAGCTCTTGGAATCCTCTACAGGCAGTCTAGTCTGACTTCCATGATAAATGGTGCCTTTAGGCTGCTGATAAAAACGTAGTTGAAGCAAAACTGTTCATGTGCATCTGCAGGTCACATGGATTGCCAAGGCCATACAAGTATCAAAGTGCGGTATTACAGCACGCATGCAGAGATTAACCAGCGCCTGCACAGAAAGCCGAGGGTTGTCCGGGGGTCTCTGTGGGGCTCCGCACACAAGAGTGCCTGGCATTCAGCTTACCCATTCTGCAGCTGCAATCCAGCACAACAGCTGGCTCATAAATGGGTCACTGTACTGGCTGCACTGGGACATCATTCAGCATTCAGTACAAGTTTGGCCGAAGGTCACACAAGTCAGGCATTTTAATCTACAAAGGCAACAACCCCGACAGGAAAAATTGAATCAGAGGGAATCTGTGCCAAGAAAGAAACACTTCTGCAGATTTTTAAGACTCTGAACAAGTGACATACACGGGAGGAGAAGAAGCGAGAGCTACTCGTGACATCAAGACCTATGACAGCATCTCGCTGGGAGGCCCAATGAAGCATTGCAATGTGTCAGGTTCACATCTGAGCAAGCAGCAGCCTTCCGAGGAAAAATCAGCAGCAAGAATATGGTCAGGCAACCGGAATCTGCAACAATATCACCGGAATAGATAGAAGGTAGAATGCAAATGCAAAATAAACCTTTAACAGCAACATCAGCAGATTACGTGTGAGGCTATAAGCACAGCGAGGACAAAACATTTCTGCCGTGGATTTGTCTGCCTGGATTAAAGTTATTTCAGGTCACAGACGGGACTTTTCAGGTCGTGGGTAAATGTATGTAATACACTCTGGTGGTGCCCCCCATACGTGTGTGCGCGGAGCTTAGCAGTAGGCATCGCTGCCCAGTGAGCGTTCTATAAAGCCAATGGAATAGACAGAGAAGAGAAATAAAGACGACAACGCTCAGAAAAATTAATTTAAAAAAAAGCACACAATACCACAAACAAATAAAAGCGTCCTGGGGGTGTCAGGTTCATGAACATACTGGACAGGTGATCATTCACAATCCACATTCTTCTGGCACCCACTATCTTTTAGGTCATGGGGTTTTGTTTTTGTTGTTTGCTGAAGTCACTTTAAGGATACCTGCACATGATGGGGATTACGTGCTTTTTTTTTCCTGCGTCTTCGTATGGAAAAACCGCAGCGTAATACAGTACCAGCAAAGTAAATGCACAGAAAAAGCACCAAAATAGTAATAAATAGCGCAAATTTATGAAAGGGTTTATTTTAGCAGATTTTCCGCACACAACTCTGCGCTGTGAACAGGTACCCTCAAGACAGCTTTCCGCCCAGTTGTCAAAAATACAAAATACAAGCCATGTACGTTGCGTACATATAAGAAATAACAGACAAAAGTACATTTAAAAGCTATGGACACCTTTAAAGAGAACCTGTCACCAGGAAATTCACTGATAAACCAGGCACACTGCATTGTAGGGCTCACTCTGCTGAATATAATGATACCTTTCACTTGGTGATCTGTTGCTTTATTGTGGAGAAAAAGTACTTTTAATCTATATGCTAATGAGCTGATTGAGTCCAGCAGTTGATACGAGTCCAGCGTGTTTTTTCTATTCAGAGCTGTAGCCCCTCCCCTATTCACTTCTACAGATCAATAAATAAATAAATAAACCACGCCCCTTTTACAACTGAAGACGTGAATAGGGGAGGGGCTACAGCTCTGAATAGAAAAAACGCTGGACTCATATCAACTGCTGGACTCCAATCAGCTCATTAGCATATGGATTAAAAGTACTTTTTCTCCACAATAAAGCAACAGATCACCGAGTGAAAGGTATCATTATATTCAGCAGAGTGAGCCCTAGAAGGCAGCATGCCTGCTTTATCAGTGAATTTCCTGGTGACAGGTTCTCTTTAAAGGAATTTTTTTTATTATTGCACTCTACTAAGTTTGAGCTAAAAATGTTTTACATTTTTTTATTTTTTTTTAGATTTCAGCAGTTCTTGTACCATAGGGGTTAATTAAGAGTGCATCTGCAGACTGCGGGACAGATTCATCATAAAGATACGCCATTTCTGTGGCGTGCAAAAGTCGCATACTGCACAATGGTGACTATTTCAACAGGATTTATGCAAGAATTTTTGCGCTAGTGCCGGTTTTCTGCTTGCCCCTTAATTTTGCTGAAAAGACATCATGGCAAGGGCGGGGCCGATGACCCTGCGATATTTATCATCTTCTACGCATAGTTTTCTGGCAGAGAACACTGAAATCTATGCCAGCTAGGATGCTGAATGTAATTTATGACAAGGCGCATGACTGGCCAAAAATCAGGTACAGCATCCAGCAGCATACCTGGTTATCTTAGCCCGGAGTACGCCGCCAGGCTGTGATAAATCTGCCCCTTGTGAGCTTCTAGTTACCGCCAGTCCAGTCATTCAGCAGAGCCGACCGCTCAGAAATACTCAGAGTATTCTCATAAGAATATAGCATAACCCCTTAGCAATCCCCCCAAAGGTTTTTTACGATGGTCACTAAGGGGCCTTGGGCTGGAGAGCCGCCTTTACGGCGGCACTTCAGCCCAAGCTAGCGCTATAAAAAAAAAGTGCAGGAACGCCCTGCCCGCAGCTACTGGAGGTAGCTAACGGCTGGGGGCAGTGATCAGAGACTGACAAGCGGTCTCTGATCACGTGAGCGCCATAATACACGTAAGAGAGGGGGGCAGTCTCTGGTGCGAGGATTAGGTCCCCCAGCTTCCACATAAGGGAAAGCTGGGTCCCGATCCTCACCCCATCCCATCCCCCAGTACCTTAAAGATGGCGGCGGTGGCCCGGCGCATGCGCAGACTATATGCCGGCCGCCGTCCTTACATTAGTTCTCTTTCCTCAGGAGAGGAGAGAGAGTAATGAATTATGCCCCGATCGGGGCAATATGGCCACCAAATGATTTAATAAAGGGCAGGAGCCCCCCCCCCCAAAGAATTTTAAAAAATGGCGCAGACATGCGCTCTAGTTACAAGATCTGCCTTCAGCACAGTAACCATCAGGGACCATTACTCTTGGTCCCTGATCATGTGGTCTCCATTATATTTACTAAAGACAGGACATGGGCTGTGCTTCTCTCTCCCCTCAGTGCAGTTGTTCTGTGAGGAGAGAGTGAGATCAGACTTCTGTCCTGGCTGTGCCATTTACTGTGAAAAAAAGAAAATAATCGATTTAGAAACTGTCCGTCTAGAACTGCAGTTGAAAATAGGAAAATATGCAAATTTTTATACTAATTTTCATAGATTTTTAAGTTTTTTTGTAAAGATACGCATATTTTATCGGTAAAATGTTACCACCTAAGTAAAGTATAATATGTGACAAGAAAACAATGTCAGGATTACTTTGATGTGCAAAACCTTTACAAAGTTATTCTCTGCTAGAGTGACATGTCAGATTTCCGAAATCTGGCTGGGTCATTAAGGCCGAAACAGGCTTGGTCACTAAGGGGTTAAATTAAGGCCTCATGCACATGACAGTGAAAAATGGCTGTGTGACGGCCGTAACACGGCCATTTTTAACACCAGTGAAAGTCTATGGGGCTATTCACATGGCCGTTCTTTTAACAGCCAGTGAATAGCGTCCGTCCAAAAATAGGACATGTCCTATTTTTGGCTGTTTCCACGGCCGTGCGGACCCCATTGAAATCAATGGGACCGTTTTTAACGGCTGATTGACAGGAGTGCACCCGTCTAACGGCTGTTAAAAACAGGTACACAGGTTAAAGAAAATGTCCCCCATGGTTTTAAATATTGCTCCCATAGTGCCTCGCAGCCCAAAAAAATTATTTTAGATAAGGGCATTATTAAACCAGGTGGCAGCAAAACAATTAACTAAATTCCTACACTATGGGGGACATTATTTTAGCTGGGGGCATACCATCCTGTGGGTGTTCTCAGAAAGGTGGGTCTAGAAATAACTGCCAATCAAATTCATCCATTTTTCATGTCAGTTTTTAACGGACATGAAAAACTGATGCAAAACGGACATCAAAAACGGACACACGGACAGAAAATGGATGCACGCACTGATGCAAAATGGGCATGAAAAACTGACAGTGTGTCCATTTTTAACGGACGTTTTTTTCACTGATGCCTTTCTGAGAGACGGATGTTAAAAATGGACCCATTCAATTGTATGGGGTCAGTCTGTCAGTGAAAAACGGACAAGATAGAGCATGTTCCATTTTTTGACGTCCGTTTTTCACTGACAGTCAAAAAAACTGCCATGTGAATAACCCCATAGACTACCATTGGTTTTAAAATGTCCATTCACATGTCCGTTTTTCACTGTCGTGTGCATGTAGCCTAAGGCCCCTTTCACACGGGCGAGTTTTCCGCGCGGGTGAAATGCGTGATGTGAATGCATTGCACCCGCACTGAATCCTGACCCATTTATTTCAATGGGTCTGTGTACATGAGCGTTTTTGTTTTTTTTACGCATCACTTGTGCGTTGCGTGAAAATCGCAGCATGTTCTATATTCTGCGTTTTTCACGCAGTCCTAGCCCTATAGAAGTGAATGGGGCTGCGTGAAAAACGCATTGCAGCCGCAAGCAAGTGCGAGTGCGTTGTTCACTGATGGTTGCTAGGAGATGTTGTTTGTAAACCTTCAGTTTTTTATCACGCGCGTGAAAAACGCATCAAAACGCATTGCACCCGCGCAGAAAAAAAAATGAACAACTGAACGCAATCGCAGGCAAAACTGAATGGCTTTGCCTGTGAAATCGCACAGTTTTCACTGAACGCATCCGCAACGCATCCAGACGCTCGTGTGAAAGAGGCCTTATTGTTTATGAGCTTCAGCAGATCACAGATAAGGGACATGATGAAGGGACTCCTGTGGCTCTGTAGATACACAGATTACACCGTTATCCTGGGAAACTGGCTAAAAATGTTTAATAAAGATCAACTGGAAAAAGGATTTTAACCCAAAATAAGTAGACTGCCATAATAATAAATAATTGCCTGGAATGTGTCCATAGCCTTTAAACGTGCACAGCCAGAAAGAAGGATATTAACCTGTAGTTAGTGTCTTACACAACTAACAATGGAGGGGATGTGGAAGGCCTCTAGATGTGTGGTCGTAATTAAACTGTTGGACAAAACAGCAACTCTAAAGAGATCCGCAACAGCTGAAAAGCCAATAAAGAAAAGGGCAATCTGGGACGCCATAGCTCACAGACAGACTTGACCCACATTCACCTTACATCAGGTTACCTCTGACTTGTAGGTTTCAGAGAAACTATGTAGAGATCACAATGATGTAAGAAATGTACCCCTTAGGCCTTATTCACACGTCCGTAGTGTTTATGGATCCGCAAATTGCAGATCCATAAACACACCCGGCCGGCAGCCCCATAGAAATGTCTATTCTTGTCCACAATTGCGGGCAAGAATAGGACATGGTCTACTTTTTTGCGGAGCTGCGGCCGCACACCTGTTCGGCTTGTGCCAGCAATTGCAGCTCATCTCCACTGAAGTCAATGGGGCTGAGCTGTAGTACCACACATAACCTGTGGACGGGTGTGGTGCTGTTTATGGAAGAAAGCAAAGTAGTGATCGTTTTCTAGTCCCGGACAAGCCCTTTCAGGATGAATTCTATTTTGTGGGGTGACATTTTCATGCGGTGTGAAGGCTGATCACTTTTTACTGCATTGTTTAGGGCAGGCATCCTCAAACTGCGGCCCTCCATCTGTTGCAAAACTACAACTCCCAGCATGCCCGAACAGCCTACAGGTATCAGGCTACAGCAGGGCATTGTGGGAGTTGTAGTTTTACAACAGCTGGAGGGCCGCAGTTTGAGGATGCCTGGTTTAGGGGGAGGTAAGGCGACGTAAAAACAAATTCTGGCACTGTGTAGTTTTTTTTTTTTTTTTTACAGCTTTTACTATGCAGGATGAATACTGTGACATTTTAATGGTTCACACTTTTCATATCAGTTATGTTCATTTTTAATTGTTTACAATGTTACATGATAAGGGTACTTTCACACTGGCGTTTTGGATTCCGTTTGTGAGATCCGTTTCAGGGCTCTCACAAGCAGTCCAAAACGGATCAGTTAAGCCCCAATGCATTCTGAATAGATAAGGATCCGTTTAGAATGCATAGGTTCGGCTCCGTTCCGTTCCGCTCCTATTCTGTTTTGGAGGCAGCATTTTGGTGTCCGTCTGAAGAGGCGGAGCCTAACGGATCCTTTTTTTTTTTACAATGTAAGTCAATGGGGACGGATCCGTTTTCAATGACACAATATGGTGCATTTGAAAACGGATCCGTTCCCAATTGACTTTCATTGTAATTCAAAACGGATCCGTTTTGGACTTTGTCATTTTTCTTTAAACCTAATGCAAACGGATCCGTTCTGAACGGATACAAACGTTTGCATTATAGGTGCGGATCCGTCTGTGAAAATAAACAGACGGATCCGCACCAACGCAAGTGTGAAAGTACCCTAAAACAATAGACATGGGGTTGCTTTCAGTTTTCAATCCCTTCAGGACCAAGCTTTTTTCATTTTCACTGTAAGTGGGCCATCCACAGCAGCCCCAGTTACAGTGGAAACCTCCATTGTGACCAAGCCCCAGCGATAAGGTGGTTGCCAGGTCCATTAAGGGCAGCACCACTTCCGGTGGTCACTACTTAGCTCTCACTACAAGATTCCTGGCTGTCTCTGACAGTCGGGGACCTGTCTCTCTCCTGTTAGACTGCAGGAGCGTTACTGTAGAAATGCCAAAGATGCTGCTGCAGTTTTGGCAGCTGACATCCAAAGATAGTGGGCAGTAAGCCAAGGAGTGCTGGGATGGCAGGAGTCCCAAGATGTACATCACAATGTGCTAAAGATTTCTGCATCAATAGTATTCATACCTTCTGCTCTGCACTGTCATAGTAGATCAGTCCAAAATAGTCCGTTTCCAGTAGGTTGAGATGTTCACAGATCTTCGCAAATAACGACTGGCCTTTTGCACGTTTCTGAAAAAGAAACAGGAAGAGTTTTTCAATCTGGCTGAAAGTTCATGTTCTGGATTCCAGTTTACACTACAAATAGATCACACATAAGGGACTATGCAGTACGCTACGCATCCAGACCTAATCCGCTCAAGCTCGTCTGCAAGGGGCCTTACACAGAGAATGATCAATCACTGATAACACCTCCCCCATGCACAACTATCAGTGACTGACAGCTATCTATGTATACACTTACACAGAGAATGCTATCAATCACTGATAATATGAATATAGCCCCATGTACAACTGAAGTCAGAAACAGCAGAGACTTAAATGCACAAATTATTTTACCATTTTAGTTTTAACAAATCTTTTCTGCTCAGCTCCTCCTGCTCTATATTGTGCTGCCTGCAGAGTGAACTGCATTTCGTGGTGGCAGGTCCTCTTTAAAGTTTATTAGAGCCCTATAGTGTCCTCATACTAGTCTTATAGAGCACTCTTATAATCATACCACACAGCACCTACATATGACAACTACATGTATTGGAACAACCTGTAATTCTGGAAATATGACTGGACAACTGTATTGAGTTGTAGTACTGCAGGTTTGTATTACATTCGAATTGCAGGCAGATTTTATTCAAACACAAGATTAACGAATTAAATAGGGCTAGGTTCACATCTGTGTCAGGGGCTCAGATTGCACTGCATTTCGTGGTGACGTGTTCCTTAAGAAAGATTAAAAAGGACTCTCTAAGAAGTTCCAAATAGACTAACAAGTCTAAAGGTGAACACGAATTATAAGCCAATTTGATAAATCTGGAGCACAGTTAAGTCTAAATGAACTAAAAATTAGACATTATTAGTAAGTCAGCCCCACAGAATTAAAGTCTGGAAAATAACGTCACACAGAAGCCAAGAAAACACTCTGAAAAAGCTCTGATTTTGTAAGTTATGGCTCAAAGGAAATAAAAAGGCAAATAAAAAATGGAGACAGACATTAAGTCAGTCCTTTTTTTCTCACACTAAATACTCTCACGAATTATGTAAAAAATTGGCTCAACTCTTTGTGGGTCTAACAACACACAAATGTTTAGAAAAGGGTAAAGCACCTCACAAAGAACTAATACTCTCTAGTTGTGGTTTGTGTGCAGAAAAAGAGACCAAGCCTTTATTTACTCAGCCGCACAAACTCACGGCTGCATCTGTTGTAACCGATCAAACATTAAGAGAAAACAGGAATGATAAGTTTCTCAGACTTGATAGAGTGTGGAAAGTAAAGTAGCCCTAACCTACAAAGACCAGATAGTACAGACTATCACCTGTGAAAGCCTAAGCAGATGTTCAGAGCACAATCCTCCCATATGTGACAGGGGGGGGGGGGGGGTGACAGGGTGATCAGGGGGGTGACATGGGGTCAGTGCAGCACTGCACATGCAGTACTGTGGGCGCTATGTAAGTATTTGCCACCCTCACAGCCACCCCAAATTGACAAGGGGAAACCTATATAGTCATTTCTACTTTTTATTCTGATTAACAATAAAGCTGCCCTTAGGTGAAGGAATCAAAAACAGATTTCTTTTCCAAATTGGATACATTGGATATATGGATACACTTGGCATACTTGGCCAAAAGTACACTTCAAACATCCCCTGAATGCACGCTTAGAGCAACTGTTTTGTCAATTCAGGAATGGAGATCACAATGACCAGTATGGGGAGGTCAACAATGGGAATCTGATCTGTACATTTCAAGTCTCTGGCCCTCCAACCTGGGAACTGGCCAGGGTGGGGATACGTCAGAAGAGGATTTTAGGGTGCACGTCCCAATTAGCAGTCCCCCTTAGAGGCACCACTATCTTGACTGTTGCTGCGTGAAGCATGTAGAAGCACTGGGCCAGACACCTCTGACAAGTGCTGCGTGAAGCATGTAGAAGCACTGGGCCAGACACCTCTGACAAGTGCTGCGTGAAGCATGTAGAAGCACTGGGCCAGACACCTCTGACAAGTGCTGCGTGAAGCATGTAGAAGCACTGGGCCAGACACCTCTGACAAGTGCTGCGTGAAGCATGTAGAAGCACTGGGCCAGACACCTCTGACAAGTGCTGCGTGAAGCATGTAGAAGCACTGGGCCAGACACCTCTGACAAGTGCTGCGTGAAGCATGTAGAAGCACTGGGCCAGACACCTCTGACAAGTGCTGCGTGAAGCATGTAGAAGCACTGGGCCAGACACCTCTGACAAGTGCTGCGTGAAGCATGTAGAAGCACTGGGCCAGACACCTCTGACAAGTGCTGCGTGAAGCATGTAGAAGCACTGGGCCAGACACCTGTAACGCACCAAATTGATCAGTTAGGATCTCAACTGCGGAGTCCTTTGACATCCACTCCTGTCACACTACTTGAGTGTTGATGGTGTCTTTTGCGGCTGCTCAGTGTGTACCCCAGGCGGCTCTCTCAGTCTTAAGCGGAGAGTATGGGGTAACAAAATCATGTACCGCGTACTAAAGATAGAGTGTAAAACTAATAGCGAGGGAAGTTCGTTTTAGTAGTGGGAGTTCAAATTAGAGTTCATGTGAATAACAGCTTTTGACAACATTCAGGAATCCCAGGTCTGCAGTACTAATAACCACCACCGCGAGTCCCTTCCTTTCAGTGAGCAATGTCAGTGAAACAAAATGACAGGCTGATACTTGCTGTTAGAAGTCATGCAGGGATCCTGCAGTGGTGGAGCCGGATAAGGTAGGTGAGGGTTTCTCCTGGAGGTTCAGAGTTGCAGGTAGTTAGGAGCTTGCGTCCTCGTGGTGAATGGAGCAGGCAGGGTGCGCACTCCATTAGTGGAACACCCTGTGCAGCACCTGGCTCCTATTTATTGACCAAGTGTGGATGGGCGGAGCCACCTTAGACGGCCCAGCGGCCACTGCTTCCAGCCTGGGAGGCAAACAGCGATCGTTGTCATGGTTACACAGGGCATGGATCCAGGCTGGAGCGCAAACCACCGTATCCTTACAGTACCCCCTCCCTTAAGGGGACCCTCTCCGGGGTACCCCAGTAGGGGAGGGTCGGTCGGGAAATCTCCTGTGGAACAACCTTTGGAGTCTGGGTGCATGGACGTCTCGCACATCTTCCCAAGAGTCATCCTGAGACCCGTAACCCTTCCATCTAACGAGGTACTGGATCCTCCCCGTCTTCTTCTGGAGTCGAGAAGCTGCTCAACCTCAAATTCCTCCTCACCACGGACATCTATCGGGGAGGGTTGAGGAACCCGTGAGGGGAACGGGCTAGGTCTAAACGGTTTTAGCAACGATACATGGAATGTGGGATGTACCTGTAGTCGAGGAGGAAGGGTAAGTCTCACCGTGTTGGGGTTGATAATTCTTTCTATCAGAAAAGGACCCAAAATTGCCTACCCAGTTTCTTAGCAGGTACCCCCAACCGAAGGTTTCTCGTTGACAGCCATACCGAGTCTCCAACCTGATAAGGAGGATTTTCTCTTCTGTGACGGTCGTAGTAGATCTTCTGCCTTTCCTTTGCCCGTTGGAGGTTGTCTTTCAGCATCATGAGGGTTGTTTGCAAGGTAGTTACATAATCATCTGTGGCAGGAACGTTTGTAGGAAGGCTGATTTCAGGGAGAGACCTAGGGTGGAATCCATAATTAGCAAAGAATGGACTATGTAGAGTGGAGGAATTCACAGAATTGTTGTAGCTGAATTCGGCAAGAGGGAGTAGGCTTTCCCAGTCATCTTGAAGGAATGAGCAGTGACATCTGAGAAATTGTTCCAGACATTGGTTCACCCTTTCCGTCTGCCCGTTAGTTTGGGGGTGGTAGGCGGTAGACATTCTATGGTCGATTTGGAGTCTAAGACAAAGTGCTCTCCAAAATTTGGATATAAATTGTGAACCCCTGTCTGATATAACTTGGCTAGGGATTCCATGTAGTTTTATGACATTGGACAGAAAGGCCTCGGCAGTTTCACTGGAGGAAGGTAATTTTTGAGGGCGATGAAGTGTGCCATCTTAGTTAGTAGGTCTACTACAACCATGATGGTGTTGTTTCCTCTGGAGCGGGGAGTTCTACAATGAAGTCCATTGAAACCCATTCCCAGGGTCTGTTGGGGATAGGAAGACTCATAAGAAGGCCATATGGTCGATTTCTATCACTTTTGCATGATGCACATGTCTCGCACGTGGAAACATATTGCTTAATTTCTTTGGTCATTTTTGGCCACCAGAAGTTCCTGCGTATCAGGTTTATGGTTTTGGCAATGCCAGGGTGTCCCGCGAGGGGTGTGTCATGGCAGAGTTTGATTACCTGGGTGGTGAGAGGAGTTGGTATGTACAGTAGGTTGTCTTTGTAGAGGAAACCCCGTTGGTCTTTCAGAAGTCCCGGGGGGATGTTAGCACAGTCAATTTTCAGAGCATCCTTAAGCTGGGTTTCCAATTCAGTGGTGGCGAGGATAATTTTGTTAGGTGGTATAATGCATGTGGGGGCTGTGACTGCGGCACGGCATTCAGCCAGATGTGATAAGGCGTCAGCCTTCCCATTTTTTGAGCCTGGTCGATAAGTAATTTGAAAGTCGAATCTGTCCAAAAAAAAACTCCACCGTACCTGACGTGCTGACAGTGTTTTACTGGTTTTCAGGTATTGTAAATTACGGTGATCCGTGTATATTGTGATGGGGTGTGTTGAACCTTCAAGTAGGTGCCTCCAGTTCTCTAGGGAACATGGCAAGAAGTTCCTTTTCCCCTATGGGGTAGTTGATTTCAGCTGTGTTTAGAGTCTGGGAGCAAAACCCGACAGGATGTAGTGGGGATGAGAAGGAGCTCCGCTGGGACAGAACAGCTCCTATGGCTGCCTGTAGATGCATCTACTTCCAGCACAAAGTGATAGTTTGGATTCGGAATGGTCAGAATTGGTGCTGAAGTGAATTTGTCTTTAAGTAACTCAAAAGCTGATTGGGCCTCCATGGACCAAACAAATTTCGTATTGACACTAGTTAATCTGGTTAGGGGTTTGATGGTAGTGGAGAAGTCTTTGATGAATTTCCTGTAGAAGTTCGAGAACCCTATGAATCGCTGGAGGGCTTTCCTAGAGTCCGGAATCGGCCAGTTTTGGATGCAAGTGATCTTTGACTGATCCATCTGAATTCCCTTGGGTGAGATTATATAACCAAGGAACGGAAGGGTAGTAGTCTCGAATATACACTTTTCTGGTTTGACATATAAGTGATGGACGCTTAATCGCGCAAGTACCCAACGGACGTGTTTCCTGTGATCTTGTAGGTTATCGGAGTAGACCAATATGTCATCTAGATAGAGGACAACACATACATCTAGTAGATCCCTAAATATGTCGTTGATAAAGTTTTGGAATGTGGCAGGGGCATTGCACAAGCCGAAAGGCATTACCATGTACTCAAAGAGTCCGTACCGAGTGCGGAAAGCAGTTTTCCATTCATCCCCGGTTCTAATCCTAATCAAGTTGTATGCGCCTCTCAAGTCCAGTTTAGTGTAGATAGTTGATGTTTGAAGTCTTTCAATAAGCTCGGATATTAGCGGCAGGGGGTACCGGTTTTTGATTGTTATTTTATTTAATGCTCTGTAATCAATGATGGGTCTGAGGCTCAAGTCTTTGTTCCTTATGAAGAACATACCTGCGGCTGCAGGGGAGGTTGAAGGCCGAATGAATCCCTTCCTTAAGTTCTCTTCGAGATACTGTTTGAGGTGGTCAAGTTCTGGTTGTGCCAATGGGTAGATTCTTCCTGTGGGTATTTCACTGCCCGGCAGCAGGTCTATGGGGCAATCGTAGGGTCTATGGGGCGGTAGGGATTCCGCCATCTTTGCACTAAATACCTCCGAAAACTCTGAGTATTGGGTAGGGACCTGGTTCACCCCTACATGCATGAGAGTTTTAATAGGGAAGCAGGTCTCCTGCAATAACGTGAGGTAAACCCAATTCTCCCCTGTTCCCATAGGAGAACTGGTTGATGTAACCGAGCCATGGCAAGCCTAAAATGATGGGGAAACGAAGGGGAGTGTATGACATCAAAGGATAGAAATTATGTGTGGTTATTTTCGCTTGTCACCAAAAGGGGTTGAGTCTGGCTATGGATAGGTCTAGAGGTTGTACCATCAATAAAACTCACGGATATCGATACATCTTTCCTTGTATGGGGAATTTTATTTCTCTCTACTAGATGCTTATCGATAAAATTCCCTGAAGCTCCCGTGTCCACCATTGCATCAACGATAGTTCGGTTTTGGTCCCACTGTAAGGTAAGAGACGTATAAATGTAACCACTTGTGTTGTTATCTTTTCTGCCTAAGTTACAGAACGTCATCATTTTACTTTCATGTTTCTTTCTTATGGCAGGGCATCCATCAACCGAATGGTCAGCCGACGCACAGTATAAGCAGAGGTTGAGGTTCCGTCTCCGGGTCTTCTCTCTCAGTCAGAGGACCACGAATTGCCCCAATCTCCATCATCTCTGCTACAGGACCCGGGCTGGTCTGTCTCGGGGTGGGTGTAAACCCCGAGACTCTCTCGGCCCTACGTTCCCTTAAGCGTCTGTCAATGGTGGTGACCTTCTGCATCAAGGCGTCAAGTGTATGTGGCAGCTCTCCGCGGGCTAACTCATCCTTCAGGGCCTCAGATAGACCGAGACGGAACTGATTTCTAAGAGTGAGATCATTCCATTCAGTCTCACGGGCCCAACGAGTGTATTCCGCAATAAAGTCCTCAACGGGTCGTCTCCCTTGCTTTAGGGTGCGAATGGCGGTCTCCGCAGTCAGCTGCTTGTTGTGGTCCTCGTAAAGGAGGGCCATTGTTTCAAGAAATTGCGGAAAGGAATTCAAGACCGGGTCTTCCTTTTCTAAATAGGAGTTAGCCCATGCACTGGGCTCCCCCCTGAGGTACGAGATCATGGTGAGTACTTTGGTTCTATCGGTAGGATAGGTCCGGGGGCGTAACTGAAACATCAGCTTGCACGCATTCAGGAATTCGCGGAACTGCTTCCGGTCTTCTGAGAAAAGTTCAGGTGAACTGACCTTGGGTTCCGGTCCATCGTGGAGGTGTCCTGTGCGCGACGAGACGAGATCTCGCAACGTCTGATTTTCCAATTGGAGATTCTGTACGGTCACGTTAAGGGTTTCCACCCTCTTAGTGAGGGCGACCATGTGCCTCGCGAGCTCCGCTGGATCCATGGGGGTTCCACTAATATGTAACGCACCAAATTGATCAGTTAGGATCTCAACTGCGGAGTCCTTTGACATCCACTCCTGTCACACTACTTGAGTGTTGATGGTGTCTTTTGCGGCTGCTCAGTGTGTACCCCAGGCGGCTCTCTCAGTCTTAAGCGGAGAGTATGGGGTAACAAAATCATGTACCGCGTACTAAAGATAGAGTGTAAAACTAATAGCGAGGGAAGTTCGTTTTAGTAGTGGGAGTTCAAATTAGAGTTCATGTGAATAACAGCTTTTGACAACATTCAGGAATCCCAGGTCTGCAGTACTAATAACCACCACCGCGAGTCCCTTCCTTTCAGTGAGCAATGTCAGTGAAACAAAATAACAGGCTGATACTTGCTGTTAGAAGTCATGCAGGGATCCTGCAGTGGTGGAGCCGGATAAGGTAGGTGAGGGTTTCTCCTGGAGGTTCAGAGTTGCAGGTAGTTAGGAGCTTGCGTCCTCGTGGTGAATGGAGCAGGCAGGGTGCGCACTCCATTAGTGGAACACCGTGTGCAGCACCTGGCTCCTATTTATTGACCAAGTGTGGATGGGCGGAGCCACCTTAGACGGCCCAGCGGCCACTGCTTCCAGCCTGGGAGGCAAACAGCGATCGTTGTCATGGTTACACAGGGCATGGATCCAGGCTGGAGCGCAAACCACCGTATCCTTACAACACCTCTGACAAGTGCTGCGTGAAGCATGTAGAAGCACTGGGCCAGACACCTCTGACAAGTGCTGCGTGAAGCATGTAGAAGCACTGGGCCAGACACCTCTGACAAGTGCTGCGTGAAGCATGTTGAAGCACTGGGCCAGACACCTCTGACAAGTGCTGCGTGAAGCATGTAGAAGCACTGGGCCAGACACCTCTGACAAGTGCTGCGTGAAGCATGTAGAAGCACTGGGCCAGACACCTCTGACAAGTGCTGCGTGAAGCATGTAGAAGCACTGGGCCAGACACCTCTGACAAGTGCTGCGTGAAGCATGTAGAAGCACTGGGCCAGACACCTCTGACAAGTGCTGCGTGAAGCATGTAGAAGCACTGGGCCAGACACCTCTGACAAGTGCTGCGTGAAGCATGTGAAGCACTGGGCCAGACACCTCTGACAAGTGCTCGTGAAGCAGAGCACTGCCGACACCTCTGACAAGTGCTGCGTGAAGCATGTAGAAGCACTGGGCCAGACACCTCTGACAAGTGCTGCGTGAAGCATGTAGAAGCACTGGGCCAGACACCTCTGACAAGTGCTGCGTGAAGCATGTAGAAGCACTGGGCCAGACACCTCTGACAAGTGCTGCGTGAAGCATGTAGAAGCACTGGGCCAGACACCTCTGACAAGTGCTGCGTGAAGCATGTAGAAGCACTGGGCCAGACACCTCTGACAAGTGCTGCGTGAAGCATGTAGAAGCACTGGGCCAGACACCTCTGACAAGTGCTGCGTGAAGCATGTAGAAGCACTGGGCCAGACACCTCTGACAAGTGCTGCGTGAAGCATGTAGAAGCACTGGGCCAGACACCTCTGACAAGTGCTGCGTGAAGCATGTAGAAGCACTGGGCCAGACACCTCTGACAAGTGCTGCGTGAAGCATGTAGAAGCACTGGGCCAGACACCTCTGACAAGTGCTGCGTGAAGCATGTAGAAGCACTGGGCCAGACACCTCTGACAAGTGCTGCGTGAAGCATGTAGAAGCACTGGGCCAGACACCTCTGACAAGTGCTGCGTGAAGCATGTAGAAGCACTGGGCCAGACACCTCTGACAAGTGCTGCGTGAAGCATGTAGAAGCACTGGGCCAGACACCTCTGACAAGTGCTGCGTGAAGCATGTAGAAGCACTGGGCCAGACACCTCTGACAAGTGCTGATTGAAGCATGTAGAAGCACTGGGCCAGACACCTCTGACAAGTGCTGAAGAGCGCTCTCTCGACAGGATTCTAATATCCTCCCATGGCTCCTGAATGGATATAAGCACATGGCGGAACAATATTGGCACAGAACCCTACGAAAACGCCCTAAGCCAGTAAATAGTGTCTCCTGAGTTATCCTACATGACGCCTTGTTATTTGTGGTATGCAATATCTCGCCAGAAATATAACATATTTTGCAGTGTGCCAGCAAAGAATACTGAATTAAATGCTAGTCTGCCCTTCTGACGAGACTCTATGAGACAGTGTCACTTCAGTGAAACATTGCTATCCCTTTGTGTGTAGGCTTTCTACACACTAAAGCTATTGTGCGGCTTAGCTGACGACGATAAAAAGACTACAATAGAACAAGCCGTGAATTCCACTTTGGTGACTGAGGTAGGGTGAACACAAAATTCCACAATGTCTATGGAATGTATTGGAAATGGTAGGTTTAAAAGGAGAATAAAATAAAATGACTGAACTACTGAATATTACACACAGCGTTAGAACAACAAGAGGATCTTTGATCCATTCTATGATCGCCGACAGAGAGACAGAAAACCTAAGTTTCGTTGCAACTGTGCTATTGTACTATTAGGAAATGAAAATAAATGAACACACAAAATACAAGTAAAAAGAACACAAAAAGTATCATAACTGCAGGTTCGATTACTCTATATACAAAACAAACAGTAAAGCAGGACAATGTCTACAATATTTCCTCCGCTTTACCTTACCAGGTGCATGCTCAATACTACGAGGCAGGGCTGTGGAGTCGGAGTCGGAGTCGGAGTCGAGGAGTCGGAGTCGGAGGCAATTTTGGGTAGCTTGAGTCGGAGTCGGAGTCGGCAAAAATGGACCGACTCGATCCGACTCCTACTAGATTTAAATTGGAATAAAAAAATTAGAATAAAAAAAAAGCAAGTTTAAATGTCCCAATTCAGATAAAGTTATAATGAATTACTTCTCTACTGTAAGAATAAAGGCCAATGCATGCAGTGCGTCACGTTAAACAAAGACGTTAAGTGACCGTGAAGAAGCATGCTTTTCATATGCTTTACTATGCAGTTAAAGGGACACTGACAGGCTGATATATCTGCTGGTATTCATCAGAGGATTAGGAATACAACTAGACGACTGTTACCCCCAGTTGAGGTTTACTTGTGTTTAAAAACGTTTTAATCAATATGCAAATTCTCTACCTTTGTGCCCAAGGGGCAGGCGCACATGTAGAGTACTGGCAGCACTAGACAGGACTAGGTAGCGAGGAGGAAGAGAGAAAGCTGGCACAGCCTCAGCATAGCCAGACGAGGCTGCTGCCAGCACTCTACACGTGCGCCTGCGCAGGAATTCAGCGCTCGGCTAGCCTGAAAAAAAGGCCAGTGCAGTGAATAATAACGAGGGGAACAGCGCTGGGAAGCTGTACTGGCGCGGCTGGGCACAAAGCCGCAGGAGACGCTGCCACATTGGGCACAAAGATAGTGAATTTGCATACAGATTAAAATGTTTCTTAAACACAAGTACAGCTTAACTGGGGGTAACATTAGTATAGTTTTATTCCTAATTCTCTGATGAATACCAGTATATATATATCTTTAGCTGGAAAATCAGCCTGTCAGTGTCCCTTTAAGGAGCGGCAATACTTACACTTTCCATCGTCTTGTGGTCTGCTGTTACAGGGAACCCATGGTTATCCTCGCTCTCACTGATAACTGATTAAGGACTGGAGACACTTGTATAAGTGAAGGGAATGGATAGTCAATGGTTCAAGACTGAAGCTGTAAACCATTTGAAAAACTGCTATCATTCAGCTAAGGCTATAAAACATGTAAACTCAGATTGTTAGCTTAAATTTTAAACATGACTATGGGATTCTACTAGGAAAATCATGTTTTAAAATAAATGCCCCTTCCCCTGCCCCTTCCTGGATCCTCCCACTGCTCTATCTTCAGCAGAAGATCAGCACACAAAGCAGAAGGCAGCAGCTTCTGCTCAACTACCTCTCTGTGCTAGAGAAGATTAGAAGAACTTGGTGGAACAGCTTCGTATTTGCATATTAAATACAGAGGAGTCGGAGTCGAGGAGTCGGAGTCGGAAGTTTCAAAATCTGAGGAGTCGGAGTCGGAGTCGGACAATTTATCTACCGACTCCACAGCCCTGCTACGAGGCACTGTATTGTCTACAGGGCTTTCTCCTCTCTATAGCCACAAGACCGATGCACCTAAACACTGCTGAAGGTTTCTGATATTGGTTGATATTCCCAATTCCCATGCTTAATACACATGCGAATGTGTGTCACTATTATTACAGCAGAATGATTGGTTCTGATCAATGCAAGTCTATAGCAATAGCCAGGAAATGATTACACAAGCTTTAAACTGTGCATAAAATAGGGGGCAGCCCTAACTAGCTGCCAGAACCGATCCTGCAAACTAAGCTTTTCAAGGGAACTCGTCATGTTGAACATGGAGTTCAAGATGCAGGCAGCATGTTATAGAGCAGGAGCTGAGCAGGTTGATATATAGGGTGCATGTTTCTGAAGTGCTGAGGCACATTTCCTATAGTGCACACAACTCTGAGGCTCTACCCATTGATGCACCAGTTTGATAAAGGCCATGCGTGGCCGAAACGTCACACCTGTTCTACACAGCCGCATTTCCAAAATAAAGAATCACGTTTTGCATCTATATTGCTGGAGTTGATATTTACACTACTATTGGGGTGGGAACCGGACTCCAAGAACACATAAGCAGAGTGCCACAAAGTTTTATTTGAAGACAAGCCAGGACAGTGGGCAAAGCAGCGCGCATGCGCGGGCCGGCGCCTGCACGATATCTCCAAGCCAGAGGAGGACGGCGAAGTACAAGAGGAGGGCGGGCCAGAAGACTGCAAGAAGAGCGGTTATCTGGGCACATGGCTGAAGGGCCTGAGCACTTGCAACAGCTAATATGCATAACTTTATAAAGTACTGTTTTCAGGATCTCTATGTGAGACAGACTCAAGAGAGGTACTATTTTATGGGAGAAAACATTCTATAACACGACCTGAGCAGTCTAAAATGCTCAAAGTAGGTGACAGACTCCCTTTAATCTACAGGGTGGCCCATGAAAAAGTAGCCCACCTCCAGCAATAGTATGAAAAGATGAAGGAGCAAGTGTTTTTTTTTATTACCCACAAGTCACAAAAGATGCTGAAAGTGGTACCCGTTCACCTCTTTGGGCACATCGGATTATGCTGGCTGATACTGCTTGCATCTTTTCCTTGAGCTCATCCAGTGCCGTGCCAGGGAGTTCTATGAGGTGCGGCATGTTGCCCCATCTTGTTGGAAATGGCAGGACATTTTTTCCTCTGGTGATTGAACGGTTTTACAACCAACTAAGATCTCCAGGTAAATTGCGGTATTCACAGTTGATTTGAAGTAAGGTCTCTTGCGTTTCCTTAAAATCGATCTGCTTCGCACACAGCCTTCCACAATCACTATTCGCCGTTATCAAACTGAATAATAAATCAGTCTTAGCTGCCCGTAGCAACCAATCAGAGCTCCGCTTTCAGTTCCTACAGGGCTCTGAAAAAATGAACGCTGAGCTCCAATTGGTTGCTATGGACAACTAAGACAGATTAATATTAGGCAGTTTGATTTGGAGATCTTGGCGACTGGCTACTTTTTTCTGGGCCAACCTGTATATGCAGAGTAGATCTGAAGTGAATCTGGTGCTGAGAGAATCCCTTTAACATTAGTATTCCTGTTATACCCCTGCAGGCCACAATCATGCACATTTATTTACAGCTCATGCATATAGCCCTATTGTATTATGCCCTGTATAACCCTATAGGGTCCTGCTGTCCCCTTTTTTTTTTTTATATGGCGGCATAGAGGGCTTTTATGCCATGCTCTATTTTAGTGGTGTCCATTTTATGGCAGACAGTCTTTTTTTTTCACACAAATTCTTTTCAAAAGGCGAAAAGTTTTGCATAAAAAACACATGCTGTAAAAATATATGTTAAATCCAAACTAATGAATGAAATAGAAGGGTGGTGTCACAGAGCTTTTTGTGGCAGTTTTTGATGTCAAGCCAAGAAGTAGGTTGTAAAGGAACGAGAAATATACAGGAAGGATTTCTACTTCTCCCTCCAGCTGGATCCACTTCTGGCTTTGGCGCAAAAAACTGCACACAAAAAAAACATGCTATCTAGTGGAACGTACAACTACGAATTCTCCTTTATGGAAACCGTGCAGGGAGGAAGCCATTTCCTTGGGGTGTGCGACAAACGGTTTTGAACTGCATGCAACAATGAATCTAATGTCAGCTTGAATAGGCGTCAGTTGCTCAGACATGCCTAACTAAAACGTAGCCATGCGCGGCGGTCAGACCGCCTTCTGCCATAAAATATTCAAAGATGTAGAGGCAAAACATGCAGCAGGAGAAACCCCCGTCTTTAAGTCATTAAGAGCTCCGTCACGTAATCAGATTGCACAATTGGCTGTTTCCAGGTAGATGAACGGCATATAAAGCACTTGAAAGGGATTTGTAAAATATAGGTCAGCGACGGCCTCCCCGACAGTTCTCTCTCTCTTTCACATACTGCTATGAAAAAAAAAAAAAAACACACTGCCAACTAGAAATGACATTTTCATAGACACTGCAAGAATCACAGGAGAGTCCATTAGGGCTGTGTGACATGAAAAGACACTTAGCAGCACACTCTCCTCCCAAGTTAATTTGGCATAATAGGAAGGGACAGCTAAATGCCGTGCCGAGATGGCACCCGCCATCACCAATCTAATATATAAAGCTGAATGTATGTGTGCATGTCCGCTAAAGGAATCCACACCGTCACATTTACAATCACAAAATTTAGCACACAGGTACATCATATGTCAGGGAAGGTTTTAAACTGGGTCTCAGCTCTCTAGCACATACCGTTCCTGAAATATTCCCAAAAAAGGGCATTAGCCAATAGAAGCCTGAAGGTCTTTCTCTTCATATCCCAACTCCCAACTACACACGGTCACTTGTCCCTTATCAGCCAATAAAAACCTTAGTCTCCACATACACACAGTTTTACACTAGGTTTCCATAACAGCCCAGCCATTTTTCTTCACTGCTGTAGGTCAGCTTTAAAGGAGCAGGGCACTGTGTATGACACTGTTAAGGGAGCGGAGTGCTGTGGAGGCCACAGTTAAGGGGACAGGTAGGGTGGCTATTCAGGTACCCTCAAAAGACGGACTTAAGGGGCAGATTGGTGTAGAGGCCACTGTTAAGGGGGTGGGGTGTTGTGGAAATCACTTTTAAGGAGAAGGGGTACTGTAGAGGTCACTAATAAAGGGGCGGCCGTTGTGCCACTGTGGAGGTCACTGTTAAGGGGGCAGGGAACAATGGAGGTCACAGTTAAGGGGACGTCCGCTATGGAGGTCAGTGTTAACTGATGTGGTGTTGTGGAGGTCACATTTTAAGGGAACGGAGCTCTGTGGAAGTCACTGTTAAGGGGGTGGGGTATTGTGGAAATCACTGTTAAGGAGACTGGTACTGTGGAGGTCACTAATAAAGGGGCGGCCACTGTGGAGGTCACTGTTAAAGGGGAGGGCACTTTTAAGGGAGGAGGGGACTGTGGAGGCCAATATTAAAGGGGCCGCAGGGTACTGTGGGTCACTGTTAAGGCAGCGGGAAACTGTGAGGTCACTGTTAAGGGAGCGGGGTACAGTGAAGGTCACTGTGAAGGGAGCAGGGTACTGTGGCAGTCACTATTAAAGGGGCAGTCTCTGGAGGTTTCCGTTAAGGGGGCTGGGAATGGTGGAGACTGTAACCTATGGTCAGTGTTAAGGGGCGGGTGCTGTAGAGTCAATGTCAAGGGGGCGGGCCCATGTGGAGGTCACCGTCAAGGGGATGGGGTGCTGTGGAACTCACTGTTGAAGGGGGCAGGCTGCTATGAAGGTTAAACTTAAGGGGGTGGGCTGCTGTGTAGGTCCCATTTTAAGGAGACGGTGGACTGTAGAGGTCACTGTCATAGTGGATACTGTTGATATCTTTTAACGACACACACACAAACATTAAGGCTACTTTCACACTCGCATTGCTAGAATCCGGCAGACAGTTCCGTTGCCGGAACTGCCTGCTAGATCCAGCTGTACATGTAGACTTATCAGCAATGCTCCATGGGAAAAAAATAATATGCAAAGAGGTATCTGCATTCAAGCCTTGTTATGTTCCAAGGCTTGTTGAAGAGTCAGGCTGACTGATAGGGAGCCACTTCCACAAGGAGGCGCCAGCAAGATGCTTCTCTATCTGGGAGATACCTCTTTGCATATTTCTTCTTCCCATGGAACATGGCCAATAAGTCTCCAAAGATGTCTGGGGGGCCAAGACACACCTACAGGATGTTGTGTCTAGCCATGGACCCAAAAGCAAGGAAAAATGCCACACTGTACCACATTTAATATCTGCCTTAGGCCCCATTCACACGTCCGCAATTTGGGCATACTGGAATCGGAATAAAGTTGGCTACCGCCATGCTATACCATCTGACGCTAGACAACCCCTTCAATAGGATCATGCAGTATGACAATAATGTAAATTAATGATTGCTAACCGTCATAGCCGCTGTAAACTAAAGCTGCATTTCACACTACATGCAGATTTTCAGTAACATACTTCAGCTCAGTCTGGTCTCTCAGTAGTACCCCCATTTTAATGGGAAGGGGGTGCAAAACACCAAAAGATTTTTGTTTAAAAATTCAAACTATTCAACTATTACAAGGTAAATGACATCAACGTCCGGCCATCAATCCACAACAGGCAATATTGTACCCAAGTTGAAAATGGAAAGGATATAAAATTGCTACCATAACAGCAGTGACAAACCTGCCGGGAGGCCGAGTAACAAAACGTTTCTAAAAATGTCACATTTACTCTAAAAATTATTGAAACCGTTACTCTCACAGGACCAGAATGTACAGTGCACAGCTGTAAGGTGCAGAATGATGAAAACATACTAGTTATTGCAGTTATGCAGCTAAACTGGTGAAGTCCGGCGCATGGCTTGAGAAGCAATGATCTGAAGGGTCTGCACGTGCCTGCCCTTTCCTCAAATTCTTGCTCAAAGCTCATTTTGTCCCCGTCTTGCTCATTCTCCCTTTTCTTCAGCAGACAAGTCCTTGAATATAAAATCGTAACCTTCAATTATAGATGGGGCTTTGAAGCAATGCACCGCCACAAATAATCTGCGACTACAGACATGGCTTATGTGACAGTGAGCAGTGCGATCCGCCACTAGGCGCGGAATTTCAAGCAAATCTTTCTCATCCTATTAAAAAGCATAGCTGTCAAGAAATATAATACTACTAACCAGGGCTGTGGAGTCGGAGTCGAGGAGTCGGAGGCAATTTTGGGTACCTGGAGTCGGAGTCGGAGTCGGCAAAAAATGGACCGACTCCGACTCCTACTAGATTTAAATTGGAATAAAAAAAATTTGGAATAAAAAAAAAAGCAAGTTTAAATGTCCCAATTCAGATAAAGTTATAATTAATTACTTCTCTACTGTAAGAATAAAGGCCAGTGCATGCAGTGCGTCACGTTACCGCTAAACAAAGACGTTAAGTGACCGTGAAGAAGCATGCTTTTCATATGCAGTTAAAGGGACACTGACAGGCTGATATATCTGCTGGTATTCATCAGAGGATTAGGAATACAACTAGACGACTGTTACCCCCAGTTGAGGTTTACTTGTGTTTAAAAATGTTTTAATCAATATGCAAATTCTCTACCTTTGTGCCCAAGGGGGCAGGCGCACATGTAGAGTACTGGCAGCACTAGACAGGACTAGGTAGCGAGGAGGAAGAGAGAAAGCTGGCACAGCGTCAGCATAGCCAGACGAGGCTGCTGCCAGCACTCTACACGTGTGCCTGCGCAGGAATTCAGCGTTCGGCTAGCCTGAAAAAAAGGCCAGTGCAGTGAATAATAACGAGGGGAACAGCGCTGGGAAGCTGTACTCGGCGCGGCTGGGCACAAAGCCGCAGGAGACGCTGCCCCATTGGGCACAAAGATAGTGAATTTGCATACAGATTAAAATGTTTTTTAAACACAAGTACAGCTTAACTGGGGGTAACATTAGTATAGTTTTATTCCTAATTCTCTGATAAATACCAGTATGTATATATATATCTTTAGCTGGAAAATCAGCCTGTCCGTGTCCCTTTAAGGAGCGGCAATACTTACACTTTCCATTGTCTTGTGGTCTGCTGTTACAGGGAACCCATGGTTATCCTCGCCTCTCACTGATAACTGATTAAGGACTGGAGACACTTGTATAAGTGAAGGGAATGGATAGTCAATAGTTCAAGACTGAAGCTGTAAACCATTTGAAAAACTGCTATCATTCAGCTAAGGCTATAAAACATGTAAACTCAGATTGTTATGTTTAAAATTTAAACATGACTATGGGATTCTA
This sequence comes from Bufotes viridis, assembly GCA_033119425.1. NCBI lineage: Eukaryota > Metazoa > Chordata > Amphibia > Anura > Bufonidae > Bufotes > Bufotes viridis. The sequence continues at coordinate 265,453,343 of CM065592.1, forward strand.
CTAGGAAAATCATGTTTTAAAATAAATGCCCCTTCCCCTGCCCCTTCCTGGATCCTCCCACTGCTCTATCTTCAGCAGAAGATCAGCACACAAAGGAGAAGGCAGCAGCTTTTGCTCAACTACCTCTCTGTGCTAGAGGAGATTAGGAGAACTTGGTGGAACAGCTTCGTATTTGCATATTAAATACAGAGGAGTCGGAGTCGAGGAGTCGGAGGTTTCAAAATCTGAGGAGTCGGAGTCGGACAATTTATCTACCGACTCCACAGCCCTGCTACTAACCAGGGCTGTGGAGTCGGAGTCGGAGTCGGAGTCGAGGAGTCGGAGTCGGAGGCAATTTTGGGTACCTGGAGTCGGAGTCGGAAAAAAATGGACCGACTCCGACTCCTACTAGATTTAAATTGGAATAAAAAAAAATTAGAATAAAAAAAAAGCAAGTTTAAATGTCCCAATTCAGATAAAGTTATAATGAATTACTTCTCTACTGTAAGAATAAAGGCCAATGCATGCAGTGCGTCACGTTAAACAAAGACGTTAAGTGACCGTGAAGAAGCATGCTTTTCATATGCTTTACTATGCAGTTAAAGGGACACTGACAGGCTGATATATCTGCTGGTATTCATCAGAGGATTAGGAATACAACTAGACGACTGTTACCCCCAGTTGAGGTTTACTTGTGTTTAAAAACGTTTTAATCAATATGCAAATTCTCTACCTTTGTGCCCAAGGGGGCAGGCGCACATGTAGAGTACTGGCAGCACTAGACAGGACTAGGTAGCGAGGAGGAAGAGAGAAAGCTGGCACAGCCTCAGCATAGCCAGACGAGGCTGCTGCCAGCACTCTACACGTGCGCCTGCGCAGGAATTCAGCGCTCGGCTAGCCTGAAAAAAAGGCCAGTGCAGTGAATAATAACGAGGGGAACAGCGCTGGGAAGCTGTACTGGCGCGGCTGGGCACAAAGCCGCAGGAGACGCTGCCACATTGGGCACAAAGATAGTGAATTTGCATACAGATTAAAATGTTTCTTAAACACAAGTACAGCTTAACTGGGGGTAACATTAGTATAGTTTTATTCCTAATTCTCTGATGAATACCAGTATATATATATCTTTAGCTGGAAAATCAGCCTGTCAGTGTCCCTTTAAGGAGCGGCAATACTTACACTTTCCATCGTCTTGTGGTCTGCTGTTACAGGGAACCCATGGTTATCCTCGCCTCTCACTGATAACTGATTAAGGACTGGAGACACTTGTATAAGTGAAGGGAATGGATAGTCAATGGTTCAAGACTGAAGCTGTAAACCATTTGAAAAACTGCTATCATTCAGCTAAGGCTATAAAACATGTAAACTCAGATTGTTAGCTTAAATTTTAAACATGACTATGGGATTCTACTAGGAAAATCATGTTTTAAAATAAATGCCCCTTCCCCTGCCCCTTCCTGGATCCTCCCACTGCTCTATCTTCAGCAGAAGATCAGCACACAAAGCAGAAGGCAGCAGCTTCTGCTCAACTACCTCTCTGTGCTAGAGAAGATTAGAAGAACTTGGTGGAACAGCTTCGTATTTGCATATTAAATACAGAGGAGTCGGAGTCGAGGAGTCGGAGTCGGAGTCGGAGTCGGAAGTTTCAAAATCTGAGGAGTCGGAGTCGGAGTCGGACAATTTATCTACCGACTCCACAGCCCTGCTACTAACACATTATTACTTTGTTTGCTGAAGCATATTTTGCATTATAACATACCCAGTACTAGATTTACATCTCAGGAGCCGAAAGGCACGGATTCTGTAGAGCCTTCAGGTCCTTCTTCACTGGCCAATCACCGGGGATGACCATCTAAAGAAACACCCACTAGTGATAGCTAAAATCCTGATTTCTGGGCAGCAGATAGTCATAAACAGGGATCTGCAGCCCAGAAACACTGAATCTCTATCGGAAAGATTGTCCCCATATAGCAAAAGTAATATGCAGCTCTCATCTCTGCTAACGATCAGGCAATTAGGCAATTATCGGGAACGTTCATTAGCCATTAGAATATCACCAGGAATGCAGATCTTTTATCAAATCCCTGCAGCCTCAGAAGTTTTATGCTTAGGGCTCGGTCACACGAACGTTTTTTTGCATTCAGTATACCATCCGTATACGGAACCATTAATTTCAACGGGTCTGCAAAACAAACAGAATGTACTCCGTATGCATTCTGCTTCCGTATTTCCATTTAGCTACATTTTGAGTCATGTCCTATTATTGCCCACAAATCATGTTCCTGTGGCTCGATTCAAGTCAATGGGGCTGTAAAAAAAAAGAAAAAGAAAAAATATGGAATACATACGGAATGCATCCATTTGCGGAAGCATCTATTGAAAATTTTATGCCCACCCAAATTTTTCAATGTACTTACTGTTAAATGTACTTTTTCAATGTACATTATTATATGCTTCCGTTTCCATTTGCGATCTGCAAAAAACGGATCACAAAACGGAACGGAAGCGGAATGGAAACCACTACTGAAACCAAAAACGGATCAGTTAAAAACTGACAGCAAAACCATATGGTCGTGTGAACGAGCCCCTATCTGTTCCTTCCAGCAATGGTCCTCCGGAATGCCTCCACCGTGTCCAGCTTGTTTTCTTCTAGCGCTGCGTGTGCATGGTCACATGTTCCACTGCAGCCAATCACTGGCTTCAGCAGTAACATGGACAGAAGCAAAACGCCACCACTGAAGCCAGTCATTGGCTGCAGCAGAGCATGTGACCATGCAGCGCCAGAAGTAAAACCAGAAATCAGTATTTCTGGAGACCACCTTTAGGACGGTAACCAGGGTAACAAAAAGGGTTGTTTTTTTTCCAATTGCCAGTGCCACTCTGCATGGGTTGTGCCTGGTACTGCATCTAATCCCCATTCACCTGAATGCTGGTTTTAAAATTTGAAACGCTTCTCATGACAACTGCCAACCCTGCAGGTTTATTACCCTGAATAGATAAATCCTAATACCCATGTTTCTCCTCACTGTAAGATCGCGGTGAGGAGAAGTATAAACGGAGCGGCGGTGGATCACTCCCGCTGTCGCTCCTTACAAGCTGTATGGGACTAGCATAGGCAGTCAGCACGTCTGCTTCCAAAAGGCAGACAAACTTTAAATTGAGCATCACCAGCTCTGCGGCTCCAAAAACTCTTTGTGATCTTGCAGTAAAGAGAACGGGGGGCTTGTATCCCCAATTTCTAATTGTTGGTGGTAGTGAGCAGTTGCGTAGGCCCCATCTAACAGACATTTACCATCTAAATGTCATTTGCAGGAAACACAAAGCCCTGTATCTCAATATATTTAAAAGGTACAAGACAATCTTGAGAACGGAAAAGATAAAACCATAACATATAATTGGAAGTACAATTTAAGAAATATAGCCGATACCATCATAAATAGATATATTCCATACCATACTGCGGAGGTAAAAAAAAAGGTTAAAAAAAAAAAGCATGTATAGCCTGTTCTCATCAAAAATAGCTACAGGCCATAGAATACTACTATAGTACAAGGGTACCCAACTAGGAGACAGAGGTAACAATCCAGACCACGGTTGCCAGTTGCAGACTCATGCATGTATCACTTTCAACTGTATCTGTGTCCTGAGGACACAGATACAGTTGAACACAATTGTGAAGCAGGGAGTGGTCAGCTCGGTGCTTCCCCGTTGCCCTGCCATCTGTAGTTCAGCACAAGCAGGGGCGATGTAGTGACGTCATCATGCCTGCTGCACTGAGCCACAGACAGCGCAGAGCGGAGCCGACCTACTCTGCTCTGCCCGTCAGGGAAATGTGGGTTAGGTGGTTATATAAACTGGAGGCACCTAAGGGGGGCTTAAAATGAGTCTGTCATCTCATTTTCACCAATATAGCTAGCAGCATTACCTCACAGGTTGCAAACGCATTCGAAACCGATCAGTGGCGGTCCTACTGCTGAAACTCCCACTGAAATAGGGGCCCCATGCTCCTGAAACGAATGGGCATGCATGCAGCTGCTCCATTCATTTCTAAGTGAGTTCTGGAGATAGCCGAGCGCTTTCCCCGGAACTCCAATACAAATGAATTGGGCGGCCATATTAGGCACGTGGCTTGCTGCAGCGCAACATACCACTGGTGGTGTCCCTCATTACATTTTGTTGCAACTTGGACCTGCACCCTTCAGAAGGCTCAGGTATGTGGATCTTTAAAAATAGTACTTCAGTACCCCTGCTATACAATCTCCGTACCCACCTCTATTTCACAGCTGTATTCCGTTTTATCCAACAAAATCACTTTACATGGCACAGTCTTTACTCTTTTCGGGGATTTAAAGGGGATCTCCTTAGTGCCAGATGGAAGCTTCTCCTTTATTTCTTTTTCATCTTCTTGTTTATCCCCTTTTTCATCGAGTTTTTGCGTTTCTGGCTCTTTGTTCTCTTCTGCAGATACCTGTAAGCGACAGAAACAAATAAAATGAAGATAGGGGTGATAAAAAGAACAAAATGCTGTGCATGTAAATTTATTTTGTATATGCAGAATTATACATTTTACCAGTGGCGGACTGGGAGCTTAAAAGGGATGCTGGAAAAAAAAACTAATAGCGGCCCCAATGTTGTAGGTGGGTCCAAATTAAAAAAAGTCGGGGCAACACAAGTAGATAAGGCCAATCTAAGTCGGTAGGGTCAGTAATACCATAGTGCAGTGCAGCACAGAATACCATCCCACAGAACCAAATATCACAGTGCAGCATAAAATACCTCCCCAAGAGCTGTCCCTTTGTGGAGGCCACCAATAGCTGCCATGCTCTGTCCTCGTCCTCCAACTGTCTCCAACCAAACGTGGTGCGGACGGGCCCATATTGCGGGTCCACAATATACAGGCCCCGGCCATTTTGCGCACAGCATCACACAATCCAGAAGTTGCGGTACGGTTCTATTTTTTTGCGGAGCAGACGGATCACGGACCCGTTCAAGTTAAATGGGTATACACCCGTCTGCGGAAACCGCCCGGATGTTGCTCGTGCATTGGGGACTGCAAATTGTGGTCCCCAAAGCACCAAACGGCCAGCACGCGTTCGTGTGCATGAGCCCTAATATGGATAGGAGCTTAAGAGGTGAGATGGGGGCCACAATAACAATCCAGCCCTACCTTTAGCATGCTGCCTGGACTTCCTCTAGTAATGACCTATATAGTCACCCCAGTAGTATGTACCCAGCCAGCGGTAGTGAAGAGGGTTCGGGTGGCCCTATGGGCAACCGGGAAAGTCCCCTAAAGGGTCTATGGCCAGACCGCCCCTGAATTTTACACACTGGCTATACATATATATAGTTCATGTTGTGAAAGAAGCCTGTGCGACATTTCTTGGAAGATGCCCAGTTTACAGCCCCCCAAGCAGGGCCTAAAGCCTTTCCTATATTATATATTTAGAAAACATAAAGATGACAGAACATCTTCTGGCCACTACAGAGAAAATTCTCTGTTGAGATGAACCAGGCGTAAAATCTTGCTCTAAGTATTTGCCCTCATTTTAATTTTCAAGGTTTTCCTATCTTAGGCTTGATGTTCAACAATGCAGAAACTCGGGTTTCATCTAAACCATTAACCCTTCATTACTTGAATGCTGTGCAGTCATAATTAGTCCTTTTTCCGGCATAAATTTTCAATCTGATAGAGAGGACATTATTGACAGAGAAGGATGGCTCATTACCACGTAAGCAGGGAATGAAGGCTAGGAGGACCCTCCTAGTGAAACCGTCACCGGACTCCAGATAGCTAACATTCTAGGCGGCAGCAGCACAAGACCTGGCGCTTGAACAGGAGGGATGGCAGACTACTTTACCCACTCGAAGATGCTTGGCGAAAGAGTCAACACACCCAAGCCATAGAGTGCTAAGCAAGAGATGTCGATTAGAAGCGCTACACGGGCTTCTTAAAGGAGCCGCCACCCATCAAGAGTGAAAACACTGTGGTAAGGAGGACATGGATTACTTTTCTTGGACTGCCAAATAAAACCTAACTAAGGCAACGTATGACATTTTATTGCTTTTCCTAGAATTACAGTGCAATAAAATAAATATGCTGGAATCAAGCCAAACACGTCACTTACTAAATAATGAATCATTTTTGATTCCACAGAATACAAATAATTAACGATTTATTATTTTCTAAAGTAGGAGCCAGGGGATGCATACCTGTAACTCTGCATCAGCCTTCTTGGCAGGACTGTCTTCCTCAGCCACTTGGTTTTCTGCTGGCTGACCTTCTGCCGATGTCTCATCTTTATTATTCACTTCATCTTCTTCTGGTGTTCCCTCAGCCGAACCATCCATGTTGTCTGTACTCTCCTCTTTAGGCTCCATTTGGCTTTGAGATTTTTGCTTCCTGAGCCATGGCGGAAGGAATCGGGAGAACCCTTTGCTTTCATGTGCCTCCTTTTTCTGTTTCCCTGGACTCTTCTCTCCAGGGCTGGTTGGGGAACATGGGGATTCGGTTACGTTCCCTTGCTCTGCCTCTCCAGGGTTATCATTGCTAGAGCCATCAGCAACCTCTTGGTTTTCTGCGGGCTGTTGGTCCTGCTCGTTTGGAGTCCCCAATTGGTCATTTGGTATCTCAGCCTTTTCAGAACCGTTTACTTCAATACCTGTAGCTGCTTCACTTGTCATGGTCTCAGCTTTCACTGCAATGAGATGGAAGATGGCTGCTTAATCTCAGGAGCAAAATATACATCTTACTGAAACCCCAAATACTATAGACACTGGAAAGCTCCAGCAGTGGTCATCCTCATGGGAGTCAGGAGGTGGCTCTCTTAACAGGTCATGGTCTGACGAAGATAATTACTGAGAACGTAAGCAGAAAGGGAATGAAGGAAGGAAGGATATATATGCTAAAGAATAAGAGAAGGAAATTGGGAGGCACACTCAGTGACGCAAACACCATATGACAGAGGGTTATTTAAAGAACTTCAGTCTCCTGAGGTCTAAGTGGGCTTCAAAGAACTATGTACTGTCTGAGTGAATGCTGCCCATTCTCATGGAAATATAGAATAGACCAAATTACTGAAAACCCAACAGTCTCTGGTGGCCACTGGCCAGATCCACTTTTGGCACACTTCTCGTTTCCTAAGTGCTCATTAGATGCTACACCCTGGGAGAGAACACACGCCTCAGTAAGCATCAGGCAAAAGTCATTGTCACACTTTCTAAAGCAGAGATTAGGTTAATGAGGTTCCTACTGCGAGCTTTCGCACTTGCTGCCCTACAACCACAAATACCAACTACCGTATTCTGGTGGGAAACTGGAGAAAGAGTACTAAAAAGCCCATTCAGAAATAAAAACCTGCATAACTGGTCAAAACGGGAGCGCTTCACAGATCCTCAGAATAGAGAAGTGGACAATATACCACACGTGTCGGATGACTTCCAGTTTAAACGCAGCCAAGGCTAAAATAGTACCTGTCACCACTCTGGACACGTCTGTAAATATTCCTTGTATTCCCAACTAAACAAGTCCAGAACATCTTTTCCCATAATTCAGTGTTGTGCCATTCCCACCCAAACGCACAGCATGGTAATAAGTTATGATGCTGCGTGTTCCTGTCTGACTGCAGGTCAGGGTCACTGTATTGCACCATGACTACAGTTCAGTAGACCTGCAGTCAGACAGGAACACACAGCATCATGAATTATGCTGTGGGTTCAGTCAGAGAAATACAGCCGTCACACTGACTCCCAGACTGAATACGCTCATGTTAAACAGGGCATTCTCGGGTTTCCCATGAGAAACGAATCTCGCATTTTATGGAATGGCGACACGGGGCGGGAGAATTTCTGTTGTGGATTTGCTGCAGTAATTTCTCAAAGATTTAGCAGCAGATCTCACCATGCATTGCATGGTTTAAAATTCGTGCCACAGGTCAATTTCTCCTTTTGTAAAATCTCTACCGCTTTGCTAATACTTTAATACGCTGTGGATTGATTTAACCACCAGCAATTCCTCTGCAGAAAACCCACAGCTTGCCCACCACGTGTACAGTTCATGCAGTTGCTCCAAACAGTTGTAAGCAAACAAACAGTACAATGGGAGACAAATATGCTTTACATTTACTACTGGTCTTATGCTTTCATTAGAACTAAATGGGTTGTGCCGCCATTAAAGGTCATTTTTATATAAAACAGCATCACAATAGATACTTTTGTAATTTAGTTTCTATTACCAAAATGCTCCAGTTGTGAGATATTCTCTTTACGTAATTAAAATAGTGTCCCTGGTGTTTAATCTGCATAATAAAGCGCATGTCCACTTACAGATGTGGTCGCACATGCTCAGTTCCATCCTTTAACTGCCAGATCTACTGTTAGATGCTGTGACACTTACAGGGAAAGATCAGCAGCAGATAAACCCCTAGAGCTATGATAGGGAGAAAGCTGCTGGAGGAAGGACACAACCCCTGAGCTGTGATAGGGAGAAAGTTGCAGCAGAAAGGACATGCCCTCCGACCTGTGATAGGGCAAGGGCTCGAATAAAAAAAGGACAGAATAGCAGAATAATTGGCGCAATGAATAGGAGCCGCTCGGGATCCATGTGAGGTACAGGTCTGGTTCTAGCTTTGTTGAGACTACCACGTACTACAGGACAGGTTTTTTACCATGGCACAAACCGTTACGCTAAGATCACCTTGTTACGCTGTTCTCCACTTATAACCGTAGTAAACTGAATACCTAGCAGGTCATTTTATCCCCAGTTTCCAAGCACGAATAAAAATGAATCTTCAACAGCCTACAGACAAGGAGCCAGGAAATCATCAATTCTACCAGATAAGAACCCAGCTGAAAAAGCTCTATTCCAGCTGAAATCCTGAAAAATGACTCTGGGATGGAAGGATTCTGTGGGAATGAGGGAATGTGGTCTCACAAAGACATGCCTAACTAGGTAAACTCTTGGGAAGCATGAAATATTCAAGATTCCCAGAATGAAAGGTTAAGTGTGGTTTCCCCTTACTGCGCCGCTCGCCTCTCCAGAAGCTTGCAGCGCAGCGTCTACAGCTGTAAAAACCTACAACTCTATAAATAAGCTTGAAAGAAAAGTACTAAAGGGGGTCATTTATTAAGACCGGCGTTTTAGACACCGGAGTTAGGTAGAAGTGCCAGTCTAAATGTAAGCCAGCCTTCTACATTTAGACCATTTTCTATGCCTAAACCAGGGGTAGAAAATAATCAATGAGAGCCCTTCCCCACCCACTTTTCTAGACCTGGCGTGAGCAGGGAAAGTCGCAAAGGACCTTTGTGCCGCAATCTGAGCCAGAAATACGCCTAATACAGGCGCGGTACTGGTTAGTAAATGGCCTCCTGTCGAGCAAACCTAAAACGCAACGATCAAGACTACTAGCTGAAGTTACAGGAGAAAACTTGTAACGGTGTGCTATAAGGGTAAGTTCACACTTGCGGCAGGACGGATCCGGCAGGCTATTCAGCCTGCCGGATCCGTCCTGCCGCAAGTGCCTGTGCACTGTCGCAAAGATCGCCGGATATGCAGGACTTTGGCAGTGCGCGGCCGGAGATCACCGGACTAAAAGTCCTGCATGTCCGGCAATCTTTGCCGTGCTGCGCAGTAGCTCCGCCCCCGCCCCACGGGGCACTTGCGGCAGGACGGATCGGGCAGGCTGAATAGCCTGCCGGATCCGTCTTGCCGCAAGTGTGAAAGTACCCTTAGAGCGCTCACCGGTTGGTTTTTTACACATTTTATTTAGCCCATCACTAAGGGTACTGTCGCCCACAGCCCAATGGAGGCTGAAAAATAGCAACACCCTGACTGTGTATCCCGTGCGGCTGAGGCTACACAGTGACTAAAAGCTCATTCAGACGATCGTATGCTGTCCGCAAAAATGCAGATCAGTTTTTTATTTTTATTTTAGAACAGTTCAGCATTTTTGCAGGCCCATAGACTTCAATGGGGCCATGTCCTGATTTTCAGCCTGTCTGATCCGCCACCAGACTGCCGCTCCGTCCCCATTGACTATAATGGGGCGGGGTTCAGGCGCAGCACGGCACTGTGAGAGGCCACCGGACTAAAACTACGGCGTGTCCGACAGAGTGCTTTGCGGAGCTGTAGAACGGAAGAAAAGGGCCCCACAGAAGTCAATGGGTCTGCATCTAATCCACAAAAAACGGATCCGCATTTTTGCAGACTGCATAGGGCCATCTGAATGAGCGCTAAAAGTTACACTAATTATGTGAAACTCAACACTGCAATGCGACTTCTATGTCTCCTTACAGCGGACCGTCACCAATTCCGACATGTATCCCCCATGTAATGATTCTGCAGCACCCAATCTTATCACTCTGTGATGTCGCATTCCTTTATTATTCCTTCTAGGAGTTTATGAATTAATTACTAGCAGTTTACCATGAAGGTCCATTTGGGTGTTAACAGTTGGGGGTGTGTCCCTGTACAGTCTGACACAGGCAGCACTGATTGGACAGTCTCAGACTGCACAGGAACTTTATTGCAAACTGCTAACAATTCCTTCTTAATGAGCAGGGACACACTCCCAACTGGTAACACCCATCTGTACCTTTACTGCAAGCTGCTGACCATTCATTCATAACTTCTAGTAGAATTACACAACATAAAGCCATAAGAATAGATGCTCTAGATTTGGTATTACATAGGGAATGCAAGTAGTTACTACAACAGACATGAGACAGGTCCTCTTTCACTTCTAACAGGAATAACGAAGGGGAAAGAAGTTACCCACGGTCTTACAACAATCCCAGTTTCCACTACATGATTCTCGTCATCCTTTAGTTAGCACACGGCCAAAGTCTTCAGGACACGTCATAGGGGACCCAGGGCAGAAGACAATTTAACCTAAAACGTTCGGAAGCCATTTCACAGGAAACCTCACTTCCTCAATGACAAGACTCTATTATTACATCATTTCTTATCAGATCTTTTTTTTCCTGCTTTGTTGGCACACACATGTATTATAGATAATTACAAATTTCCACTTAAAGAGCCTGTCACCACTCCTGACATCTCCAAAATAACTGCGTTTCACATACAACTACCATTCTGGAGTATGTTGCAACATTCCTCTGTTATTCCTATTAGAAGTTTATGAATAAAGGTACAACTGGGTGTTACCAGCTAGGGGTGTATCCCTGCACAGTTTTATAAAAGCAACACTAAGTCAATGTCAGACTATGCTGGTAACATCCAGTTGTACATATAGTCATAAATAAGGATAAGCGAGTCGATTTCGGATGCTTCAGTTGGTACCTTAGAATCGAACTCTAGTTCGGTGCAAAGGTTTTTTACAGTAGAAATTAATTTACGAAGTTATTACCCGAAGTCTGACGAGACTGCGAAGTAATAACTTCGCCTTATCGGAGCCAATACATTCTAATACTGTATGAAGCGCTCACTCCGTACAATATTCTAACAAAGTTTTATGCGAATCGACTTCGGATGAAGCATCTGAAGTCCATTCGCTCATCCCTAGTCATAAAATTCTAGCAGCAGTAATAGAGGGACAGCAATACAGGATTGTTATACGCCATGTTTTCCACTGAAGAATCATTTGCCCATTGAATTGAATAGAGAGACTCTCAAAGAAAATCTGCACCATAAGGCTGCATTCAAACGTCCGTGGAACACGGACCGTGTGATACCGGACTGGCACCCTGCATACTGCAGGAGCGCATGGCGCCATTCGTTACTATGACGCCGTGCACTCCTGCACTAAGCTGAGTGCCAGTCCGGTATCACACGGTCCGTGTTCCACAGACGTGTGAATGCAGCCTAATTCACAAAAAAAATGCTAAATTCTACCACGTGCGAGTGCACCCTTATTGTACAGGGCAGGGATCAGCAACCTCCGGCACTCCAGCTGTTCTGAAACTACAACTCCCATAATCCTCCTTTTATTACCATGGGAGTTACAAGAACAGCCAAGAAAGTGTGCATGCTGGGAGTTGTAGTTTCACAGCAGCTGGGGTGCCGAAGGTCGCAAATAGAGGGGACAGGTCCTCAGAAGCTGGAGACAAACGTGCAGCATTACACTGGGCATACATACACCCTGGACAAAACTCGCTCCCCCTGACCGCAGGTTCTGGGGAAAGAAGGAGCGGGATGTTTTATTTCTAGAGTAGTCCGCTATCCACCTCCCTGGCTAACCAGGCTGCAGGGCCCAACATTTTACAATAGTTTGTGTCTGCAGGTCGGCAGACCTTATACGAGATACCCTAAACTATGGCGGCTCAGCAAACTTTAAGGGGAGTACCATTTTTATTACTGTTCTGATTCATAAAATGGGGAACCACTCACTGCTGTATGTACGTAGCCAGAGGTCGCACTACGTTTTTTCCAGAAGAGTAAAAATATTCCTGACCATTTTTGAGGAGTATTTTCACCCGAGGAGGAGTAAAAAAGTTACGGCAATTAAAATACATAATACATAGGACTGCAATCGCTCACATCTGCATTAGAGGCTGCATTTGGAGCCTCTGTTGCAGATTCTGTTGAAAGACCAGACAAAAAAGCCTTGTACGCAGCACTTTTTTGTCTGGAACAAAAGACAGGATCCCGAACGGAAACTGGACGGATTCCATCATAGTCGGAGTCTGTTCAGCTTCTTCCCTGTGGGGTGACAGGAGGAGGGGGGGAAGCAGGGTTACTAGTGGGGTGACAGGAGGAGGAGGGAGCAGGGTCACTAGTAGGGTGACAGGAAGAGCGGGAGCAGAGAACTGGGAGACTGGACAGAACCACGATTGGGGGGAGGGGGAAATCACTTACTTGAAGACTGACAGGCCGGGCTTTATACTGTCACAACACGGCCCGGGGGGGCTGTAAACAGGCCCCGGGGCAACTCTTCTCTCAGGTCAGTCACACAAGTCTGTGCTTCCTTAGATCTCCAGCAGCCCTGTCTTGTTTCCCGGGGTCCTTGGGCAGCGCGCCCTGCTCCCCTTACGACAGCCACCCCTGGGGACGGGCCCCTACTCCTTTCAGCTCCCTCCGGCTTCCCCTGCCTGACTTGACCTGTATCGCTCTGGCACGCCAATACCAAACGAATAACAAAGTTCCTTGCTGTAAGGAGCTTTGTTATTGGTTGTTTCAGGCACAGGCAGCATCGCTGCGCTGCCTGTGCTATTCACAGCGCTCACTGCGCTGATGAATGTGGGGGAAAAGTCTAAGGCCTATTAGTAAGTAGTGAGTGATTATGTGGGAAACTACTGAATTTTGACTTTGTACTGCACAAAAAGTGAAGTTTTGTACTCGGAACTCCCCTTTAATTAAGATACACATTAGGGTTCGGTTCCAAGGTACCACGTGGAAACGGTATGTGGGATCCATATTCCAGAAGCGATAATAGATGACGGGGGCTGAGCACTATGCCCCAAAGGTTTAGTTACCCTTTAACAGAATAACAGGCAAACTGATTCTCCCATTCTATTCGGCACAATGACAAAACCAGTTGCTCAGCTTTGATCAGAAGCTGAAGCTTCACTATCGCTCTAGAGTTACATGTGAAAGACTACTGGAAAAAATGAAAACTAAAAGAAGAAAGAAAAAAAAAATTAAAAATTTAAAGCAACAGACTGTATGAAAGGTTAAAAAGCTGCGTCAGGACCTACAGATAATGTATTGTTCTCACATCACGCTCCATGTATGCTTTTTAGCTTGGCTCCAACAGGGCAGAGCTACCGTGCCTATGGAGAGTCTGAGGTAGTCTTAGACACACCCCCATCTTATCATTGGCTCAGGCTCCTGTTTTCTCCCCTCCAGCGATATAGGTATGCTATACACAGCAGCCAATCATAGGCTCAGGACTGAGTGCGCAGATTCCCATTACAGCAATAAAGGTACTGCTACACGATGAGGCAGATTTATCAAAATCAGGGCAAAAGAAAACTGGCTTAGTTGCCCATAGCAACCAGATTACACCTTTTATTTGTCAAAAGTCTTGTGGAAAATGAAAAGTGGAATCCGATTGGTTGCTATGGGCACCCGTTTTGATAAATCTGGGTGGGAAAAAATAAATCAGTCAACCTGCCACAAATATATTGAGCCAAACAAGTCTTACAAACTGGGTGGCTGGAGAGACACTTAGATAAACTCATGTACGTATCTATGCTTTAAAATCGCCCCAAAAAACGCACGACCCATCGCTCACCTAGCGCCCCACTTAGCAGCGGTACGAAAATCATTTGGAAATGAAAGATTCATCCATGAGGGACAAGTGTCAGACTCTGTACCATTCACATAGGCTTCTACTGGGGAGAACTATACATATTACATCGAGAGAGGTCAATTACAGAGGAAGCAAAACCAGTAGGGTCCTCCTGAAGATAAAAAGGACAACCCCCCCCCCCCCTCCTCTTTTTCTGATGGATTACGAGACAGGCAAGAAACAGATGCATGGTGTTAACCTACATACCAGTTGAACAGACATTACTCCAGTCCGCTGAACCATTCATGGTGGGTATGGACAGTGCTCTCTTCACAATGTCCATGGACTAGAAACCATCCTCAGAAAACAAATCCATGCATGGAACATCCCGTACGTAAGGGCAGCAGACATCAGTACCATAACACAAATAACAGAGGCTGCATGCTTTCCCTAGGACTCCATAAAGTCCCACAGGAGAAGACACAGCAGTACAACACTAGTGAGGAACATGTTTCTACCTTCTGCGTGGATCGCGTCCTTCTAGCTGCAGACTGGAGCTCACACTAGCCAAAGCCACTCCAAGTTGAATGGGAAGCCTAATGAACGAGGCAGACCCCACCCAAGCACTAACATTGCTGGAGACAGAGGAGGAGGAAAACGGCATTCATAGAAGTTCACAATTCACCCAAAACATTGTGAAGCTAATCACAAGGTCTGCTTCTCCTGATGGATGGACATGGGGCTCTCACAGCATATATATGTGGAATGATTGCTTCAGCCAAGGCTGACTTCACGGCAGGGGTAAGAGATGTTACCCTCTCAAGGACAATACTAATTTTAACATTTTGGGCTACTGGACAAACCCCATACTTATTATGAACACTACTGTCACTACTAGTTAGGCTAGGTTCACATCTGCAGCGCTTTTCCAGATCACATGCATAACAATCCAAGTGCAATCTGCCACCTCTGTGCCAGACGTGAAGCTAAATATTTATCTCATATCTACATAGGCTATA
Source organism: Bufotes viridis (assembly GCA_033119425.1). Lineage (NCBI taxonomy): Eukaryota > Metazoa > Chordata > Amphibia > Anura > Bufonidae > Bufotes > Bufotes viridis. The sequence continues at coordinate 265,468,527 of CM065592.1, forward strand.
GACTAAGTACATATGAGATCTCTGAAGGGCAGTCCAGAAGTTCCCATATAGAACTACATGTGGGATTGGTTTATGTCTTTTTCTTCATATCCCAACTGCCATACACACGGTCACATGTCCCTTGCCAGCCAATAGAAGCTCGCAGGCCCTTAGTCTCCACATACACAGTTTTATTCCAGGTTTCCATAACAACCCAGCCATTTTTCTTAACTGCTGTAGGTCAGCTTTAGGCTAGGGCTAAATGGCGACAATAAGTCGCACAACTGCTACATGTGTCGCGCGACATTGATGTCGCACCAATGTCACGCGACAATTTTTATAATGCGAGTCTATGGTGTTGCACAGCAAAAAAGTGACATGCTGTGAATCCGACACGACAGTCGCAGAAAAATTCATCTTGGATATTTTGCAACTGTCGTGTCGCAGTCGCAGAATGTCACATGTCGCAGTGCGACACCATAGCGTATTATTCTAAAAATTGTTAAGACAATGTCATGCGACACGTCGTCGTGTAGCCCTAGCATTAAAGGGGCAGGCCGATGTGGAGGTCACTGTTAAGGGGGAAGGGCCAATATTAAAGGGGCAACTGCTCTGGAGGTCACTGTTAAGGCAGCAGGGTACCGTGAGGTCACTTTTAAGGGGACAGGCCCCTAAAGGAGGTCACTGTCAAGGAAGTGGGGTGCTGTGAAACTTACTGTTAAAGGGGCGGGCTGCTATGAAGGTCAAAGTTAAGGTGATGGGCTGCTGTTGAGGTCCCATTTTAAAGTGGCGGGGCACTGTGTAGGGGAAGGAGGGGTCAGTGTTAAGGGGTGGGGCACTGTGGAGTTCACTGTTATGAGGGATACTGTCGATATCTTAACGACACACCCAAATATTAAATGCGAAGCCGGGTCCTTCTGCTAGTGTGAATATATATATGTATGTATGTATGTATGTATGTATGTATGTATGTATATCCACACACACTAGGGCTGCACAATACAACGAAAAAAAATAATCGAATCGCGATAAGCGCAGATTGCGATATGGCCGACCCGAAAATGCTGAGATTATATATGAAGGGGCCCCACGCATATAACTGGCTTTGTGTGTAAAGTATTTTACTACTGTCTGAAACAATCTCTCCCCTATTGAAAAAATGGCCAGCCTCTGTACTCACTTTAACTATGAATGCACTGCAGCAAGCGGGCCGGCCGACGTGTGACTGACGTCACCTAGTCACGCTCCTGCTTCCTGAATGAAGTGGGAGGAGCGTGACTAAGTGACGTCAGTCACGTGCCGGCCCGCTCGCTGCAGTGCATTCATAGTGAAAGTGAGTACAGAGGCTGGCCATTTTATCAATAGGAGAGAGAGATTGTTTCAGACAGTAGTAAAATACTTTACACACAAAGCCAGTTATATGCGTGGGGCCCCTTCATATATAATCACAGCATTTTCGGGTCGGCCATATCGCAATCTGCGCCTATCGCGATTCGATTATTTTTTTCGATGTATTGTGCAGCCCTAGTGTGTGTGTGTGTGTGTAGGTGCAGCCCTATGTGTGTGTATGTGTGTGTGTATATATATATATATATATATATATATATATATATATATATATATACACACACACACATCGATGGCACTGTTATGGGGACGGACGACTGTGGATGGCACTGTTATAGGGGATGTGTGCTATGACACATAGGGCCATTAGGGGGGCCAGCATAAGACACACATGAATGACACACATATAGCATCTTATGCTGGTCCCCCTCATGGCCCTAAACGGTGTCCCAAAAAAAGTGACCCCATTTTGGTAACACGGTATAAGTGGCAGTTTTGTTGGTACTATTTTAGGGTACATATGATTTTTGGTTGCTCCATATTACACTTTTTGTGAGGCAAGGCAACAAAAGAAAAATAGCTGTTTTGGCACAGTTTTTATTTTTGGTTATTTACAGTGTTCATCTGCCAGGTTAGATCATGTGGTATTTTTATAGAGCAGGTTGTTACGGACGTGACAATACCAAATATGACTTTTTTTATGATTTTTTGTTTAAAAGCTATATTTTATTTATTTTTTTGGCGACTTATGTAGGGGCTCATTTTTTTCAGTACGAGAGGATGGTTTGATTAGTACTATTTTAGGGTGCATATGACTTTTTGATCGCTTGGTATTACACTTTTTGTGATGTAAGGTGACAAAAAATGGAATTTTTGGCACAGTTTTTAATTTTTATGGTGTTCACCTGAGGGGTTAGGTCATGTGATATTTTTATAGAGCACGTTCTTACGGACGTGGCCATACCTAATATGTGTACTTTTTTATTTATTTATTTTACTTTAAAAGCATTTTAGGAAAAGAAACTACACATTTTTTGTGTCTCCATAGTCTGAGAGTCAGATTTTTTTTATTTTTTAGGAAATTGTCTCATGTAGGGGCTCATTTTTTGCAGGACGAGGTGACGGTTTGATTAGTACTATTTTGGCGTACATACGACTTTTTTGATCACTTTTATTACCTTTTTGGGAAACTAGGTGGGCAAAATTGCTATTTCATCATAGTTTTTCTCTTTTTTTTTTTTATGGCGTTCACCGTGCGGGGAAAGTAACATGACCGTTTTATAGATCAGGTCGTTACGGACGCGGGGGGGGGGGGTCACTGGATCCCCCTCGGCATTGTCACAGAGTGAAACACACAGGGTGGACACGTACGCCCTGATGTCCAAGTCCTTAAGGACGCCTTGTGTCTGTAAGAAGTCCAAAAAAACATACAGCGCTTCTCCCCTTCTGACCACTGCCATGTGCCCATAGAGCAGTTTACAACCACATATTGGGTGTTTCTGTAAACTGCAGAATCAGGGTAATAAATATTGAGGTTTACTTTGCTGTGTTGCAGTAAAAATGGATTAACAAAAAAAAAAAAAAATCTGGAAAAAAAGTTACATTTTGAAATTTAACCTCCATTTTCCTTTAACTCTTGTGGAACACCGCAAGGGTTAGCAAAGTTTGTAACATCAGTTTTGAATAATTTGAGGGGTGTAGTTTCTAAATTCATTTTATTTCTATTACTTAAGTCCCTGAAAATTAAAAAATTGCTTCTAAAATTCTAAGCCTTCTAACATCCTAAAACATTTACAAAGTGATATCAACATAAAGTAGACATATGGGGACTGTCGATTGATAAATAGTAATAACTAATAAAATAATTATCTTAAAAGCTGAGAAATTCCAATTTAAAAAATGGTGAATTTTTCAAAATTTTCAATTTAAATTATTATTTTATTTTTTAATATTGACCCAAATTTACCGTTAACATGAAATACAATGTGTGACCAGAAAACAATCTCAGAATCTGTTAGATAAGTGCTGGAAAAGCCAGCTAGATGGTCTTAACGGTAGTGTGAAACTAGCCTTAGCAAACGAAGAATAAAGCCTTGGGGAATTTACCATGGTTGCTTCCAATCTTTCATTTGGATTGCACAGGAATGAGCAGCAGTATGGTATCGGCCACGTCTCTGGAGAGACAAATGATGGGAACTGCGGCTGGATGCTCATGCCTAGAGATGAGCGAACTTTAAAAAGAAGTTCGGCGCTCGGGTTGTGGTAATCGCCGCATCCCGTTATGGATTCCACTACCGCGGACTATCCCGGCATATGGAATCCATAAGGGGCGGCTTCCACGAACCCGAACTGTTGAACTTTTTTTTTAAAGTTCGCTTATCTCTACTCATGCCACATGTGCAGAACAGCAGCAGCATCCGACCTCTGTTCTTAGCAGTACCTCTCTGCGATCGAGCTCAGACACTGCAGACTTGAGAAAGGGGCCATGCACTCCGAAACGCGGGGTCAATAAAAGATCAATACTTCATCTATGCTTTGGGTCGTGTCTTGCGCCTACTGACTATCCATCTAGAGACGTGGCAGATACCATACTGCTGCTCATTCCTTTGCAATTCTTCGCCCCACTTGGCCACCGCCACTGGGGTTCCAGGTAGCATCGGCTGCACCGACTCTTTACCACTGTAAAGCCTTCACTGGGGTTGTGCCCAGTCACGGACAACAAATACAGGTGAGCACATACCCCACCAGGGTCCTTTCACCTCTACATACTTACCCTATTAACTACTAGGGGGCTATGAATGAGTAGAGCAATGAATGAGAAACAGTTTGGACCTTCATAAAACCAGTCACCCTGTCTGTCAGTAAATCAAACCTAGGCAGAAGAGACCAGCAGAAAATAAGCCATCTAGTCATCCTTTTCCTCATTTGCTTTGTGGAAACTACTAGTAGGAGACGAGGAGAAGGAAAAGTGAAAAAACATAAGCCAATATCAATAATGCCCAGTCAGTGTTGGCACTGTAGAGTGTATAGGCACGTGTCCTATTGACACAGGCAGCACCTAGTTGTCAATTTAGTCATACATTTTCAGGAGGAGCAAAACATGAATGACACTGGTTCCCCCAAAATTGGGAAATATAAGTCGGTGCTGAAAAGCAGACATATTTAGATAGTTCCGCTAGAGCACTTTTCTTGTGAGAGATATAAACTACATTAAACTGGAATAAAGTCGTTTATTAAATTAGATTAATTATAGGGTTAGATTTAATATACATAAAAAGTCACCTTAATAATCCAGCTTGTTGTAATTGCATGCGTTTGTCTTCTGCTGTATAGAAAGAAAAAAAAAAGAAAAAACAATTAGATTAAAAAAAAATAATAATAAAAATACCTTTTGCTTGCAGCTGTTTACAGTGCCACAATTCTAAAAAACAAAAATAAAAAATAAATGCATAATGGGTAGGATGCCACCTTAGGCTAGTTTCACACTAGCACTAAAAGGTTCAGGTAGGCTGTTCTGGTAGGGGAACGACCTGCTGGAGTTCATCGCATCCTTCATAGCCAGATACTACATTTCCCCACCGGAGCCCATTGACTATAGTGGGCCCTGGCAGGGATCAGGCCTCTTTTCATCATTATTGATGGACAAATACCGCTCCATTATAGTCAATGGGCTCCGGCTATGATGGATGCGATGAACTCCGGCAGGCTGTTCCTCTACCGGAACATGTTTTAGTGTGAGACTGGCGTTAGCCTGTTCGTTCTTGACATTTTGGAATGTTCTTCCTGCAAACCTCTTTAACATTCGGCTACAATCACATGCCTGTATCCATTTAACGGTCCACAAACCGCAGATTTACGAAATACAGACACCGACCGTGTGAATCCTGTACTTTCCGCGTCCCCTATAATAGAAATGCCTAGTCTTGTCCACAAAATAGCAAGAACAGGACACGTTCCATCTTCTGCAGAACTGTTGCACAGATGCAAATAGCACATGGATCACATTTGTGTTCTGTCTGCATTCTTTACGGACCCATAGAAATGAATGGTTAACAACATAATGAAGACTGAAAATACGGTCGTGTGACTGTAGCATTCATGTGAGAGTCAGACATTTCTGTAAGGCGTGAATGTGAACATACCCTAAGAGGGAAGGGGCGGCATATGTACTTTCTAGAATCACACACAACCTCCAAGTCAATATCCCAGCACGGACCAATCTGCATTCAGTGTCACCAATCGGATAGGGGGGCTTACATAATAGAAACCATACATAAATGGCCCCATTCTAGAACTTACGCCCCACACATTATTAAAAACCAAGTTTAGAAACTTTGCTAACCCTTTAGGTATTCCACATGAATTAAAGCAAAATGGAGGTGAAATGAAACACTGAGGGGTGGAAAAGGGGTGCAGTGAGCGTGACTTCAGGCGAGAAAGTCGCTGCCCCCAGTTTAATAAAAGTCTTTTTTGGCGCATCGTACAGAAAAGACAGACCACTTAATCATGCTACAGACTACCAATAAGGTACTGCTGGCGATTTAATATGCGTTTTCTAGGTGACAGGCTCCCTTTAAAATGAACACTGCCTGCTAGAGTTGATTATGCTTAAAGCGACTATTAGGGTTGTCACGATACCAAAATTTTGATTAGATTTCAATACCATGAAAAAGTATTGAGATACTCGATACTAAGCGAAAAAAAACAAAACAAAACAAAAAAAAAGCTGCATGCATTATGCAGTTTATGGAACGTCCGGCCCATAATAAAATGGTCTTTTTTTTGGGGGGGTGGGGGGGGATGGTACAAGGTGACAAAAAAATGGCAAATCGCGCAGTTATTTTTATTTTTTGGGTACGGCATTCACCGTATAGGAGATATTTTAAAGATCTTGAAATTTTTCTGATGTAGCGATATGTTTATTTTTTTATTGTTTATATGTAAAATTGGGATAGGGGGTTATTTAAACAAGATTTTGGTGTTTTTTTTTTACTTTTTATTTAATAACCATTTCCCCCTTAGTGGTTAGAACCTGGGATCTTTTCATCCCTTGTCCTATTCATCCTAATAGAGCTCTATTAGGATGAATAGGACTTTACACTGTCTCTGCTGCCCTGTGCTTTATGCACACAGCACAAGGGGGCCTACCATGGCAGCCAGGGCTTCAGCAGCCCCTGGACCTCTGATTGGAACTGCCACTGCACCACCAATGAGGAGGAGGAGGAGGGGAGGGACCTTGTGGCCATTGCCACCAATGAAGATAATACTGGGGAGGGGCACCAATTAATTTGATTTATAATACTGGGGTTGGGGGGGGGGCCCTCAGTGCTCCAAAATGTTAATTTACTTAAGAATAAAACGGATTTCTCAGCAATGAACAAACATAGGAGACATAATAAAAGTATTGTTTTAATCAGGATGATCTACACTACCCTGCGGAACGTCTACTTTATTAGGGCTGATCATACTGACAAGCTCTTCCCCATGCTATCAATATCAAAATCTCAGACAGACAATCCCTTTAGGGTCCGTTCACACGTCCTCAACCGTTTTGCAGTCCGCAAAACACGGACACCGGCCACGTGGGTTCCGCATTTTGCGGACCGCACATGGCCGGCACTATGATAGAAATGTCTTTTGTTGTCCGTGTCTGCGGACAAGAATAGGACATGTTCTATTTTTTGTGGGACTGCGGAACGGAAGTGCGGATGCAGACAGTTGACAATTGACAATTAATGGGTCCGCCCCCGTTCCGCAAAGTTGCGGACCCATTTTGCGGACGTGTGAATGGACCCTAAGGTTGTACAGTTTTCTTTTTCCAACCCAGCTTTAAGAAATCTTCCCATCTTGCCCAACACAAGACACTGGTGAGGGAAACAATTATAATTATGATATAAATCACTCAAAATATGTTCAGTCTTGACACAGTTGCCCTTTTTTGTATTGAAAGGCAGTGTTTTTCTGTGGATGTTGGCTACAAGCTGAAAACACTCCTCGCGGATGCAGACAATCTTTGGAACTTGTACCTTTAGTACAACAAGAGAACTGGATTAAAAGGTCAAAAAAACAAAAGAATTCTCTTCTTCATACTTGGCTACAACATTTGTGTGGAATGTCAACATAGCTGCGCCGTGATGAACAATGCTGGATCCTCCAGAGACAGGAAGAGGTCTTCTTTCTCCACGCTGTCCGTTTCAGCTCAAGTTCATGGAAGCATTCTCTCCAGTAGGACCAATTCTCCTGTTATAACACTGGAAACAACTCTTCCTAACAGCAAGCCAGGGTGCCTATGAAAAAGCGGCCCATGCGTTCTCTAATTTGGCCAACGTAGTTGTCTCTGAGCGACAATAAAGGTTAGCGATGTTTGATGCATTTGTTAGAAAAGCCAGGAGCGAACTCTGAAGAGATGAGCAAGTATAACAATACTACTAGGTCTTTTCTTTCAGCCTAATCCTATGCAATCCAATACCCCAATTCCAAAAAAAGCTTGGGCGCTGTGTATAATATAAATAAATGTAACCAAAAACAGAATGTAAAGATTTGCAAATCACAGATTCATATGTTGTTCACATAAGAACATAGAACACATCCCAGATGTTGAAAGTGAGAAATGTTACCATTTTTATGAAAAAAATTAGCTCATTTAGGTTACTTCCACTTATGTTGTTGTTTTCGGTATTGAGATCTGGCGGAGGATCTCAATACCAAAAAATAATAAAAAATACAAAAAACACTTCCAACCGGATGTCTTTCATTCCAGCGGCATTCTGTTTTGTGACCGGTCAAAACCGCTAAAAGCTGTGGTTTTGTGTCCGGTCATAAAAACTAAATAAATAAAAATAAAAAAACAGGTCCGGCACTGAAAACAACATAAGTCAATGGCGACATATCCGAAGCAATAAAAAAAAAAAAAAAAAAAAAAAAAAAATTATATAGTTCTGACACCCATTGACTTTTAATGTATTTAGGGACAAATCCGTGTTTTTTTCCGATTTGATTTCACACAACCGCATCCTAACGGAATTGATGCATCCTGATTTGCAAAATAAAAACGGATCAGTATAATTCTGGTATTAAGATCCTCTGCCAGATCTCAATACGGAAATCATCAACACAAGTGTGAAAGTAGCCATAGAACGCATCTCCAAAAATTTGGGACAGAGGACAAAAAGGTTGGAAAGGTAAGTAGTCCTAATAAAAAAAAACTGCTGGAGGAGCAATTGGCAACAAAGTCACATGGCGGGATAGGAAAAAAAAAAAAAAGAGCATGTTACCAAAAGATGGGCAGAAGTTCACCAAACTGACAAAAAACTGCAAAAAATGGTGGAACTATTTCAGAAAAATGTTCCTCAACATGAAATTGTGAAGACTTGGAATATCCCACCATCTACAGTACATAATACCATCATAAGATTCCAAGAATCTGGAGAAATCCATGTGCGCAAGAGACAAGGCTGATTACTGGATGCTCGTGATCTATGGGCTCTCAAACTGCAATGCATTAAAAACGGGCATTATTCTGTCCAGAAATAACCGTTTGTGAACACAGTTCCCCAATGCAATCTGCATCATCCAAAGAAAAAGCCATATGAAAACACAATCCAGAAATGCTGCCGTCTTCTTTGGGCCAAAGCTCATTTAAAATGGACTAAGGCAAAATGGAAAACTGTTGTCTGGTCAGATGAATCAATCATTGAAATTCTTTTTGGAAACCAAGGATCCTACGTCCTGCGGACTGTAAAGGAGAAAGACTATCCAGCTTGTTATCAGTGCACAGTTCAATATCCTGCATTTATGATGGTATGGGGTTGCATTCGTGCTTATGGCACGGGCAGCTTACACATCCGGAAAAGCACCATTGATGCTGAACAGTGTGTAAAGGTTTTAGAACATATATGCTCCCATCCAGACAACTTCTCTTTCGGGGAAGGCCTTGCATATTTTGGCAAGACAATGCTTAACCCCAGGGCATGCACACTAGCCTTGGAGCTGCTGAATGTGACCACAGATCACTCTCAGCTGTTAAAGAAAACCACAAGGGGCATATTATTACACACGAAAGATTCATTTATGTTAAACAGTTTTATTGTGGCGTAGTGTTTGTGCCCTGGGGACACCCTTGGGGGAGGGGGCTTGACAAATGCTGCCATATCACGCTTGGCATCATCAGCTTGCTCACACATGCAAGCACCTTCCCCCAGTAGAAGCAGGGAGTTGCTGTGCTGGAGAGCAATTGAAAGACCAAGATGATACAACCGCTAAGGGTACTTTCACACTTGCGGCAGTAAGTTCCGTTGCCTGAACTGCCTGCCTGAACAGGCAAACTGTATGCAAACGCATGTCATTTTATCTGACTGATCAGGTCGGAAAAATGCCTGATCAGTCAGAAAAATGCATTGCAATACCGGATCAGTTTTCCGGTGTCTTCAGGCAAAACGGATCTGGTATTTTTTTTTTCTCCACATTTTCAAAGGTCTGCACATGCGCAGTCCAGAATGCCAGATCTGTCATTGCGGTACTTTTAATGCCGGATCCTGCACTAATACATATCAATGTAAATTAAAGCCGGATCCGGCAATCCGGTAACTGATCAGGCATTTTAGACGGAGATAATACCGCAGCATGCTGCGGTATTTCCTCAGTCCAGAACTGACGACATCCTGATCCATCCTGAACGGATTTCGCTCTATTCAGAATGCATTGGGATAAAACTGATCAGTTCTTTTCCGGTATTGAGCCCCTAGGACGGAACTCAATGCCGGAAAAAAAAAAAAACGCTACTGTGAAAGTACCCTAAGCAAAGAAATAAAATAAAAAAGTCTCAGTCTGCCCTTGGCTTTAGACTTTTCCCGTATGGGCATGAACCTTCCAGAAATACATGCTGGATCTGTGTGCCCAGGATGCTGCTACCTTTCCCCTAAAAACTGACTTCTGGGTGGTCCTTATCTACAGCCTGTGTGAGCTGCCCTCCTTGGACCCTGTGTCCTCTTCTCCACCCACCTGTCATGTAGAACCTCCTGAGAGAAGGGAGAGAAACAGAGGCAGGGCTCTGTCAAGCGCCAGCAGCTATGTGAAAGACTTACGAGCTCTCGGCAAAAGCAACTGCCAGGAAATGTGTTTAATGAAGACTATTTAGAAAGTTTTCTTCATTTTGCACTTAGGAAGCAAATGAATAATAAAATAGAGCAAATGTCTCCACGTCCATTAAGTACCGGCATTGAAACAGTTAGGTAGCCTGCAGACATTTCTCCCAACTGTACAATTTAATAAGAACATTTTTCTGCTGTCCTCCTATACCCTCAAATTTGACAACAAAAAGTAACTACCTGTGTAATGGGAGGAAATCGCATTTCTATGAAATAATTGCACTGGTCAAAGCAAGTTAGTGAAACCCAGCCATCGCGGTTTGAAGGTCACATTTAACCGCGCATGCTGGGAGGGGGGAAAGTCGGAACTAAAGTCTCAAACAATATTGCAATTAAAATATGCACACATGAATGATCTGGAACGAAGAGAGAAGCCTCGAGCGAGGGAAGATTAGGGGGTAAACAATTGCACCCACTGTTACAGGTCTTCTGAGCAGAACCAAATTTCCCATATTAAGCAAAACTGGTGACAAACAATGTACACATTAAAATTGTGTTGTGCCAGCAAAATGAGCAAGAAGTATTGGAAAGGTTTTAACTTCTATTTAGGCTAGATGCACACGTCCGTTAAACCCGGACGTGACCAGTCCGTGGTAACCAGGACTGGATTTCTTCTTTACAGCTGGAGCGCTTGGAGTCATTGGTTGACGGCTGTAAAGAAGAAATCCAGTCCTGGTTACCACGGACTGGTCACGTCTGGGTTTAACGGACGTGTGCATCTAGCCTTAATCTTACACTGTTTTCATCTTGCTTAGTTAGATCTATGAAAGTCATAGGTAGACCATAAAACATTGGAACAGAGGACTGTTCCTCCACATCAAATGTCAGGTGCAACCTGGATAAGGCTTGTTGGAAATCTTCTCATCCTTTTGTTCTCCTGGAAGCTCAACCGCACACAGGTGTCCAGCAGTGCCAAGCATGCATGTTCATGGGAAAGCTTGAGGAGAGTGCACGTCGCATATTTGTATGCAAAAAAATCCGCATGAAAACCACATTATTTTCCGTTTAGTCTAACAACCCAATTGAAGTATATGGGAGAAAGCACCCTACATAAAGTGCAGAATCGTACAAACAATTGAAAATATGCAATGTGTATATGAGATTTTGCAAATCTCATTCACTTTTCTGGTACTACATTACTCTGGGGATTTTGTGTGCAAAAACACCGCACTTTATCTGCAACATGTGCATGCACCCCAAGGCCTCTTGCACATGACTTTATATGAGCGCGAGACAATAGCCCCGCAGACGGCCAGATGTGCACAGCATCATTGTAATCTATAATGCTGTGCGCTCCCGTGTGCACGATCAATGCTGCTCCGGGACATATGGCCCGCTCACAGACCATAGGCCTCGGAGGGCATATGGTCCTGTGGAAGAGGCCTAAGAGTGCAATCACACTAAGCAGGGTATATGTTAGATGTACTCATAGGCCTTCATTTATCCGATTTAGTGTCCTTTTGGCCTACGTTGGGCCAAAATATATATTTTTGCTAATTATATATATATATATATATATATATATATATATATAATATTAGCAAGACTATTCTATACAGACATTCAGCCTATGGGCAGATGTTGGACGCATACTTTGGGGGTAATCTTCCTGACTCTTACCTCCAGCGCACACAGAAAACACAGTGAAAGTAAAAGCATGTGTACAGTCAGCGTTACCCACACTAGCCATCCCGGCTTACGGTTTATCCAAGTCCTAAGGGTAAAATTTGAAAAATATTTCCCAATACTGCATAATCTAAATATAAAATGAAATTAAAGGAGTATTACCATCGATATATCCCATCCCATCAATAATGGGGGCATATCGCTAGCGTATGCTCATATTGTTCAATAGGTGCAGGTCCCAGAGGAGCCTTACACCGAGAACGGAGCCCTGAAAGTGGCCACAGAATAGGGCCATGAAAAATAGCCAAGCGCTGGCTCAGCCATTTCAATTACCCCCATAGAAATGAATGGGAGCGCTGGACGCGCAGGCACGGTGCGCTCCCATTCACTTTTATGGGGAGAGCGCTTGGTGGTGGCTGGACTCTGGGAAACCTGGGGTTCTCCAGCCACCACCTTCCCCGCTCTGTTCTCATCTGAGACAATGTCCCCATTGTCTTAGATGGGAATACCCCTTTAACATGTCCAGCACCAGCACAGAAAAGGGGTCTGTCCAGGGACATCACAGAAAGCAGTGATGTGGATGAATCATGTCCTAGGCGTCTGCTTGCGCCCTATGATCATAGGCATTTACACTATCCACTGATGGGGAGCCAGTGTTTTCTGCTACGTGGCAGGGGTAAGATATTGTGTGGCATACAGTCATTGTCTTCATATAATAGAAGCTCTAGGTTTCTATTAGGTTGTCACACATGCTAAAAAAAAAAAAATAATAATAATTCTATTGAACCCCCAGGTCCAAGGGGCACAATATATCAACAGTGATAGAGATAGTAAAATATATTCTACCACAACAAGCCTGGAATGAGCAAGGGGCATACACGAAAACCCCTTCCCCTTGTCTGCAGGCCACTCACCTTCACCTCATGGCTGGGGGACAGCTGGCAGGCACCAGGAAGAAAGAGGTGTGGTCATATTCAGGACCAAGTAAACCCAATCTTTCTGCAAGACCTATTTAAAGGGGGCTTTTGGAGGTATTGTGGCTAGACAACTGGAAATTTTCTTTCTGCTTTTATCCCCTACCTTGTAATGCTCTGGGAGGTTTTTTATGATATAAATAAAAATATGCAGACACATGATGCCAGACATCCTGCGTTTCCTATTCTATGGATATGGCTGGGTAGTATTATTCCAGCCCCATGTGCGCTCCTCCACAATAGGATAAATGCCCGTGTATGACAAACACTAGCCTATTTATAGGACACGTGCAGGGGGACCATAAAGACGTGAAGGCCACGAGCCTCTTTAGGGGATGAAAAAAGCATAGAAGCCTTTTGTTGTCTGGGGTCTGTCCGTCAGAATATTAAGCAGTGCTGAATACAGATATGTATGCACTTTGTGAGATCTTCTAATGTACTGCAAATGATAGAAAACAGCAGCCACGTGACCTCATCACGTGGTCACCAAGATACATGCAGCACACTGAGGGTGTGTTCACACAGCAGATTTACTGCAAACAGAAAAAAGTAGTTCCTTACATCTGAATGGGGCTGGTTGTGATGCATGTGCATGGATTTCTGCAAGCCCCATTCAGATCAACGAGACCTTTGCAGAAGTTTCTACAACTAATCCAGCAAGAGAATAAAGTCTGACAATAATAAGGCAGTCAGACGGACACTACACAGGACTGTGCTACGTACAAGCCATGATTAAAGGGGTTGTCCGGGTTCAGAGCATACCCGGACATACCCAGAATTTTACCCAGGCATGCTCCGATGCGCTCCCTTGCCTTGCGCTACATCGCACAGGGCAAGATCTCTTTTGTTTACAATAACACACTTTCGGGCGGAAGCTTCCGCCCGGCCGTGTGTTCGGTGACGTCACCGGCTCTGCTGGGTGCGCTTTAGCGCTGCCCTAGCGGTTTTACAGGCTAGGGCAGCGCTAAAGCCTGCCCATCACTGCCAGTGACGTCACTGGGCTTCCTGGCAGCCCCATGGAGAGCCCGGTTCGTCACTAGAACTCCGGAAACCTCTTTTGCCCTGCGCGATTTAGCGACTGAACTGATGCATTCTGAGCGGATCCTTTTCCATTCAGAATGCATTAGGACAAAACTGATCCATTTTGGACCGCTTGTGAGAGCCCTGAACGGATCTCAAACGGAAAGCCAAAGCACCAGTGTGAAGCCTAATAACAGTTGCCACTTCTTTTGGTCTGTACAGATCACGTTACTGCAGTTATCTCCTTATCTGTCGTTCTAATCCTGCCTGTAATGATATCACCTCTGTGTATAGATAAGACATGATCCACCATTAACAATAGGTGATTGTAAGAGTTTATCTACTCTTTCCTTGTGCTGCACAGGTCACAGAGCATGCCTAGAAAACCCTCCCATAGAAGTCAGCGAGGTCCCCTCCTGACCATTGTGTCTATGGCCCATGGGGCTGCCATGAAGCAATTTTCTTAATGCTGCATAAATGCTGTTAAGAAAGGCTCAGAAGGATGTAGCGGCGGTGTGATCACCGAGGCCCCTTCAAACACTTAATCGGTGGGGGTGTTAACCACTAATGTAATACCGACGGCCTATGAATGGTCTGAGCTCACAAGCCCCTCTAATTTGTTATGAAATAAAAAGGTAACTGGCCACCCATACCATGAATTAGGGTACTTTTACATTTGCGGCAGGACGGATCCGGCAGGCTATTAAGCTTGCCGCAAGTGGCCGTGTACTGCCGCACCGTCCCCATTCACTATAATGGGGCGGGGCTACGGCGCAGCACGGCCGGAGATCGCCAGACTAAAAGTCGGACATGCAGGAAAATGGCTGCGATTCCTAAACGGTTTTATAAAATCCCCTAGGGTTAAAGCTGAGGTTCCACATTAATCCTATGATGTCCGCTGCAGTACCGGCTGAATTCTGTCACTGGATGTAACTGTGCAGTTCACATTTTGTGGCGACTGATTCTTCAGAAACATCGTGAGACTTGTGATTCAGAGTCAGCCAGGCTTTGTGCAAAAATTTACCACAAAAAGTGAAACAGGAAACAATAGTCAAATGTCTTAAGAGATCGTATAGTCTAGCCACTTGTGCAGAAATCCAACATGTTAGTAGTTGTTCTGAGGAAACATTCAATGAATAGTAGAAATATGACACGGGGACACGTACAGATTCTTTATCTGGCCTAGAGTAATCCCTGCCAGGTGTGGGAACCCGCAAAGACATGCATCAGAATCTGCAAGCTTTGTGCTACACATCACTTTTGCACCCCAATATTCAGAAGTGTGTCCACCTCATCTAGTAAGAAGAATGTCCCATGTCAACGCCCCTCACCTCCAATTATCAACAGCTGACCCTAGGTCACTTCCCCAGGTGACAGCATCTTCCAGTAGTCTTAGCAAGCCTCCTATGGCCCAGTAGTCACAGGAGGCCTTCAGCCCCCCACCTAGTAGTCAATGATGTAAGCCCATAACATAAGCTCCCTATGCTCCTGCCATACATCCTCTGTGCTGGCAGGGGGCCACATACAACCCTGCTGTATCATAGCTTCCAGCAACCGAGAAAGATGCTAGAGGAGGGCACAGCGTAGTCATTGTGTGACCTCTGCGGCATGTGATCACTCCTGGAGGGAGAGATGGAACTGGACGCCGTGACTCACTGACCAGAATCCACATGGTTTACATCACTGCAGCCAATGTTGGGCATTGTGCAGATGCTTGACCACGGAGCCCCCATGAAGCTCCTGACCTACAGTTCACGTCGATTGCAGTAGTCTAAAGGCTATATTACACCAAGCGATTGTCAGGCAGATCATCACAGACAAGCGTCAGTAGGTACACTCGTTGGAGATCAACCGCCCCATGTAATACTGCTGCTCGCTAATCGAGCAATAGCAATCTCTAAGCAGGTTTAAAATTTATCGCTTGCCAGCCATTGATTGCGCTGTCTAATCACGATCTGCTGCCAGCAAATAATGATTCAGTATGTGGATGAGCGATGGTAGAGCGATTGCTTCTCCCCATACTGAGGAGGAGATTGCTACAGCCCCCCCCGTCCCCCCTCACATAGATCCAGAGATCTCCCCATTCATTGCTCCAACAGCCTGTAACTGCCACAGCTTCTAACAGAACATACGGCTGGTGGCAGCTGAAGATTTAAATGGAGAACGTTCGACCAGCTCAGCGAGACGGACAAAAAAATAAAAAATAAGGATGATACGAAACAGCAGGTGGCGCTATACAGATACATTTTATTGAATAACTTAGTGGCTATGCTTTATTTATGAGAGACTGTTTCCAGTATGTTGAGCACCACTGTGGATTTACACGTAGACTTGTAGCAAGTGTCACCGACCCCAAACTGTGTGTGTGTGTATGTATTATACACACACACACAGTTGAAACCAGAAGTTTGCATACACTATTAGGCCTGCACAATATATCGCAAAAGCAATCGCAATTAATCGCCATATCGCAATTTGCTGACTCAAAAATGCTGCGATTATATTACCGTATTTTTCGCTTTATAAGACACACTTCCCCCAAAAAAGTGGGGGGGAATAGCAGTGCGTCTTATAAAGCGATGGTTGACTTTCTACGTGACACTGACACTGTTTCTCCGGCCGCTATGCTGCACAGCATGGCCAGCGATACATCAGTTACAGTGCGGGGAGGGAGGAGGGGCTGGTGGAAAGTTATTTTAATGAACACGTTCTTATATCTAATTTATTTATCTGTTCTGTGCAGCGCTAGTAAGAAAATGGCAAGTTTTGTATTTTGTACTTTTGCAGTAATGCAAATATGTATTTTATTTTGAAAAACACTGCACATTTCAGTTCTTGAGTTCAGCATAACTACATTTCACTTTATCAGTCATCTGTGTGAGGTTTTACCTTGAAAATCCAAGCAGATAGACCTCTAGCACAATTCCCGTAAAATATCGCATCGCATATCGTTATCGCAATTTTTAGGGCCCTAATCGCAATCGCACAAAATTCCCATATCATGCAGCCCTATACACTATACAAAAAGATACATATGAACGTTTTTCTTAATATCTGACATGAAATCAGAATAAACCTTTCCTATTTTTGGTCAATTAGGATTACCATAATTATTATTATTATTTGGCAAATGCCAGAATAATAAGAGAGAGAAAAAAAATTCTAAGGCGTTTTTATTACTTTCTGAAATGTCAAAAGTTTACATACACTAAGATTACTATGCCTTTAAACAATTCTGGACTGCCCATATGATGATGTCATGTGTTTGGAAGCTTCTGTTAGGTTTGTTGGCAACATCTGCGTTAATTAGAGACACACCTGTGGATGTATTTAAATGCACACCTGAAACACACTGCTTCTTTGTGTAGCATCATGGGAAAGTCTAAAGAAATCAGCCAAGATATCAGGAAGAGAATTGTGGACTTGCACAAGTCTGGCTCAACCTTGGGTGCAATTTCAAGATACCTGAAGGTGCCTCGTTCATCTGTACAAACAATTATCCGCAAGTAGAAACAAGATGGGAATGTCCAGCCATCATACCGCTCAGGAAGGAGATGGGTTCTGTGTCCCAGAGATGAAAGTGGTTTGGTCCAAAATGTGCATATCAACCCAAGAACAAAAGCAAAAGACCTTGTGAAGATGATGGCGGAAGCTGGTAAGATTGTGTCAATATCTACGGTGAAACGAGTACTGTAACAACATGGGCTGAAAGGCCACTCTGCCAGGAAGAAGCCAGCACTCCAAAAG
The DNA here is from genome assembly GCA_033119425.1 of Bufotes viridis. NCBI lineage: Eukaryota > Metazoa > Chordata > Amphibia > Anura > Bufonidae > Bufotes > Bufotes viridis. Next base: position 265,486,366 of record CM065592.1, read on the forward strand.
AAACATAAAAAAGCCAGATTAATGTTTACAAATGCACACAGGAACAAAGACCTACATTTTTGGAGACATGTCCTGTGGTCTGACGAAACTAAAATTTTTGGCCATAATGACCATTGTTACGTTTGGAGGAAAAAGGGAGAAGCTTGGAAGCCTAAGAACACCATCCCAACTGTGAAACACGGGGGTGGCAGCATCATGTTGGGGGGTTGTGTTACTGCAGGAGGGACTGGTGCACTTCACATAATAGATGGCATCATGAGGAAAGAAGATTATGTGGAAATACTGAAGCAACATCTCAAGACATCAGACAGAAAGTTAAAGCTTGGGCAGAAATGGGTCTTCCGAATAGACAATGATCCGAAGCATACTGCCAAACTGGTTAAAAGGTGGCTTAAGGATAACAAAGTCAATGATTTGGAGTGGCCATCACAAAGCCCTGATCTCAATCCTATTGAAAATTTATGGCCAAAACTGAAAAGGAAGGTGCGAGCAAGGCGACCAACAAACATGGCTTTAGTTTCACCAGTTTTGTCAGGAGGAATGGGCCCAAATTCCGACTAAATATTGTGAGAAGCTCGTGGAAGGATATCCAAAACGTTTGACCCAAGTCATACAGTTTAAGGGCAATGGTACCAAATATGTACGTAAACTTTTCACTTTGCAGAAAGTAATAAGAATGCCCTAAAACATTCTCCCTTTCTCATTATTCTGCCATTTAACAAATAATTATAAATTATTTCTATTATGGTAATCCTAATTGATCAAAAACAGGAAAGGTTTATTCTGATCTCATGTCAGATATTGAGAAGAACATGCAGATGTGTCTTTATATATAATGTATGTAAACTTCTGGTTTCTACTGTACATGTGCAATTGTTAACCAGTCCTCCTTACAGGTTAACAAGAGTCTAGTAATGAAGAAGAAAGCGTATGACAACATTTATGTACACTCCATTGTGAAGGTATCCACCCCAGGCGCAGCACTGTAAAATATGCAGACACTACACCACCCCCAAGACGGACTCTCAAAATCAGATACGAAAAAGAAATTAAGCAAAACTACCTTAAAGCTAGACGCGCAGCCAAAACAGTTACAGAAAATCAGTGCTGAAACAAGAGATGCGATGATCACCCCCTGGAGGCAAACGAAAGATGGCTTCAGCCAACCTTACTGCTAGAAGACTGCAGAACTCAAGCCAAGACCTCTTGACATCTTGGCACGTCCAATGAACATAAAATACTTTCAGATGGTTAAGCCATTATGCTTGCTTGGAATTTGAGAGCAAGGAGTCTGTAAACATCTGTGAAGTATCCAGGGTCCTGGCCAACCTACAGGTCTATACAATGAACACTAGTGTGGCATACAATAAAAACCGCATGGACCGCCAATGATCAGATACCGCCGATAGACAAGATGCTCGTACGGCAGGACAACACCTTCAATGAAAAGTTCCTTCAGCCGTCAAGAAGAACCACTTTGTAGGACTCTAATGACGCGCCAGGGGTCTTCAGATCCAACATTAAATCAGCGATCTGAGAGAACACGTACAAATGTGACGAGGCTCTGGAATAAGCACACAACTGTGGAAAATCTGGGAACTCATTTACAATCTTTTACCATGATATAATTTATCCTTCCTGTTATTTTCCCTCTTCCCCTTCAGATTCTGGAGAGGTCACGCTCTAGTTTTTTGTGACGCGTCCAGAAAGATCATTTACAATATTATATTTATTTAGCTAACCTCCTATCAAGGAATGAGCCAAACCAAACTGATATAGGCCGATAATCCGACACCGACCACCACCAGAATAAGATCAGTATGAGAAGAGATTCAGACACCTACTTTGTCATGGAGATGAGAAAACCGGACAGTACAAGTATGAAACAGAAACGTAAGCCGCCAACACAGGAGTATTGTTCAAAAAATAAAAATAAAAAGTCTACCGTTGTTTTATTTCATCTTTACAATGATCTCCATGCTGGTGACAGTGGGAGCCCCCTTCATTTAACTGCTTCCTTTCCACAGTCACTATTGACAGAGGTATCTAAGGTGTTAAATGTATTGCAGCAAACAATTTACAGGTAATTTCCCATGACCTTCCGCCTGCAGCAACTGGTTCACAATGGAGAGTAAAATTGCTTAGATGCTGCAGTCAGTATTAGGCTACATGCACACAAAATATGGATACTGTGTGTGCCACCCACATTTTTTGCTGTCCCACTGACATCAATGGGTCATTGCACCACTTTTGGTTGACCAGAATGGGACATGTTCTATAATTTGCCGAATGGACATATGGATGCAGACAACACACTGTTTGCGGACCACCAAATATATACAGTCAAGTGCACGTAGCCTATACTACAGAAGCTCAAAGGGTTAATGTGATAAGATCGGAAAGATCCCCAATCTTGGCAGTTGCAGCAGGGTGATCTTGTGGGTAAACTGGGCAGTACAACTGCAAAAAAGGGTGTCAGTAAGCACATCCCAATGTGCACGGACTTACCCCCTTTTTTTGCAGTTGTACTGGAGCTGGAGGTGTGGCTGACTCTTGTTGGTCTTGCACCCCTGACTAGCCTGTCTGCCCCATAGGCCGATTTAAATCAGTGTAAGTATAAGGGCTCATGCACATGACCGTTGTTGTTTGTTTCGCAGTTCGTTTTTCCGCATCTGAGTTTTTTTTTTTTCTATGATTCTATAATTTAAGTACTCTTCCATTATTCCACAAAACATATGCGTATGCGATCCGTTTTTTGCAGATCGAAAACGGAAACAGTAACTTATTAATCACCAAACACATGAGCAATATGAGCTGGGCATAGCATTTCTACCGTATGGATCCGCAAAATACGGATGTGTTCGTGTGCGTTCCTTATTGTTGCGGACCCGTTGACTTGAATTAAGCCTGCGGACAATAGGAGAAACTACTTTTTTGCAGAACGGCCATGCGGACAAACGGAATGCACACGGAGTAACTTCCGTATTTTCTACTGCCCCATTGAAGTGAATGCTTCTGCATACAGGCCGCATAAAACAAATATGGAACGGAAGCGGAAAGAAAATACGGTCGTGTGCATGAGCCCTAAAGCTGTAGCCTGCTCTCATTGCATTCATTGGAAGCAGTCTAGCACCAGGAGAGGTATAGAGTGGGCTCAGCATGCATGTTGGTACTTGCATTTCCTGGATTTAATGGAGGCCACTATGGCACCAAAAAAAAAAAAAAATGACACCGGAAAAACAGATCCGGTATTGCAATGCATTTGTCAGACTCATCAGGATCCTGATCAGTCTGCAAGTGACACGCGTTTCCATACAGTTTTCCTGATCAGGCAGGCAGTACAGGCAACGGAACTGCCTGCCGGAATCAAACATCACAGGTGTGAAAGTACCCCAAGTCATCATATAAATGTTCCAACAAATATCTACCGATTGGAAATCTTCTGATTAAAATGCCACAAGAATTAGCAAAACTCTGCTAAGTACTAAAGTACAGCACAGCGGCTGGACATTTTTGGTACGTCGCTTAAGACGTACACTTACCTGCAGGTACATTTAACATGTTTCACTTTGTCCACTGCGTGAACATAAACCAAAGAACAAAAATATAAATATGGTAATTTGTGGTAAAAACACATATGGTTTACAAAGTATCAGTGCCCACCGGCAAGCGAGAGAACATCCCACTGCATGTGGTGCCACTGCAGGTACGCCCACAAAGGCACAACATGAGGCCTCTAGGGTAAAAATAAAATGATTGCCGCCGGCAACCATCAGATCACTTTGTTCTTTTAGATCCACCCTTGCCCTGGAAAGTGGTCAATAAAAACCATTGCGATGTTTTCTTTGACTCTGTATTCTAGAAGATCAAAGTCTTTGCCAACGCACATGGTGAATAAAAGCTGCGTGCAGGTCGCATGACCGTTACCAACGCAGCCACTGCGCTCACAGCACTCCAGTGGAACAGCCATGTGAAGGAAGACTATGGGGCACATATACTTCCATACACCAGTCTTAGACCGCTTTCAGACAGCCTTGTGCGTGCCAGGGGAAAAAAGTCTGTGTGACGGCCGTGCTGACCTGCCCCGAACTCACAGCATCAGTGATTTATGATGCTGCGAGTTCCTGCCTTACCATAGTATTCACTTGAGGCCGGGGCAATTCTAGCTCTTCTGCTGCCTGAGGCAAACATTTTAATGGCGCCCTTCAGTGTTTGGACTGTGATTGAGTCTATACAGACATCTGGTAAAAGGGAAAGATCTGCTCCTGTTCTGTGGCGGCTCGAATCCTGGTTTTGGTTCCCAATCACTGATGGAAATCACCGACACTCCTGTGCAAATAGCAGCGCACACTTCACCATTCCTTTTGGGTCCTAAAATATCTAACCGCGGGTGAACGAAAGATATTGACAAATTCACCTCTACAATACAAGTATTAATCTGGTAAGCATCCAACGTTAAAGGGGTTATCCAGCACTAAACTTTTTTAAAAGACCCCTTCAGAGTGGCAGGAGCAGCGGTGGGGTTGATACCTACCTGGTCCCTGCCACTGGATTTCGGCTGCATTGCTCAACGGCCACCTCCACAGGTTCCGGGTCTCTAAGAATCAACCTGTACAGCAGTGATCTGTCACCTTTGGGGTTAGTTACTGGGTCACAAGCTGCACCGATGATAGGTCACTGCCGCAGTCAGTGATTGGCTGCAGCAGTCACATGGTAGCCGCCAACGGGATGTCGAGACCCAGGACCTGCAGTGTCAGCCATGGAGCGATGCAGCCAGAATCCACAGGACAGAGGAGAACCAGCTGATTGCTAGGGGTCTGACCACTGAGCCCCACACCTATCTGGGGAACTAGGGTCCTGTTCCCCTGTTCTGATGGAGCAGTAGGTCACTCCATTCATTCTCTATGGAAGCGCTGGAGATAGCCAAGTCCCATCTCCGGCATGTATTCACAATCTTAATATTAGAGAAATGTACTATTCTGGCCCACGGCCTTTATAAATCTGAGGTATCCCAAATCCCGCGCCACGTTTACGCTGGAGTTCTGTCCATGTGACAAAATTTGTCCGTGGGCTAAAAATTTAGGTCAGACCCCTGTGTTACAAAAGGCACGCCTCTTATTGGGAAGGTGTAAGGGTACTTTCACACTTGCGGCAGAGTGATTTGGCTGGCAGATCCGGCAATCTGCATGCAAACGGAAAGCATTTGCAGACTGATCCGTCTTACAAATGCATTGCAAGAACGGATCCGTCTCTCCACTTGTCATGCGGAGAGACGGATCCGTTATATATTTTTTTCACATTCTTAATAGTCTGCGCATGCAAAATACCGCAATGCTGGATCCGGCACTAATACATTCCAATGGGAAAAAATGCCGGATCCGGCATTCCGCCAAGTGTTCCAGAATTTTGGCCGGAGCTAAAACCGCAGCATTATTAGAGTATTTTCACACTTGCGTTGTTTGATTCCGGCAGGCAGTTCCGTTGCCTGATCAGGCAAACTGTATGCAAACGCATGTAATTTTTTCTGACTGATCAGGTCTGAAAAATGCCTGATCAGTCGGAAAAATGCATTGCAATACCGGATCTGTTTTTCTGGTGTCATCCTTTTTTTCACATTTTTAAAGGTCTGCGCATGAACGGATCCGGTATTTTTAATGCATTGCAGCATTTTAGATGCAGCATGTGTTCCGGAATTTTGGATGGAGATAATACCGCAGCATGCTGCGGTATTATCTCCGGCCAAAACGCCGTTCAGTGACTGAACTGAAGACATCCTGATGCATCCTGAACAGATTTCTCTCCATTCAGAATGCATTGGGGTATGACTGAAGCGGGGTTTTTTTACGGTATTGAGCCCCTATGACGGAACTCAATGCCGGAAAAGAAAAACGCAAGTGTGAAAGTACCTTAAGGTGTGTAGAACAGCTGGTAAATGTGATGCACAGCTTGCACAATAGTTTTTTGGTACATTTTCAATAGGAATTTGGTCCCAGTATGCTAAAACTGTACCTATTCTCAGCGGGTTCGACCAACAAAACACTAATGTGTATGGGGGGGGGTGGTTCCGACTCTCCCTTGATAGATTATGACGGGGATATAAACTGCCACCGCTCTCCCCACTGACCCTTCGCCATGTCCGTGTATGGGAGGTGGGGAGAGAAGATCCACAAATCGCTACCCATCCATGTGCCCCACCTCTGTACCTCGTGACCACACTTTCCTCCCATACATTATCGAAGCGTATCAGAAGAGCAGCCAGACTTCATGGTTAGATGATACGCCTAAACTCCACTGCCTCGTAACCAAACACCCCCGTCTGGTCCTGAAACGGTAGCAGAAATGATGAACAAACACAGCATGCAAACAGCAATGTTGGCTTTAGGAGGGACAGCATATGCTGCGGAGTTAACCCCGTCCCAGCCACCTGGTTTCCTAGGGCAGTGCACAAACACAACAGCTGCTGTTCTTTCCTCCATCCAGATTACAGAGCCATACGTAAGGAAGGATGTGCTTACTCCCCGGCTCTCACCGCATACAATGGAGTGAAAGATGTGCCAGGAGATGGGCTCCGGAAACACAGGAGCCCGCTGAAGTGGACATGGAAGTGAACGCTTTTCTTCCCATTCCTCCCAGTTACATTTATGCTGGACCTGAGTAAGGGGACATGCAGGGCCTGGGCTCAGACGGCAGATGGCAGGCCAGTCAGCAGCGCTCCCCACCCTCTGAAGCTCAAGCTGGCCGCTGCTTCTAGTCCGGATGCAGGCAAAGCTCAGGGGAGCAGGGCTACGGAGGATGGATGAGAGATGGAGAGATGTGGGGGAGGGAAGGGGAAGTGACAAGTCTCCCACAGCTGGCTGTGCTGTAAGGCCAGAAGCCAATACCAAGAAGCACATCATCGTGGCGGCACAATCCTACATGCAGCTAATAGCAGTAAGGGGGTTCATTCATTAGAAGCAAGGGCTCCCATTCACTTCCTTTCTAGAGACATACATGACTTCAGGGGAAATCCACTCAAAATGGCCTGCTGTAAAAGCGGATTTCTCCAAGAAGACGGCTCTGTAGACAGCTCAAAGCCCTTTCGCACTGCGCTGACATCTTTGTGACCGGCCTTCATTTTCATCAGATTTCTAGTAACAGAAAATAAGAAGGAGGTGAAGGTTAAGCATTAGGAGGTGTTCACACTGCGGTTACGTTTAATGCATGCACCAAACTTACTGAAAGGCAGTGCACACATCTGAGACTGGTTCCCCTCTGTGGGGCCAGAGGACGGCACAGCAGACTACACTTTCCTATACGGGGGACTGCCGCGTCTTCACATTGGGGCAGAAGGTGTTGGTCGGGGAATACTCCTGATCTCTATATATATCTCTAACCAACAGCTCTGACAAGATGTGAACAGAGCCACAGTCCTTGTATAGGACTGACTCTTTCAGAGGACCTGTCAGCACGAAATGCAGGCAGCGTCCTATAGAGCAGAGGAGCTGAGCGGGCTGATGTGGTTTTTTGGAAAAAGATTCAGTTGTCAAGGTTTTTATACATTTAAAGGGGTTGTGCAGTGTAAAGATACCGTATGACCTATCCACAGAATAGGTCGTCAATGTCAGATGAGCGGGGGTCTGACTCCCGGCACCCCTGCCCATCAGCTGTTTGAAGGGGTTGCAACGCTCACGTTTCAAACTTACCTGCGCGTCGTCTCGCTTGTGTAATTACAACTGCTTTGTCCCATTCCAGCGGTAATTTTGAAACTGAAGCAGCACTCACTAATCGGCAGGGGTGTCGGGACTCGGACCCCCGCTCATCTAATATTGACGACGATAGGTCAGACAATATCTTTACACTGCACAACCCCTTTAAATGTAGAAATGAGAACATGGACTGAATCTTCTTCCACAAAACCACATCAGCCCGCTCTATGGAATCAATGGGGGGGGTCCAACCATCTTCCTAGTTTGAATGGTGTGGCGGTAGAGCAGGAGCAGTCTATGGGACTGCCAAAAAGAGCGTCAGTTCTCATGCTCACCCTCTGCTACATTCAATGGGACCCTGTTCTCAGAGTGTGGGGGGCTTAATCACTCATATCGAACCACTCTGATGAATCATCATTTACAATATTCTTCTCCCATAAATAAAACTAAAAACCAATGTACAGATTTTTGTACAATGAGAGTGGATGGGATTTTCCGTATGACCAGAAGCTGAAATGTAGTAATAAGAGGAGAGGAGGAGGATGTGGAAGTCCAGCATCCTGTTTATCCTGAGCATCACTCATGAAGTCCTGTCAAAGACCAAGATCAGTGAAGTGATATCCTCCTGGTCCGTGCTCTCCTGCCTCAGGCAACCCCGGTGTGAAGAGCCCTCAACATTTCTCAGCGCCATTCCCATACGGCACAATGGGAATGTCCAGGTCATCCCCAGAGTAAAAAAAATATACATAATAATAATAGTTACACCCGTAAAACCCAGTACTGGGAAACATTAAAAGGGATGAGGGCCGCCTTACTAGGTCTGCAACTAGGGGATCTCTCTGGGGCTGACCGAGGAAACCACATATAGTAGGGAACAATGACATTTATTGAAGGTCCTACTGGTGGCATCAGGTCACTGGACCTAGCCTCCTCCATGTCCTGCAGGGCTACATGTCGGCAGCGGTCATTCCTGTCTATGGGATCACCGCTACTCAGCGATCCTGGACGCCCTAGCCTTAAACTATAAAGGTTCATACTGAATGACCTACAGCGGAGACCTCGGTCTTCATGCTCCTTGTGTAGTGTGTGCCTATGGCATGATGGCTGACTTACATAGTTCTAGGAGAAAGCCACCAACACGGGGACTGTCATAGGGGAGGATCTGAAGTGAAAGATGTAGAACGCTGAAGGAACTCTAGGCAAATGGAAGCAGCAGACCATACGCCGTACCGAGACGTGGTGCCACAACAAATGGTGCAGGAAAGATGACTAAAGATTATTTGGTCCCCCCTACAATTCATATAGTATGCCTTCAGAAGACATGCCGTATTGCTCCATAAGTTCTCTACCAACTGAAGGACACTGGTGGGGTCTCCAAGCCCTTCACCTATATATTTGGGTCATATGCTAATGTCTAGGAGATAAAAACGTATCGAAGTGTCTTCTGCAGTCTTCTCCCTATTGGCCACCAAGTCCACCCAACTTCACCCCTTCTTGCAACAGGTTGTTATAAGATACGTCCCGTAGTAAAGCGGCACGTTAAGTTCCACCATGGTTTTTGTCATTTTGACAGGAAAAATAGCGCAGCATGCAGCACCATTATGTCAGTCAAATCTGCAGAGACGGCAGACGGAGGCTCTGAACGAGGTCTCTGATGGAAGTGTGAACTGAGACATAAGCCTTATCAGACACCGCTTGCTTTCCAGAATACACCCCTGACTGACTGGACCTCGGACTGAAAGGACAAAAGCATTTCAATTTCTGCTGTGGATCTTCATGGTGGAATTACTCTTTACAATGCAACGGGGGCGAGACTCCTGAGCGAATCTGCAGAAATATCCACACGCAACATGTGAATTCTGAGGCAGATTCACAGTAGAAAATATGTCCCATGTCAACCTACCTCTAGGGCAGATTTCCAGCAGCAAAACCCACAAGGAATCCACCCAGGTGTCGCAATAACGTCTGTACAAGCGTCAGACGCCGGTTCAGGCCATTTTACGCCCTGGAAAAGACTCATGCGTATTTTTACCCATGGTCTTTTTCTAGTCAGGAGAGCTGTAACAGAAGCTGCCAGGTCCGCCACACATGAAGCCCTGCCCCTCTCCCGAGAAGCTCCGCCCCTCACTGACATCTCTCTCCCCAGGAGCAGCTCCAGAGACTGGACTAAACACTACATTGTAGTTAAAGGACCCGTGGTGATGTCACAGTCATGTGATCAGCCATGTGTGTGGGAGGAGTTACCGAAACACAGCCTGTGCTGGTGAAGAATGCAGATGTACTCTGTCAGTGTAACCAGTCTATTGTACAGTTTTCTGTGTGTAATGTGCACACAGTAGTTCTATCTGTATAATGGACATGTAGCAGAGCTGTGTGTGCGCGCAATGTGTATATACTAAACTATCTGTGTAAAGGGCATGTGGTACAGCTACGTATGTAATATGTATATAGCACCGTCAGGCGGGCCCCGTGTACGGCACCGTCAGGCGGGCCCCGTGTACGGCACCGTCAGGCGGGCCCCGTGTACGGCACCGTCAGGCGGGCCCCGTGTACGGCACCGTCAGGCGGGCCCCGTGTACGGCACCGTCAGGCGGGCCCGTGTACGGCACCGTCAGGCGGGCCCGTGTACGGCACCGTCAGGCGGGCCCCGTGTACGGCACCGTCAGGCGGGCCCCGTGTACGGCACCGTCAGGCGGGCCCCGTGTACGGCACCGTCAGGCGGGCCCCGTGTACGGCACCGTCAGGCGGGCCCCGTGTACGGCACCGTCAGGCGGGCCCCGTGTACGGCACCAGTGGTCTTATGTCTAGTGTATGATGTTGGATAAATGTAAATTTGTCTACATTTATTTCTGCACTGGAGACTAGCAATGGTTTCCTGCAGAAATATCAGCCTCATAACGTTATGTCGGCCTATGCATTATATATATGTGAATTACCACAAAATTCCTACTCCTCCTCGGCTAAAAATACTCCTCAAAGTTGTTAAGAGTATTTTTACTCTTCTGAAAAAAAAACGTAGTGCGACCTCTGAATCCACCACACGTTATGTGAAATTGTCACAGATTTCAACCTATGGAAAGTGCGAAACCCACGATGGAAAACCGCAAGATAAACGGACACACTGCGAACATAAACTGCGGATTTCCACTTGATGAAAATCTTGAAATGCTGCAGATCTGCCAGGCACAAATCACAGCGTACCCATCCCATGTGGTCAGGTCATCAGTATCTGATCAGTGGGGGTCCGACACACAGGAACCCCCCCCCAGTCAGCTGTTTGAGAAGACAGCAGCGGCAGGGCCATACATTGCACAGTGGCTGTGCTTGGTATCACAGTCAGCAGGTCACTGCTGCGGCCTATGATTGGCTGCAGCGGTCACATGTCCCCACCCGGCAACGGATGTTGATGCTGGTGCAATGGAAGTACCGGAGCAGGAGCCATGTGGACTGAATCCAGCAGCAGGGACTAGGCATCATCAACTGTGCGGGTCGGAAGGTCTGATTAACCCCCTTCGTTCCAGGGGAGCGAAATATTAAAGGTTCAACAAACCAAGGCATTTTGGACAAATGTATGCTTCCAACTTAGTGGAACCAGTTTGGAGAAGGCCCTTTTTGGTTCCAGTAGGACTGTGCCCGGTGGACAAAGCGAGGCATATAAAGGCATGGTATGGGAGAACTTGTCTGGTCCTGACCCAAACTATCAAATACCTTTGGGATGACCTAGAATGGAGATGGTGGGCCAGGACCTCTCACCCAACATCAACGTCCAACCTCACACATGCTCTTCTGGAGCAACGGGCAAAGAGTCCCAAAGACAGCCTCCAAAATCTTGTAGACAGTCTTCCCAGAAGAGTGGAAGCCATTTCCCTGTAAACGGAGGGGGAGGGGGGGGGGTCAGCTCCATATTAACGGCTATGGACGTAGCGTGGGATGTCCCAATACGTCTCGCCATACAGTGCAGCAAGAACAGCATGGTGCACAGCTCCAATCACACAAGATGTGTAAATCTGACCAATCCCATTACAAAAAGCACTTTTTTGGAACCCAAAAAAAAAAAATTTTTAAATCAACGCTCCATTAACAGCAGAATCTGTGGCCGTAATGTGAACAATACCCAAGTTAAAGGAAGTTATTCCCCATATAATACATGAATCGCTGGTGCCCCAAGTATCGCGCCAGTGTGACATGACGCGTGCCAAAAACCGCCATCGAGTCCTTACCCCCGCCACCTTGTATGAAGGCACAATACCACCAAAGCCCGGTGACAGATTTGGAGGGAAATGGCCGGGAATTTGAAATCCTGGTAAAGGGACGGCCGCTGCAGGCTGTGTTACCCATCATCTACCCATAGCATTGCTGGATGGGGGTTATTCTCCTACCTGTAATCACATATCCAGATGAAAGGTCAACGGGGGGCGTGACTACACAGAGAGGTCCTTTGGGGTTCTGGAAAGCTGGGTGTGAAACCAGTCACTCAACTTTCCCAAAAAGAGCTAGGAGCTACACCGCCTTCTAGGCCACTGAACGGAACCGACTGCGACCCCAGAATGACAAGAGAATTGCACACTTCTGGGGGTCTCCATTCAATGTCAATGGCTGCACTGCCAGCCAGGATCACCTGAAATCATTAGCATGTTCTTCATGAGTAAAGGTGGAGTGCCCCCTAAAGAAATCAGTGTGCCTGGGCGCAGCATGGCAGATGTAGGGTCGGGGTCCTGCCGCCCGCATTCCCTGAGCCCACACACCTGAACTCCATTAACCCCTTCCCTCACAGCATCCGGCTCAGATTTCGCACCACATGCAGCAGTAACCAGGTGACGGCTCCATCCCTACTTACTGTATGATAGCCGCCCCGTACCAATGCTCTCAGTGACGTGAAGATGTCCGCCGTGCACTCCGTGACGTAAACGCCTCCGCAAAACGAGCGAGCGGAGATCCGGCGATGCAAATGTCCTCAGTCAGCCTGTCAGTACCGAGTCCGCCGACCGCGGCCAACACCACACGGCCACAGCGACCATTCAAATTCCCCTACACGAATGCGAGCGGGCGCTACTACTGATTGCAGCCGAAGCCACGCCTTTCCCTCGCACATAACCCCGCCCACAACACTGCGCGACACGCTCTTCTCGATCTTCTACCACAACACTGCCTAAGCCCCGCCCGTCCTCAGCATCTCATTGGTTAGTTGAGACGTCACTCATATGGACCTAGAGGGCTTTTTAAGCCACGCCTCCTGAGAGCTCCACGCCCGTTTACCAGATGGTCATATATCCTTCGTGTTTATCATTGACTGCGTGACGTCACTCGTACGGTTCTTCCTGAGGACGTTTCCACCGTATTCGTTCCGTCGTGCTGTGTACACCAGGCTGTCAGAGCATGCTGGCAGTGGTAGTTTTCTAGCTGGCCATGCCTGGAGTTGTAGTGCTTGGATGGCCATGACCTATATAAAGAATTTGCCGCTCTGAAGAGTCCAGATACCTATATATAGCATAGAACAAGCGCAAAACGTTTGACGTGGCTTTACTCATCTACTGCATGTTCAATCCAGAGCTGCACTCACAGTTCTGCTGGTTCTTCAGACCTGACATTTCCTAATGTCTGTCCCAAACCTTTTCTGGTTATTAGCATTTTTGGGGGGCGTTATCTTTGCCAAATCTCATGTATTTTGTATGTGCGGAAAGTGAGCTGTGGTGAGGATTTGAAAATCCTCAGCATGTATGTTGTTTGTGCCAGCAGAGATACCACCAAGTATTAAAAAGGTTATCCAAGACTATTAAATTCCCACCCACCCCATATCCCGGGCCCCTCACAATGAACGTACTTACCTGGCTCCCTGCGCCGCTCCTGGCCTCCGCACCGCCGCCGCTGCTCCTCCCCGTGTGCGGATGAAAACCTTTGGTGGGGGTTCAGCCAATGGCAGGCAGGGATGGGGGGAGCCTCCCTAGCGTCACCCTCATTATGGCTCTCCGTGGTCCCATTACCAAGAAAACTGCTTTTTTATTTATATGCAAATGATCTATCTGGAGCACCAAGGGGCTGACCACAGTCCTCAGAGCACCAGTTGGTTACATGCTGTTCAGCTAAGGCTACTTTCACAATAGATTTTTCTGTGGAAAAAACACTTCCGTTACCATAATACAACCGCATGCATCCGTCATCAACGGATCTTGTTGTATTATGTTTTCTGTAGCCATGACGGATCCGTCTTGAACACCATTTAAAGTCAGTGGGGGACGGATCAGTTTTCTATTGTGCCAGATTGTGTCAGGGAAAACGGATCCGTCCCCGTTTGGCTCCGCTGCAGGCAGCGTTTTAGTGTGCGCCTCCAGAGCGGAATGGAGACTGAACGGAGGCAAACTGATGCATTCTGAACGGATCCTTATCCATTCAGAATGCATTAGGGCAAAACTGATCCGTTCTGGACCGCTTGTGAGATCCCTGAAACGGATCTCACAAAAGAAAACCAAAACGCCAGTGTGAAAGAAGCCTAAAATTCCTTCTCCCTTGCCCTGGATTGACAGGGCTAGTCTTCTAGTGGCTGCTGCTCTCCTAGCTCCGAGACCTGTATTCTCCTGCCCGTGCTGTATTCTCGCGCTTGCGCAGTGTTTCTCCTGCTGCGCTCCAAGCAGCACTGGTATTGCTGCCCCCTGGTTCTCGTCCTCAGGTGCCGGCACTGCCCTACATGCTAAAATACTAGTAGGACCTGATGCTGTGAGACATCAAGTTACATGACTGCATGAAGAGTGGTGGCATCCTGTGAAGGAGGAGAGGATTCTTATTTTAGGTCTGCCCGGTTTACCCTGGGTTCAGACCTGAGCGTTCTAAAAACGCGCGTTTTACATGCGTATTTCAGCGCGTTTTTGCAAATAGGAAACGCGCGTTCGTAAAGCTCAAGTACTTGTTTATGCGTCGGGCGTTTTACAGCGCGTTCAAACGCGCTGTAAAACGCTCAAGTGAGAACCAGGGCCATAGGAAAGCATTGGTTTTCATGTGTTGAGCGTTTTACAGCGCGTTTGAACGCGCTGTAAAACGCTCAGGTGTGAACTTAGGGTTAGGGAGTGGAGGAGTTGGTTGGGGGTTATAGTTGGGCCAGCAGTCTGATTTGGGGTCTGTATAAATTTGGGATCTGATCTGGGGGTTTATTCTGGGTTCTGTATAAATTTGGGGTCTGTATTAATTATGGGGTCTCTATGAATTTGAGGTCTCTATGAATTTGAAGTCTGACATGGGATCTGTATAAATGTGTGGGTTGATCTGTGGTCTATATGACTTTTGGAGCTGAATATTGATTTAAGCTGGGGTCTGTATAAATTTGTGGTTTGATTTGGGGTCTATGTGAATTTGGGGGGTGATTTGAGGTCTGTATGAATTTATAGAATGATTTGGGGTCTAATCTTGGGCCTGTATGAATTTGAGGGCCATTCTGCAGTCTGCATTAATTGTAGGGTCTGTCTGGAGGTCTATTTTAAAGAGCCAAAAACCCCTGGGGTCCTAACCTCTGCCCCTGAACATAAAACAAAAACCCTGCCCTGTCTGTGGTCCCACCGCTGCTCTGTGCATAGGTCACAATGGCTGAGTCACCGCTGAGGCCTGTGATTGGCGACATCGGTAACCTGACCAAGTGACTTCCTGGTCACGTGGGCATCGGAAATATCTAGGACTGCAGGCGGGACTGCAGGCAGGTGAATCATTTTTTTTATTTCCATGGATACCGGTCTGCACGATAGGGATTGTTGGCTCCAAGGCCAGACAGCCCCTTTAATTTTGGAGTCTAGTCTGGGAATCCGCATACATTTTTGGGGTCTGCCTGGAGGTCTATAAGAATTTTAGGGTCAGTATTAATTTTCGGGTCTGGTCTGGGGGTCTGTATTAATTCTGTGGTCTGATATAGGAGTCTATTAATTTTTGGAGTCTCATCTGGGTTGTGCAGCCACGTGAAATTTATTTTTTAAAACTGATTAGAATGGCACAAAAAGTAGTGATATCTCTCTCATCCCGCTGGGAGAGCTCTTGGCATCATTCCTACGAGCGGCCGGCCAAGTTTGAGACCCCTGTATCTATCTAATTTATCTATCTATCTGTCTATCAGTCTGTCTATCTATCCATTGCATATCTATCTATCTATCTATCGTCTATCTATCTCATATCTATCTGTCTGTCTATCTATTATCTATCTATCTATGTCTGTCTATCTATTATCTATCTATCTACCTATTATCTATCTATCGCATATTTATCTTTTATCTATCTACTGTATATCTATCTATCTATTATCTATCGCAAATCTATCTATTATCTATCTATCTATCTATCTATCTATCTATCTATTATCTATTTATCGCATATCTATTTATCTATTATCTATCTATCGCATATCTATCTATCTATTATCTATCTATCGCATATTTATCTATTATCTATCTATCTACTGGATATCTATCTATCTATCTATCTATCCATTATCTATTTATCGCATATCTATTTATCTATTATCTATCTATCGCATATCTATCTATCTATTATCTATCTATCGCATATTTATCTATTATCTATCTATCTACTGTATATCTATCTATCTATTATCTATCTATCGTATATCTATCTATCTATCTATCTATCTATCTATCTATCGCATATCTATCTATCATATCTATCTATCTATCTATCTATCTATCTATCTACCTACTGTATCTATCTATCTACCTACCTATCTATCTATCTACTGTATGTCTATCTATTATCTATCTATCAATCTATCTATCTATCTATCTACCTACTGTATCTATCTATCTATCTACTGTATGTCTATCTATTATCTATCTATCGCATATCTATCTATTATCTATCAAATTTTATGTCTGTCTATCTAATTGTCTATCTACCGGCTATCATCTATCATTAATCTAGCTTTATGCGCCAAACATTTATATAAAAACAACATATTACAATCAAATAACACATTCCTGTAAAAGATCAATAAGTAGCTGTTATCTGGATAAAATGTTACATATTCTTTGCCTTTCACCACAGCTAAGGAATTTGGACGCAGACCTCACATTTAGCAGACAAAGAAGCATTCTGCGTATCTGTTCTGCTGCACAATGGCATTTTATCCCAGCATAATACTGTATTCAGTACTGGCATAAGGTCTATTTTTTGCAGCAGTTATCATTTTGTGTGTATTATTTTCCAGTCTCTTACATAGCTGGCTAGCTCTTCATATTAACACTTGTATCCTTGTGTCTGTGTTAAATCTCAGCAAAGCCAGCCATTGTTGAATCGGAACGTCAAGGGATCAGCTAGACCAATGCTTGGCGAATAACACAAGAACGATTTGTTTTGGAAACTGTATAATATTGTACAGCTTCTCACTTATAGCGGTTTTTATGCCTTCCACGTTGATAAGACTGTGTTTTTCTTCTTTTTAATTATTACATGAGTTGCACTTACTTTTTCTGTGTTTTCAGTATTTATTCCTTTCATAGTTTCATCTTTTATTATCTTGTTGCAAATGCACATTCAGGGCTTTAACTATAGGCACAGTAGGTTTGAGCCTATCGGTGTCAGGGAAAGAACCCCTGCTACAGGGAAAATATGGATAGTATATTCTAGTGTCAGTGGTGTGTCTGCTAATTAGATACTGAGTGCTGTGGGAATGAGAGGAGGACACCCAGTTTGGAACATCCAGCAGAGGGTGCTGGATGTGATCAAGAAGTCTGCAATGTTCCACTTCAATTTACGAGAAGACATATATTTTAAAGCTGCACATTACTTGAGACGTGCCCTAGTTGAAGGATGAAGCCTAAAGGTGGCAATAAGTGGATAAATCCCAGCAGGCGTATATGAAGTATACTTTTATTCCAAAGAACAAGTGTCACAGGACGCGTTTCAGCCCGTCCAGCCTTCCTCAACTGCACATTAGTGACTGACTATATTCAGCATATTATAGGTATGGTCACATGATCTCACCAATCAATTAAGACAGGAAATGACATCAGAAACAGGAAAAGGGGAAAAAAAGAAAAAATACAAAAGATACTATCCTAAATAATATACTTGCATAACTAATATCCCAGTACGAGAATAATAACGAATCTTCCCCTCACGATCGGATTGTCGTAGTCTGCAAAGAAGTATATTAAATCCAATTAAAAACACATCACTTCATAATCCCTATTAAGGCCTTTGGGATGTAAGGTGTCAAGGGTGTGTATCCAGAAAGCCTCTCGTCTGAGTAACAACTTTTTCAGATCCCCACCTCTCCTTGATAGATGTACCCGCTCAATAACCTGATATTTCAGCTGCGCTATTGAATAATTATGACTATGAAAATGGGATGGTATGGGAAATAAAAGATTTTTCTTTATCATGGTTGACTTATGTTTGCTGATGCGATCCTTCACCATTTGCATCGTCTCCCCAACGTATAGCATACCGCATGGGCAATACACATTAGACAGCAGTAGGTTGATGACATTAGATAGAAGTAAATTGACGGATGAACAGCAGTTCAACGAACATCTAGTGAACGTTCAATGCACAGAAACAGCCATTCATATTTTTCTCCATATTATCCAATAGAGAGGGTCAGACTGGTCATACATATTCAATGAAACCAGGTGATAGGCAAAAGAACTTTCTAGAAACGTTCTTTCGAAGAAACATCTTTTGTCCGCAAAATCCTAAGAGTGAAGAAGTTAACCAGTGCTGGAGCTCGATGAAATATTTTTCCAGCACAGCATCGCTTTTATGACCCTTTCTGTGAAAATCTGCAACAAAACGCCACAGGCAAAGGGTCTTCTACCTCTTTGTTCACTGATCAGAGGTCAGGCCAATACCAATCATGAAATTATGGTATATCACTTCTTATGGTGAAACTATGCCTTTAAAACCCATGCAAAACCTGAAATCCATGTAATCTGGAGTTCCTATTCCTACGCTTGAGTCCAAAGATATGAGGCGCTGAAAGGACTGTTGTAGCTGTCCCTGTAGAAACGACAAGAGGGAACAAGGTGCTTCCACAGATGTAAGAAAAAATATACTTTTCCTTGGAATCTTCTGCAGTCCTTGACCTATACTGAAAAGCTACTGCAGCAAAAGGTAAAAAAAAAGTATAATTTCAATAACAACAATAAACGTAACAGATTATAATGTACATGATAAATTCTGCTATGTGCAGTTCCTAGTTTTGAAATGACCGAAGTACTGTTGCTATGGTGCTGCAAAGCATTACATCAGATTCTTGTATGTCCCATGATGATTTCCAGGCTTGAAAGTGTTTGTAAGTAAAGACTCACACTATGAAAATGTGCCAGGGGAAATTCACTCGAGAGAGTTGGACATGAAAGTCAAGGTGGAGAAAAACATCTGTGATTTTCTAGACACAATGTAGACACAATGCTTAGAATTACATCATCACAAGTGTGTTGTTCTTCTGACTCCTTATACTTACTCTACACCACAGCAGGAGCTGTCTACATCTGCGAGTGTAGGGAGGACTAGTCAGCTGATACCATTTTGTGCAAAGTGAGTAATCCCCAAAGAAACATCACCTGCCCTCTTTCATAAGCATCACACAGTTGCATACAAATCTCCAAGACAAGAGCTGTTACTCTGCGTACGAGCTGCACATGTAGCAGATGAATATGCTATAATCAGCTTCTTTTTATCCCCTCAGGAGGTCCTGTGCAACGTAACCACTTTTATAATTTATACAGTCAATTCTGTATTGAGGGACAGAGAGAAACAGTAGCTTATTTTGCTGTTGCCCCCGCTGCCCCACTTCTCCTTGTGGCACACTACTCACCTATCCATTTCTTTTGTTCACCCAGCGGCCCAAGTCTGCTCCATTTCCCCGCCGGTGGTGGTCCTGGCCGCCGGCATCTTCAGTGTATGTTGCAAGCAGCAGTCTGTGGAA
Organism: Bufotes viridis; assembly: GCA_033119425.1. Classification (NCBI taxonomy): domain Eukaryota; kingdom Metazoa; phylum Chordata; class Amphibia; order Anura; family Bufonidae; genus Bufotes; species Bufotes viridis. The sequence continues at coordinate 265,505,968 of CM065592.1, forward strand.
GGTCTCCAGGCCTGTCTCTTATGGTGCGGCCATGCTCTCGGCCATTTAAAAGGACCAGTGCCTGCAGACAGTCTGCTCCCTTTCCCCGCCGGTGGTGGTCCTGGCTGCCGGCATCTTCAGTGTATGTTGCAAGCAGCAGTCTGTGGAAGGTCTCCAGGCCTGTCTCTTAAGGTGCGGCCATGCTCTCGGCCATTTAAAAGGACCAGTGCCTGCAGACAGTCTGCTCCCTTTCCCCGCCGGTGGTGGTCCTGGCCACCGGCATCTTTAGTGTATGTTGCAAGCTGCAGTCTGTGGAAGGTCTCCAGGCCTGTCTCTTAGGGTGCGCCCATGCTCTCGGCCATTTAAAGGACTAGTGCATGCAGACCCAAAGTCTTTCTGGTCCCTGAGTATTTAAGGCACCTTGCCCAGTGGGAGTTTGCCTGAGCTTTTAGGTTCCTAGTCTCTAGTTACCAGAAAAGGTGTGTTTCTCTGTCTGATTACCTATGCACTGATGTTTTTGCACGCAAGTTTAATTAGTTTTGTCGGTGATTGTGTTCAGGGTCTTAGTTTTGTCCACTCGAATGGAATCAGTTTTTGATGCGTTTTCCACATGAATCATTAATAACTGAAGAATAACACTCAACATCTTCTAGCAACTATCAGTAAAAAAAATGCATTGCATCTGGACAGCTTCCATTTTTCTCACAAATTTCAATGGAGTCAGAGCTGCGTAAAAAAACGCTCAATATAGAACATGGTGCGACTTTATCTGACTGCAAAGATGATGGGTAAAAAATTAGTTCACAACACGCATCACATCTGGACAGAAAACTAATTTGTGTAAAATTAGCCTTATACTTTGAATATGATTAACCCCTTTAATTACCCCTCCCCGTGGCCCTAAAGACTAGTAACACTTACATCAGTTTTGGACAATTCAGATGCTGGGCTGAAAGCTTGAAATATACAATACATTTGGGAGGAGATTAATCTAACTGGTCGAACTGCCCTTAGCAACCAATCAGATTCCACCTTTCATTTTTCACAGCTCCTTTGAAAAATGAAAGGTGGAATCTGATTGGTTGCTATGGGCGACTAAGTTAGTTCTACTTTACACCAGTTTGATAAATCTCCCCCTTTGTTTGTGGTGGCTTTTAGTAACATTCCATGGAAATCACCTGGATGGAGCTGCCGAAGGCATCAACAAATCATGCATCTTGCACATTCAAGCATTAGTAATACTTCGCATACTCAGTTATGGTGGACTTCCAGTCAATGAAACCCAAACCTGCAATATGCTATGCTGTCTGTGTCCAGAGTACAGTATGTGCAGTTAGAAACAACTTTTCTATTTCACCAGTAGAAATCTTAAAGGGTTATTTTCATTTCTGACATTCAATGTCTAATAGGTGCTGTTCCCACCTCTGGGAACTGCTGCAATCTGTAGAAAGGACCTCCTGAAGTGAAGGAGAGTGCAGCACACCAGTGTGGCCACCCTCCGTCCACCACTATGGGAGTTACACAAATAGCCAAACTCTAGCTAGGTTATGGTGAATGAAGAGGTTGCCATGCATGCACGGTGCTCTCTCGATTCACCGCTATGGGACTTCTGAAAATAGCCAAGTGCGCTCACTCTGTTATTTTAGTGACTGTTATAAGCAGTGAATGGAGAGAACGCTGCACATTCACACCATGCTATCCTTCACATAGGGGGCCGCATTCTGGAGATGGAAGCAGGTTCCAGAGGTGGGATCCACACATATCTGACGTGTCTGAAATGGCCAACCCCTTTAAGTAGTTACATGTCTAATATGTTTGTGGTAGCTGAGCATTCAGCACATGGTAACATCGTACCTTCCAGACTTCCCCAGAAGTTAACCTCAAAGGTGGAGGAGCTTTATGCAGATATTTCTGGAAGGTTTTGTGGTCAGTACTGAGTGAATCAGGAACAGGACTTGTTCCACTATCTACATAATAAATATTAGTTTGGAAACATAATAGTCATAAAAATACCAAGGTGAAGAGAAGAATAAGAGCATTATATTTTTTATTAATAAATTTATTTTGCAGTTGTATTTACTGTAACTCTCTGAACAAGAACCAGCTTGACTGACAGGAATGACACCCTTGGGATATTTTATGCAAAGTTTGGATGTCTAGCTATCAGCAGACATTTTCTCTATATTTCAGCTTCTCTGATGACAGATGGATCCTAATTATACCGAAAGCTTCATTTATTATTTATTTTCATGTCCCCTTAAAATTGCGTTGTTTTTTTAAAATTGGGACACAATGAGACAAATTGCTGGGAACGTCTATGATATATTATGATGAAGTAGGACAACATTGCATCTTAGGCATCCAGAGATGTAAATTCAATGTAGTACAGCCAGAAATACTTAGGTGGTCAGTTATTAAGACCGGCATTTAACCCCTGTGCTGGATTCACCAAAGTTATGAAGTGGCGCAGGCCTCTACATAACTTTGGCGTATCCACTACCAGTCTAAATCTATGCCAGAACTCTCAACCAATTATAGTCTTACATGTACTACTGATTTATAAAAATGATTATAATAACAGGTAAGCTTTAAGGATATGTAACTCGGAATATATAAAGACTGTGGGGGGCTTTTATTAAGAATTATACGCCACTTTTTGGCGTATTAATGTCACATGTTTTGTTGCAATGGTTCTTTGTGGGAAAATCTGCATCTTTTTGCCACTCACGCCACTTTTTCCATCTCATTTATCATTTTCCACGCCAGTTTTTGGTGTGGAAAATGACTTAAAGGCTATGTACACCCTTGGGTTCAAATCTTTTTAAATTTTACTCATTTTGGGCTAACATCATTTTTTCAATTAGTCTTTATTAAAAATATTGAGCAGTTCTGTCACAATTTGTTAACTGTTTGTCTAGCTGTGTGAATCCTTTTCACTCTACAAATTTCACTTTGTGCTGGTCATCTAATAAACCTTATCTCGAAACTACTGAGACGTCAAAAACACCTATTTAAGCCACATTCTTATCAGTAAGATAAGAACTGAGCTATAATGAGCGTTTATAATGTCAGAGAGCAGAGATAAGGAGCCCGTCAGCTCCCTGTTTGATGGAGCACAGAGAAAATTCAGATCCTGCTAACAGAGCATCTCAGCCCTGTACAGAAAAAAAAAAAGGACTCCGTATTTTTAAGGTAAATTAAAAAAATTATTTTTACCTCATAATGAGTAGTGTTGAGCGTGAATATTCGAATTGCGAACTTTAGTCACGAATATCGCCACTTCGAGAATTTGCGAATATTTTGAATATAGTGCTGTATATTCGTATTCGCGAATAGTGTTGATCACGAATATTCTAATAGCGAATTTATCGCAAATATATTGTGAGTATCGGCACTTAGCAACATCCCTAGCATCCAATAGGAAAGTTGACTACCCCTTAGTGTTGATCGCGATTATTCTAATTGCGAATTTTTATAGCAAATATATTACATTGCCGATTTTTGCAACCAAGTAAATAATGACTGGAGATCATGAATTCTCGAATTTGAGAATTTATGCGAATATTTGGCCAAAAATTCACGAAATATCGTGAATTCAAATATTGCCTATGCCGCTCATCACAAAAAATTAGTACAATGCAATAATAATAATAAAAAAAATTACCATAAAGTTGTATATAGCCTTTAATTCTACGTCAGCAAGGAAGCTGGCATAGATTTTAGTATGGCGCTCGGCCTGCTTGAGGAAGCGCCAAACTCTGGCGCATCCACCGGCACCGCAGAGAGACTAAGTCTGGTGTCTAAATCGCCGGTGTAAATAAATGTCCCCCTGTATTTTTTATTTATGCATTAAGAGTATTATGAAAAAAGATCTAGAGCAAATTGTCATGGCTTGGGCAGTATGAACCAAGTCTGCCACAGTAAACATCATTATGTAAAACAACAGTCGTGCAGAAAAACTTCAAGTGGAATGTATATATATATATATATATATATATATATATAGTGACACAGTAAAAGGTTTGGTCTGGAGGAGAAGGTATTCTCCTCCCAGCATGTGCTGCTGGACTAATTGACAGCCAGGTGAGGTGAAGCACTGGACTGGATCTTGGGTGCCAGTCCAGGCTTTGCCGACACCTAGCTGTTTTAACCCCTTAGGGACCGGGCTCATTTCACCTTAAGGACCAGGCCATTTTTTGCAAATCTGACCAGTGCCACTTTATGTGGGAATAACTTTAAAACGCTTTTACTTATCCAGGCCATTCTGAGATTGTTTTTTTTCGTCACATATTGTTCTTCATGTCACTGGTAAAATGGAGTTAAAAAAAATTCATTTTTATTTATAAAAAAATACCAAATTTACCAAAAATGTGGAAAAATTTGCAATTTTCCAAGTTTCAACTTGTCTACTTCTATAATACATAGTAATGCCGCCAAAAAAAGGTTAACAGTTTACATTCCCCCTATGTCTACTTCATGTATGGCTCATTTTGGGAATGACATTTTATTTTTTGGGGACGTTACAAGTCTTAGAAGTTTAGAAGCAAATCTTAAAATTTTCTGAAATTTTCTAAACCCACTTTTTAGGGACCAGTTCAGGTCTGAAGTCACTTTGTGAGGCTTAGGCCCCTTGCAGACGAGCGTTCCTCCCGGAGCGGGTACGCAACGGAGCTCCCGGCCCGACCTTCCTGCACTGACGGGATTCACATAGCATTATATTGATTTATGATGCTATATAACCCTTACAGTTCAGGAATGTATTGGATAACACTGTCATAATACTGCCAGTGTTATCCAATACATTCCAGAACTGTAAGGGTTACATAGCATCATAAATCAATATAATGCTATGTGATCCCTGGCAGTGCTGGGAGGTCAGGCGGGAGCTCCGTTGCGGACTCGCTACGTGAGGAACGCTCGTCTGCAAGGGGCCTTACATAATAGAAACCATCCAAAAATGACCCCATTCTAGAAACTACACACCTCAAGGTATTCAAAACTGATTTTACAAACGTTGTTAACCCTTTAGGTGTTTCACAAGAGTTATTGGCAAATGGAGATAAAATTTCAGAATTGCAATTTTTTGGCAAATTTTCCATTTTAATCAATTTTTTCCAGTAACTAAGCAAGGGTTAACAGCCAAACAAAGCCCAATATTTATTTTCCTGATTCTGTAGTTTGCAGAAACACCCCATATGTGGTTGTAAACTACTGTATGGCCACGTGGCAGGGCGTAGAGGGAAAGGAGCGCCGTGTGGTTTTTGGAAGGCAGATTTTCCTGGACTGGTTTATTTACACTATGTCCCATTTGAAGCCTCCTGATGCCCCCTGGGGTAGAAACTCCATAAAGTAACCCCCATCTAAGAAACTACACCCCTTTAAGGTATTCAAAACTGATTTTACAAATGTTGTTAACCCTTTAGGTGTTTCACAAGAGTTTTTGGCAAATGGAGAAAAAAAATCGGAATTTAGATTTTTTGGCAAATTGTCCATTTTGATCCATTTTTTTCAGTAACTAAGCAAGGGTTAACAGCCAAACAAAACCCAATATTTATTGCCCTGATTCTGTAGTTTGCAGAAACACCCCATACGTGGTCGTAAACTGCTGTATGGCCAAACAGCAGGGCATAGAAGAAAAAGGAGCGCCGTGTGGTTTTTGGAAGTCAGATTTTGCTGGACTGGTTTTTAGACACCATGTCCCATTTGAAGCCCCCCTGGTGCATAGAAACTCCAAAATAGAAACTCTAGAATAGAAACTCCAAAAAAGTGTGTGTGGGGGGGGGTTAAAGATTAAAAGTTGGGGCATTTTTACGTTTCTTGGGATCAGAAACTTCGGAAAGCGCTGCAAACCGCAGGTCTGATTTGACCTGCGGTTTGCGGAGATCGTCGATACGGTGGTGGTGGGGTGGTCACAGGACCCCCCCCCTGTCGGCATTGTAACAAGGTACCTGCTGAATGATTTTTATAGAGCGGCGGTGATCGAAAATACACAGGACATACCGGTATGTCCTGTGTCCTTAAGTATCAGGGCATACCGGTATGTCCTGTGTCCCCAAGGGGTTAAAAGCCAGCTGGACGGCAGCAGGAAAAGGTCCTGTGCTTCGATGTGTGCTGGTGTTTCGTTTTGGAAAAACAGGTTGCCTAATGCCTGGAGTTGGACTCTGTATGGAAAAAACTACAGCATGGTGTGAATGAACACCTGGACTTTGTCAACTAAGGTGAAGTTAATTACTGAACTGTTACCCGTTAATACCTGCTTGTGTGAATAAACATTGCAGTTGGATCAAGTTTTGTTTTTTGGTGCCTCTGTTCTGCGACCGCTTACTCTGCCCTGCCTACCAGAGCGAATCCCCACAATATATATATAGATATACATAAACACACATACAAAGTGAAGTCACATTATTATGACCACTTCCTATTCTCAACATCAGCACTTCGTAGCTCATGAAGGAAGTGACGTGTCGTGAGCTTGATTGGTGGGTATATAAGGTGTGCAGTAGGCTGTCTGCACACATATCTCTTGTTGCTGTCATGGGTAAAAAGGGGCTATTTATTCGAGTTGCAAAAAAGGATGATTATTGGCTTTCAGGTCAAGGGTGGCAGTATTTTTGAAACTGTTCAGTTTGTGAACTGTTCATGTACTGCTGTGTATGGTGACTGGACAAATGGTACCATTGCGAATAAGCAACACAGAAAGTGCGGATAACCCTGTGCCATTGATGTGAGAGGTGAACGGTGGCTATGAAGGTGTGCGAGCACGGACTGACACGCTACAGTGGAGCAGCTCACTGGTAAAATGAAACAGGGGCATACCAAATGTGTGCCTAAAACAACTGTTCAGAGAATACTTCAATTTTCACAGCAGTAACGGAATTAGACCTCTAATGATTGGCAAAGGGTGCCTTCTCAAATGAGTCACGTTTTTTCAAATGGATGAATGTTGGCAAGTTAGGCGACAAACATCAGTGTACAAATGTTCTGCAACTATTGCTGGAAGAACGCAAGCTGGTGGTGGCAGCATTATGGTCTGGGCCCACTCATCCATGTGAAAGATATTGATTTGAGTATGAATCTACCCTTGCAGATCATGTACATCCATACATGCTGATTGTCTTCCCTTTAACGGTTGGGATCTTCCTACAAAATAATGCAACATGTCTCATGACCAAGACTTCCAAATACTACCCTGTCCCATAATTCCCCAGACTTGAACCCAGTTGAGCATCTGTTGGACCACCTCAATCATTGTGTCCACTCTACGGATCCTCACCGACGTTCCCTCCAGCAGCTGTGGGATGCACTGCAGTAAGCATTGCTCCAGATACCTATGACAACCTACCAGTCACTCCCAGCCTGTCTTGCTACTTTCTGTTCTGCACACAGTGGTTACTCTAGGTATTAGCTGGAAGTCATAATAATGTGTTTATACACACACTCCTGAAAACTGAAATTGTAACACCAAGAAGGACAAGCTGTAAGGTTATAAAAATCGAGAAAGTAGCAGGTGTTGCTAAGATCTGCAGATGAACAAACTTTCAAGTACCTATCTTCAGTCAGCGGCATAAAAGCCAAACTGAAAGCAAGCTTTTTACCCACATGAAACATCAAAAATCTTATGAAGTCATGTGGGATGATTCGGAGATGCCTCCTGTTCCTTGACATGCCAGCTATTGCCATTTATTGCAAACAGAGGAACAGAACTGCTTTGCCCCTAGGCCGAGATGTCAGCACTGTTCAACGTTGTATGTCCTGGTATGGAGAGCAACACTGAACGACAGCAAGAATGCATGGATGGATTGTCTTCTTAGAAGAACGGCGCATAGAGATCCATTCTGTACTGCAAGTGAAATTGAACATCATCAACATCACCCCAAGCCTAAGGTGGCAAATAGTGTTGAGCGCGAATATTCGAAAAGCGAATTTTTTTAGCGAATATCGGCACTTCGCTAATTCGCGAATATTTCGAATATAGCGCTATAAATTCGCTATTTCGAATATTCGTTTTTTTTTTTTTTTTTTTTAGTTATATTTTTTTCTTTCCCACTTCCCAAAAGTAGTTCTTACCTGTCATGAGGATTCCTGGCTTCCTGGCTGCTCCAGTCAGTGCCCGTTGCCGCTTCTGCCGACTTCCGTGCTCATGGAGCGTCCCCTTCCATGGGAAAATCTCTATATACTAAAATGTACTGTCGGATTTGAGGAATTACGTTGAAATCGCAATGCGATTAATTCAAGTTATATTAATCGCATTGCGATTACAACTTAGCACTGCTATCTTACATAGGCTAGAATTAACGAATATGGAATATATAGCTATGCACTAGCAGTGCTAAGTTGAAATCGCAATGCGAATACTTTAAGTTAAATTAATCGCATTGCGATTTCAACTAGCACTGCTGCTATATTCCATATTCAGTTAACTTCGTTAATTCTAGCAAGCTGACCCATTATAAACCCAGCTCTAAGTTGAAATCGCAATGCGATTAATATAACTTGAATTAATCGCATTGCGATTTCAACGTAATTCCTCAAATCCGACAGTACATTTTAGTATATGGAGACGTTCCCATGGTGATGGGGACGCTCCATGAGCACAGAAGTTATGGTTGGCTTGTAGAATTAGCGAGGATGACGAATATGACGAATGTATTGTCATATTCCTCAAACGAAGATAACGAAGTATTCTACATCTTCGTCTTAGCAACCTATTCGTCAACCTCGCTAATTCTAGCAATCAAATAGGAAGGTTGACTTACCAGACAGCTGTGTTAAATTCGCTATGCGATTTTTTTTTTTTAATAAATAGAATACTTATAATAATATTATCATATCAAGTAATATAATTATTGTATTAAAAAAAAAATCGCATAGCGAATTTAACACAGTTGTCTGGTAAGTCAACCTTCCTATTTGATTGCTAGAATTAGCGAGGTTGACGAATAGGTTGCTAAAACGAAGATGTAGAATACTTCGTTATCTTCGTTTTGAGGAATATGACGAATACATTCGTCATATTCGTCATCCTCGCTAATTCTAGATATGAAACCAATAGGAAAGTAGCCTTAAGTACAAATCGCAATATGCGATTATTTAAATCGCATTTTAATCGCGATAACTAGAAAAAATGACGAATATTCGATTTCGACGAATACGAAACGAATATTCATTCGAATATTCGCGAATTTCGTCGAAATCGAATATGGCACCTGCCGCTCATCACTAGTGGCAAACAGTGTCTACACAAACCATGAGTAGGCATTTGTACAATACTGGGCTACAAGCCAGATATGCAATTACAGGTGTTCCACAGCTCAAAGGCTATCATGGTGTACAGCAAGACAGCAATGGAGGCTGGAATGGAGGTCTATCCTCTTCAGCCATGAAAGCAAGAGATTGATCTGGAGACCATTTGGCCAACTCCGTGAGGGGGTCTCCACAAGGGAACACCATAACGTTACCTGGAATTATGTTGTGCGGTGGCATAATGTATGGTAGTCCAGACCCTTTAGTCTTCATTTCAGGTACACTAACAGCTCAGCGTTGCTTTGATTTGGTTGTGAAACCAGTGGTACAAATATTTCTACAAAGTGTCCCAGGATGTATTTTTCGGCAGGATAACGCCAGGCCACATGTTGCTCATGCTACTGTGAGCAGCCTGTGTGGCCTAAATGTGCTATAATGGCCGTCAGTGTCTCTGGACTTGTCTGTCATCGAGCTCATGCGGGACATCATTGGTCAGCAATTGCAAAGCGAACTGCCTTCAGCCGATCTTGATGATTAAACCTTTCTTCTGAATAGGGCACTATATTGTTTGGTCATCTAAACTTCAGCTTGATGTAGAGATAACCAGTCTAGTATGTCCAATACTCGTTTAGATAATGAAATCATTTTTATTCACGTACGTTTCTATGTTTACAAATTAACTGATTTCATGTTTGATGTGAAAAGATAAATGTGAATTCCTATTTGGTAATGTATGACATTTTTATTAGCTGCAGACCTTTAAGATTGTTGAAGCTTAAAAGCTCTAGTAATGAAAGGATTTTCGAGTACTCTTTGTTTACTTGCTCAGCGTGATTCATACATCTGAGCTCTGATTACCAGTGTCTTAGGCTCATCTAAGGACACTGGCATTGGCAGACAGACACTGTTATGTCTGTGCAGAGTAGACGTGATCATCAAAGGGCAGTTCAATGTTATTAGAAATATTTATGCACTATTAGGAAAAATATGTAGTGCAAAAATCTTCTTTAAAGGGGTTTTCTAGTACTCTCCTCAGGCTAGGTCATCAATATCAGATTGGTGGGGGTCTGATCAACTGTTATGGCAGCTGCTGGTGCCAGAAACTATACAGTGGATGAAGACATAAGCACAGGGCTTCATCCACTGTGTAGTGACCGTGCTCTCATTCACTGCAGTACCCAGCGCCAGAAAATTACACAGTGGACGGAGCCTTCCGCTGTCTGCAGCTGATCGGTGGGAGTGGTTGGTTTCGAATTCCCCGACACTCTGATATTGATGACTTATCCTAAGGATAGGCCATCAACATCTACATCTCAGAAACCCGCTTTAGGGCTTTTACTTTGTGTGGAAGTTTAAAGGGGTATTCTAAGCATAGACATTTATGGCAGACGTGTATTATGCATGATGTGTATGATGAAGGCAAGAAAAAGAAGAGAAAGTTAGAACAGGTTAAGCATGCATGCAGCTCTTTTCGTTGTAGTTTTGCACTGTTGCGTTTTTTTACACCCTTTTTGCACCTGTGTGTTTTGAAAAGAATCCAGCTCCACATGTTAGCTGAAAGTCTATAGGAAATATTAAATAGAAGACATGTTTTTTTTTTTTGTTACTTGTGTTGTTTTCAATTTGATGTTTTTTTGTGTCTATGGCATAAAAACAAACAAAAAAACAAACAAACACATAGGGGGTCTTTTAGGCACAGGTCTTGTCATAAATTAGGTGCATTCTCCAGCGATGTGCCCAGATTGAAATCTACTTTAGCCCCTAGCGGAAATAGATTTCAATCGTCTAGGAAGGTGGTGTAAATGATAGTGAATGTGTCGGGGGCAGATGGCCCCACCTACACCAGGCCCCTGCCACTCCCCAGTGATGAGGGTGGGGTAAAGACGCCATGTACGCCTTAATTTAGGCGGACAGGCTTTTGAAATATTGCAAAATGCCAGTATGCAAGTTTTTTTTACAACAGTTTATGTGGTCATAATAAATGACCCCCATAATGTTGAACCAATGGTGGGTTTTCAGCCATTTTTCCCCTTCTGTATAGGGAAGAAGGAGCCGGAAAAAAGCTATTCAAACATGTTAACAAAAAGACGCCATAAAAAAAATCCATAAAAAATGCATGTGGTTTATTTGACCGATTTTAGCAGTAAAAAAAAAAAGATTCCAAAAAAACAAACAAATTTGTGTGTGAAACAAGCCTAAGAGAATTAGTGAGCATCTTGTTTTGTCTGTTTGTTTCCAAAGAAATAAGAAGCAATGAGCAATGTCTGGTGGCTACTTATCTTTCTCCTCCAGAGAAGTAACATGTCTGTGGGTCGCCTTGCTAGTGCCATCTTTTGGAAGTGGCTCCCTATTATTCGAAGTGCGACTTGGAACTTGACAATGGAAAACAGCCAAGCCGAATAACTATCCGCAGAGAGTTGTCTTGGATGGTTTGCCCCTCATCAGAACAGAATAGGATTCCTGGCTAACTGAGTGAGATACCTTGGACACAGCTTAGGGTTTGGAGTGGGTAGTGGTTTTCATTAAAGGGAATCTGTCATCATAGACCTCCTATCCCTGTTTTCATGGACACAAAGCAGTGGTTCACCTGATTAAAACGCTGTTTTTCTTCTGGTGCAATGAGGGAGTCACCACTACTGTTGCTTTTTTTGAAGCCAGCTTGGGTGCAATGGTGATGCACACTTTGCACTAAAGGACTAATCTGCATCTTAAGAACAAGTGTCAAAACTCAGGGGCCAGGCCCTCGAATAAACAAAAGAAAAACCACATTTTAATCAGGTGAACCACAGCTATGTGTCTAAGCAAACAGCTGGATAGGGAAGTTGCTGGTAACAGATTCCCTCTAAGGAGACCAGCTGTTCATCAAGATCTAGTGGCAAAGTTCTATGGTAAAATATGCAAAGAAGTACCTCCCAGAGAAAGAGAACTGTCTTTTGGATACCTCTTTGTATATCATTTTGCCAAAGAGCACTGCCACTAAGTCTTCATACGGACCTGGTCTTCTAAGGAGAGCCAGTACCCACTCTAAGCTATGCCTGTGGTTCAAACAGGTAGTTGGAGAAGGTGGCTTGTTATCTTACACCTATGGCCACCAGCTATATATAGACTGTAGACAGTTAAACAAATAGTTTAGTTAGTGGAATCAATCACTAATTATTGGAAGTTGTTAATGCTGGAAACATTTTTCAGGATGTTACTGAAATCTTACGACTTAGCAACCAGTGTGCTTATTTTGTCTAAACTCTGCAGCAAATATTCCTATGTGACCTATAGATTTCTACCATGATTTTTTGCAGTACAATACAATTAGTGATATGCTATCTACAATGGCATACATAGAAAAAAGTGAGTCTCGCAACGATGGTGCTATATTTCCGCTCTATACCCTTTTCATGATGCTTGGCCCAGTTCCTAATCCCTTTCTTGCTAACACTTCTGTTCCTCTGGAGAAAGGTGTTCTGCACAGGTTGTACCAAACCAGGATGGAACCAAACAAGGTTGGGCCTTCTTTCTGTATGGGACCATAGCCACATGGTCTGCCTCTATGGTATGTAAACCCTTGCTGATCCACATTCAGATAATTACAGTTAGTGACTTATTTCTTGGCAGGTTACTGTAATATTTATTGCCAGCTTTAGATGGGGTATACAGTATTTCAAAAACTCTTTCGAATATTTGTGTTTTTATTAGCTTATCCTACTGTACAACAATGGTGTATGGTGCTAAAAGTATAAACAGAAAAATGTTTTGTGGAAGAGCTAGACAGATATTTTACATCTAATCTAATTTTAAAAAATCTTATTCTATCTATTCTATCTAATTTTTAATAATCTTATAAAGCATTAGAAATCAGAGGACTTGACATGATGAGCAGCATATCCCAGGTTATAATGAAGGGTTAAAGGATTTTAGGCTTCCTATAACGGCAGTGTTAGCGGTAGCTGGGTGACTAATTCTCCAAGCAATGCTTCTCTAGACTTCCTAAGTGATTAGAAGGGAGTATAATCTGGTTCTACCATCTGTCTGTCTGATATAAAAAGAATATTGAAGTAGACTGTTGATGTTATAATTGTAATGTTGGCATCATCAGGTTAAGACATTACAAAAATATTGAGGATGTCATAATTTTTATATCGCAAAACAATCACTTGATATAAAGAGCTTCTGATTGCATTTATATACAAGTAAACATTTAATGAGCTAATTGGAACAAACGAAAAGTGAGAAAGGGCCTTGATCACAGTAGATATCTCACTCTATGCACTCAAACCTTTCAAGGGCTCAATCTGTTGGCTTTTTATATTAGTATGTAGTGAAGTTGATAGTAAGACAAATAATTCAGGACTTTGATGAGAGAATAACGGTATGAAATATTTCATACACAATTATTGATCTGCTAAGAACTGCACATAGGATCTCTTGATCAAATGATCATGTATGCATATCACACTAACCAAACATCCATGAACTTTACACTGAAAGTCAACTACTGTATTTTCTGGCGTATAAGACTACTTTTTAACACATGAAAATGTTCTCAAAAGTCGGGGGTCATCTTATACGCCGGTATACTGCGTGCTGAAACTTAAGAGGACCTTTCACTAGTCCAACAATTGTTAGATAATGATATGTATGTGTAGAGCCGCGCCCAGGGATTTTCCAGCACTTATTATTATTCCTGGGCGCAACTCCGTTCGCCCACTGTGACCCCGATTACCGGTGCCTGCGCCGTATGCTAATTACAGCTAGAGGTAATCTCGCCCCTGGGAGGAGACATCCTCTTCTGCCCTGGGCGTCTCCTCCCAGGCTGTAGCGCTGGCCAATCGCAGTGCTCAGCTCACAGCCTGGGAGAAATTAACCTCCCAGGCTGTGAGCTGAGCGCTGTGATTGGCCAGCGCTACAGCTTGGAAGAAGGAGACGCCCAGGGCAGAAGATGATGTCTCCTCCCAGGTGCGAGATTAGCTGGAATTAGTACATGGCACCAGTGATCTGGGCCACAGCGGGCAATGGAGAGGCGTCCTGGGATAATAGTATTAAGTGCAGGGAGATCCCTGGGCGCCGCTCTACACAACACAGGGGCGTAGCTAACGGCTCATGGGCCCTGGTGCAAGAGTTCGGCTTGGGCCCCCCTTCCCTCAGTGCTTTGTGTGTCTTCCTATGCGGCACAAGGGTCTTTGGGCCCCCTCAGGCTCCTGGGCCCGGTAGCGACTGCTACCTCTGCACCCCCTATAGCTACGCCCATGCATACGGTATATATCATTATCTAACAATTGTTGGACCAGTGAAAGGTCCTCTTTACTTCCAAGCCGGACTGGAGAAGCTGTCCTTCTCCAGCTTCAGGGACAGGCGCCCTCTAGCTAAACCACCGTGCGCTGCATCCCGACCAGTCGCATCTACCCCATACCTAGTTGGTGTTTACCCTTTCATTCTAGGGTAAAGCCAAGCTTTTGAAACAAATAGAATTTCCTAAGCTAATATACCAATTTCAATCACTTCCTCTCAAGCCTAGTTCTCAGAAAGTGATGTTGACCATGCATTTGGAATAACACTCGTCACAAATTTGAGGGTCTTAAGGGTCTTCATTAGACTAAATTTGATGAAAATGGATGATTTCACCAAAAAGACTGGTCACGGGTGAAATTTAACAATGAACAATCATATTAGCCAACTGATAGCACACCATCATCATCTGAAAAGAATCAGCCATGTTTGAAAATTTCATCCAATAGTTGGATTAAAGATCTTTCATTTATGAAAGATTGTTTGTGGATGAAAGATATTTCTTTAAAGGACTGTTCCCAGAAAGATCTTTCATTTATCACCCAGTTTCATTGAACATGTATGGCTAGTTTGAACAGGTGTAATGGCCAATAGACAGATGATCTTTTATTCAACCACTGTTCAGCCTACTTCCAATGTGTATGGGCCACCATTACAGTAAACTAAATACAATGGCGAGATCAATTTTCCAAATTTTTGGTATTATAATTTGGCAGCCAATATGAGAGTGCTTACTGACTGGATACATAATACATCCCACTACACAGATACTCTAATAGATGCTCAATTTGCCAAACCATACTTTTTGCTCCATATCATCCATGCTTCCCGAGCAGACTTGCCAGATAAGATCTTAACCCTCTTCTTTTCCACTGTTACTATGGCGTGCAATACTCTCCACTACTGAGCAGAACTACATCCCCAGTTCCGAAAAAGTTGGGACACTGTGTAAAATCAAATACATTTAAATAAAAAAACCATGCACTGATTTGCTAATCTCATTGACCTATATTTCATTCACGATAGATCATAGAACACATATTAGGTGTTGAAAGTGAGACATTTTACCATTTCATAAAAAACATAACTCTTTTAGAACATGATTGCATCAACATATCTAAAAAAATAAGCTGGGACATGGCTATGTCTACCATCATCTCTTCTTTTAACAGTCTATAAACATCTGGGAATTACTGTTGTGGTGGATGCAGTATGGGGTTATCATTGTCATGCTGCTATAGCAAAGGCCTCCCCTGAAAGAGATGTTGTCTGGATTTCAGTATATATTGTTCTAAAACCTCCATATACTGTTTTGCATTGATAGTGTCTTTTAAGATGTTTAAGCTGCCCACTCCATAGGCACTAATGCAATACTATCAGAGATGCAAGCTTTTCAACTATGCACTGAAAACAAGCTGGATGGTCCCTTTCCCCTTGAGTCTGCAGGACATTGTGTCAGTGGTTTCCCCCCAAAAATTCAACTTTTGATTCATCTGACTGCACAACAGTTTTCTATTTAGCCTCCATCCATTTTGAATGAGCTTTGGACCAGAGAAGACGCTGGCGTTTCTGTATCCTGTTTTCATATGTTTTTTCTTTGCAGCTTTAACTTGCATTTTTGTATTGCATGGGGAACTCTGTTCACAGACAATGATTTCTGGAAGCGGAACGCTTCCCATGCAGTGATTTCCAGTACAGAATCATGCTTGTTTAAATGCAGTGCCGCCTGAGGGCCCATACATCATGAACATCCAGTATTCACTGTCGCCTTTGTCCTTTGCGCACATGGATTTGTCTAGATTCTCTAAATCTTTTTGTGATAACGTACTGTAAATGGTGGGATATTCAGTCTTTGCAATTTTATGCTGAGGAACATTTTTTGCAAATTTTTCCATAATGTTTAGATGCAGTTTTTCGCAGATTGGTAAACATCTGGCCAGCTTTGCTTCTGAGAGAATCTGCCTCCTAAACATGCTCTTTTTATACCCAGTTATGTGACTTAGTTGCAAATTGCTCCTTCAACTGTTTTTATTAGTGCTACTCAATTTTCCATCCTTTTATTGCCTGTGTCCCACTGTTTTTGAGATGTGTTGCTGCCAACAAGTTCTAAATGAGTAATTTTTTTTCATGAAATGGTAAAATGTCTCACTTTCAACATTTGATGTGTCTTCAACGTTCTAGTATGAATAAAATAACGGTCTGTGAGATTCGCAAATCATTGCATTCTACTTCTAACTTTTGATTGTGTAGATCCTCTCAATGTGGTGGCATTCTTAGGTAGCCTTACGTATCAAAGGTAACAAGCTCCTTATCCAATGACCTTACCAAGGACCTAGTCAAAAACATACACCAAAGAGAAACTATCTCATGGGTAGAATACCTTCTTCTGGATGTGCTAGGTTTGCAGAACCAGATACAGACCTCTACTACAGTTTTGGGGGTTTCCCTTGTATATAGCAATGCTGGAAAAGGCATGGAATGATTTCCCACCTAGTTAATTTTGTTGCTTTATCACCATCACAGACTGTTTGTGAATATTGATACATAAGTTGCACCTGCACCCCAGACACAAAGAAATTGATTTTGGCTTTGAAATTGATAAGGCTGGGGCTACACGGCAATCTTGGCTGGCAGACCCGTCGAACGACCAGAGATTGCTGTGTAGCAGTGCATCCATAGAAATGAATGGGGTTGCAGCGCAAATTGCAAGCTGCCGCACCCACTACCCCAGAATCACAAAAAAGTAAAACAGAGTTGGATTTTTTTGTAGAACTAGAAATACAGTGTAAAGGCGGCTACACCCCTGGATCGACTTCTGGAGATGGTGCTCACCTGTCAGTACACTTGGTTGCCCCCCCTTGGCTGCTATGTCGAGACAAGAATCACGCCGAATTTTTGAGTTCAACTCCCTGGCCCCAAGAGGCCTGAATGCGGAGTTGGAACTATTTGGCTCCTTATGATAGTTTGGGTGGACCTTGTGGTGATAGGGCATCGGCGTCTGGCTGTTTTATCAGCACCACGATCCCCCCTCCCTGCTTGGTCCAGCCAAATGTATACTACTATCAGCTACTACTCTTATAAATACATTATGTGTCAAGGGTTATTAAGGTAGTATAGTGAACATATGTGTTTTATGTGTATTTTTAGAAGCAATACGGTCTATGAGCGTTTTTTAAGTATCTTTGGAATAATAGGGTGACTCTTATATTGGAGTATCATATCTACAAATGAGTACTATTGCACCTATCACAAACTGTATATGTGGATGTATTAAATTGCTTTATATTTGTATGGGGACTGCAACCAATGAGTTAATAATTAACCCCACCCCATGAGGGTTTAAATAGGGTCGAAGTCCTTGCTGCATACATCGCTGAGGAAGGGGCGTATACCCCGAAACGCGTTTGATGAAAAGTGTACAGCAAGGAGTCGTGCTTTGACACCATTCATTTCTATAGTAGCACTGCCATCAGCAATCCTTGGTCGTGCGATGAGTATGGTAGCCAAAATTACCATGTAGCCCCAAGCCTAAAATTTTTCTATAGGAATCATTGTTTCTCCCCACAGACGCTGCCTCTCTGAACATTTGTACAAAAGTTTTTCATTTAGGATGGATTGGGTGGAGACTACGCTGTAAAAACAAGTTAATAAAATGTTCTCAGTCTTTTATTAGTACACTACCAATGAAAATTAAGCATATAATATGCTCTTCCTTTTCTGTTAAACGTAACTGAAGCAACATCATTGTATAATGTAAGATTACAACTTTCCAACTTTTCTTTGTGTACCGATGTTTCACCATGTTCAGGAAATCTGCTTGTTGTCAGTGACAAGATACATTAGGGCAGATTTATTAAGCTGTCTAAAAGTATAGCTGTCCTTGTTTCCTATAGCAACCAATCACTGTACAGTTTTTATTTTCCAAGAGCACTATAAGAAATGAAAGCTGCATTGTGATTGGTTGCTAAAGGAAACCAATTAATAAATGTGTGACAATTGGGGATCCAGTGTCATATATTCATATATTTTAATATTGTGCCCATTGGCAAGTAAAGTGCATTGAAGACCACCCTGTACCACTCTTGCAATGAGAATAGAAAAATGAAGAACTCGTGCTTAGAGTTCATCACAGGTTTTGAAAGGTAAAATTTACACATTCACCAACCTTATGATTTTAATGTAACTGCTTGTTAGGTCAAAAAAGACATAGCCAAATCTTCTTCGGCTTTTATTTCTAATTGGTATATATCAGGCATATACACACTTTCGAAAGTGAAGAGGTAAAACATTCATTGTAGTTAAAGGACGGCATTTTTGGCACGTTAATTTCAAAGCTGCCACCTTTAACATGTTTAGCTACTGCCATCTACTGGTAGCTCTACTTACTATAGTTTGCTGCATAATCATGTTGAGGTATTACTGGAAAATATTACTCTAACCAAGGATAGACATTAACCCCCTAAGGTCACACGTAATGCTCTGCAGTTTTTTCACCTCTTTTTGATCTCAATGCCAAAAGCCGTAACTTTTATTTTTCCGTCAACATAGTTGTATGAGTTGTTTTATGGGGGGCAATTTGTATTTTTTAATGCCACCATCTGGTGAATTGTATACATTTTAAACATATTTGGGGGAGACAGCTTTAAAAGAAATAAAGCAATTCTGCCAAATGTAAGTTTACACCATCTACAGGTTTAGTAAATATATATTTTTCTTTACTTTTAGCAGACTTATGGCAAAACTGCAATATGACTGCAACATGTAAATACAAATTAAGTTTTGAGACTGGAATCACACATGCAGTTTTTGGTGCCAAAGCCAGGAGTGGATCCAAAAAGAAGCAAAAATATAAAGGAAATATTTATTTTCTGAATGTTCTTGAGAACATAGAAGTCAATTAGGAGTCAATTATTTACTGATCTCTTCCATTTTTAGCTGATATGGCTATACTATATATCTATGCCTATGAGACTGAACAGGAATTTACAAACATTTCCCATAATGCTACCTGGCTTAGATTTTAAGAGATATTATGGGAGTATTGAAAAGCATCTAAAGGCTATCCAAGACTAATTTTTTTAGGAATTTATGGTGGTTTCGGATTTCCCAGAAAGCTAACTCATCTAGTCTATAAATTTGGTCTACCTTGGCAATCCATTGTACTGCAGAAGGGGTCTCTGTGGACCTCCAGGTGGCAGTGGCTTGAAGTGGCTCTGCTGCAGTCATTGATAGTAGTAATGGGTGAAAATTTCTCAGAACTTCATTAGGGATATATAGTAGAGGCTTGCCATAGGGTAGCATGTAAGGGAAGTCTTGCAAATCTTAGTTATAAAATCCCAGATTGTGGACCAAAAGGGTTTGACCACGTCACATACCGACCACATGTGAAAGTACGTGCTGTTGTCATATTCACATTTCCATCAGGTATCATGATAAAAGTTGTCAGAATTTATGTCAGAAGTTCACCTTGCATTACTATGAAAGATTGTACTGGAAAGGATGCCATGCCAACCAGGCAAGCTTCGGCTGCTGGACCTTTCATTGTGACTGGAAACCAAGCCAATCAGGTTTCTGTCTCTGTGTCCAATGCTCAGGGCCGGTGCGTCCTATAAGCGGACTAGGCCGCAGCGTAGAGCGCCCCTTGGCAAGGGGCGCTGCTAGGAGCGCCGGCCCTGCCTCATGCTGCAGCCGCCCGAGCGCTCTGAATTGAGCCTCAGACGGCTGCTGCACTGTCCATTGTAGCGCGGCCGAGCTTTTTTTGGCCGCGGGTACAGGAGCATGTGTCTCCTGTACCCAGCCCGACTGACATGAAGTGCGCACACAGTGTGCACTTCCTGTCAGTCCGTCAGGGTACAGGAAACTAAAGCTCCTGTACCCCTGGACCATAAAGAGCTCGGCCACGCTACACTGGGGAGGGGGAGAATGACAAGAGGGGAAGGAAGAATGACAAGAGGGGGAGAATGACAAGGGGGAGAGAAGAATGACAAAGGGGGTGGAGGAAGAATGACAAGAGGGGGGGAGAATGACAAGTGGGGGGAGGAAGAATAACAAAGGAGGGGGGGTGAAGAATGACAAGGGGGGAGGAAGAATGACAAGGGGGGGGGAGGAAGAATGACAAAGGAGGAGGGGGGGTGAAGAATGACAAGGGGGGGGAGAGAATGACAAGAGGGGGGAGAGAACTGGCATTAGTTAAAGGGGTTCTGCAGTTTATTTAAACTGATGATCTATCCTATGTATGCAGTAGCGCCTCGGCCTTCTTGCTGTTTAACGCAGGCGCAGTAACGTCACGACTAGTATCACTGGCCTTGGCGGAGTTAAGCTCTGTTCACTTGAATGAAGCTTAGCCCCGCCCAGGCCAATGAAACTAGTCGTGACGTCACTGCGAGAAGGCTGAGGCGCTACTGCCAGCGCCGCTGCCTTCTGAAACAGCTGATTGGCAGGGGACCCCTGCCGATCAGTTTAAATAAACTGCAGAACCCCTTTAATATGGCAGATCATATGGGTGGGGCATTGTGATGTCACATGGGGGGGGGCGGCAAACTTTTCTTTTGCCTAGGGCGGCAAAAATCCTTGCACCGGCCCTGCCAATGCTGGAGCTAAGTGGGGGTTTTAAGTCAGCTGTTCTCTATCATCATAGCCTGGTATTGCGTTTGTCATCCCTAGGCTCTATATTGTACAGCTTACTTCAGACTTATTATTATCCTCGTGACTGCTGATTATGATTACTTCTACTCTCCTGGAATTAACCCTGGCTAGTATCTGGATTTATTTCTCGTGTACTGCGTTCATTGTGTTTGTTTCTCCTGTTTTTTAGACCCTGCATGCTGACTTCTCTTTACCTACCTGGTCATTCCGATAGCTCTGCTACTAGTGTGCCTAAACCAGAATTCTGTTATCAAGCTCCACAGACAAATCCTGGATCTCTAGCAACTAAATCCACCCTGCCTCTCTGTGGGCTCTGGTGAATACCTAGGGGTAGCCTTAGTTTCCTACTATTTGGAGAGGTTTCAAAAGACTGACAACAGATTTTGGGTTTACTGTCTGTGGTAAGGGTGGAGACTGTACTATTACCTAATAATTTTATTGATCTTATGAGGTATCATATGCCATCTTATGAGGTATCATATGCTTAAAATTTTGAAACTATTTTCTCGTATCCTGCAACATCTGAAAACTGCTTTGGGAGCTTTCATAATAGTAATCAGTATCTCCTTAGAAAAGCTGGTGTTAATGGATTGTTTTTTCATGCAGTGATTACAGTGCCTTGAAAAAGTATTCACACCCCTTGAACTTTTCCACATTTTTTCATGTTACACCCACAAACTTAAATGTATTTTATTGGAATTTTATGTGCTAGACCAGGGGTAGGCAACCTCCGGCACTCCAGCTTTTGAGAAACTACAACTTCCAGCATGCATACTTGCTCTGCTCTTCTAAGAACTCACATATAAATGAATGGAGCATGCTGGGAATTGTAGTTTCACAACAGCTGGAGTGCCGAAGGTTGCTGATCCCTGTGCTAGACCAACACAAAGTATCAAGTATCAAGGGTGTGAAGTAAAAAGAAAATAATACATGATTTTAGATTTTTGATAAATAAAAATCTGAAAAGTGTGGCGTGTATTTGTATTCAGCCCTCCTGAGTCAATACTTTGTAGGACTACCTTTCACTGCAATTGCAGCTACAAGTCTTTTTGGGGTATTTCTCTACCAGCTTTGCACATCTAGAGGCTGAAATTTTGCCCATTCCTCTTTGCAAAATAGCTCATACTCAGTCAGATTGGATGGAGAGTCTTACCACAGATTCTCAATTGGATTTAGGTCTGGAGTTTGACTGGGCCATTCTAACACATGAATATTATTTAATCTGAGCCATTCCATTCTAGCTATGGCTGTGTGTTTAGAGTCGTTGTCCTGCTGGAAGGTAAACTTCCGCCCAAGTCTCAAGTCTTTTGCAGTCTCTACCAGGTTTTCCTCCAGAATTGTCCCATATTTAGCTCCATCCATCTTCCCATCAACACTGGCCAGCTTCCCTGTCCCTGCTGAAGAAAACCAGCACCACAGCACAGCATGATGCTGCCACCACGTTTCGCAGTGGTAATGGTGTTTTCACGGTTATGTGTAGTGTTAGTTTTCCACCACACAAAGCATTTTGCAGTTAGGGCAAAAAGTTAAACTTTGGTCTTATTTGACCAGAGCACTTTCTTCCACATGTTTGCTGTGTCCCCTACATGGCTTGTGGTAAACTGCAAATGGAACTTTTTATTGCTTGCTTTCAAAAATGGCTTTCTTCTTGTCACTTTTTCACCTGTCTGGTGTGTTCCTTGGTTTTCATGATTCTTTTTGATCACTAATGTTCACTAACAAAACTCTAAGGCCTTTAAAGAACAGCTGTAGTTATACTGAGAATAAATTATACACAGGTGGACTCTAACTAGGTGACTTCTGAATCAGTTGGTCACACTGGATTTTATTTAAGGGTATGAAAGTACAGGGCGCTGAATACAAATGCATGTCACACTATTAAGATATTTATTTATTAATAATTTTAAAAATCATGTATTATTTTCTTTTCACTTCACACATACTTGCCACTCTGTGTTGGTCTATCACATAAAATTCCAATAAATACAGTTAACTTTGTGGGTGTAAGGCGAATAAATGTGGAAAAGTTCAAGGGGTATGAATATTTTTTCAAGGCACTGTATGGTGGAATGGGGCTCTTTGCAATGGAATTGTTTGTGAACGTGGAATATGTAAATTAAATTAGTTTGTGGGGTGGCGTGCTGTGAAGTAGAAGGTTTTTAAACCATGACATGGGGAGACCATACTCGAGATTTTTAAGGAGTCTCAAATTCGAGGTCAGAGTCATATGTGACAAGAAATCGAGAGAAGGGATTCATTGAGGATCAAAATTAGGCCACTATCAAGAAAGATTGTATGAGATTCATTCAGGGTGGGGTCTGAGTGTGGAAGGATGTTTCTGATTTGTAGAAGAGTAAAAGTAAAACCTAGGAGCAAAGGCGTTTGCCAATTTGAAGGAACACTCTCACGCTGGGTTCACACCTGAGCATTTTACAGCGCGTTCGTACGTGCTGTAAAACGCTCAACAGGCAAAAACCCATGTTTCCCTATGGGCATGGTTCTCACCTGAGTGTTTTACAGCGCGTATGAACGCGCTGTAAAACGCCCTACGCCCAAAGAAGTACAGGAGCTTCTTTGGGGCGTTTTGTCGCGCGTATTGTGATTGACGCCAGAGTGGTCAATCACACGAACGCGTGTACAACGCGCGTTTCCTATTTCCAACAACGCGCTGTAATACGGGCGACAAAAATGAGCGTAAAATGTGCATATCAAATATGCTCAAGTGTGAACCCAGCATAATGTTGATAGGAGAAAACTTAGGCTTTATTTGGCAACGCATTTTGTCACTGGAATAGTGACTTTGTCAGACCATATATAACAATGCACAAAGTCAGAGTTTATGAAAGGTTATAAACGAGGCAGAAGGGATGGATGGGGGAGGAGGGAAGGGAAGGGGGGAACTTGGATGGGGGAGGGGGAGTAGTAGGAGTAGGAGGGAAAATAGGTTACAAACAACAAACAAAGGTGGAGATACACAAATGTATGTGCATACACCAGGGTTATAAAAACAAATTAATGGTTTTAAAATGAGGTATCAATGTTCCCATTCAATCCATTAGGCTGTAAAGATGACAGCTTAAAGATCCAAAAAGCTTCTCATTGCTTCAATCTCCTCAGTCTGTTGGGGTTATCAACTGAAATGTGTTCAATGGGAAAGCAGATTATAGAGTGAAATTTACTATTTTGTGTTTGAGAGTAATGGCCGGAAATGCTATGATTTGGGTAGCTATTCAATACGTTTGATCTGTGCTTGTTCAAACAACAGTGCAATGGTTGTGTGGTTTGATCAGTGTATTAAAGATTGCATGGGCATTGGAGGAAATAGATGACATAATCAGAATTATAGTTCACCGGTCTTGATCGGGAAGGATTCACCTGTTGATAAAATGGATTTTGTTCTGTTTGGTACAGTATAGCAACAGAGACACCGTTTGGAACCACATCTGTAGTTCCTAATGATGGTGGTAAGAGGAATCAATAGTTTGATGGCTAGGGGCCTACATAAATGACTGGGTCCTAGGATGTTTCCCAAAGTGATAGAAGATCTGTAAATAATTTTAGTATGTCAGAATCTGCCTAAGATGTTATCGTACTTCAGCATGTGTCAGTGGCGTTGGAGGATCTTTTTGATGAAAGTGTGACCGGAATTGTATGTTCTGATGAAATTATGAGAAAAAGAGCCTACAGGATACTACTGTAGCTTGCAAAGATTTTTTGGAGGGTAAGAGGTAGTTTGCTTGGGTCAAAGCATTGCATTTCTTGATGGCATTTTAGATTAGTTGTTAGGGATAATGTTGTTTTCTAAAGCAGTTCTCTAGGATTTGGGCTTGTTGTGTGAAAGTATTGTCATTTAAATAGTTTCTTTGGATGTATTTGAGTTGTCCAAAAGGGCAACCCTCCTACCTCGTTTATAACCTTTTATAAACTCTGAGCATTGTTATATAAGGCCTGAAGAAGTCAGTATTCCAGTGATGAAATGCGCTGTCAAATAAAGTCTCAGTTTTCTCCTATCAACACATTTACCATTAGAGTGTTCTTTCAACTTGGCCCCTGCTCCAATTTTTCACTTTAATACGCACACAGAAGTTTCTACTTACCATCCTGGAGACGGCAGCTGCCTACTGCACCTCCTGATGCCTTTTCTTCTTGCTTTGTGTGATGCTGCCCTATTGGAGTGCCTTGCATCTTCTTTTTTTTAAATTCATATTCTGATTTGTATGCGAGCAGATGTAGGTTACTGACAAGATTTATAAAGTTCCAAATATTGTATGTAATTTTGGTATATAGTTTAAGGTAAGGCGGTAGTACTCATATGCTTATGGTATATGCTTTGAATAGGAGACATCTGGTTCTCTGCTGCCACCCAGTATTTCTGTATGGGCATGGTCAGCCAATCTGCCACACAGTTGACATGAATAGCTTTCTAGTAGAACATGACATTTTGGCAGGCCCAGATGCCTCTATTGTCCTCTGGTCGTAATAAAGTGTTGTAGGCAATTCTGTGACTAAAGGTATGCCAGAACAATTTTCGTAACTAACCTTTTTGGACAAGGCAAAATTAGGCTGATTTAGGTTTTTACGTATCATCCACAATGCAAAAGGGATGCGCAAAGTGTCTATCTTTTGTGCTATTTGATCTAATATGGGTTTAAAGTTTAGCAGGTAGAGACTAAATCTGGGGAGATTATAATAACAAGGTAGCGTAGAGTTTGTTTAGACTAATCAAAAAGAGATTAGAGTCTGCTAATTTATTCTGGTGTGATTAAACTAAGATTATGCTTAAAATTTGGGATTTGGACATATTTATCTTATAGCCGGGTATAAAACCAAACTCTTGAAACAAATCTAGTAAATGAGGGTGGGCCTATTCTGGATTAATGATTAAAAAAAAAAAACATATATGAGGGCATCAACTTTGTGTTCTCTACCTCCGCAGGAGACCCCACGAACCTCATTTTGTGATCTGATTTTATGTAGCAAGATTTCTAATGTTAACACAAAAAGGAGAGGGGTAAACCCTAACAAGTTCCATTACTGATATAAAAAAAACAGGATAATGTATTATTGACTAATATTTGCTCTGTAGAAGATTGGTAAACATTAAGGATGGCATTCACAAATTGAATTGGGACACTTTCATAAATGACCAATTGACTCTGCCGAAAGCTTTTTCTGCAACTGCACCAAGAAGAATAGCAGGTGTGGAAATGGTTTGTATTTTATGTAAAAGCTGTAGCATTCTATATGTGTTGTCTGTACCCTTCCTGGGGTCCATTTCAGTGCAGTAATAACAGTATGTCTTGATTGGTAAATGGTTGCCAAATGAATTGCATTTGGTTATTAGTAAGTGTGGTGAGGTCAGTGGAGGCAAGGAAGGATTTGGGCTTTGTTTTTCTTTGTTCAGAGATCTCAGAGGAGTCTGATAAGATGATATAATTACACAACTCAGCAAAGATAGAGCTAGTATCTTATAAGGTTGTTCCATTACTGGATTTCAGAGTGGGTATAAAGGCTTTTGCTTTTCTTAGTTGTCTCTGGTATATCATAAATATAGTGGGTTTATCTCCATGAACATAGTATTTAAATTGAGAAGAGAGATCAATTTTAACAGATTTCAAGTTTATATTTTTGATATATTTTTAAATAATATATTTGAGTTCAGATCTAAGGTCAAGTAGGTCTTGAGCAGGAGCGTAGCTAAAGGCTCATGGGCCCTGGTGCAAGAGTTCAGCTTGGGCCCACCTTCCCTCAGTTCTTTGTGTGTCTTCTTATGCAGCACAAGGTTCTTTGGGCCCCCTCAGGCTCCTGGGCCCGGTAGCGGCTGCTACCTCTGCACCCCCTATAGCTACTCCCATGGTCTTGAACATGAGAATCAATCATTGGGTTTTTTCACATCTAAGGTCAACTAGGTCTTCTTGAGCATGAGAATCAATCATCAGGTTTTTTCTGAGTCTCAAGGTGGTAAAAATGGTTTAATCTGTTGGGGACACATGACGTACCGGTACGTCATGGTGTCCTGGTACTTAAGGACACATGACGTACCGGTACTTCATGGGTATTTCCGATCACCACCACGCAGCGCGGGGTGATCGGTAACAGAGTGCCTGGCGAAATCATTCGGCAGGCACTCTGTCACAATGCCTAGGGGGGTCCTGTAAACCCCCCCGTATCGGCGATTGCAGAAAACTGCCAGGCGGAGCAAGGGGACCACCATGCTAGGGACCCTGTGGCCCACCCTAGTACGAGCAGCTCTGGGGCTCGTACTATTTTTCCGGCCCACCAGATAAGTTCACCTGAGCCCCCAACCGGAGGTGCATAATGTACCTCAGAGAATTTTCAGCCCGTGATTCCTGATTTTGTTGGTCAACCAGGAATCCAGATTCCCACAATGGGATTCACTGAATACGACTATTTCAGTCTTTTTTTCAGTGACCCCCTTGTGAATCTGATGGTGGAGCAAACAAATCTTTACGCCCAACAGTTCGTTGCTCAACACCCGGTCTCTCTTTTGGTTAGGCCCAGTAGCTGGACGCCGGTCAGTGCAGCCGAGATGAGGACGTTTTGGGGCCTCGTGCTGCACATGGGCCTAGTCAAAAAACCCATTGTCAGGCATTACTGGAGTGGGGGCGTCCTCTACCAGACCCCACTTTACAGTACGGCCATGACACGCTCACAGTTTGAGGCCATGTGGAAATGCCTAAATAAATTTAAAAAAAGTAGACAAATTATGTATCGCCGCGTCCGTAGTAATCTGCCCTATAAAAACACCCCATGAACTAACCCCTCAGATTTACACTATGAAAAAAATTTAATTAAAACGGAGCCAAAAAAGCATTTTTTTGGCATATTTTCCATTTTAATCCATTTTGTCCAGTAACAAAGCAAGGGTTAACAGCCAAATAAAACTTTAAATTTATTGCCCTGATTCTGCAGTTTACAGAAACACCCCATATGTGGTGGTAAACCACGACAGGGCGCAGAAGGAAAGGAACTCCATATGGTTCCTGGAAGGCAGATTTTGATGGCCTTTTTTTATTTACACCATGTCCAATTTGAAGAACCCCTGATGCACCCCTAGAGTAGAAACTCTATAAAAGTGACCCCCATATAATAAACTACACGCCTCAAGGTATTCAAAACTTATTTTACAAACTTTGTTAACCCTTTAGGTGTTTCTCAAGAGTTTATGGCAAATGGAGATGAAATTTTAGAATTTCTATTTTTGGTAACCTTGCATCAGAAGAATGTTTTATAGAGCAACCAAAAATCATATGTACCCTAAAAGTAGTCCCAACAAAACAGCCTCCATATCCCATAGTTTCCAAAATGGGGTCACTTTTAGGGAGTTTCTACTCCAGGAGGGCATCAGGGGGGCTTCAAATGGGACATAGTGTGTAGATAAACCAGTCCAGCAAAATCTGCCTTCCAAAAACCACACGGCTCTCATTTCCATCTACGCCCTGCCGTGTGGCCATACAGTATTTTACGACCATATATGGGGTGTTTCTGCAAACTACAGAATCATGGCAATAAAAATTGAGTTTTATTTGGCTGTTAACCCTTGCTTAAATACTGTAAAAATGGATTAAAATGGAAAATTTGCGAAAAAAGCTAAATTCTGAAATTGTAGCGCCATTTCCCATTAACTCTTGTGAAAGACCTAAAAGGTAAACAACGTTAGTAAAATCAGTTTTGAATACCTTGAGGGGTGAAGTTTCAAAAACGAGGTCACTTTTAGAGAGTTTCTACTCCAGGGCGGCAATATGGGTGCTTCAAATGGGACATGGTGTAAATAAACCAGTCCAGCAAAATCTGCCTTCCAAAAAAAACACACGGTGCTCCTTTCCCTTTACGCCCTGCTGCGTGGTTATACAGTAGTTTACAACCACATATGGGGTGTTTCTGCAAACTACAGAGTCGGGGCTATAAAAATGGGGTTTTGTTTGGCTGTTAACCCTTGCTTAGTTACTGGAAAAATGGATTAAATGGAAAATTTGCAAAAACAATCTTAATTCTGAAATTTTAGCCCCATTTCGCCATTAACTCTTGTGAAACACCAAAAGGGTTAATGATGTTTGTAAAATCAGTTTTGAAAACCTTGAGGGGTCGTTTCTAGAATGGGGTCATTTTTGGGTGGTTTCTACTATGTAAGCCTCAAAGTGACTTCAGACCTGAACTGGTCCCTAAAAAGTGGGTTTTTGAAAATGTCAAGATTTTGAAGATTATTCAAGATTTGCTTCTAAACTTCTAAGCCTTGTAACGTCCCCAAAAACTAGCATTTCCAAAATGATCCATACATGAATTAGACATATGGGGAATGTAAATTAATAACTTTTTTGGCTGTATTACTATGTATTATAGAAGTAGAGAAATTGAAACTTTGAAAATTGCTAATTTTTAAAACATTTTTGTAAATTCAGTATTTTTTTTATAAATAAAAATGAAATTTTTTGACTTGATTTTACCAGTGTCATGAAGTACAATATGTGACGAAAAAACAATCTTAGAACGGCCTGGATAAGTAAAAGGGTTTTATAGTTATTCACACAAAGTAACACTGGTCAGATTTGCAAAAAATGGCCTCGTCCTTAGGGTGAAAATGAGCCTGGTCCCTAAGCGGTTAAGAGCTCATTTACGTTCTCATCACCCACACTCCAATAGCCATAACTTTTTTATTTTTGTTTTCATATAGCCATATGATGGCTTATTTTTGCGGGATATGTTGTGTTTTTTAATGGCACCATTTCATTTACCATGTCATATATTGGAAAACAGGAAAATGTTTGTGGGGTTAAATTGAAAAAACAAAAACTATTTTTATATTTTAATTGAGAAATTGAGACATTTTCAGATGCGGCGATACATGTTATGTCTATTTTTTATTGTTTATATATTTTTATATGTAAAAATGGGAAAGGGGGTTGATTTAAACTTTTTTTTTTTTTTTCACAGTAACTTTTAGCCTTAGGGGGCTAGAACATTGGATCTTTTGATCCCTTTTCCCATTCACCCTAAAAGAGATCTTTTAGGGTGAATGACATTCTAATGTGCTCCCTGATGAGCTGTGCCTCATGCACACCTTAGCAGGAGGTTTACCATGACAGGCCTAGGAAGCTTCTGCACGATTTTACTGCAGGGGCTCCGATCGGAAGGCAGAGGGAGATGCATCCCTCTGAATAACCTCACAGATTCTGCGACTGCTGTTAAACATGGCATCAGATGGGTTAAATGATGGGTTATTATACAGCCAGCACCCGCTGTGTATTGAGCAGGCTTACCACAGCAGCACTCTCCTTACAAGCCCCCATCCTCTGTGACATACAGGTATATGACATGGCTGAAGTGGTTAGGGTGGGAGGCTAAGGCAATACATTTCCCTCGGAAGAAAGCTTTGTGTGTTTCGCATAAGAGTTCTGGGGAGACATCTTTATAAGTTATGCAAAAGAATTCTTTGAGTTTGTCAGTTAGGTTCTGTGTAGATAAGTAGGATTAAATAAGGATTTTTCCATGGTAGGGAAGTTATGTGGAGCCTAAAGGGAATGTGTCACCAGTTTTATACTGCTAGGTTCTAACAGCTCCAGCACATGCCAATGAGTCCCCATATTCATGAGCTCATAGCTCTGCCCACCCACCTGCCTCTGATTGACAGCTTTTTTTCCATATGAATCAGCAGCAGGTGGGCAGGGAGAGCTATGAGCTCATAAATATGGGGACTCGTTCAGCATGCTCTGTGATAACGCCCCCAGCCATGCTAAACACACATTCAGACAATACACTGACTGCATGGCAGGCCAGCACCTCCAAAGCATAAAGGTGAAGCTGAGGCCATGTCCCCAATTTGGAGACCCAGAAGTTGAATGCGGCAGACCCAGTGGCGTAGCTAGAAATGACTGGGCCCAACAGCAAATTTTTGAATGGGGCTCCCCTCCCCAGTAATTTTTTCGCAACCCCTTACTTTCATACTACCCCCATTCCTGTGGCTACTAAAGATCGCTCTCTCAGACCAGGCAGCTGTGCCATCCTTTTTCAACACTGTCTATACTGCCACTGTATATAATTTCATTGTATAAAACTGTTGAAGGGGCCCTGGCAAAGTCTTTTAGTCCTCCTCCTCTTGGTCAGGGCCCCAAAGCAGCCGCTTTCCCTGCTTCCCCTGTAGCTACGACCCTGGGCAGGCCCATCAGTCAGTACGTGTAGGCGTGTGCACAGATACTATTCCACCATTTTGCGGAAATGCTGCCTCTTGCTAAGACGTTCCATATCTGCTGGTGGTGCTGGTTGTTGTGGCGTGGTGAAAAAGCTTTTCCACATTTCGGCCATGCTAACCCTGCCTTCTGAGGTGCGGACGGTGACCCAGGTGCGTTTGCGACTTCTTCCTCCTCCTCTGCTTTAGCCTTGTGCTTCCACTGAGCCCCCGGTGTCAGGTGTGAATGACATCAGCAGCACGTCTACCAGCGTTGGCTTCTTCCGATCACGCTTCAGTGACGGAATTAAGGACGGCACGTTGTCCTTGTAATGGGGATCCAGCAGGGTGGCCACCCAGTAATCTGCACAAGTTAGAATGTGGGCAACTCGACAGTAATTGCGCAGGCACTGCAGCATATTGTCGCTCATGTTTGCCAGGATGCCCAGAGGCAACGAAAAGCTGTCCTCTGTGGGAGGTGTATCATCTGTGTCCTCCGTATCCCCCCAGCCATGCTCAAGTGATGGCCGTGAGCTGCTTTGGGTGCCACCCTGCTGTGAACACGGTTTCTTCTCCTCCTCCTCCTCCAGAACTGTGCCCTGGCTGGACAACTGTGTACCTGGCCTATGTTGATGCAGGAACCCACCCTCCGAGCCACTTGTATATGACTGGCCTCATAAGTTAAGGGTAAGGCATGTATATAGTTTTCTTTGTTTATTTTGTTTATCTTACTTATAGTTATTTAAATATGTTTCTAAGTAACTCTATAAAAGATTGCTATATCGCGCACCCTCCAATCCAATGTGAACAAAGGCTTCAGTATACCACAGGGGACCGCACCGCCCGCTGTAATCAAGGAACACACTGAAAACAAAAGTAGGTGTATACTGTGCCAATACTATTATGCCCAGAGTATCTGCACGCCGATCGTGACTCCAAAACACCAATATGTGGTCCACTATAGCACACACAGGTACAATAGGGACTGGCACCACTCTCTCAGGAACACAAAGTACCTTGTAGATGACTGTTTCGGACAATGAGCGTTGTCCTTCCTCAGGGAGGAAGGACAACGCTCATTGTCCGAAACGCGTTGGTCTTCTGGCAACTACAGCACACCGTAGCTGTAGTAAGTGACGTCACGAGCCGGCTCCAGAGTACGCAAACGCGATCCTTTTCACCAGCGGCATCTACGCGCCACCGGCCGGGGCGCGCGCTGCAAGTTTAGAGACCCACTCAAAAACCGCACCAGGGATAGGACAGAGACACCGTGAGGATCCAAGGCACGGGGACAGTCATCTACAAGATACTTTGTGTTCCTGAGAGAGTGGGGCCAGTCCCTATTGTACCTGTGTGCGCTATAGTGGACCACATATTGGTGTTTTGGAGTCACGATCGGCGTGCAGATACTCTGGCCATAATAGTATTGGCGCAGTATACACCTACTTTTGTTTTCAATGTTTATAAGTAAATTTAAATAGTTTGTGAATGGGCATTAATGAGTGGTTTGAGTGAAAGGGGGGAGGGGGTGTAGGGTGGGAGTCCGGTCGGGTTAATTTTCTCTTTTGAAATGTTCCTTGTATAGTTTTTGTTACGATTTATAATAAAAAGTCCTGATAGCCGTGGAAATGTTACCCAACAATCTAACCGACAAATTTAATAAAATCATTTGCCGGTCACATCTGCGGCTCAGGCTGCAGGGGTCCTTGAGCACTAATAAAGGTGAATTTGTCCCACCAGAATCTAAAAACTGGATTAACTGAATTGATTTTCACTGTCAGGTGTTCAGGATTTTCTGCACCACCAAATTCAGCACATGCGCCAGGCAAGGGATGTGCGTCAAACCAGCTAGGCCCAGAGCTGCTACGAGATTTCGCCCATTATCGCATACCATCAGGCCCGGGCTTGAGGCTCAGTGACACCAACCACTCATCGGTCTGTTGTTCCATCCCCCAAACAGATGAGTTTCAGAACAGCCTGCTGTCGTTTCCCCCTGGCTGTGCTGATGTTGGTGGTGAAGGTGTTACGCTGAAAGGATGAGGAGATGGTAGAGGAGGAGGAAGCGGAGTAGGAGGAGGAGGCAACAGGAGGCAAATAGAAATGCCCTGCAATCCTCGGGGTCCGAAGGACATGCGCCAAACTTCTATCCGCCTCTGGCCCAGCTGCCACTACATTTACCCAGTGTGTTGTTAGGGAGATATAGCTTCCCTGCCCGTGCTTACCGGTCCACGTATTTTGGTTATGTGGACCTTGCCACAGATGGCGTTGCACAGTGCACATCTAATTTTGTCCGCCACTTGGTTGTGCAGGGAAGGGATGGCTCGCCTGGAAAATAGAGGTGGCTGGGAACCACATACTGTGGGACAGCCACCGACATAAGATTTTTTAAAAGTCTCCACTCTCCATCCATCTCCACCAGACAGAATGACAGCATTTCAAAGGACCAGGAATTTTGAAATCCTGGCATTCAGGGCCAGGGATCGCGGGTGGGTAGGGGGGTACTTCCTCTTTCGATTTCTTTTTCTAATTGGGAGATGGACAGCTGAACGCTTCCATGGGATAGTGTGGAGATGCTTGGTGATGGTGAAAGATGTGGTGGCGTTGCTGCCATATCCTCTGTTTTCAGAGTGGCAGGTGCCACTGTCACTCAATTGTGCTCAGGTTTAGAACGTTTATTTTTATTTCTTATGTATTTTATGTTATTTTAAGTTATTTCCCTATCCAAATTTGTTTGCAGGGCACTTTTCCTACTCTTACCCCCATTTTGCTTCAATTTCAAGCCCTCCAGCCCTTTCCAGGACTTTTTTAGAGCCATTTTAGTACCCCAAAGTTCAGGTCCCCATTGACTTCAATGGGGTTTGGGGTCAAGTGTGGGTCAAGTTCGGGTTCCGAACTCAAAATTTGCGGTGAAATTCGTCCGAACTCGGCGAACCCGAACTTCCAGGTGTTCGCTCAACTCTAGTAGTAAGCGTCTCATCTTATGCAGCGCTTTGTGGGGTAGGGAGGAGTGACTGGAGGAAGAGTCAAGGAAGAGGTTTAATACAAGGTGAATGTCACCACCAAGAATAGGGATATCTTCCTGAAAATTATGGAAGATCCTTAAAAAAAAAATCTAATCATCTCACTTGGTTCGATTTTAAATCGTAGAAATTGCCAATAGTGACTGTTTTATTTGCAATACGCCCTTTAATGTGAGAATGGGGTGGAGGAGCTAGTGCCAATACTCACTCCCAGGTGAACCACTACAACTGGGAAAACATTTTTTTTAGGTGGAGTGGGAATATTGGAAGATCTAAAATGTGTTTCTTTCATCAGGCAAGTGTTAGTTGTTAGTTTTTTAAGGTATGCAATAAGTCATCCTCTCTTCACTGGACCATTGATGCCCTTTACACTGTAAAAGATAACTGTTAAGTCAATCATTGTATGGTTTTATCAGTAACTATGTGAGGTCAATATTTGAAATCATAGGTGGCATAGTGTAGTGAAGAAGTATGTGGTGTGTGCCAGCATGTCTGGAAGGGTTCAGGCAAGGTATATGAGGATGTGAACTGGGGTGTAACCAGTAGAAAAAGTAAAAATGAGTGGCATAAAATCACATAAAGTGACATAGACAGAAGGGCGATGTAATACACACTGTATATCTCAAGACATGATAACTGTCTTCTCTACTACATTATTCATATAGCATAACAGGTTAAATAAGAGTTATTTAAACAAAGCATCGCAATAATATGACATGTCATACTTTTATTCCGG
The DNA here is from genome assembly GCA_033119425.1 of Bufotes viridis. Classification (NCBI taxonomy): domain Eukaryota; kingdom Metazoa; phylum Chordata; class Amphibia; order Anura; family Bufonidae; genus Bufotes; species Bufotes viridis. The sequence continues at coordinate 265,541,054 of CM065592.1, forward strand.
CTGTCTCTCGGCATGCGCTGCCTTGCTGCCGCCGGAACTCCGACCTGCCCCATTATAGTCAATGGGGCCGGAGCGGTAGTCCGAGGGCAAGAGTGCACTAGCGGCAGCACGGATCCGACAGGCTTTTCACCTGCCGGAGTTCCTTACCGCTAGTGTGAAACTAGCCTAAGTAGTATATAGCAGAAACAGCAACTGAAATGTATAAAGTAGATGATTCAAAAGGATATAACAAGACCGCCAGGGGCGCAGTCATGGAGTCTCAGCTGTAAGCAAGAGAATGGTTTTGTAAGGTTCGACTGATGGGGGTCCATAATGCCTTCATGTAGTATCTGGAAGAATCCAATACAGGGTGAGTTTTCCAGCTCTTTCTGCTTGCTTTTTGTAGGTCTGTTGGCAGTGGATAAACCATACCAGGATAGACTTAAAGGACTTAATCTGTATAGCCTTGAGGAAAGAAGAGAAAGGGGGACATGATCGAAACTTTAAATATGTTAAATATATAAATAAGGTTCAGGAGGGAAGTGTTCTCAGTAAGAAGCTAAACACAAGAACAAGGGGACACAATGTGAAATTAGCTGGGGGTAAGATCAAGAGCAATGTCAGGAAATATTATTTACTGAAAGAGTGGTTGAAGCTTGGAACAAATCTCCAGCAGATGTTGTTGGGAAATCTACAGTATGTTAATTTAAACACGCTAGGGATAAACACATGTCTATCCTAAGATAAAAAAAAGAAATAATATAAAGGCAAACAAGATAAACCAAGTAGTCTTTTTCTGCCGTCAATCTTCTGTGTTTCTGTGTTCTTCCAAGAGAAGAGAATTCTTGTCTTGAGCCCTTTTTAACATGGTTTTCTGAACTCTTAACAGGCAGCAGGCTTTGGGCAGAGAGTTCTATGGGCTCTTTCTATGGTAATTGCCTCAGGAGGCTTATCTCCTAAAATGTTTGTAAAGATAGTTTAAGCAGTGGACAGCAGTGATTCTGGCAGTACCGTTTTGGGGATACCTTTGACTCTGAGGTTGTTGCACCTACTTCTGTTGTCTTAGTCTTCAATATAATTATAGAAAGAGTTTAAAGGCTATGTACACCTTTGGGGCCATTTTGTAATCATTGCATTGTACTCATTTTGAGCTAAAAATAATTGTGTAAATTGGTCTTTATTAAAAATATGAAGTCCTTTTTTCTGTACATAGCTGAGATGCTCTAGTAGCACCCCTTGGATTTTCTGTCTTTTCCATCATTTGAGGAGCTGACAGACTCCTTATCTCTGCTCTCTGACATTATAAACACTCATTATAGCTCAGTTCTTGTCTTACTGATAAGAATGTGGCTTAAATAAGTGTTTATGTCCTCTCAGTAGTTTAGAGATAAGGTTTATTAGATGACAGGCACAAAGTGAACAGTGAAAGTACCAGTCTCACATCTAGAAAAACAGCTGTAACAACAACTTATTGAATATTTTTAATAAAAGCCAATAAAAAAAATATTTTTAGCCAAAAATAAGTAACATGCAATCATTAAAAAAGATTGCCTCCGAAGGTGTACTTAGCCTTTAAGTAAGTTTGGCAGGTTTGAAAGCTTTGGTGTAACGGGGAGTCCGCGACACGCTTCCCCTTCGCAGCGCCGCTGGCATCCAGTGCATGTGATGAAGCGGGGATGCAGCCGGCATCCTCGTCTCCACAGTAACCAGGGGGCTGGGAGGACCCGGCCAGGCACGCCTCCTCAGCACGGCCAGTGTCCTCCATCCCCTAGACATCGGGCTGCAGGGGAGCTGAGCGCCGATAATGGTAAGTCGATGCTCAGCGGTATTGAATTGTGTAACATGAGTCACGTGATTCTGGCCACGTCATGTGACTCACCACTTAGGGCTATTTAAACAGGCAGCCTGCTGGTCACAGGTTGCCTGTGATTGGTCTTGCTACCCTCACCAGCATTTTCTTATTGTGCCTTTCTGTGTGTTTTGGACCTCGGCTCTATTTTTGACCTCGACCTTGTGACCTCCCTGGAATTGACGTGACCTTTTGGCTTTTGACTCCGGATTGTGTTTTGACCTCGTTATTGTATTGCTCCTGTGTATCTGCAGGACCCCCTGGCTTTGACTTTGGCTTACCTGACTCTGTTACGGTACTTCTCTTTTCTTCTTATTCCCCTGCACGTATCTAAGCGAGGGATTGCCGCCAAGTTGTACGCCGTCGGTTAGGACAGGCCGTGCAAGTAGGCAGGGACAGAGGTGGGGTGGAGTTTAGGGCTACACTTATCCCCCGCCCCCTGGTTACTGTGGAGACGAGGACGCCGGCCGCGTCCCCACTCCATTACATGCACTGGATGCCGGCGGCGCTGCGAAGGGGAAGCGCGTCGCTGGCTCCGCGTTACATTTGGGCTACTGCTTCAGAGTGTAAATTTATGATAGTTTGGGTGTTATAAAACAACATGCTTTATATCTTTTAGGTCTTTTGCTAAAGTTTGCATATTGTAAGTCTTTTTGCAGGAATAATCGAGAAATCAGCATCACCTACCAGTATCTGTAGGATTTTTGTCATAATCACTGGAACAATCTCCCAAAGTGTCATTGTTACTGGGTACTGGTTTATTTCCATGGCACTTTTTATTTACAGCTCCCATGTCTTTGGGGTTGCTGTTGTCGTATTTAACCATAATGCTTATGACAGGACTAAAGACATGTAGCAGGGGAACATAAAGAGGGTGGTAGGTCAGTTTTCACATGTTAATGTGCACTTGTAAATTCATCACCATAAAGGAAGGATGTGGTTTACAACGGTTATATTAGGGAGTGCTGCAGGTAGATTTTTATAAGTTATGAAGCAGTACGTAGTAGATTACAGGAATAGCCACTAGGTGGCGGTGTTGGTACAGGAAAGCCAAACACTTGCTTTATAGTTGTTAGGAGAAATATAATATTCAATGAGGTTGTTTAGTCCTTAACTAGTTCAGTCTCTGTAAGCTACTAGAGTGTCCATTAGTTTAGGTATATAGTGTGGTATATAGCTCTTTTTTTTATCTTGCTGTCCTCTGTAGTAGATATATGGTGGTGCAGAAAGTGAAGAGTGTATTTATCCATTCTACAGTTATGCCAGAGGGTACCTTATGTTGTGAGTCGTGACTCATTTGTGTCCCAAGTCCGTGGCCTTCTAGAGGCAGAGGGTGAATGGAGGAGACAGGTGCTTCTGCTCCTCTCAGTAGGGTGTGTCTTTTTTGTATCGAGCGCCTGGAAGCAGTTGTGAAATCATCAATAAGATGCTTTTGGTAGAAGGGATCAACAAAGGATGTTAGCCGACTAATCTCAGTTTCCAGTGGAACCTCCAGGTCATTAGGTGGCAGGCAGATGGGTGAATGAAGTGAGGTCTAGGTTCAGAAGGTAAGAGGTTGAAGTGTGATCGGTTTGCACGGTTCAAACAGTGAGGGAAGAGAAGCAAGCTTCACATGCAAGGTCCTGACTCTGTACTTGCTACTAGGCCTCAGCGCCAAATGTCTGCCAGTCCTTCAAATACCTCCTTTTTCATGCAGCTAATGCAAGGAAGGTCTTTAGTTGGTGGCCTGAAAATTTATGCTGTTTACTGATCACCATAAGTACTGGAATGCATTCATTATATGTACCGGTTAGGGTCCATTCATTTCAATAGGGCTGCAAAATATGCGGACAGCACACAGGTTTTGAGGTCTAGCGTTTGGTGCGTATGTCAGTGAATATAACTGACTACAGGACTTTAGGCAATCGGCAAACAGTAGGATTGGGTTGGTTTGTGCACACCATCAAGTCCAGTAGCCATACACAAATATTAATATTTTGCACTGGTGCTAGCGATTTTTAAAGCTAAGGTCGCTCACAGCACTCCATGTTTTTTAGACAGATTATTAAAAGTAAATTTTTAGGCTTTATTCATTAATTTAGATATCTGGGGTAAGTTTGCTAATCTGCCTAGGGTGGCGATTTTGGATATTTACATAATTGTTCGCCTACCCCCAGATAGGGTCACTCTTTTCAATGTCCCCATACAGTATAATGACCCCCAGTGCCCCCCCCCCCCATACAGCATTATGACCCCTGTGGTCCCCTCACAGAGTATAATGACCCCCATACAGGATAATGACCCCCAGTGCCTCTTATACAGTATAATAACCCCCCTTAGCCCCCCCAGAGTATAATGACCCCCAGTGCCTCCCCATACAGTATAATAACTCCCAATGGCCCCCTCACTGGGGGTCATTATATGGAGGACACTGAGGGTCATTATAGAGTATTGGGGATCACTGGGGTTATTATGCTGTATAGGGGGCACTGGGGGTCATTATACTCTGTGAGGGACCCACTTGGGATCATTATACTTCATAGGGGCGTGGGGCACTGTGGGTAATTATACTGTATGGGGGTGCACTGGGGGTCATTATACTGTGTGAAGGGCCTTCATACAATATATTGACCCCCAGTGGCCCCCTCACAGTTTAATGACCCCTCAGTCATCCCCTCACATGCCTGTCATTGCTGGAGCTCTAGGGAGTTGGCGGTCCTTTCCCTCTCTGTTGGCGCTCACCACCACACTCCTTTTCTCCTCCAGCCCAGCGCAGTAGTGATGAACACATGCCTTGAGGAGAGAAGGAGCGCAGGAGACTGAGCTGCGGTCAGTGAAAGAAAGGACTGCTGACTCCCCTGTGCTATAGCAATAAGCGTTTCTATCTGTATTGATGGAGGTGCTCATAGCAGCCAGCAACCCTTGACCCCCCCCCCCCCCTCAGCAAGCCATTGGGTGTGAGTACTAGTAGCGAGAGGGAACTGTGCTCCCCAAGTCTTATGTGACCTAATGGGAAATACAGGAAACACAATGCTGTACCATAATCTAGAATCTGCATATATACATTAGAGTGTGGTTACACATTATATCTGCATTGCTGGCACATTGTAGTCTTGCTACAGTTTTCTAAAATTGTGGTAAAACACTGTGCTTTAGTTGAACTTGCACAGCAAAAAACCTGACAGTGGCAAAAAAAATTAAAAAATGCTACGCAGCCACAATGTGCACAGCCTGCCATTCACCAACTAAATATTATTACCATTAGAAACCAGGCAATCGTGATGATTACTGCCAAATGTAAATTTGTCTTTACTGGGGGGAGGGTGTTTTATCCCAAGTACCTAGGGCAGCATAAGCTGTAAATATGGCCTTACCTGTGGCAGGGCCCCATAGGAATGTATTGAATGTCCCATAGGTTGCAATGGTAATTCTTTTTAGTCTATGGGAAAAGCGATCTAACAATCACATTATGTGTAAATAATGTTTAAAAATATAAAAAATACAAAATGGGCGATTTGTCACTTTTTCGTCCCTGCACTTCCCCAAAAAATTAATAAAAAGTGATCAAAAAGTCATACACACTTCAAAATTGTATTAAGAAAAAACGACGTATCACACCAAAAAGAATGAGCCCTCCCACAGCTCCATAGACATAACACTAAAAAAGTTATAGTAGATGAGAAAAAAATGACGTCTGCACTCTACTCTTCACAAAGTAAGTATCCATTTATTTGGATGTTTTTGGTAACGTATTTCAGAGCAGGACAGACTCCTTCTTCAGATCACATCCGCACATTCATGATTTGGAGATTGACATTTAAAAAAAAAAACACACCCAAATAAACAAGGGGGTATGTATGAAGGTATATACAGTATAACATACAGATTGACTTACAATAAAATAAAAATAGTAATTGTATAAAAAATGTATAAAACTAACATTTTAGATTATTAAGATACCAACCTATATGCATTATTAAAGGGGTTGTCCAAGTTATTTTATTATTTATCCTCAGAATAGGTCATCAATATCAGATTGGCGGCGGTCCGACACCTGGCAACTCCGACGATCAGCTGGCTGAAGAGAAGGTGCGCGCCATGCTAACGCTGCCTTCTCTTCATTGTTTACCTGCTAGCTGTCGCAACAGCAACAGTAAGCGGGTGTAACTTCAAGAAGCCGTTCCATTCACTTCAATTGGACAGCTCATTCCTATATACTTGAATAGAAATGAGCCATCCCATTGAAGTGAATAGGATGGCTTCTTGTAGTTACACCTGCTTACCACTGTTGTTTCGACAACAAGCAGGTAAACAATGAAGAAAAGGCAGCACTGGCATGGCGCGTACCTTTTCTTCAGCCAGCTGATTGTCAGGGTTGCCGGGTGTCAGACCCGTGCAGATCTGATATTGATAACCTATCCTGAGGATAGGTCATCAATAAAAATAACTTGGACAACCCCTTTAACATAAAGATACAGAATTACTGAATGTGAGAAAATAAATAGTAATTTAACCGCTTGCCGACCGCCTAACGCACGGATGCGTCCAGGCGGCGGCAAGTTTGTTCCTCCTGGACGCATCCGTGCGTCATCTCGCGAGAGTCGAGATCTGCTGTGAACGCGCGCACGCGCGCGTTCACAGCAGAGCGCGGCTCTGCAGTTGTACTACAGCCTGCCAGCGATGATCAATCGCTGGCAGGCTGTAAATGTAAAATAAATGAGATCAAAGTGGTATATCAGACGCTGTGTTGCTAACAGCGTCTGATATACCTATACCTGGTCCCCTGGTGGTCCCATTTACTGTGATCGACCACCAGAGGACCAGGTAACAATGTAAAGTTGCACCAAACACTACACTAACCCCACCCCCACCCCCTCACTTTATAACCACTATTAACCCCTTGTTAACCCCTGATCACCCCATATAGACTCCTGATCACCCCCTGTCACTGATCACCCCCTGTAAGGCTCTATTCACATGTCCATATGTGTTTTGCGGTTCGGCGGATCCACAGATCCGTGCCACGGATCCGCGGCGCGGATCCGCAAAACACGGACACCGTCAATGTGCTTTCCGCATTTTGCAGATCCGCACATTGCCAGAACTATATAGAAAATGCTTTTCTTGTCCGCAGTGCGGACAAGAAAAGGGCATGTTCTATATTTTTGTGAACGGAAATGCAGACCCGTAAGTGCAGATCCGCAATTCCGGATCCGAGCGGGACAAAGTCTGTCCCCATAGAAATGAATGGGTCCGCGATTCCGTTCCGCAAACAGAATTGCGGACGTGTGAATGGGGCATAAGGGTCCCCTATCACCGCCAGTTAGCTAGCTACTTGTTAGGTAGCTAGCGCCCAGCCCACCGCACCGCTGTCACTGATTTTGGCAGAGATTTTTCATCCACATTGATCGATGCGAATGAAGAAATCTGTGCCATTCATTTTTTTTTTTTCAGCCCTGAGGCTGAACGGAAAAAAATCTCATTACCCGTATGCTCAATATACGGAGAATCGCAGAAACTCCTAATGCTGGCCATACGTGTAATGATTGCGGAGACCCTCAAATGCCAGGGCAGTACAAATACCTCACAAGTGACCCCATTGTGGAAAGAAGACACCCCAAGGTATTCTGTGAGGGGCATGGCAAGTTCACAGAAATTTTTTTTTTGGCACAAGTTAGCGGAAATATGATATTTTTTTTTTTAAATTTTACAAAGTCTCATATTTCACTAACTTGTGACCAAAAATAAATTTTACATAAACTCACCATACCCCTCACAGAATACCTTGGGGTGTCTTCTTTCTAAAATGGGGTCACATGTGGGTATTTATACTGTCCTGGCATTTTAGGGGCCCTAAAGCGTGAGAAGAAGTCTGGAATCCAAATGCGTAAAAATGCCCTGTGAAATCCTAAAGGTACTCATTGGAATTTAGGCCCCTTTGCATCCAGGCTGCAAAAAAGTGTCACTCATGTGGTATGCCGTACTCAGGAGAAGTGAGCAATGTGTTTTGGGGTGTATTTTATATATACCCATACTTTGTGTGAGAAATATCGCTGTAATCGACAACTTTTTAAATTTTTTTAAACAAAGTTATCAGTTTACAGAGATATTTCTCTCACCCAACATGGGTATATGTAAAAATACACCCCAAAACACATTGCCCTACTTCTCCTGAGTACGGCAATACCACATGAGTGACACTTTTTGCAGCCTGGGTGCGCAAGGGGCCCTAATTCCAACGAGTACCTTTAGCTTTACATGGCTGCTCACAATTTAGCCCCGCCCAAAATGCCAGAACAGTAAACACACCCCACAAATGACCCCATTTCGGAAAGTAGACACCCCAAGGTATTCACTGAGGGGCATAGTGAGTCCGTGGGAGATTTCATTTTTTTTGCCAGAAGTTAGCAGAAATGGAAACTTTATTATTTTTATTTTTTCCTCAGAAAGTGTCATTTTCCGCTAACTTGTGAAAAAAATGAAATGATACATGAACTTACCATGCCCCTCCATGAATACTTTGGGGTGTCTTCTTTCTAAAATGGTGTGATTTGGGGGATATTTATACTATCCTGACATTCTAGCACCTGAAGAAACATGACAGGCGCTCAGAAAGTCAGAGCTGCTTCAAAATGCAGAAATTCACTTTTTGCACCATAGTTTGTAAACGCTATAACTTTTACCCAAACCAATAAATATACACTTATTGTATTTTTTTATCAAAGACATGTAGAACAATAAATTTTGCGAAAAATTTATATAGAAATGTAGTTTTTTAAAAAAATTACAACAGAAAGTGAAAAATGTCATTTTTTTGCAAAAATTTCGGTAATTTTTGATTAATAGCAAAAAAAGTAAAAACGTCAGCAACAATGAAATACCACCAAATGAAAGCTCTATTAGTGAGAAGAAAAGGAGGTAAAATTCATTTGGGTGGTAAGTTGTATGACGGAGCAATAAACGGTGAAAGTAGTGTAGTGCAGAATTGTAAAAAGTGGCCTGGTCATTAAGGGTGTTTAAGCTAGGGGGGCTGAAGTGGTTAAAATGTATGTTCACAAGTTCCAGAAGTCTAGCAAGCAAAATGGGGGAGCTGGAGGCTATAGTACTAGAAGAACACATAGATGTAGTTGGTGTGGCTAAAACATGGTTGGATTCTTCGCATGACTGGGCTGTAAGTATTGAGGTTTTTACTCTATTTAGGAAAGACAGGGTCAATAAAAAAGGTGGTGGCATGTGCCTGTATGTGAGGAGTGATGCAAAGACAAGTGTGAAAGAGCCAATTGTGGGTAAGGATGTTGAAACCTTATAGGTGGAATTACAAAGGGATATAAACACTGAAGAAATAATACTTGGTGTAATCTATAGACCCCCTAACATCACAGAGGAGATAGAAGTTCAGCTGTATAACCAAATAGAGCTGGCTGCACGGCTGGTACAGTGGTCATAATGGGAGATTTTAACTTCCCAGACATTGAATGGGGTCATGGTTCTGCCTCAACTGCAAAGATTCCTCAACTTGCTGCAGGACCACTTTATGGGCCAGTTTGTAGAAGCTCCCACTAGGGGCAATGCTCTGTTGGATCTGGTCATTTCTAATGATGCAGAGCTTGTTGGAAATGTTACTGTTCGAGAAACATTAGGTAATAGTGACAACAATATAATTATATTCCCCCTACACTATAAGAAGCAAAATCTGTCTGGTAGAACAAAAACTCTGAAGTTTAAAAAGACCAATTTACCTGAGTTGAGGACAGCATTTCAGGGCATAGACTGGGAGCAGCTACAGTCACATAATAATACTGAGGATAAATGGGAGAGCTTTAAATCCACATTGAGTAATTACACAAACAATTTTATTCCTGTAGGTAACAAGTATAAATGGCTAAAATTAAACCCACCATGTCTTACAGCTACTGTAAAAATGGCAATAAATGACAAATTTGAGGGGTCAGCTGTAGCCTTTGAAGTTTACAAATGGATTATTAAAATCTGTAAAAGGGAGATAAAATCTGCAACAATACAAAATGAACAGCAGGTGTCAAAAGAGAGCAAAAATAATGGAAAGGGTGGGGGGACCCTGAAGAAAAGGAAAAGGCAGAGTGTCACGGACGTTCCCGCGACAGGTGGCAGCAGATCAATGAGACTGGCAACACGTGGTTTGATGTGACGTGTTTTCCGTTTGGATCAAATGACGTCTGTGTTGTTTCTGGTGCTTGCCATACCTTCTTTCCCCAGATGTGGCTATTAGGGTCATTTAACCTTATATATTTATAGTTGCACAATGCTGTGCGGTTTATAGCTTCTGTTTGGACCTTTGGATAGATTATGGTTGGATCTCGGCTGAGTTCTTGGTGCTTCCATTGCTCCTTTGAAGTTAAGTCTTTCCTTTCCCTTTTGTATTTTGTTTGGTTTCTGTGTGTTGCATTTCCCTATTGTTTGTATTAGGCCTGACTCCTGTTCATCCTTCCTTTTGGAGGAACAGGTAGTCTCATCCCTGCCATTAGTACCAGGGTCCTACAAGGCTAGATAGGTATTTCTGCATATGAACTCACCTACCTTTGGGGTCTGTTCATACTGGTAGTCAGTCAGGATTTTGGTTAGGGTTTTCACTAGGAGGTGTCTATATTCCTTCCCTAGTTCTCAGGCCTAATTCCCTGTTCCCCCCTTCCCTCCTATGCTCGGTGTGGTGTTTCCCTCCCACACCGAAGCGTGACACAGAGTTAGCTCTGTACTCCTGGGACCCCACAAATCAGCTGTTGGAAGATGCCGCAGCACTTAGCCAGCACTGCGGCCTCTTTCTTGGGTTTTGATGTCATGTGCAGCTCATTACCATTCAAGTGAATGGAATTTAGCTGCAATACCAAGCACATCCACTGTACACTGTATGGCTATGTGCTCGGTATACTACGGTATACTACAAAGAGCACTGTAGCCCCTTACAAGAGCTGATTTGCAGAGGTGTCGGGAGAGGTCACATGATCACAACCGAGATCACAAAATCACCAGCATGATGGAAGGGTAAGTACTGCTAAAACTTTCTCTTTTCCGAAGGTAAATGGCCAGAGAATCCCTTTAATGGCACAGGGTGAGGATTTTCCCTTCCTTGTTTGGTTATATACACACATAGCAGATTTGTTACAGAAATACATCTGAATGGGGTCGTTTCTGGTGCATGTATATGTATTTCTGCAAGCCCAATTCACAGATATTTCTGTTACAAATCTGCAGGGTACGAATACTCCCTTAGAAACTAGCAAGGTACCAATACATTGACTTGACAAATTGTTTACTTGTCTGCATGAATATCATCTCTAAAACTAACAGCCTTTTCTGTGCTCCCATAGGCATTCCAACACATGCTGAGGTGTGAACTCTTCCTTGTCTCGGTTAAAAGACTCTGGTGATGGACGTGTTTTCTGTTAAGCCTTTAACGCCTCACAAAGGTTTATCTTGGAAGAAATGAAGATGTGCTCCTCCCAGTTCCACAATTCTAATTTAGGTTTATGTCTTGCAGAAACCTGTACAGTATAGATCTGGTCCGCATCTTCCTGTTTCTTTTGAAGAATTTTAGTCTGTTTCCATGGAAATGGTAGAGCACATTGAGGTCCTGACATGACAAAAACAAATGACATCCTTAGCTTTAATAACTGCAGCATTAGATGGATCTATCACTTCAACAGGCCATGATCATGGACGCTCTGTATAGTGGAGAACGTCTGTGCTGTCAGCTAATCCCCTTCTGTATCGTTCAGACAACAGAACTGAAAACTTATAGCTAACGAACACTGTACGTATTGTCTTCTAGCAAAACGAATTTCCATATTCCCTATATAATTGTGGAGGTTCCTCAAATAGCACATCAGGGCCAGACTGGGACCAAATATACCCCACCAGCCCAAATATATTATTGCTCCCTTTCCATATCATATGGCAGGGGTAAGCAACCTCCAGCACTCCAGCTGTTGTGAAACTACAACTCCCAGTTTTTATACTTGCTCTGCTCTTCTAAGAACTGTCATGAAAATGAATGGAGCATGCTGGGAATTGTAGTTTCACAACAGCTGGAGTGCTGAAGGTTTCTGATCCCTGTCATATGATGAATTTACTTGGTCACAACCACCTCCACTCTCTTAAATACGTATACCACACCATTAACACAAGATTAAAAATGTAACACAGATAAACCTAACCACATTGTCAAAGGCAGGAGTATGCTGCTTTTTCAGTCTGAGGCAGGTATCCGTTGCACTATACAAGCACCCAGGACCAGCGTTAGGGGCGGGGCGTACTGGACAATTGCCCCGGGCCCCCTGCTTCAGTGCTGCTGAATATCTATGTAAGTCTTATTTAAACATAGAAACATAGAATGTGTCGGCAGATAAGAACCATTTGGCCCATCTAGTCTGCCCAATATACTGAATACTATGGATAGCCCCAGGCCCTATCTTATATGAAGGATGGCCTTATGCCTATCCCATGCATGCTTAAACTCCTTCACTGTATTTGCAGCTACCACTTCTGCAGGAAGGCTTCCATGCGTCCACTACTCTCTCAGTAAAGTAATTCTTCCTGATATTACTTTTAAACCTTTGCCCCTCTAATTTAAAACGATGCCCTCTTGTAGCAGTTTCTCTTCTTTCAAATATTCTCTCCTCTTTTACCGTGATGATTCCCTTTATGTATTTGAAAGTTTCTATCATATCCCCTCTGTCTCTTCTTGCTTCCAAGCCATACATGTTAGGTCCTTTAACCTTTCCTGGTAAGTTTTGTCCTGCAATCCATGTACTAGTTTAGTAGCTCTTCTCTGAACTCTCTCCAAAGTTTCAATATCCTTCTGCAGATATGGTCTCCAGTACTGCACACAATACTCCAAATGAGGTCTCATTAGTGCTCTGTAGAGCGGCACGAGCACCTCCCTCTTTCTACTGTTAATGCCTCTCACTATACACCCAAGCATTCTGCTGGCATTACCTGCTGCTCTATGACATTGTCTATCCACCTTTAGGTCGTCTGATATAATGACCCCTAAATCCCTTTCATCAGATACTGAGGTTAGTACTGTATCACTGATTTTATATTGTGCTCTTGGGTTTTTACGCCCTAGTTGCATTATCTTGCACTTATCGACATTAAATTTTAGTTGCCAGATTTTTGACCATTCCTCTAGTTTTACTAAATCCTTTTCCATTTGGTGTATCCCCCCAGGAACATCAACCCTGTTACAAATCTTTGTGTCATCAGCAAAAAGACACACCTTACCATTGAGGTCTTCTGCAATTTCGCTGATAAAGATATTAAACAATATGGGTCCCAGAACAGATCCCTCTGGTACCCCACTGGTAACAATACCATGGTCTGAATATACTCCATTGACTACAACCCTCTGTTTTCTGTCCTTCAGCCACTGCCTAATCCATTCAACAATATGTGAGCCCAAGCTCAAAAACTGCAGTTTATCGATAAGCCTTCTATGTGGGACAGTATCAAAAGCCTTGTGTCTCATGTTGGCTCTAGCTGGAATGGAAAAGAACTGTACAAGAAAGATGGTTTGCATCTTTCTCTCATTTAGCCTCTATTTTTGAAAAATATCTGTCAGGATTCAAACTCATAACCATCTACATTAAAGGAAAAAACCTTAACCACTGAGCTATAGCGCTCAATGTTAAACTGTTGCAGAAAAACCTCATAGTAGTTTGTCATGTGTAAGGTATTCATATGCAGCAGAAGTATCATTTTATATTTTTTTTAAGTAAAAAAATATATAAAATTATACCTCTGATATATATATGAATGCATAATACATGGGAAACTACTACTTAGGTTTTTAGTCATAATAAATTTACAGCAGTTTAACATGGAGCTCTATTGCTCAGTGGTTAAAGTTCTTGCCTTTAATGTAGATGGCTGTGAGTTTAAATACAGGCTAAATAAAACTTAAATACACGCAGTTTTATTTTATTGAAAAAAAAATGGAGCAAAACATAAAGTATGATAAAATAACACCAGTGTTAATCCACGCAAACCTTTTAAACTTGTGTAACTAATATTTTTAGTTTGGAAAGGTGGCAACCCTAACAGCAGACCCACTCAGGACTTCTATGGGCCCACTCACTGCAGCAAGCATAGCCTCAGTCAGTGCTATAAACGTCTGGACTCACTTTGGAAAAAATATATTTTTCTTTTCATTGCGATATTCTGACCTCCATAACTTTTTTTTATAGTTATGTCTACAGAAATGCATGTGTTCTTCTTTTTTACGGGACGATCTGCCATTTTTGACAATACCATTTTGGTGTGTGTGACTTGATCACTTTTTATTAAGTTAATCTTGGGAGATAAAGTGATGAAAAAACGGTAAAACAGACTGTTTTAGTTTTTTCTGTTACACCATTCACCATATGGGCTAACTTTTTTATATTTTAATAATGCATGCAGCGATGCCCATGATGCTGTTGTTTTTTTTGTTTATTTTCATTTTGAAAAAAGAGGGGTGAATTTTTAGTTTTTTTTTTTTATATTTTCAAAACTTTTTTTCCTTTTTTTTCTTTTTGTTAGGTCCTCAAGTGGACCAATACTTGCAATCATCAGATTGCAATTTATACAGAATAATGGAAATTGCTCCATTACTCTGTATAGAAATCAACATATCACAGTTCAGTGCTGCCACCTAGTGGCCTGAACTGGGATATGCTAATAATGAGCATGGACGCCTAGTACAGGCCGCGACTCATTATTAGAACAGGGTGCTTTACCCGATCTCTGCTGGTGGAAAACCCACCTGAACAGGGATCAGTACAGAGATCTCTCTGTGACCAGGGGACATCCTCTGCGTAAGGGGGAAAGAAGGTTTGTACACAAACATAGAAGAGGATTCTTTAGGGTAAGAGCAGTAAGACTATGGAACTCTCTGCATGAGGAGGTGGTGAGTTCAAGAGGGGCATGCATTTATTTCTGAAGTGTAATAATATTACAGGTTATAGTCACTAGAGATGGGTTGTTGATCCAGGGAGCTATTCTGATTGGAGTCAGGAGTAGAGTTGAGCAGACACCTGGAAGTTTGGGCTCGCCAAGTTCGGCCGAACTTCCCCGCAAAGTTCGGGTTCGGGACCCGAACTTGACCCTGAACCTGAACCCCATTGAAGTCAATGGGGACCCAAACTTTGGGGCACTAAAATTGCTCTAAAAGAGTCATGAAAAGGGCTAGAGGGCTGCAAAATGCAGCAAAATGTGGGTACTCCATATGGAGTAGGAGGTTGAGGAGGCGGTGGAAGCCGTTGTGGAGGAGGAGGAGGTAGCCAATACTTTATTTATTTTTATTTAATTTGGGTAGACCACAAAACATTGCGGAATATATAAAATAAAACAAAGAGAAAGTGTGCTGGAGTATAACAATGGCTGGGTGAGGCCGGTATACATGTCTATTCTTCACAAGGTACGGACAAGTCCTGTGGGATTCATGCCTGGTTCATTTTAATGAATGTGAGCTTGTCCACATTGGCTGTAGACAGGCGGCTGCGCTTGTCTGTGATAACGCCCCCTGCCATGCTAAATACACGTTCAGACAATACACTGGCTGCAGGGCAGTCCAGCACCTCCAAGGCATAAAGGGCAAGTTCAGGCCATGTACTCAATTTGGAGACCCAGAAGTTGAATGGGGCAGACCCATCAGTCAGTACGTGTAGGTGTGTGCACACATACTGCTCCACCATTTTGCTGAAATGCTGCCTCCTGCTAAGATGTTGCATATCAGCTGGTGGTGCTGGTTGTTGTGGCTTTTCCACATTTCGGCTATGCTAATCCTGCCTTCTGAAGTGCTGGCGATGCCCCGGCTGCATTGGCGACCTCTTCCTCCTCCTTTGCCTTCGTCTTGTGCTTCCACTGAGCCCCCACTGTCAGGTGGGAATGATATCAGCACCGCGTCTACCAGCGTGCACTTTTAGTCACGCATTGTATGATCACGCTCCAGTGAGGGAATTAAGGATGGCACGTTGTCCTTGTAACGGGGATCCAACAGGGTGGCCACCCAGTAATCTGCACAAGTTAGAATGTGGGCAACTCGGCGGTCATTGCGCAGGCACTCCAGCATGTAGTTGCTCATGTGTGCCAGACTGACCAGAGGCAAGGACAAGCTGTCCTCTGTGGGAGTTGTATCATCTGTGTCCTCTGTATTCCCCCAGCCACGTTGCACTGATGGCCCTAAGCTGCTTTGGATGCCACCCTTCTGTGAACATGGCTCCTCCTCCTCCTCCTCCTCATCCTGCAGAACTGTGCCCTCGCTGGACAATTGTGTACCTGGCCTATGTTGGTGCAGGAACCCACCCTATGAGCCACTTCCACCTCTTCCTCCTGTACCACATCCTCTTCCATCATCGCCCAAAGCGTTTTTTCAAGGAGACACAGAAGTGGGATAGTAAAGCTAAGAACGGCGTCATTGGCACTGGCCATGTTGGGGGAGTACTCGAAACAGAGCAACAAGGCACACAGGTCTTGCATGGAGAAAACTCCACTATTTTGAAATGCTGGCATTCAGGGCCAGGGATCGCGGGTGGGTAGGGGGTACTTTCTCTTTCGCTCAAGTGTTTGGAAGATGGACAGCTGAATGCTGCCATGGGACATTGTGGTGGTGCTTGTTGAAGGTGACGGACGTGGTGGCGTTGCAGACACATCCTCTGTTTGCGGGGTGGCCGGTGCCACTGTCACTCCAGAGATGGAGGGAGAAGCCGAGACTGCAGCAGAAGAAGGAGCAGGAGGAGCCTGAGACCTTTCTTGGTTTTGGAGGTGTTTAATCCACTGCAGCTCGTGCTTTGCACTTAGATACCTGGTCATGCAGGTTGTGCTCAGGTTTAGAACGTTTATGCCTCACTTCAGGGTCTGATTGCACAGCGTGAAGTCTTGTCACGCCAGGGAAATCCTTGGAGCTGGCTTTGTTGTGCTCGGTCCCTGAGTGCGGTGGGCAGTAGCAGGCGTACTGTCTAGGGGATGGCCGCTCTGATTTTGCACCCTGCTCCTTCTTTTGCTGTGCTGATGGCTCTGTGCGACCACCGCTTCTTCCTCCGAACTGCACAGGTCACTCGCATGACCTTATAATCCTCCACATCATCATCCACCCAGTTTTCACCCCTGCCCTCCTTGTAGGTTTGCACACTGCAGTAAGCCGCAGCAGTTGGCACTAAGTGTTTGGGCATCGGTGCACTCAATCTCTTCCACTTCTGGGGCAGGGATAGGTGGATGGCCCTGGGAAACCCTGTCAGCAGAGTCATCAAAAAGCATAAGAGACTGCTGCATAACTTGGGACTCAACTGCTTGGCTGATTTGCAAGGGGGTGAGGTGCCAGATAAATGCCCAACTCTGAGCTTTCAGCAGTGGACCGGGTAGGAGACAATGTGAAGGTACTGGAGGCACTGTCAGCCACCCAATCTACTAGCGACTGTACTTGTTCTGGCCTCACCATTCGTAGAGCAGCATTTGGGCCTGCTAAATAAGGCTGAAGGCTTTGTCGTCAACGCACACCTGAAGAAGGTGTTTCATTTGGGCGTGTAACTGGCATAGATCGACCACAGCCTCTCCCTGCAACAGGAGCTCCACTAACACCAGCAGCACCACGACCAAGGCCATATCCCTTATTTGAAGCTCTCCTCATTTTTTGCGGTCACCCACTGAAGTAACAGACGTTTTTACTAAATTTTGTTCCCTGTAATGCAATGCAGAACACGGGTTTTTCACCGGCAAAAATGGGTTAATGTCACCCACCAATGGAACAGACGAATTTTAGAAATTTAGGTCCCTGTCACCTATGCAGAGCAGGGGTTTGTATACGGCAAAAATAGGTTAATGTCATTCAACAATGTAACAGACGAATTTTTGAAAATTATTACCCTGTCTGCAATGTAGAACAGGGGTATAAAACAGCCAAAAATGGGTTACTGTCACCCAACAATAATTTTTGAAAATTATTGCCCTGTCTGCTATGCAGTGCAGACCGCAAAGGTACTTTATGGCCCAAAGAAAGTTTCATTGTGGCCCATCTGTTTCATTGTGTTTTTTCACACACAATGAAACAGATGGATTTAAGTGTATTTCTTTCACTGTCAGAAATGCAGCACAGGCTGCAAAGGTACTTTATGGCCCAAACAAGGTGTTTTGTTCACACTCAATGAAACATATGAATTTAAGTGTATTTCTTTCACTGTCAGAAATGCAGCACAGGCCACAAATGAACTATCTAGCACAAAAATATATATTTTTTCAAAAAACAATATAACAGCAGTATTTAACGGTTTTATTGGACTGTCAGAAATGCAGTGCAGGGTGCAAATGTACTATCTAGCACAAAGAGTGTGCCTTTTTAAACCAACAATGTAACTGCAGTATTTAACGGTTTTATTGGACTGTCAGAAATGCAGTGCAGGCCGCAAATGTACTATCTAGCGCAAAAAGTTTTTTTTTTCAAACAACAATATAACAGCAGTATTTAACGGTTTAATTGGACTGTCAAAAATGCAGCGCAGGCCGCAAATGTACTGTCTAGCACAAAAAGTGTGCTTTTTTAAACTAAAATTTTATGCAGTATTTAATGGTTTTATTGGACTGTCAGAAATGCAGCGCAGACCAAAAAATATACTTTCTAGCACAAAAAATGGGAATTTGTCAACCGACAATGTAACAGCAGTATTTACTGGTTTTATTTGACTGTCAGATATGCAGTGCTGGTGTCAGAAAGAGAAAAAAATCGCTTTAGGTCACACAAATATGTGACAGGCTAATGTAATTTAATTATTTTCACTGCCAGGTATGCACCGCAGGGGTACTTGACCGCCAAAAAATTGAATTTGTCCCCCTAGAATCTAATAGATGGATGTAATGAATAGATTTTCCCTGTCAGATATTCAGCACAGGGGTAGTTCACAGAAAAAAGTGGGAATATGTCCTCACCCTGGGGCCCTGAAGTCACAGATGGATTACCTATATTATTTTCCCTTCCCCTGGCACATATGCAGTGCACGTGCCCTTAAAAAATGGCTAGATGTCGCCCACTGAGCTACCAGAACAGGATTAAAGTAATGTCCCTGGCACAAATGCAGTTGCAAGTGCACTGCACTTGCAAAAATGGTCGCCGATGCCCACCTAACAAACAGACGGATTAAAGCTTATTTCTCTGTGGCACTGGGCTCATGGGTACAAAAATGTAGCATAGCACCCACAAAAATAATCGGTGTAGTTTGCTGATTTAAAAACACCAAGTACACCTATCCCCACACTAGTAAGAGCTGACGGGACGTTCGGCGCTACGTGACTACAGCTTATATAGAGGCTGGGTCACATGCTGCACTGGCCAATCACAGCCATGCCATTAGTAGGCATGGCTGTGATGGCTTCTAAGGGAACACTAGTTAAACGCTTGTTGATTGGCCGCCCTGCAGCCTTTCAATAAGCGCCATCAAATCACCGAACACCGAACTCGAACCCGAACTTTTATGGAAATGTTTGAGTTCGGGTCCGGGTACCAAAAACCCTAAAATTCGGTACGAACCTGAACTTTACAGTTCGGGTTCACTAAACCCTAGTCAGGAGGAACTTTTTCCCCTAAAGTGAGGAAAATTGGCTTCTACCTCACAATGGTCTTTTTTTTCTTCCTCTAGATCAACTTTCAGGATAACAGTCTTTGCACGGTTATATTTCATCTATTTAATTTAAGGTTTTTGTAGGTAGTATCCCCTAAAACAGTGACATCTAAAGTATCGACAGTATCCCCTAAAACAGTGACATCTAAAAGTACCCCGCCTTAACAGTAATCTCCACAGCCCCCACCCCTTAACAATGACCCCCCACATTGCCCCGCCTCCTTAAAATGTGACCTCCATATCAGCCCACCCCCTGAACCTTCACAGCAGCTTGCCCCTTTTACAGTGAGTTCCACAGCACCCCACCCCCTTGACAGTGACCTCCACAGGGATCCGCCACTTAACAGTGACCTCTACAGCACCCAACCTTGACCATAGGTTACATTCACCTTAACTGTGACCTCCACCATTCCCGGACTCCTTAACCACTTGACAACCGCCCATAGGATATAAAACGTTTTAAAACGTCCATTCAAAGATGGCAGCTGCACGCTAATAGTGCAGCTGCCGAGTGGGTTGCCTGCTGTCAGTGACAGCAGGGCAACCCAGATTGAAGGCAGGGACAGTTCCCAGGTGATAGCTCACCGAGAACTGTGTGTGCAGAGCAGGAAGCACGATGCACTTCCTGTCCCTTTCACAGACCTTGATCAGCCCTGCACTGAGGCTGTACAGCATTGTGTTCTGCTGTACAGCCTCTCTAGGCGCTGTAATTCCCCTGTAACTGGGGCTCCTATGTCAGCCCCAGTTACAGGAGAAGTCAATAGTGAAAAACAGCAAAAATGATGTCAAATGTCCCCCAGAGGTCTTGTATGACCTTATGGGGGACACAAAGTGTAAAATAAAAAATAAAAAAATAAAGTGTTTACATGTAAAACAATAATAATCCCCAATTAAGTAATTAAAAATAAATGTTAAAAATCGAAAAAAAAAAAATGACATATTTGGTATTGCTGCGTCCGTGACAGCTAACTCTATAAATATATAACATGATCAACACCATCCGATAAACACCATAAAAATGTAAAATTAAAAACAGTTTCACACTGTGCGGCACGCAAATTTTTTCTGCACAAGGCCACACCTCTAACTCCGCCCAAAACATAACTATACACCTAATCCCACCCACTGCCCCAAATTCCCCACATAGTAATTATTCCCCCTTTATGCCACCACACAGTAGTTATGCCCACATTGTGCTCCTTCACAGATTATGCCCAGGTATTTGCCTCCTTCACAGTAGTTATTCCCATATATGTGCCCCCCTCACAGTAGCAATGCCCAGATATGTGCCCCCTTACAGTAGCAATGCCCACATATATTCCCCCTCACAGTAGCAATGCCCACATATGTGCCCCCTCACAGTAGCTATGCCCAGATATATGCCCCTTCACAGTAGTTATGCCAGATATGTGCGTGCCCCCTCACAGCAGTTATGTCCAGATATGTGCCCCTCACAGTAGTTTGCCCTGATATGTACCCCCTCACAGTAGTTATGTCCAGATATGTGCCCCTCACAGTCGGTATGTCCAGATATGTGCCCCCTCACAGTAGTTATGTCCGGATATGTGCCCCTTTCACAGTAGGTATGTCCAGATATGTGTCCCTCAGAGTAGTTATGTCCAGATTAGAGATGAGCGAATCGAAGTTGACAAAGTAGAATTCTATCCAAAATCCAGAAAAATTCAGGAAAAATTCAATTCGCACCAAATCCGAATTTCCTCACGCTTCGTGGTAACAAATCACATTTTTTTCCTAATATAGCTGCTGCACATGGAGCAAGGAATTCTGGGAACGAGGGATCACCCACAATGCCATGCATGCAGCCAGTTAGCAGCCAGCCAGCCCTGTGAAGTCCCAGACCTATAAATAGCCTCAGCCATCTTTGATTCAGCCATTTTCCAGTGTACTTAGTGCGGGGAGAGAAGTCAGCAGGCGCCAGGACAGTGGAAGAAAAGACTTTAAAACTTTTATTTTGCTGTAAAAAAGTTCAGGGAAAGGATAGGGAGGAATCATTTCACAGTATTAAAGCAGAACAGGGTTCCGTAGTGGAGGATACAGCCTGGCTAATAGGAACAATCCTATTCTACCTTGCTGCACTGACTGGGGATCCAAATTGTCATTATACAGCTCTGTAATTCCAGCAAACCGTTGCTGTTATTGGGGTGCAAGTGCTGTTTGATATAGCCATTAACAGGGTTTTTTTACAAGGAAATATTTCTATGTCTTATTTGCCCTTGTGCGGTGCAGTTCTAAAGCATTTTTGGGCTTGTATTAGTGGGAAAAAAGGGGCTTATTAGCCGTTGTGTGGTGAAGTGAGAAAATTACAGCCCTTTTTGGCGTGTATGAGTAACAAAAAATATATATTATTTGCCGTTCATCGGTACAGTTATATGTTCTAAAGCCCTTTTTGGCGTGTAATTGTGGCAAAGAAATATATATTATTTGCCATTCAGCGATGCAGTTATATGTCCTAAAGCTTTTTGTGGCATGTATAAGTGGTAAAAGTAAGGGCCTATTTGCCGTTCAGTGGTGCAGTTATATGTTCTAAAGCCCTTTTTGGCGTTTATTAGTGGCAAAAAAAATTATTATTATTTGCCGTTCTGCAGTGCAGTTATATGTTCTAAAGCCTTTTGTGACATGTATAAGTGGGGAAAAAAGGGCTTATTAGCCGTTGTGTGGTGAAATAAGAAAGTTGCAGACTTTTTTGGGGGTGTTTTAATTCCCTTTTTATTTATTTATTTGATCTAACAGTATGTCAGACAGAGAAGTGCCAGGAAGTGCACAGGGGTGTGGCAGAGGCCTAAATGTCTCAGGCACAGTTTGCAGTAGAGTAAGGGGGCATAGCAGCAGTAGTCACAGCGAAAGGCCTGAGCTCCCGGTGTCATCTAGCGGTTGTGTCTTGACCAGCAACCCAGTGGTTCTTTAATAGTTGACTTGGTCATCCACTTCGTCCCAAGTGACATCAGAAACCCCTAGCTAAGAGTCGGTGGG
Organism: Bufotes viridis; assembly: GCA_033119425.1. Lineage (NCBI taxonomy): Eukaryota > Metazoa > Chordata > Amphibia > Anura > Bufonidae > Bufotes > Bufotes viridis. The sequence continues at coordinate 265,563,473 of CM065592.1, forward strand.
TTCGTCAGAAACAACCCTTAGTTGGCATGGCCCCGGAGAAGGCCCTGTGCCCTCACCTGTCCTTCACCTACATCTGTCTTTTTCTGTTCCCTCAGCCAGACAAGTATTATATGCTATGGGCTTGGCTCCACTATACAGTGAGAACGAGCTAATAGAGGACAGTAAGCAGTTACTGGCCAGCCAAGATGTGGAGAAGACATTCGCCGCTTCCTCCGGTAGGCAGGCAAGTAGTGATCAGGAGAGTGGCATGGGAGCTGGTGTTGCGAGCGGTCAGGCTCCTGACCAAGAGACCATTGACGAGGACATCAGTGACGTGCAGACAGTACTCGATGATGATGATGTAGCTGATCACACTTGGGAGCTGGGTCAATTAGGGGCTTCATCTTCATCGGGAGAAGAGGGTGACAGCTTGGCCGTGAGGCAGCGGCAGAGCCAGCAAGTCGCTAGCGTGGCCGAGAGTCAGCAGGGTGGCAGCAGTGGGAGGTCAGGAACCAACCATGCCGGGGTAAACAACCCGCTTCGCAGGAGTCTACCTGCCCAGAAAGTAGTGGTGCAGGGGCTCACGGAAGCAGCGGCGGTAGCAGTCATTCAGTGCGGAGTGTTGGGGGTAAAATCACCTACTCGGCGGTGTAGCAGGTTTTTGTTAAGCCGCCGGAGGAGGTAAACATAGTCATTTGTAGAATCTGTGGGCAGAAGGTGAAGCGTGGCCAGGGTGCCATAAAGTGGCCTGGGAGAACAGTGGCTCCGATGTGGTGGTCCAGCCTGCCGCAGCAACCGCTGCATCACCCAGTGGCACGCACCTGATTTCAGGAAGTCAAGGCTCCACCACCTCAGCCGAACTAAGCTGTCTGTCCTTGTCATCATCTGCTGGTCCGGATGCTCCTGCTCCTCCTCCTACTCCTAGTCAGTCATTCTGTCAGCAATCGATCACCAAAGCAATTGCCAAGAGACAACAGTATGCGTGCACTAATCTAATGGTGCAGAAGCTATATGTACTCCTGGCAAAGTTGCTGGTGCTGCAGTCCCTCCCATTCCAAGTGGAGGACTCTACACCTTTCACAGAACTGATGGCTTGTGCCTAGCCGAGGTGGAGAATCCCAAGCCGTCTTTTCTTTGCCATAAAAACAGTAACAGTCCTGCACACACATATAGAACAGAAGGTGGGCCAGTCCTTGAGCCTGTTGGTGTCTGCCAAAGTGCACAGGTAGAGCTTTAACTACGGTCAGGGACAATACATGTTCTTTACGGCCCACTGGGTGAACGTGGTTCCTGCACAGCCACACCAGCAACTTGGCCAGGTGACGCCGCTTCTGCTACCACGTTCTCACGCCGTTGGTCCTGCAACAATGTCCGCCTCTTCCTCCTCATCCTCCACCGTGTCTTCAGCCTCCACTGCAGGGACAATTCACAGTGCCCCTCCAGCATACCACATATGCAGGGCTCGGCGATGTTACGCTGTTCTGCACCTGGTTTGCCTTGGCGAACGGAGTCACACAGGGGGGGGGGAACTGCTCGTGTGATGCATCAAGAAATCGAATCCTGGCTTTCTCAGAGACAACTGAAAATCGGACCCATGCTGACCGACAACGGTAAGAACGTGGTGTCGGCGCTTGCATGGCACACATGTTTAATCTGGTTGTCAAACGGTTCCTGAAGTCTTCTACCCATCTGCAAGATATTCTAAAAATGGCCAGGAAACTTTGCATGCACTCGTACACCATAAAGAACACCCTGCTTGAGCTGCAGCTGCAAAATTGGGTCCCCCAACATAGGCTGATATGCAACGTTTCCAGCCGTTGGTATTCCACCCTCCATATGTTGGACTGACTACACAAACAGAGAAAGGCCATAAACGATTTCTTGATGATCCAAGCGGACAGAAGTACTGCACGGTTCTTTATACCTGGCGCTAACATTGACCAGTAAGGCTGAGTTCACACGAGTTATTTGGTCAGTTTTATCCCCCGTAACTGCCCAAATAAGTGAAGTATGCAGTGATTCTAAGAGCGACGTCTGTCATGTGCATGTCAAACTGACTCACAGTATTGTTTCACTACCACAGCAGACTCCCTATGCGTGTTACTGCAAGGCGGCATAGTATTCTTCACCGCTATAAAGGCTCTGTGCAGCCAGGAAATAGCCATTTTTTAACACGATTCGCTACTAATAAATTTGGATTGAATCAGATTTTTTCGGAGAATTCGGCGAACCGGCCTAATCGAATTTGAGAAATTTGCTTATCTGTAGTCCAGATATGTGCCACCTAGGTTTAGCCTACATGGACACTTTTTGCAGAGCTAATGATTGATTTTAACAAGTAAGAGCCTCAGTCCACAAGAGTGCACAAAATTCTGTGTTGTTCACTGTAGCTGTAATTCAATGTTTAAAATCAGTTAGTTGCTTCATAAAAAGTCCTCATGTTGGCCAGGCCTTATTTATACTTTTCCAGCAGAAATAACAGAGAAATGCCACAACAGAGTAGAGATGCTCAATAATTTTTATTTCATGGGTAGTACAAGGATTTACGATAATGGACATGTTAGGAGTGAGGACAGGTAACACCACCCCTGATTGTAGATGTTATGTTTTCTTTTCTTCTCCATCCGCCATGAAACACTATGACAACTTCTCTTGGGAATTGCAGAATTTTCTGCCATTTAATCTTTATCCCTCTTACATCTGCAGCCTTCTCCAGCCTCTACAGCAACAGAAATAATTTCAGACCTCTGACCACACACTTAAATTAACTGCAATACTCAGACCAGGTGACTAAATTCAGGCTCTATCATATAGCAATGAATATTGCTGTAATGTACTTTGATAACTCTGATCGTGGGTTTATAACTCCTTAGATGACACAGTTAATAGAGACTGTAACATCAAAGGAGTCATTTAGAGACCATTTCCCCCTCTTGGCCTCCGTGCCGCCAAGGATTGCCACAGGGAGGCAGGTCCTGCCTGTGGCCAAGGAGACCACATGCAGGACCTAATACGATGGCATTAAACTGGTATTCCAATCTTGGACATTAGTGGCATACCACTAGGATATGCCCCCAATGTCTGATCATTTAATTTTACTTGGACAACCAAAAGTATACACTGTTGATGCATTAAAGTACACTTAGTAAATTTTCAACATGTTTTAGGAAAACAACAAGGCGCAATTGGATAACCTCTGCAACCCAAAATATGCATTGCTGTTATTGATGTATCAATTCAAATATGTTTGTACAATTATTAACTCTACAAAATTTACAACAGGTTTTAGGAAAACAACAAAGTGCAAATGGATAACCACTGTGAATAAAATATACGCTACTGTTGTTGACGAAAAAAGTACAATTATTGACTGAAGAAAATTTGCAACGGGTTTTAGACAAACAACAAGACAAATCATATGCTTTCAAACAATGAAATCATATGCTTTTGTTGATCATATATTAAAAAATGTTTATTTGTACATCTATTAGGGTGGGTTCACATTATATTTTATGCCTCTGTTTCACGTATACGTTAGAAAAAAAGGTTACAAAAACGCAGCACACCACGTTCTTGTATCCTGCAGAGTCCGTTAAAAACAGAATACTTTTTTTTCAAGGGAAGACTATGGGGAATGGATGCCTCTGTATGGTATCAGAATGAGGCATCGGTTTAGCATATACCTTTTTTGTATACGTTAAGCGGATGGGAAAAACGTGATATGAACCCAGCCTTAAAGGGGTATTCTGGTTACTATAAATAAAACATGTTTTAAACTAATTCATCATCAATAATTAGCTAAAATAATGTAAATTTCACATTTTTACCATTCAGTAGTTATAAAAGTAGTTTTCCTCTACCCACTGTGGTTCTTCATAAATTACCATGGCATCGATTGGTAGTTCTGAGCCTTTGTTAAGTCGAGCATGCTCAGTGTGTTGCTATAAATTCTCTAGCTAAATGTCTTGTGAAACAAAGGGCGTGTTAGTGTGCTGCTGATTACTGAGTAGAGGGGTGTGACTGAACTGTACATCAGGCAGCCAATCAATAAACATCAACATTCACAGCAGGAAAGCTAGGGATTGTGGGGATTGCAGTGTTTGTGAGGGAAGATCAGGCGCCATGATACTCTCAGTGTGTTGCAGGCTCACACAGGAGCTAGACAAATGTATTGCAAAGTAAATTGAAACTCTGGTTATAGGTATAGGTATGGGTTCTGGTTGGGTCACAGCTTGCAACCTATGACCAAAAATATATGCTGCTGGTGTTGATGCACCAAAATATGCTTGTTTGTACACTTGTTATATGTAGAAAGTTTTCAAAAAGATTCATAAAACAAGGCACAATTGGACAACAATTGTGAACAAAAATATACCATATTACTGTTGACGCATTGAAATACACTTAGTTGTTATTAACTGTAGAGAATTTGCAACAGGTTATAGAGAAAAACAGTACTCAATTGGGGTTTTGAGGAATTAAAATATGCTTATTTGTACACTTATTAACTAAGGATAGTTCATAGTTACAAGGAGTCAGATGACCCCTTTAGCTTTTTGTACTGCATCAATATACCAGTTAAATTTGACGCATTGCATTATCTCAATATACTGTGCAGTTTTAGTTAATGCCTTAAATTACATCAATTTTCCTGTTCAGTTGTAGTTATCGCATTGTACTTCATTAATACACCAGTTTTATACAACACATTGTATTACATCAACGTACCGTGCATTGTTAGTTAGCAAATTGTACTACATTAATATACCAGTTTCATTCAACACATTGTATGGTATATTGTCAATATACCGAGCAGTTTTAGTTAACGCATTGTACTGCAAAAATATTCCAGTTTTTTTTTCAATGCATTATATTACATCAGCATTACATATTGAGCAGTTTTAGTTTAGGCATTGTATTGAATTAATATACCACGCAGTTTTCGTTAACAAATTGCATTATGTCAGTATACAGTGCAGTTTTAGTTAACACATTGTAATGCATCAATATACAGTGCGGTTTTAGTTAATGCATTGTATTGCATCAATATACCATGCAGTTTTAGTTAATGCATTGTATTACGTCAGTGTACTGTGCTGTTTTAGCTAATGCATTGTATTGCTTCTATATACTGTGCAGTTTTACTGTAGCTAATGCATTGTACTGCGTTGATATGCCAGTTTCATTAAATTATTAGCATTTTGTCAATATACAGTGCAGTTTTAGTTAATGCATTGTATTGCCTCAATATACCATGCAGTTTTAGTTAATGCATTGTATTTCGTCAGTGTACCGTGCTGTTTTAGCTAATGCATTGTATTGCTTCTATATACTGTGCAGTTTTACTGTAGCTAATGCATTATACTGTGTTGATATTCAATTCATTGCATTTTGTCAATATACTGTGCACTTTTAGTTAATACATTGTATTGCATCTATATACAGTGCAGTTTTAATTAATGCATTGTACTGCATCAATATACCAGTTTCATTCAACATATTGTATTACATTAATATACCATGCAGTTTTGGTTAATGAGTATGAGCTGAGGATAGGTCATCAATATAAAAAAGCGGACAACCCTTTTAACCGTCTACTTATTATTTGGAGAAAATTTAGAACAAAAGGCACAAAATATATGCTGTTTTTGTTGATACACTAAAATACGCTTAACTATATGCCTTTTAACGGTAGATAATTTGCAACGAGTTTTTGGAAAAATCTCTGGTTCTTTTACATAAAATAAGAGAAATGTCTCTCTAAAAGCTCATGTTTTTTGCAATGCAACTTAGTACATATATAAACAGCTCTGACCTTGGCTATAACAGACATGCAATACACTAGTTCACCCTATTCCGTCCCTAATCATAAAAACCTTACTTTCTATCAAGTAGTTAAATCTACCTAAATAAATGCCCTGAACTATGTCTCCACAAAATCCTAAAATGTGGGTTGTGGGTCTAATTGCCATGTCTGTGACTACCACGTTTTATTACATCACTGGCTGATGTAAGAATGGTCCCTTTGCTTGGGACTGTTATATATTAGCGGCTCGTTCCCACTACTTCAGCAGGACACGGGTGCCTCTGCACTCACTCTGCGTGTGTCACAGTTCCAGTGCTCCAGCAGTAGGATCGGGTGCCTGTATTTCTATTGGAATTATTCTTTATTGAACCTCACCTCATTCTGCAGTATTGCAAGGCTTAACCCTCCTTTGGTTCTACAGCTCCTTCTAATGTGTTAATCAGCTCTGCTATATATGCTGTGCTGTTGGTCTCACTGCCTGAGCAATAGGTTTACTAGCTTGCTAGATCCAGCAAAGGTGATAAAATCAGCTTGTCTGCCTGTGTACTTCTGCTTGATTCCTAGATTCTGACCCTCTGCCACCTGGCATAACGAATGCCTTATCACCATACTCACCCTGAGCCGCTTGCCCTGACCTTCGAACTTGTGTCATGGATTTCCACAAACTCTGTCTGCCCTGACCTTGGTCTTTTACTAACTACATGTTTTTCCTGATCCCTCGGTGCCCCACACTGGTTTCTTTAACCCCTATAGGCAGGCTCGGACTGGCCCACAGAGGTATAGGGGAATCCTCCAGTGGGCCCCTGAGCAAGGTGGGCCCCTACTCTCCCACCCCCTGCACAAGTGGCACATAAAACATTAGATTTACTGCACTACATACATATATTCAATGTACAGCACCTCAAGCAGCCTGTGTTCATACTAAAAAACGTGTTAAATTATTTATTATATTTGACTGTATCCATACGGTGGGCCCCCAAAATAAATTTTACTGGTGGGCCCTTGGTACCCCAGTCCGACACTGCCTATAGGTTTCTCTGGATCACCTATCAACTACAACAGGACTACACCAGGAGGTAGCGATCTGGTGGCTCCCATGCAGCAAAGTCCAGATCCCTGTATAGTGGTTAAAGGGTGACTATCGGGACTACCATAATAATGACCTTAGGTTTAGCCCAAAGTCAAACTGGTTAGTTGACACAGCGGTCCCACGCTCACTAATATTTACAGGGAGCTAAAATAGTGCCTGATAGCCCAGCAAATATCCTCCCTCCTCACAGGCTGCCAAGAGAACATCAAGGCATTTTGGGTAAGCCCGCCAGCCAGGGCCCCGCTCAAGGTCATGTTATTTTCAGTCTTCATCTTTCCTGCTCCGTTTCCTCCACAAGTGTACTAAATTTGGAATGTAAATCAGTGGGGAACAAATCAAGACCAAGACTTTTGATTTGTTTGGAAGTAGAATTTTTGTGAAATCTGTAATGAATCTGATTTGTTTAGAGTCTATAATCGCTAATCTCTAATAAGAAATTTTCAACACAGTGAAAGCAGGTGAGCGGAGAAGCCATTGTATGTCTCTTGTGGCAATAGGTGGCAAAGTAGAGTAATTAAGATAAAAATAAATCAATCATGATCCATTCATGTTCACTGGGCAGTAACTTGTTTTTTGCACAGTCAAAATTACTTAGTCAATGACCTTTAACAAAATGCTTTACCTTGGACCTCTTAAAGAATCTATAAAATGATATACTGTACTTGCTTCAGGCACAGGTGTGTCACATGTCTCACTTCAAGCACTGGTATTTAGGCAATGGCAACTTTTTATTTCATAATTCTTTGTGACAGAGAAGAGACACAACAAGGATTATTCTACACAGCCTCTCAGCCAACGCAGTAGAAATGGTGTGGTATTGCCACCCTCTTCCACATAGACTATGGTATCCAGTGATGATGGTTCTTTCCAGCATGCAATTAGGTATGGCTCTATCTATCTATCTATCTATCTATCTATCTATCTATCTATCTATCTAAATTATTTATACCACTCCATACTGTGGTATAAAATCTTGAACCTTTATTTCGTGATATCAATATACCTCACTCCAATTAGCTCTTGGAGATGTCATTAGTCTAGGGGTTCACATACTTTTACCACCTGCACTGTGAATGTTTACATTGTGTGTTCAATAAAAACATGGTAACATTTAATTATTTGTGTGATATTAGTTTAAGCAGACTGTGATTGTCTATTGTTGTGACTTAGATGAAGATCAGATCACATTTTATGACAAATTTGTGCAGAAATCCATATCATTCAAAGGGTTCACATACTTTTTCTTGCAACTGTATTATAATAAATATGCATTCAAAGTTACATGGGCTGTTACTGCTATAATGGTGGCTATTTTGAAAAACATTATATGCAAGCTAGAGATGAGCAAATTCCTTGAAATTCATTTTGTGTCCGATTAGCCAAATCTTTAGAAAAAAAAAATTGATTCAAAGCGAAACATGCTCCAATTGGCCTGAAAAACGGTTCTCCTAGAACTCAGATTTCTGTTTTGTCTGCCTCTCTTTTTTTGATTAATTGTTTTTTGTCCTCTTCCTCCACCCCTTCAAACTCTTTAGCACAGTGACAGCAATAGCAAATAATATCAGAATGACACTGACATATATAGCTATGGGTATTATGGGTAAATACATGGTCAACGGCCGACAGCCTTTCAACCTCTTGGCAACATGCACCATACATGTTCATTACATGTTGTCTCTTTAAAGAGAGAGGGGCCGAATGGCTTCCCCGTTCTGAGATTGGGAAAGCAGTTCCTTTACGTTAATAGCCTGGGTATCTCTGAAAAGTTTCATGCTACCACAACTGTATTTCTTATGCAGGCATGTAGGTGGCTGAGCTCCATAAGAAAATGGTAAGTATGCCATGCACTGCAATGCTTATTTTTTGAAGCGTCAGGAAGAAAGTATCTGAAAATTAAAATCTTCTTGCTGTCTCTATAATAAAAATAAAAATTCATGAACAATAAAAAATTAAAGGGGTTATCCTATCCAATTTCAAGAAAACACCCCACATGTGCCAGGCCCGTCACCACTAATATACTTACCCCGCTCCCGATGCTGCTCCTGGTCCCCACATCGCCACTGCTGCTTCTCCCTGCACATGGATGAAAACATCCTGTGTCGGGGACAAGCTTCCCTAGTGTCACCCGCTGCATAGTGATTGTCCATATTGTCTCCTTTGCAGGCTTTATTCATTTTTTTATCACATTATACACTGCTCATGTGCACGCAGTCGCCGTGTTTGCATGCTATATGAAAATGACAATGTCACGTGATCAAATTTATGACAACGTGACGCCGGACTGAGAAGATATAGAACCTGGACATGTGCCTGCCATGTAGCCACTTTTAGCCCAGGTGAATTCACTATACCAATTACATGGGAAACGTTTTTGATTGATGAGAAAGTGTTTAGTGATCCCTGATCGTACGCACTTCATGGGCGAGTTATGGACATTTGCTCTTATTGATTATTGAAGCATATAGGGCGTGTACTTGCCCATATCTATTTGCTGTGACATGGTTATTTATGCACTTTATGCCAGTGCTCTTTCTGAGACTGATTACAGCTTCATTTAGTCCCATGTTCTTTCTGCGGGTCTGGGATGGCGTCATTTTCTGTCACCTCTCCTTACGTTATATGATTTTAATATTTTTGTGTATAATAAATAATCTTGTTTTTTACTGGGTACATTGTGTGTTCGGTTTTTTAATGTAGGTTTTTTACTCATTAATGTATACTGATTGTCCATATTGCCTCCTTTGCAGGCTTTATTCATTTTTTCATCACATTATACACTGCTCATATTCAAGGGTTACCACTAGAGATGAGCGAATTTTTCAAAAATTCGATCCGCTGGTTCGCCGAATTTTTGGGGAAAAATTTGGTTTGATCCGAATATATTTTCAGCGAATTACATAAAAAAAACGTCTATTTCCTGGCTGCTGAGAGCCTTCATAGTGGTGTAGAACAGTGTGCCTTGCAGTAACACACATAGGGAATCTGCTGTGGTAGTGAAATAATATTGTGAGTCTGTATGACACGCAGATGACAGGCGTTGCTCTAAGAATCACTGCACACTTCACTTATTTGGCCAGTCACGGAGTCAAAATGGACCGAATAACTCAAGTATGAACTCAGTCTTACAGGTAGAGTAGTGTCAAGAAGAAGCAAACTTTACACCGTCGTCAGCTGATTCAACATAGATGTAAACAGAACCTGTTCTATTAACCCCTTCCTGACCTATGACGTGTATACCCGTCATGGAGCACTGCTATTTAGCGCTCCATGACGAGTATACATGTCATGGCATTAAACTGTCACCATGTCTGCAGACATGGTGACAGCGCTGAGACCCCGGCTGTTACACACAGCCAGGGATCTCAGCTAACCAGCCTGGGACCATTGAGGGCGGTCCCGGGCGAGCGATAGCTCTGATTGGCTAGTCTGTATAGACTAGCCAATCAGAGCATGCTAATGCCGGCTGAAAGATTCTGATCCCTGCAGTCCGTGACTGTGGAGATCAGAACCTTCTAAAATGTACAAATGATATGCCCCCCCTTCCCCTGCAGCCCTCAATGTGCCCCCTGCAGCCCTCCATGTGCCCCCTTCATATACATAGGTCGGCGGGCGGGAGCGTGATCCCCGCGCGTGATTCCCCCCCCCCCCTGCTCTTTTTCAGGATGGCCAGAACGGTTGAGCAGAGTGTCAGCACATTGCTGACACTCTGCTTCAAACGGCAGACGTCTGTGCTGGATGTCTGCCGTTTAACCCCTTCCATGCCGCGGTCCATAGGGACCGCTACATGGAAGAGGTTAACAGGGAGGGAGCTCCCTCTCTCTCCCATCGGGGGCTGCTGTGCCATTGAAGCCACCCGATACTTGATCAGGCCCCCTCCCTCCTTCCCCCATTAGCCGCTGCTCTGTTGTGGCAACAGCTGATGGTTACCATGGCAGCAGGACGCCTTCACAGGCTTCCGGCTTGCCATGGTATAGCAGATCAGGCTTCTGCTAAACACAGCAGCAGCTTGATCAGGCTAAGTGTAAATTCTTAATACACTACAGTACACTATATAGTGTACTGTAGTGTATTATACAGGCATCAGACCCACTGGATCTTCAAGAACCAAGTCGGTCTAGGTCAAAAAAGTTAAAAAAAGTGAAAAAAGTAAAAATAAAAAAAAATGAATTTCTTCTTATAGCCACACATTTATCACTGATTAAAAAAAATAAAAATAAAATACACTACACATGTTTTATATCACCGCGTCCTTAAAGACCTGATCTATAAAACGGTCATGTTAATTTCCCCGCACGGTGAACGCCATAAAAAAAAAAAAAAAAAACAATGATGAAATGGAAATTTTGCCCACCTCAATTACCAAAAAAGGTAATAAAAGTGATCAAAAAGTCGTATGTACGCCAAAATGTTACCAATCAAACCGTCACCACATCCCGCAAAAAATGAGCCCCTACATGAGACAATCGCCCCAAAAAGACACTAAAACGTTTTTGTTTTTTTTCTAAAATGCTTTTATTGTGTTAAAGTAAAATAAATAAAAGAAAAGTATACATATTAGGTATTGCCGTGTCTGTAAGAACCTGCTCTATAAAAATATCACATGACCTAACCCCTCAGGTGAACACCGTAAAAAATAAAAAATAATAACGGTGTAAAAAAAGCAATTTTTTGTCACCTTACATCACAAAAAGTGTAATATCAAGAGATCAAAAAGGCGTATGCCCCCCATTATAGTGCCAATCAAACCGCCATCTCATACCGAAAAAAATGATATCCTACCTAAGACAATAGGTCAAAAAATAAAAAAACTATCACTCTCAGACATTGAAGACACTAAAATATGATATTTTTTGCTTCAAAACTAGTATTATTGTGCTAAAGTGAAATAAATAAAACCAAGTATACATATTAGGTATCACCACGTCCGTAAGAATCTGCTCTATAAAAATATCACATGACCTAACCCCTAAGATGAACACCGTAAAAAAAAAAAAAAAACGGTGTAAAAAAAGCCATTTTCAAGAGATGAAAAAGGCGTATGCCCCCAATTATAGCTCCAATCAAACCGCCATCTCATGCCGCAAAAAATGATACCCTACCTAAGACAATAGGTCAAAAAATGAAAAATCTATCACTCTCAGTAAATGAAGACACTAAAATATGATTTTTTTTGCTTCAAAACTAGTATTATTGTGCTAAAGTGAAATAAATAAAAAAAAGTATACACATTAGGTATCGCCACATCCGTAAGAACCTGCTCTATAAAATTACCACATGATCTAACCTGTCAGTAAATAACTGTAAATAACAAAAAATAAAAACGGTGTCAAAACAGCTATTTTTTGTTCGCTTGCCTCAAAAAAGTGTAATATAGAGCAACCAAAAATCATATGTACCCTAAAATAGTACCAACAAAACTGCCACCTTATCCTGTACCTTCCAAAATGGGGTCTTTTTTTTGAGTTTCTACTCTAGGGGTGCATCAGGGGGTCTTCAAATCTGACATGGCAACTTAAAATGATCCCAGTGAAATCTACCCTCCAAAAACCATATGGCATTCCTTTCCTTCTGCGCCCTGCAGTGTCCCCGTAAAGCAGTTTACGACCACATATGGGGTGTTTCTGTAAACTACAGAATCAGGACAATAAATATTGAGTTTTGTTTTGGTCTAAGCCTTGTAACGTCCCCAAAAAATAAAGTGTCATTCCCAAAATGATCCAAACATGAAGTAGACATATGGGGAATGTAAAGTAATAACTATTTTTGTAGGTATTACTATGTATTATAGAAGTAGAGAAATTGAAACTTGGAAATTTGCAAATTTTTGCAAATTTTGGTAAATTTGGTATTTTTTTAAAAATTAAAATGAATTTTTTTGACTCCATTTTACCAGTGTCATGAAGTACAATATGTGACGAAAAAACAATCTCAGAATGGCTTGGATAAGTAAAAGCGTTTCACATAAAGTGACTCATGTCAGATTTGCAAAAAATGGCCTGGTCCTTAAGGTGAAAATTGGCCCGGTTCTGAAGGGGTTAAACACTTATAAAAGTAGAGCCCCCGACAGAGTGGAGAGGGTGTCAACAGTAAGATGTGTTGACGTCACTGATTATTTTGCCCTTACTCTGATCGTCAGAACAATAACCCCCCAAAAAACGTATCCTGTTTGTTGAACATTTGACTTCACTCGGTCAGCCTTTTGTCAGCAATAGTGTTGGGCGCAAATATTTGGATCGCTAATTTTAATCGTGAATATCGCCACTTTCAGAATTCGCTAATATTTAGAATATAGTGATATATATTCGTATTTTCGAATATTCTAGATTTTTTTCATCTGAATCCATGACCCCTCCCTGCTTCTTGCTTGTGGGCCAATGAGAAGGCTGCAATATCTTTGTCTGAGCTTAGCAACATCCTTCGCAACCAATAGGAATGTTGCCTACCTCCTTAGTATATAACAAACTTCCCAGCAGCCATTTTGTGCAGTTTTTTGCAGTTCTAAGAGAGACAGCAGTGTCATTGCTGTGCTCTGTGCTTTGCTGTGTCACATTACATTAGATAGTTAGTTAGTTAGTTAGCTTATATATATAATACAGATAGTTAGTGGGAGATAGTCAGTGTAGATTAGATCGTGATTAAGGATAAGCGAGCATCAAAGTGTTCGGGTGTGTGGGTACTCGGTCCGAACATATAACGATATTCGTGCGCTCAGCGGAGCACCCGAGTATAATAGAAGTCAATGGGAGACAACCAGGCACCCCCTGCTCTGAAGAGGGGAGGGTGCCTGGTCCATTGGAAAAGGTCTAAAAATGATAGAAACACTACCGAAATGGATCAGAAACAGCATGGGGATGATGTATGGATGCATCTCGGACTCCCAGGTCACTACTGGGAACAATGTTGTCCGAGTTGTACGCCACTTTTACAGACTGACAAAAATACGCACAACCCCCCCCCCCAAAAAAAAAAAAAAAAAAAACTAACGATTTTACAGGAAAAATTGATTGTTAGAAAACATTCTTTCCTGTATATTCAATTGTATATAAAGTGCAAGTAAAACAATACACACTGCGCAGATGCCAAGTGTTATCTCTTTTTATATTTTCATATTCCAGCCAATGTAACGATGCCACATGCCTCAGAGGGAATGCCTCTCTGATGTCTATATAAACTGCTGTACTTCCTGTAATAAAGTAGAATCTACTTTGACCCCAATGTGTGTCACTGTTATTTTCTCTGTGCACGTAAAAGCCTTGGCTAACCCTATAAAACATTATGGTTGAGGGCCTGCTGGTGAGCTGACCCTGTAAAACATTATGGTTGAGGGCCTGCTGGTGAGCTGACCCTGTAAAACATTATGGTTGAGGGCCTGCTGGTAAGCTGACCCTGTAAAACATTATGGTTGAGGGCCTGCTAGTGAGCTGAACCTGTAAAACATTATGGTTGTGGGCCTGCTGGTGAGCTAACCCTATAAAACATTATGGTTAAGGACCTGCTGGTGAGCTGACCCTCTTTAAAAATTGTAGTGGAGGGAATATATACAATCTGGATGTGGAGAAGGAGGAGGAGTAGAAAACAAGATTCAACCATATACACTTATTTTGTGGTGGAAAAGGTGCATGGGGATACACTACAGTAGACTGAGTACATTTATAAACAATAAATTGAAATTGCCTTTATGTTCATCTTAAATCATCTCAGCTCTCCTCTGCTGCAGTTGAGAAGTCAGGGGCAATCCAGTTCTTGTTCATTTTTATCTGAGTCAACCTGTCAGCATTGTCAGTTGACAAGCGTATACGCTTATCAGTTATAATGCCACCAGCAGCACTAAATACATGCTCAGACAAAACTCTGGCAGCAGTGCCGGTAAGCACCTCCAAGGCATAGAGCGCAAGTCCACAGCTTGGACACCCAGTAGTTGTAAGGCACTGAGGGATCATTTAGGATGCTGACACGATCTGTGATGTATTCCTTCACCATCTTCCAAAACTTTTCACTCCTTGTAGCACTAGGCCGCGCCTTGCTGGCGGGGTGTCAAGAAAGTGTCCCATGCCTTGGAGAGTGTTGCCCTGCCTCTGTTGGAACTGCTGTGTGTTACCCTTGTCTTCCTTCCTCGGTTGCCTAAGGAAGTACGGACTCTGGCGGCTGCGTTGTCAGATGGAAAATTTTGGAGCAATCTCTCAACAAGTACCTTCTATTATTGCACCGTTTTACTCGTCCTCTCCACCACAGGAATGAGAGATGAAAAGTTCTCTTTGTAGCGGGGGTCGAGAAGGGTAAACACCCAGTAATCTGTGTTACCTAAAACATAACGCGAGGGTCACGTGAAAGGCAGCCTAACATGAAGTCAGCCATGTGTGCCAGAGTACCAACAGGCAAGACGTCGATGTCAACATCAGGATGACTCTCCATTCCCTCCTCTTCCTCCTCCTCATCCACGCTGAACAGATGGAATTAAAGTTCCAGGGGTACTACCCTCTGTAGCAGAGGCAACTGTCTCCAGCTCCTCCTCCTCCTCTTCATGGCCCAATTCACGCTGAGAAGATGAACTGTGGGTGGTCTGGCTATCACCCTGTGTAATGTTCTCCTCCATTTCCTCGTCTGCCACATTCAGAGCGTCCTCCTTAATTGTGAGCAGCGATTGTTTAAGTAGACACAGATAGTTACGCTGATAATAGCGTTATCGCCACTAACCATCTGTTCAGGTTCATCAAAGTTTTTTAAAACCTCACAGAGGTCTGACATCAATGCCCACTCCTCGCTTGTGAATAGTGGCAGTTGACTGTAAAGGCGACGACCATGTTGCAGCTGGTATTCCACAACTGCCCTCTGCTGCTCAGAAAGCCTGGCCAACAAGTAGAACATAGAATTCCCGTGTGTGCTCACGTCGCACAACAGTCGGTGAGCTGGAAGACGCAAGTGCTGCTGCAGCGTTGACAGACCGGCTGAAGTTATGGACGACTTGCAGAAATGGGCACATGCGCGGCGCGCCTTCACTAGTTTCTCTGCCAAATTGAACCACAAAGATGTGTGTCATGTTGACAAGCTCCAAAGCCGCCACCAAGTTACGACCATTGTCAGACACAACCATGTCTGGTTGTAGGTTGAGTGGCTAGAGCCACAGCTCGGTCTGGTCCCTTATACCCTGCCACAGCTCTGCGGTGGTGTGCTGTTTGTCCCCTAAGCAGATCAGCTTCAGCACGGCCTGTTGACGCTTACCCACAGCAGTCCTACACTGGTTCCAGCTAGCGACTGATGGCTGACTGCTGTTGGAGGTGTAAGTGGAGGAGGAGGAGAAGTGGGGGTTGGAGCCAGTAACATAGCTGCGGGTTGAGACCCTGATGGACGTAGGGCCCGCAATCCTGGGCGTGGCTAGCACCTGTGCCATCCCAGGGTAAGGCCCACTCTAGGCCTCCACAACATTCACTCAGCGTGCGGTCAGGGAAATGTAGCATCCCTGGCCACCAGCACTTGTCCATGTGTCTGTGGTGAGGTGGACCTTCCCAGTAAGTGTGTTGGTCAGGGCACGGGTAATGTTCTGGGGCACATACTGGTTTAAGGCAGGCACGACACACTCCGAAAAATAGGGACGGCCGCCGACATCAGGCTGCGGAAGGCCTCAGTGTCCACAAGCCTAAATGGCAACATATCAAGGGCCAGTAATTTCAAAAGTTGCACATTTAGTGCTATGGCCTGTGGGTGGGTATTTGCGCTTGCATTCAAATGCCTGTGTTATCGACATTTGGACGCTGTGCTGGGATAGGGAAGTGGATGTTGTTGCTGACGGTTCATGCAAAGGTTCAGGTGCAGGGCGAGGGGCATATGGGCCTGCGCCTTCGACAGGGGATTTGGCCGGCAGTGCGTAACACAGGGGAAGAGGAGGCAGTGGTGTGACCCGTAGACCCAGATTGTGGACCCAGGCATTCGGCCCACTTATTAGGGTGCTTGGATGCCATGTGGCGGATCATGCTGGTGGTGTGAGGTTGCTAGTGTTCACGTCGCAGCTCATTTTGGTACAGCACAGGTTGCAAACTACCACTCTTTTGTCGTCTACACTTTCCTCAAAAAAGCACCATACTGCGGAACACCTACCCCTTGGCAAGATAGATTTACGCATGGGGGTGCTCGGTGTAATGGTTGCGGGCCTGTTTGGTGTTGGCTGACGTCTCCCTTTTGCAACCCCACTGCCTCTTCCAGACTGTTGCGGTGCTGCGGATCCCTCCCCCTCTGTACTGCTGTCCTCGCTCGGCTTTTCACCTTCCCATGTTGGGTAAGTGACCTCATTGTCCACCACCTCCTCTTCCACTTCCTCACTCTGCTCATCCTCCTGACTTGACATAACCACAACCTTAGTGATTGACAACTGTGTCTCATCATCATCCACCTCGTGAACGAATGATTGCCTTTCACCACCGTCATCTTCTTGAGACTGTGAAAGCTCAAGAGGTTGGGAATCAGGGCACAATATCTTAGGTACCTCTTCAAGCGTGCTTGGCGAGAGAGCCAAACCAAGCACTGGCAATGAAAAGAGGTCATGTGAATATCTGAGTGTGGGATCACTTGTTTGGCCAGACGCGACATGGTGGGAGGAAGGGGGATTAGAGTGAGGATTAGATTGACCAGACTCTTGGCTACAGAGACTGTAATTAGTGGAAGAAAGGGTGGTGCTTAACCGACTGGAAGCATTATCTTCAGCACCATATCTGTAGATGTGGTGCAGATTGTTTTACTGTCTGCTAAAGACACTGTTTTCTGATGCAGGACAGTATTGGTTACAGAACACTACAGATTTTAGACACTACACTAGGCCCAGATTAATGGAAGTTGTAATATACACAGTGTTTTCAGATTCAGTTCAGTATTGGATACAAAAACCCACAGATTTTGGACACTTTACTAGGCCCAGATTAATGCAAGTTGTAATATACACAGAGTTTTTAGATTCAGTTCAGTATGGGATACAAAAACCCATAGATTGTGGACACTACTCGGCCCAGATTAATGGAAATTGTAATATACACACTTTTTTCAGATTAAGTTCATTATGGAATACAAAAACCCACAGATTGTGGACACTACACTAGGCCCAGATTAATGACAGAGTTTTTGGATTCAGTTCAGTATGGGATACAAAAACCCACAGATTGTGGACACTACTCGGCCTAGAATAATGGAAATTGTAATATACATACTTTTTTCAGATTAAGTTCATTATGGAATACAAAAACCCACAGATTGTGGACACTACACTAGGCCCAGATTAATGGAAGTTGTAATATACACAGTGTTTTCAGATTCAGTTCAGTATGGGACACAAAAACCCACAGATTGTGGACACTTTACTAGGCACAGATTAATGAAAATTGTAATATACACAGAGTTTTCAGATTCAGTTCAGTATGGGATACAAAAAACCACAGATTGTGGACACTTTACTAGGCCCAGATTAATGCAAGTTGTAATATACACAGAGTTTTTAGATTCAGTTCAGTATGGGATACAAAAACCCATAGATTGTGGACACTACTCGGCCCAGATTAATGGAAATTGTAATATACACACTTTTTTCAGATTAGGTTCATTATGGAATACAAAAACCGACAGATTGTGGACACTACACTAGGCCCAGATTAATGACAGAGTTTTTGGATTCAGTTCAGTATGGGATACAAAAACCCACAGATTGTGGACACTACTCGGCCCAGAATAATGGAAATTGTAATATACATACTTTTTTCCGATTAAGTTAATTATGGAATACAAAAACCCACAGATTGTGGACACTACACTAGGCCCAGATTAATGGAAGTTGTAATATACATACTTTTTTCAGATTAAGTTCATTATGGAATACAAAAACCCACAGATTGTGGACACTACACTAGGCCCAGATTAATGGAAGTTGTAATATACACAGTGTATTCAGATTCAATTCAGTATGGGATACAAAAACCCACAGATTGTGGACACTTTACTAGGCCCAGATTAATGGAAGTTGAAATATACACAGTGTTTTCAATTCAGTTCAGTATGGGATACAAAAACCCACAACAACAAATTTCACCACTACGTAATTCGGCCCATACCGCAAAAGGAGATGTACAATCACCCATACATTTTCTGAAAAAAAGCCTGATTTTCAACACTAAGTAATTCGGTCCATACCGCAAAAGGAGGTGTCCAATCACCCATAAATTTGACTAAAAAAAGCCCATTTTATATTACAAATCTCACCACTACGTAATTCAGCCCGTACTGCAAAAGGAGGTATACAATCACCCATAAATTTTTACCAAAAAAGCCCATTTCATATAAAAAATTTCACCACTACGTAATTCGGTCCATACAGCAAAAGGAGGTTTACAGTCACCCATAAATTTTCACAAAAAAAGCCTGTTTCACAGGCGCGCGCAGACGCAGTACCCACTGAGGGCTGCGCCAGTGTGATGTGCTGGAGACTGAGGGCAGGAGCTTCATCATCGTCACTGGGCATGCGCCGAGCCCAGTGACGTCCGATGCTCGCTCTTCCCTCAGGCAGCCTGGGAGGAAGCGCAGAGGAGACTTCGCTCGGCCGTCAGGGAGGGGGAGGAGAGGGAGGAGACGCTGTGGGCGGTTAGGGATTCAAGAGGAAGGCGTGTTTTACTGAGTAGAGAGGTGGGTTTGGGCACTGCAGGGGGGCGTTACTGGGCACACAAAGTGGAAGAAAACGCCCCTCTGGGAACCTTCAGGATTAATTAGCATAATTATAAAAATAGTTTTTTAACAAAACTACTGGACGGATTACAGTATAGAACAGCAAAGCCAATTCAAGGTAATCTGTGGAGCATGACTGATTTAAAAGTTTAAATGGTGTATACTGAGGTGACAGAATCCCTTTAAGCCTGAGCACCACGCCAAGGTCTCTCAAGTAGCTTGGGACCTAACACTCACCTACCTGTGCCATATGGGCAATACAGGGGCCAGTGGGCAAAATTACAGGAATGTATTAGGCCGACTCGCAGCAGACTCCTCAGTTACCTCCATGATGTAACCATGCCTGCAATGGGAGGAGGGAGAAGGCTGTGAGCCCCACCCAAGACTGGCTGATAAGGCCCAGGCCTCACAGGTGCACCTAAATATAGCCTGTGGATGGAAAACAGGCTACATTTACATGGCAGTTCATACACCTCCAAACAATTATATATACACAAACCAACTGAAAAGTGGCATGAAGCAGAATGTGCTCAACCCAAAAAATGCAGTTGTGCAGATATACAGAGGGGAGCAGATCCTGCACTTGTAGCCTGTTGCTAATGGCGATCCCCAGCAAAAATGCATACGGTGGAGGATGCCCGCAGTGGACTACAAGTACCACAATAGACATCCTAAACAAAATGGCAATAGTGTGGATGTGATAAATAATATAACAATATAGCAATAACAAATGACAAAACAGGTGCACACTGCGGTCTTACTAAGCCCTTAAACTGATGTTAAAGTTGAGAGGTTAGTCAACATGTCCTACAGTGGAGGACATGTCTTAAGCCCGAGCATTACGCCAAGGCCTTTTGTTTAGGATGTCTATTGTGGTACTTGTGGTCTGCTGCGGGCATCCTCCACCGTATGCATTTTTGCTGGGGATCGATAATGTGATATATTTATAGAGCCGGCCATCACGGACGCGGCAATACCAAATATTTCTATTTTATTTATTTTTTCTATTTTTAATTATTTTTTTTATTACTTAATTGGGGATTTTTTTTTACTTGTGAAACCTTTTATTTTTTTATTTTTTTTTATAAAACCCTTTATTTTATTTTTTTTATTTTTTATTTTACACTTTGCAACCCCCATAAGACCATACAAGACCTCAGGGGGACATGTAACTTTTTACTATTGATTTCTCCTGTAACTGGGTCTGACATAGTTGCCCAAGTTACAGGGGAAATACAGCCCCCAGAGAGGCTTTCCCACAAAAAACAGCGCTGTACAGCCTCAGTGCAGGGCTGATCATGGTCGATGGAAGACCCGACAGCTCCTGTACTCTCCCGGCCCCGGCGGTCCCATCACAACCGGCCTTTCCTAATCTGTATACAGCGCTTGGTGAGCGCTGTGTATACAGCGATCTAGAAGGCAGGAACACCTGGGAGCTGTCCGTACCTTCTCCCTGGGGTGCTGTCACTGAGCACACAAAGCAGCTGCACAATAGGGTGCAACTGCGATCTCTGAATAGACCTCCATTCACCGAAAAACATCCACCCATAGAACGTTTATATCCTATGAGCGTATGTGAGGTGGCTAAAGGGAATTTTTCCCCAGGAAATTCACTGTGAAACACGGCACAATTCCTTGCAGGACTTGTTCAGAGGAATGTAATGATAGCCCTCGCTTAAGGCCACTTTGAACTGCCCGAACATCAGGCAGATTATTGTGAAATGCTTGTTTATCAGGTAATATTATTATTAATGCTGTCACCTAAATCATTGTTTGCCAGAGGCAGGTTGTGCTGTCTAATGACAGTCTGGTGCTGGCAAAAAAGATTCTGTATGGGGACGAGCGATGGCATTAGCGATCCCTCCTCTCTATACTATGGAGGCGATCATTGAATGTCAATTGTGCCTTTAGCAATATGCAGTCTTATTCTGAAGAAAAAGTACTCTTAATCCAGATGGTATTGAGCAGTTAACACATCAACATACCATGCATTGTTAGTTAGCGAATTGTACTACATTAATATACCAGTTTCATTCAACACATTGTACGGGTATATTGTCAATATACCGAGCAGTTTTAGTTAACGCTTTGTACTGCAATCATATTCCAGTTTTTTTTCAATGCATTATATTCTGTCAGCATAACATATTGAGCAGTTTTAGTTGAAGCATTGTATTGAATGAATATACCACGCAGTTTTCGTTAACAAATTACATTGCGTCAATATACCATGCAGTTTTAGTGAACAAATTGTATTATGTCAATATACAGTGCAGTTTTAGTTTACACATTGTAATGCATTAATATACAGTGCAGTTTTAGTTAATTCATTGTATTGCCTCAATATACCATGTAGTTTTATTTAAACATTTTATTATGTCAGGGTACCATCCTGTTTTTGCTAATGCATTGCATTGCTTCTATATACTCTGCAGTTTTACTGTAGCTAATGCATTGTATTGCGTTGATATACTAGTTTTATTCAACTCATTGCATTCCGTCATTGTACTGTGCACTTCTAGTTAATGCATTGTATTGCCTCAATATACTATGCAGTTTTTTCAAAGCATTGTATTACGTTAGTGTACCGTGCTGTTTCAGCTAATGCAATGTATTGCTTTGTTATACTGTACAGTTTTACTGTAGCTAATGCATTGTACTGTGTTGATATATCAGTTTCATTCAGTTCATTGCATTTTGTCAATATTCTGTGCATTTTTAGTTAATGCATTGTATTGCATCCATATACAGTGCAGTTTTAATTAATGCATTGTACTGCATCAATATACCAGTTTCATTCAACACATTGTATTACATTAATATACCATGCAGTTTTGGTTAATGAGTATGAGCTGAGGATAGGTCATCAATATAAAAAAGTGGACAACCCCTTTAACTGTCTACTTATTATTTGGAGAAAATTTAGAACAAATGGCGCAAAATATATGCGGCTTTTGTTGATACACTAAAATACGCTTAACTATACGATTATTAACGGTAGATAATTTGCAACAGGTTTTGGGGAAAAACAAGGCATAATTTGACAACCTCTGTGATCAAAATATATGCTGTTGTTGTTGATGCACTAAAATATGCTTATTTGTACAGTTAATAACTGTAGAAGCTTTGCAAGTTTTTGGAAAATTCTCTGGCTCGTTTACATAAAATAAGAGAAATGTCTCTCTAAAAGCTCATGTCTTTTGCAATGCAACTTAGTACATATATAAACAGCTCTGACCTTGGCTATAACAGACATACAATACACTAGTTCACCCTATTCTGTCCCTAATCATAAAAACCTTACTTTCTAGTAAAATCTACCTAAATAAATGCCCTGAACTATGTCTGCACAAAACCCTAAAATGGCTTGTGGGTCTAATCGCCGTGTCTGTGACTACCACAGAATGGTCCCTTTGCTTGGGACTGTTATATATTAGCGGCTCGTTCCCACTGCTGCCTCACTACTTCAGCAGGACGCGGGTGCCTCTGCACTCACTCTGCGTGTGTCACAGTTCCAGTGCTCCAGCAGTAGGCTCGGGTGCCTGTATTTCTATTGGATTCATTCTTTATTAAACCTCACCTCATTCTGCAGTATTGCAAGGCTTAACCCTCCTTTGGTTCTACAGCTCCTTCTAATGTGTTAATCAGCTCTGCTATATATGCTGTGCTGTTGGTCTCACTGCCTGAGCAATAGGTTTACTAGCTTGCTAGATCCAGCAAAGGTGATATAATCAGCTTGTCTGCCTGTGTACTTCTGCTTGATTCCTAGATTCTGACCCTCTGCCACCTGACATAACGAATGCCTTATCACCATACTCACCCTGACCTGCTTGCCCTGACCTTCGAACTCGTGTCATGGATTTGCACAAAATCTGTCTGCCTGGACCCTGGTCTTTAACTAATTACATATTTTTCCTGATCCCTTGGTGCCCAACACTGGTTTCTTTAACCCCTATAGGTTTCTCTGGATCACCTATCACCTATCAACTACACCAGGACTACACCAGGAGGTAGCGATCTGGTGGCTCCCATGCGGCAAAGTCCAGATCCCTGTATAGGGGTTAAAGGGTGACTACCAGGGGACTACCATAATAATGACCTTAGGTTTAGCCCAGAGTCAAACTGGTTAGTTGACACAGCGGTTCCACACTCACTGATATTTACAGGAGCTAAAATAGGGCCTGATAGCCCAGCAAATATCCTCACTGGCTGCCAAGAGGACCTCAAGCCATTTTGGGTAATGCCGGCTCTCCCTGCTGTAAAGTTGACGCTTGCTTGCCTGATGAAGGGCATTCATCTTGCCCAAAACGTTGTTCAGTGTACCACCATGTCCGGCTAAATAAAGACCAATCAGGCATAACAAAATTGGACTGCTGTCTGAATTGTTTAATACAAATTGAGTTCCAAGAGGTGGAGCCAGGAACACACCCCTGACGAGCACCCATCAGCCAGAATAGATAGAGTGCTGTGATCCCCTTGGATTACTATATTAAAGGCATTTTGGGTAGGCCCGCCAGTCAGGGCCCTGCTCAAGGTCATGTGATATTTAGTCTTTATCTTCTCTGCCCCGTTTCCCCCACAAGTGTACTGAATTAGAAATGTGAAACAGTGGGGAACAAATCAAATTGCCAAGACTTTTGATTTGTTTGGAAGTAGAATTTTTGTGAAATCTGTAATGAATCTGATTTGTTTAGAGTCTATATTCGCTAATCTCTAATAAGACATTTTTAACACAGTGAAAGCAGGTGAGCGGAGAAGCCATTGTATGTCTCTTGTGGCAGAAGGTGGCAAAGTAGAGTGATTAAGACAAACATAATTCAATCATGATGCATTCATGTTCACTGGGCACTTACTATTGTTTTTTGCACTGTCAAAATTACTTAGTCAATGACCTTTAACAAAATGCTTTCCCTTGGACCTCTTAAAGAATCTATAAAGTTATATACTGTACTTGCTTCAGGCACAGGTGTGTCACATGTCTCACTTCAAGTACAGGTGTTTAGGCAACGGCAACTTTTTATTTCATAATTCTTTGTGACAGAGAAGAGACACAACAAGGATTATTCTACACAGCCTCTCGGCAAACGCAGTAGAAATGGTGTGGTATTGCCACCCTCTTCCACATAGACTATTGTATCCAGTAATGATGGTTCTTTCCAGCATGCAGTTAGGTATGGCTCTATCTATCTATCTATCTATCTATCTATCTATCTATCTATCTATCTATCTAAAATATATTAATGATGAATGATCAGGAACCTCCAGTACTCCATAATGTGGTATAAAAACTTGAACATTTATTTTGTGATATCAACATGAATACAGTCTTCAATACATTCTCTGATGTTTTTTGATCAAATGTCTTAGTCATAGCATGCTTGCTATGACTAAGATCTGTTTTATCGAAATGAGTAAGCCAATGTATTGAAGACTGTAGCCACATTGATGTAATAAAATAAAGGTTCAAGCTTTTATGACCCAGTATGCAGTGCTGGATGTTCCTAATTGTCTGCTTCTGAGGTTTCCAGACAGTTTCCATGCACCCAGTAGATGGCTATTTAAAAATTAGGTGAGCTGACCATATGCAGAAGTATACATATAGCAGAAGTACAATGACAGTTTTTAATCATAGCAAAAGTACATTCACAGTTTTCAATCATTATATATAAAATTGTCAGGACATGACTGTTTGTTCTAATTGCTGTAGAAGATCTGCTGGAGAGTATCTTGTACTGCATGAGCAGTGATATCATAGAAACTGTCTGCTGGACAAATTCTGAGACATGTATAGCGTGCTTCCAGGATATTATAATAAATATGCATACTAAGTTACATGGTCTGTTACTGCTATAATGGTGGCTATTTTGAAAACCATTATATACAAGCTAGAGATGAGCAAATTCCTTGAAATTTATTTTGTGTCCGATTAGCCAAATTTTTAAAAAAAATGTGATTCAAAGCGATTATACCTGAGTAAAACATGCTCCAATTGGCCTGAAAATTGGTATATAACACTCTGGGGTCTCCGAGAACTCAGATTTCTGCTTTGTCTGCCTCTCTTTTTTTGATTAACTGTTCTTTTTTTTTTGCTCTCCCTCCACCCCTTTAAGCTCTTTAACACAGTGACAGCAATAGCAAATAATATCAGAATGACACTGACAAACATATCTATGGGTATTATGGGTAAATACATGGTCGACGGTGGACAGCCTTTTCACCTCTTGGCAACATGCACCATACATGTTCATTGCATGTTGTCTCGTTAAAGAGATGGATGCCAGGTGCCTGCTATTTCACTAGCAGACACCCAGAGCCGTGGTTAATTGTGACAACGATATCTGAGTCAGCTTTTCTCAGAAGCACTGTGCTTCTGGGGCCGAATGGCTTCCCCGTGCTGAGATTGGGGAATAGCCTGGGTATCTCTGAAGAGTTCCATGCTACCACAATTGTAGTTCTTATAGAGGCATGTAGGTGGCAGAGCTCCATAAGAAAATGCTTATTCATTGAAGCGTAAGGAATAAGTGATCTGAAAATTAAAATCTTCTTGCTGTCTCCATAATAAAAATAAAAATGAATGAACAATAAAAAATTAAAGGGGTTATCCAATTTCAAGAAAACCCCCCACATTGCACACACAATATGCGCATATTACATTGCCGATTTTTACAATCAAGAAAATATTCGCGAATTCTCAAATTTGTAAATATATGACGAAAATTCGAATATTGCCCCTGCCGCTCATTACTAGTCAGTAATCCATCAGTATTGCTAATGCCAAAAAAAAACAGGAGTGGGTCCAAAACAGAGATGACACGTGAACCGAATATTTGCATGTCTTCTGTGTTTTGTACCCACTCCTGCTTTTGGCTACCAAATCACAAGCCAATTCTGATGGGACTATACAGGCCTTACAGCTGCTACACAGAGAGGATCCATGTGCATCTAATTTTTCCTTCCCTTTGAAAAATAAGAAGAAGGGTTAAATAAATGATGATGTCAGCCAAGCCAAAAAGGCTAAATAGTGGCCCAGTCATGAATTGGGGACGGTGGGAACAGCTTGAGAAGTCCACAGAGTGGCCCTATGAGATAGTGGTGAGGTGGAAGCAGCATGAGGAGACCACAGAGTGCCCCAATGACAGAGTTTGGAGGTGGCGGTAGCATGAGAAGGCCACAGAGTGGAACAATGAGAGAGTGTGGAGGTGGCGGCAGCATCATCAGGAGGCCACAGAGTGGCAAGGTGACATAGTGTGGAGGTGGCAGCAGCATCAGGAGCCACAGAGTGGCACGACGACGAGAGATTGCGGAGGTGGCAGCAGCATGAGCAAGGTCACAGCAGCCACTTTGTCTATTTATTTATAGGGAATATAGGACGGAACAGAAGGTTAAAATTTCTCAACTTTATAGTGTTGATTAAAACAGGATTTAATAATACACGTTCTCCGGCACAAAAGGCTTGGCAAATTGATTGTCCGGGAATTTCCCTCGAAGATTGGGATACTATATTGTTGAGTTTAAGTTTACTTTCTTATAATTTTAATCAAGTTTTGGTTCAATTTAATATAAAATATTTAATACATTTAATTTAAAAAAAATTAAGTGTTGCCTAAGACAAGAGAGAATAAAATCTTCTGTTTATTCAATGACGTGGTTGAGATGGATAAAGCATTTAAAAAAAACAGTTTCTCTCCACCTGGAGACAAATCCTGTCAAGACTGATGCAAGTGCGGTATCGGCTGCTCAACGAGCCAGATACTTCTGGGGGAACCTGCCTGGCATGAACAGGCCTCTAGTAGCTACAGACAATGAGAAGACAAAGCTTTAAGATTGCTTGGAGCCCAGAGAGTTGCAAAGTTCATCAAGATACAACCCTACCAGCCCTTGGTCTCTTCGTCAATGAAAACATTACAAGTTCTCAGTCATCATGGAAAAAGCTTAGAATCAACGTTGAAAAATATATGGCATCAGAGGTGTGTGAGGATGCCATCACGATAGGACGGGTACTAAATATAAAATGCAACAGCACTCTGTGATCCAAATAAAGGACAAAAAAGTATTTATATTGCTAATGCTATGCCTAAATTAGAGATGCTTGGCAAAAACATTTTGTACAAAATTATTTGAGCCCGTTTGCCACACATCAAGGCGATCTCTGATTAGACGGGTTCCTAACACTAAACCACACATGTTTATGTGCCATAAACAGCTACCATAACATTGAGGGAGCATAGGTCCCACATGCATTCTGGGCCCCTTTTAATATTTTTCATTTTGGTGCCAAAATGGCCTCCATTGGATCTAAAGAATACAAGTACCAACATGCATGCCGAGCCCACTCCACACATCCCCTGGTGCCAAATGGCTACCAGTGGATGCAGTAAGAATACACCCCATACCTCTCCTGATGCCAGAAGGCTTTCAGTGAGTGGGGGAGGGCGGGATAAGCCCTAATGCTAATTAAAATCAACATTTGAGGCAAACAGGCAGTACAGGAGTGCACGACCGACTAGAGTCAGCCACAACTCCAGTACAAACTGCAAAGAATAACAAAAGGGGTTAGTCAGCACATCCCAATATGCAGGTGCACGTTGCTATGGCTGGAAACAAAACTAAATGAAATATATAATGCAATAGCACTCTGTACAACATTTTGTACAAAATTATTTGAGCCCGTCTGCCACATGTCAAGGCGATGGTACGGGTACGCCATCCAGGGGAGATTGTTAGAGATGAGCGAATCAAAGCTGACGAAGTGGAATTTGTTTAGAATTTCAGGAAAAATTTGATTTGCAACAAATGTGAATTTCCTCGCTCTTCGTGGTAACGAATCGTAATTTTTCCTAACATGGCGGCTACAATGGTGGCTAAAATGGCAGCTAAACATGTGAGGACATGGGGCAAAGAACTCTGGGAAGTCGGGATGACCCATAATGCCATGCATACAGCCAATCAGCAGCCAGCCAGCACGGTGATGTCACAGCCCTATAAATACGGCGGCCATCTTAGATTCTGCCATTCAGTATCGTACTTTGTTCAGGGACAGACGTGTATGCAGGCGCTAGGGAGAGTGAAAAAAAGGAAAGAAGCTATTTACTAGTGCAGGGAAATGATACTGAGAGGAATCATATTACAGGCAGGAAGAGATGTGTGCAGATGCTAGGGAGAGTCATAGGAAAATCCTCATTGTGAAAAAAAAACGATTTACAAATGCAGGGAAACTTAAGGCCTCTTTCACATCAGCGTTTTAGCTTTCCGTCCTAGATATCCGTCCTCGGATCTCTAGGACGGAAAGCTACTGATCAGTTTTATCCCCATGCATCCTGAATGGAGAGAAATCCGTTCAGGATGCATAAGGATGCATCAGTTCAGTATGTCAACGTTTCTTGGATTTCTTTGTCTCCGTCCAAAAATCCGGAAGACATGCCGCAACGCCGGATACGGAATTAATGCCCATTGAAGGGCATTAGTCCGGATCCGGCCTTTAGCTAAACGTCGTTTCCGCGCATCGCCGGATCCGACGTTTAGCTTTTTGTCAATGGTTACTATGGCAGCCAGGACGCTAAAGTCCTGGTTGCCATAGTAAACAGTAGGGGAGCGGGGAGCGGCATACTTACATTCCATGCGGCTCCCGGGACACTCCAGGATGACGTCAGGCGCCCCAGTGCATAGATCACGTGATCGCATGGATCACGTGATCCATGCGCGCGAGGCGCTCTGACGTCATTCAGAGCGCCCGGGAGCCGCACAGAATGTGAGCATGCAGCTCCCGCTCCCACTGCTACTATGGCAATCAGGACGCTAGTAGCGTCCTGGCTGCCATAGTAACACTGAAAGCATTTTGAAGACTGATCAGTCTTCAAATGCTTTCAGTTCACTTGCGTTGTGCCGGATCCGGCGTGCATTCCGGCGACGGAAGTGCACGCCGGATCTTCACAACGCAAGTGTGAAAGAGGCCTTACTTGGGGAGCCAGATAGTCTGATAATACAGCTCTGTCATTTCAGCAATTAGTTAATGGGGTGCAAGTGCTATGTTGAAAAGCCTTTAGTGGCTTTTATCTGTGGAAAAAGATAAATATATATGCAGGTCACTTTTGTTGTTATTTAAGCTAAAATCATTTGCAGTCATTTCTGGTGAAAGAGTGTAGGGCGGTATTTCAGTAATGCATGAAAAATATAAATGAACTGCATGTTTGCAGTCATTTCTGGTAAAAGAGTTTAGGGCGGTATTTCAGTAATACATGAAAAATATAAACGCACTGCACATTTGCAGTCACTTCTGGTGAAAGCGTACATGGTCGTATTTCAGTGCTACAAGAAAAATATATACGCACTTCACTCTTTAATTGTTTTCTGGTTAAAGCGTATAGTGGCCATTTTCCATCCAACAAGAAAATATATATGCACGGGTCACTTGTGCAGTTATTTCTGGTGAAAGGGGTCTATTACAGTAGAAAAAGACAAATATATATACGCACTTCAGTGTTGCAGTGATTTCTGTTGAAACCGTATAGGGGCGTATTTCATTTAAAAAAGAAAAATATATACACACTTTACTCTTTAATTGTTTTCTTGTTAAAGAAATAGTGGCCTTTTCCCATCCAACAAGAAATATATATTATATATATACGCACTTCAGTGTTGCAGTGATTTCTGTTGAAACCGTATAGGGGCGTATTTCATTTAAAAATGAAAAATATATAAGCACTTCACTCTTTAATTGTTCTCTGGTTAAAGGGTATAGTGGTCTTTTTCCGTCCAACAAGAAATATATTTTCTAGGGTCACTTGTGCAGTTATTTCTGGTGAAAGGGTATAGGAGCCTATAACAATAAAAAAAGACAAATATACTGTATATACGCACTGCAGTGTTGCAGTGATTTCTGTTGAAACCGTATAGGGGTGTATTTTATTCAAAAAAGAAAAATATATGAGCACTTAAAGAGGACCTTTCATCACTTCTAATGATATTAACTAACGATGCTCACATGTAGAGCGGCGCCCAGGGATCTCCCTGCACTTAATATTATCCATGGGCACCGCTCCGTTCTCCCAGTATAGGCTCCGGTATCTTTGGGGACTCGGTTATAGTGGGCGGAGCCTGCCCTTCATCTCCTTCTCCCAGGCTGTAGCGCTGGCCAATCGCAGCGCAGAGCTCATAGCCTGTGAGAAAAAAAACCTCCAGGCTATGAGCTCTGCGCTGCGATTGGCCAGCGCTACAGCTTGGGAGAAGGAGATGAAGGGCAGGCTCCGCCTACTATAACCAAGTCCCCCAAGTCCCCGCCTACTATAACTTTGTGAGCACAGAGACCGGAGCCTATACCGGGAGAACGGAGCGGCGCCCAGGGATAATAGTAAGTGCAGGGAGATCCCTGGGCGCCGCTCTACATGTGAGCATCGTTAGTTAATATCTTTAGAAGTGATGAAAGGTCCTCTTTAACTCTTTAATTGTTCTCTGGTTGAAGAGTATAGTGGCCTTTTTCCGTCCAACAAGAAATATATTTTCTAGTGTCACTTGTGCAGTTATTTCTGGTAAAAGGGTATAGGGGCCTATTACAGTAAAAAAAAGACAAATATATATACGCACTACAATGTTGCAGTGATTTCTGTTGAAACCGTATAGGGGCGTGTTTCATTCAAGAAAGAAGAATATATACGCACTTCACTATTTAATTGTTTTCTGGTTAAAGCGTAGCCTTTTTCCGTCCCACAAGAAATATATATTCTCAGGTCACTTCGGCAGTTATTTCTGGTGAAAGGGTATAGGAGCCTATTACAGTAAAAAAAGACAAATATATATACACACTGAAGTGTTGTAGTGATTTCTGTTTAAACCGTATAGGGGCGTATTTCATTAAAAAAATGAAAAAATATATACGCATTTTACTCTTTAATTGTTTTATTGTTAAAGCATATAGTGGCCTTTTTCTGTCCAACAAGAAATATATTTTCTAGGGTCACCTGTGCAGTTATTTCTGGTGAAAGGGTATAGGAGCCTATAACAATAAAAAAAAGACAAATATATATACGCACTAAAGTGTTGCAGTGATTTCTGTTGAAACCGTATAGGGGCATATTTCATTCAAAAAAAGAAAAATATATATGCACTTCACTCTTTAATTGTTTTCTGGTTAAAGCTTATAGTGGCCTTTTTCTGTCCAACTCATGCTGCTGCCGACTCTGTCATTGTGCCGCTCTGTGGTCTCCTCATGCTGCCTCCACCTGCAGACTCGATCATTGTGCCACTCGGTCGCCTCCTTATACTGCCGCCACCTACAGACTGTCATTGTGCCACTCGGTGGCCTCCTCATACTGCTTCCACCTCCAGACCCTGTTATAGGGCATGCTGGGAGTTGTAGTTTTGCAACAGCTGGAGGGCCGCAGTTTGGACATGCCTGGAACTTTAGAGGAAGGCCAAAATAATCAGTGACGTCAACATAAACTTACTTCTGACACCCCCTCCACTTTGTCAGGGGGTCTCTAATTGTATGAGCGTTTAATAGAACAGGTTCTGTAGACATCTATAAGGAATCAGCTGACGAGGGTGTAAAAGGAGTGCACTTCTTCTTGACGGTTACATTTACCTGTACAGTTAAGTTGATACTTAAGTTATTTGGTCAGTTTTAGCTCTGTGACCGCCCAAATAAGTGAAGTATGCAGTGTTTCTAAGAGCGACGCCTGTCATCTGCATGTTATACGGACTCACAGTATTATTTCACTAACAAAGCAGACTCCCTATGCATGTTACTGCAAGGCACAGTGGTCTACACCAGTGTTTCCCAACCAGTGTGCCTCCAGCTGTTGCAAAACTACAACTCCCAGCATGCCCGGACAGCCTTTTGCTGTGCGGGCATGCTGGGAGTTGTAGTTTTGCAACAGCTGGAGGCACACTGGTTGGGAAACACTGGTCTACACCACTATAAAGGCTCTCAGCAGCCAGGAAATAGCTGTTTGTTTACATAATTTGCCGAATACATTCGGATCGAAACAAATTTTTCCGAAAAATTCGGTGAACCAGCGAATCGAATTTTTGTAAAATTCGTTCATCTCTAGAGATTGTATATGTGGGCAACATACAGAATATAACCAGGAAACAGATTGAAGAATGGGGACAATTCGATCTGTTAATTCACACAATCCCTGTAATGACTAATCTGTGGTTAACCCGCACCAGATAGGCCTTCATGGGGTTAGTAGACAACTGTTTTTTGATTTTTACGATTACTCAATAAAGTGTTGCCTAAGACAGGAGAGAATCGGGCAGTCTTCTGTTTATTCGACGACGTGGTTACGATGGAGAAAGCATTCCATAAAACTATTTCTCTCCACCTGTAGACGAATCCTGTCAAGATTAACATAAGTGTGGTATCGGCTGCTCATGGAGCCAGATACTTCTCGGGGAACCTGCCTGGCTAGAACAGTCCTCTAGTAGCTACAGACAATGAGAAGAGCCCAAAAAGTCAGACCTGCAGTACTTTTAGTCTGGCGATCTCTGGCCGTGCACTACCCTGCTGTGCAGTAGCTCCGCCCTCACCCCCATTATAGTCAATGGGGTGGGAGCGGCAGAATGGCAGCACACGGGTACTTGCAGGATGGCAGAAACCTGCCGGATAGCCATGCCGCAAATGTGAAAGTACTCTAGCATGTTTGTGATCAGGAATTACCGTATTTTTCGCCCTATAAGACGCACTTTTTTCCCCCCAAAAGTGGGGTAAAAATAGTGCTGCGTCTTATGGGGCGAATGAGGTAAACACTGATACACCGCTGTGCTGCTGAACAGCGCAGCCGGCGTGTGTATCAAGGAGGAGGGGCTGGGGGCGGCAGTCTTGTTTGCTAATAATCGCGGGGCCCGGTGCAGTAACTGTATTCTACTACACCGGGCCCGCTGTAGTAATGTTATGGCAGTGATTAAAACTATCATTTTCAGAACAGTAAATCCATATTGTATTACCCTACCTAATGCATGAGGCAGGTCGGGCAGGCGGCGGCAGCGTCGACTACGCCCGCCTGCTTCATTCATCATACAGTGGGCGGAGCGGGCAGGTGACGTTACGCTGCCGCCGCCCGCCCGGCCTCCTGCCTTTGATCGTACATTAGGTAGGGTAATACAGCATGGATTTACTGTTATGAAAATTATAGTTTTAATCACTGCCATAACATTACTACAGCGGGCCCGGTGTAGTAGAATACAGTTACTGCACCAGGCCCCGCGGTCATTAGCAAACAAGATGCCGGACCCCCACCCCCTGTATTGGGGGTCATCACACCCAATGTATGGGGGCATCTGTGGATGGCACTGTATGGGGGCATCTGGGGATGGCACTGCTATGGGGGGGGGGGAATCTGTGGATGACACATAGCATGTCATCCATAGATCCCCCCCATAGCAGTGCCTTCCCCAGATGCCCCCATACAGTGCCACTCACAGATGCCCCCATACAGTCCCATCCCCAGATGCCCCCATACAGTTCCATCCACAGATGCCCCTATACAGTGCCACCCACAGATGCCCCCATACAGTGCCACCCACAGATGCCCCCATACAGTGCCACCCACAGATGCCCCCATACAGTGCCACCCACAGATGCCCTCATACAGTGCCACCCACAGATGCCCCCATACAGTGCCATCCCCAGATGCCCCCATACAGTGCCATCCACAAATGCCTCCATACAGTGCCATCCACAGATTCCCCCATACAGTACCATCCCCAGCTTCCCCCATAACAGTGCGTCATCCCCAGATCCCCCATAACAGTGCCATCCCCAGATCCCCCATAACAGTGCGTCATAATAGTGTCATGCACAGAACACCGTTAGTAAAAAATCCACCAAAAGTACACCTTTAGGTTCAAAATATTTTTTTTCTTATTTTCCTCCTCAAAAACCTAGGTGCGTCTTATGTGCCGGTGCGTCTTATAGGGCGAAAAATACGGTAATTTGTTTCCTATGGGGAAAAGGACTTCTACTTTATGTTTTTTTAACCGTTCTCCATATTGGCTTTAAAGGATAAAGTTTGCATGTGTGTATACACAACTCAATCAAAAATTCGATAGTTGAGAGTAAAATAGTCAATGTCAGGGACTTTCTGAATAAAAAAACACAGGGCTCTGCATGCGGTCTGAGTTGATCAGATTCCAGGCATAACTGTTAAAGTGGTTGTGTCAGTAAGGCCTCATGCACACGGCCGTTGTTCGGGTCCGCGTCCGAGCCGCATATTTCGCGGCTCGGCCGCGGACCCATTCACTTCAATGGGGCCGCAAAAGATGCGGACAGCACTCCGTGAGCTGTCCGCATCCGTTGCTCCGTTCCGTGCCTCAGCAAAAAAAATAGAGCATGTCCTATTCTTGTCCGTTATGCGGACAAGAATAGGCATCTCTATAATGGGCCGCATTCCGTTCCGCAAATTGCGGAACAGAACGTGGAGCAGCTTCCGTGTTTTGCGGATCCGTGGTTTGCGGACCGCAAAACACCAACGGCCGTGTACATGAGGCCTAATACAAATATATTGCAACAGATACCGCTGTTATATCACTTTCCCCAAATACTACCATTTATCAAAACTGCCTTATTCTAAAGTAATTTACCTACAATTGCACCCTGTGGCAAATAAACACTCCTCTATGTGCAGTGCCAGTTACAGTGACAGTTGTGGATGGATGGATAAATAACAGGCAGATAGATAATAGACCGATAGATAAAAACATTATGATAATTTTGGTCTAACAAATGATGGACGAGTTGTGCTTGTTATAAATCCAGTTACATAGAAAATTTTTAATATGTGGAGGTAAAAAATGAACTGGTTAGGACACATTCACATGACTACGTGGTCTCCGTGCCCGTAATGCGGACCACAAAAAGTGGATCTGCGTAACATAGGCACTGGCTGTGCAAACTCTACATCATTGATGCGAACCCATTGACATGTCCTATCTTTTGCGGTGAGGAAGCATTGATCGGAAGCCCATGGATCTGCACCACAAAAGATAAGAAATATGGTTGTGTGAATGGGCCTTTACTGTCATGTTTCCTGCTGATGTAAGGGCACATCTTACTGCCTAAGGCATGATGGGACAGCGGTCATATGACAAAATAGGAAGTATGATTCAAGCATGGGGAATAAGAGAAAACACGAGTACATTCCCCAGAATTAAATCCAAAGTCTGTCAAAAGAAATGAAAGTTTTGGCACCGGACTTGGTCATTGGATGTTTTTGTTACAATCCTATTACTGTACTGAACTTAATAAGGTAACTTGTTGACTTGTAATTTTTCCTGGCATCTAGATGAGTCAAGTCCATTTTTATCCCATTTAATGCATCTTTAGAATACAAAAAAAACACGATCCCTTCTCTACTTCTAGAAATTGCGGTAATCACTAGAAAAAATTAATGATACATTTCTGGCCAATGGACCAAATTTTGTCAGTCAAAAGTAACATTTTCTGGCACTGAGAGTTGCCATTGTTTGTGGATGGTTCTATAGAGGGATTAAAACATTATCGTTCATTTGGTCAGTTAATCACTTTTTTTTAGATTTTTGGAGTGCTGCTTCTTTGTTAGGATACATTGGACTGAAGTTTTTTAAAGCCCAGCCTTCTGAGGCTTGCACCCTATTTTTTTGTTTCCTTTTTGCTCTGCTCCCCTTTTTTGACTTAGAATTATGTTTCCAGATTAGTTATTCTGAATTATATGTTATTTTATATGTACAGCATTATTTATAAGTACCATACACATTGCATAATAATGCAGTGGCTGATGCTGGTTGATAAATCAGCAGCATCTTTAGACTGCCTAGCCTAAATTTATACAATGTATTGGTTGTCTTATTTTGGCACAATTTTGGTGCACAAAGTAACAACTTAGGAGGGTTGTCCAAGTTATTTTTTGTTCTTTGTGTGTTTCTAACTATGCAAATGTAGGGGGTTTTCAATTCACTTACTTA
The DNA here is from genome assembly GCA_033119425.1 of Bufotes viridis. Classification (NCBI taxonomy): domain Eukaryota; kingdom Metazoa; phylum Chordata; class Amphibia; order Anura; family Bufonidae; genus Bufotes; species Bufotes viridis. The sequence continues at coordinate 265,599,979 of CM065592.1, forward strand.
ATCTATGATTCTCCTTAGCTGAGGGTTACATGACCTGTGATGTCAGCTTCTCTCCCTGCTCTGATGACGTTCTGTGCACAGGCCTGAGGGAACCGGTCTGCCTCTGGGCACAGAACCCACTGTGAAGGCTATGCTGGTTGGAGTGATAAGCTGAGCTGTATCTCCCCTCCCACTGGATTCTTCAGCAAAGTTTAACCCCTTCTACCATCAGCAGCACAGACTCTGCCTTAGGTACTTAGCAGCTGCAGGCTTTCCTCTCCTCTTCTCCAGGTACTGAAGAGACAAGTGCTATGTGCTGGATCTTCCCTCCCTCCTCACCCTGCAAACACAGAGCTGACAATGACCAGAAGAGTTCTTTCCTCTGTGCTAGTCTGCTGGCTGTGAAGATGTATCTGCAGAGCATTACACAAGAACAGGTAGAGGGAAGATCCTGTATCATCAATGTCATTGTATTGTACCGCTGGGACTTGTAGTCCTACACATACAACATGCTGCAGAGTATCCCAGCAGTCATAATGCAGGCAGGGCAGCACTTTTATTCACTCCCTTTGCATAGGCAGTCTTGTGGACGCCCTCAGAGATTGTTTTTACATGCCCCCACAGCTCTGCAACTGCCTGTTAACAAAGGGAACAGAACTAGGGAAATAATTAAATAGAATATTTTTTGCCTAAAACTTGCTTAGCCTATGTATTTATTGCTGACCATCAAATTTACAGTGTTTTTTTTTTTATATAACTCAGACAACCCCTTTAAGCCTCAAGAAACATTTTAAAACAGACTTGTACAGTATTAGTACCTAGGATAATGAAGCGTGACCTTATCACATGTAATACTGCTAATTAGGGTCATAGGCGAAGGATAACCATGGCTGCCATATCATTTGAAAAATAGAGACTTAATCAGTGCCTATATCCTCAAATATGTCAAAAATCATTTTGTTTATTCCTGCAATGGCTATTGAGATGGATTTCTGATGAATGCAATTTTGAGGCTGTTTTATTTTCATGAAGAGAAGAAAACATGAAACAACATATACATTTATAGATAGTATCTGGATATAAATGTAATAGATTTGGGCGAATAGGCAGTGTTCTGATTCACATGTGCTTATTGATCTAGGACCTTATAGTCTATAGCAGTGGCTGGTTGCTGCTCCCAGATAGAATCTTGTTGAGGCATTAACAGGATTAAGTTAACCTCTCCCTTCCTAAGATCTGTAGCTGTACATCATAATTGACTATGCCACCTACTGTATTTCCTTTACAAAAAAAAATTTTTATTAGAATTTTCAAAGAAATTTTAACATAACATACTATATTCACATGTAATATTGCTTCATATCACATGAGGTGAGAACACATAATCTACATTTCAAACATAATTGATGATGCATGTATCAAAAAAAAATTTGTCCACAGGAAATTCACTGTGAAACCCGGCACAATTCCTTGCAGGACTAGTTCAGCTGAATGTAATGATAGCCCTCGCAAAAGGCCCCTTTACACTGCCCGAACATCAGGCAGATTATTGCGAAATGCTTGTTTATCGGGTAATATTATTATTAATGCTGTCACCTAAATCATCGTTTGCCGGAGGCAGGTTGTGCTGTCTAATGACAGTCTGGTGCTGGCAAACAATGATTCTGTATGGGGACGAGCGATGGCATTAGCAATGCCTCTTCCCTATACTATGGAGGTTAAAAAAAACTCTTAATCAATATAGTAATGAGCAGTTAAAGGGGTTATCCCATGATTATTGTAAAAAATGAAAATCTAATATCATATAATACATGAAAGTCTAAAGAACCTAGAACAGGCCCTGTACCTTACATGGATCCAGACAGCTCCTCTTCCATTGCTCCAACTGCTCTGCTAGATTTTTTTAAGCTGGCAGCTTAGGAAACGTGCACTTTTTAAGGGGGTGTGTCCTTTATACTGCAGCTGGCATTTGAAGTATCTTAGTGACCAGGACAGAGAAAATAGAAAAAGAGCAAACAACAGGTGGCGCTATACAGATAGATTTCAGTCAATACCTCACTGGCTATAAATGATATGTAAAAGTATTGAAATCCAGGTGCTGGTTGAAAGATGTACAATATTTTTTATGGGACAACTCCTTTAATTTTAACACTAACAGCAAGCCTAAACCACCCTGTGTCTTCTTCCTCCTCCTGCTTCCTCTGCCAGCCCCTCCCTTTCCTTCTTGGATTGACAGGGCCAGTTTCTTTAGGGTTCTCTTCTTGATATGTTAATCAAAGTAGCCTTTCAAGGCATTGTGCCTAGTGTAACAGTGAATGTTCTGGTGGCAGATTCCATTTTCTGGCAAATTCACAATGCTCTGCCATTAAAGAGATCAGGCTGGCATTGTGTCAGCCCAACCCCCCTAGAGATTAAATAACTAGTTCCCTATCAGAAAAAAACCCTGTAAACATTGTACTAAAAAAGAACACAGTATTTAATATTAGGACCGAAACTCAGGAAGCCATGTTTGTTCTCTGGCATCATATGAACTACGTATGTTGAGCAAGGCATACATACATATCTGATATCAGTATATACCGAAGATTGAGAAGATTATACTTTGTTGTATGTTGTCAGTCTGTTCTTCATGCAAGGGCAAATGACTGGACCGATGTCCACCAAATTTGACACATAGGTACATCTAGTGTCCTCAAAGGATTCTGTAAAGGTCTCAGCTCTCAAGGACTGTAACGTTAAGGGAGAGGTCCACTGTGGAGGTCACATTTAAGGGTCAGGCCACTTTGGAGGTCACTGTTAAGAAAACAGGCCATTGTGGAGGTTACTGTAAGAGGTTGGGATGCAATGGAGGTCACAGTTTAGGGGGCGGGGTGCTGTAAGAGATCACTATCAAGGGAACTGGGCACAGTGGAGGTCACTGTTAAGAAGGCAGGCTGCTGTAAAGGTCACTGTTAAGGAGGCGGGGTGCTATGGGAGAGTTACTGTGAAGGAGGCGGGGTGCTGTGGAGGTCATTGTTAAGTGAAAGGGCCACTGTGGAGATGATTGTGAAAAGGTGGGGTGCCATGGAGGTCACAGTTAAAGGGATGTGGTGGACGAGGTCATAGTTAAGGGGCAGGTCACTGTGGATGTTACTATTAAGGGGATGGGGCATTGTAGAGGTCACTGTTAAGAAAGGGGAATGCTGTTGAGGTCACTGTTAAGGGGTACACTGTGGATATCTTTTAAACACACACACAAATATTAAATTAAATAGTCGAAAAATACTGGGTCATTCTGCTAGTTAAATTATAAAAAAAGAAACAAATTGCAAGTAATGAGCAGTTTAAAAGTCACAGGAAATCACATGATGCTGGTCCCTCCCCGGGAGGGGTCAGAGCCAAGTCATGCAAATTCACATAATTAAAAAGCAGACGGAAAGCAGTTGAAAAAATCAATTTACTGCAGATGGTGCAAAGTGAAAATTGGAATGCTTACACAGATATCCCATTTCAATGCCCAGTGTGAACAGCAACCCTTTTTATGTTTCCTAGTTTTATAAACACCCTATATGTGGGCCTAATTTTTTGCCTTGACATACCACAGGGCTCAGGAGTAAAATAGCACCATGTGCATTTGGGCCCAGTGTAATTATTTATGCCTCTTGTGCTGACAACTGTAGAGACTCTGGGATGAAAAAATAATTAAAATCCCGATGAAGTGACTAATATCAGAAACTACACTTCTCATGGCATTTGGTAAGGGGTGGAGAGAGCATATAGCAAAGAGCAAAGTAAAAATTGCAATTTTTCCACAGATATGTTGTGCCCATCGTATGCCAGTGGGAAAAGCAAGCCCTCTTATTATTATGCTGTGCTTCCTGGTTTTAGAAACAGCCTACTTGTGGCCCTAATCTTGTGGATGGACATACAACAGGGCTCAGGAGTAAAAGAGCACCATGTGTATTTGAGGACCAGTGTGGTGTTTTACGCCTCTTGTGCTGAAAAATGTACAGGCTATGGGATGAAATAATAAATTGAACCCCTGAGACGTGACCCTATATTGGAAATACCACCACCCAAGTTATTTAAGGGGTGGAATATTTTGACCTCACAGTTGTTTTGCAGAAATTAATGAGCAGGGGATTGCGACAAATTAAAAGTTTTCCACAGATATGGCAATTCTCTGCTCAATATGAATATAATAATTAAAATATTAGGTGGATTCTACTAGGTACCAAAATGCCATGAATGGTCATTAACTGCTGTTTGGGTATGCTGTAGGATTCAAAATGGAAACGCCACAATTTGGCTTTTGAACCACAGATTTTTTACAAAAAGCATTTTTGAAAAAAATTATGCTGTTGCATCGCTTTTTTTTCTAAGCCATATTTTTTTTTACATTTTTTGGGCGATGGTCCTGTGTTGGGGCTCGCTTTTTGCGGGATATGGTCGTTTTGTATGCACACAAGCTGTGCTGTCTTATTGACTGTCTGCTCCCAATTACAAGCTGTTAGTTTATCGTTCACAGAAGAACCACACAGATACCAAGCATCAATGCAGAACTCATTTATTACAGGAAGTTAAGCAGTGTTTATATCATCAGAGAGGGCGTTCCTCTACTGAGGCTCATGCCATTGTTTCATTGGCTAAAATACGAAAACAAGAAAGGAGATAACACTTGGCATCTGCGCATTTTGCATTATTTTACAAACTTTGGTATGTAAACATTTAGGTGCCAGTGCCATATTGTAATGGCTTCACATTAATATCATGACATCCTCAACAGTCCCCCCTTTTATAGCCATTTCAATTGGCCGGACGCTGTCCCTAATCTAAGTAGGTTCTACAATCTGTCCCATTGTACCTGTTGGTTGTTTCGCCACTTTGGAGACAACTAGTGTTGAGCGAGCATGCTCGCGAGCATGCAGTGTATGGCCAAATACTGCGTGTGTTCGAGCACAATTGAACACAATGAAAATCAATGGGAGACCCGAGCATCAAACCAGGCACCCTCTGGAAAATTTGCGATAAAAATTCGCGATTTGTATATTTGCGATCTACACTACTCATGAACAGCGCCATCTATTGGATTCATAGTCTTGTCATAAGACTATGAAACCAATAGATGGCGCTGTTCATGAGACATGAGCATCCCGATGTGTTCGCCCGAGCACTTTGGTGCTCGATCAACATTAGAGACAACCTATCCTTATTGGATAGGCTCCCTCGTAATGGACTTATATATTGGGAAGTCATATTCTCACCTACCCAAATACGGAATACAGTATATGGGGGCGATGTTGAGTGGTGAATGCTTAGTTGGGTTTCAGTCTTCAACTTCTCGATTATTGTGAACATAAAAAACTACAGTATTAATACTGAGAATCTTTGGGCAATACTATCAATAGATCACTGGGCTGGAAGTATCAGACTGTAACATCTTTTTTCTTCCTTTTACACAACTTTTTCATGGCCTAGAAACCTATTGTTACAATCTCATTTAGAATCCATATTCTTTGAGTCAGGATCAACAGTCACACAAGGGGGAACAAGAAACAGCATCCTTTCCAGTCTCCAGACTCAACACTTTCTTGCAATGACTAGCATAGATCCAATTAGGCCTTACTTTGAGCTTCACTGATGTGCTTGTGGTCAACAACACTTGGAATGGACCACCAAACCGGGGTTTGAGGACTTTTCTAACGTGTATTTTTACCACCACCCAATCTCCAGACACAACTGTGTGGGTTCCTGGTACTTTATCAAGATCTGGAAATGAAGCAAAAACTCAAGAACGTATTTTAGTCAAATGCTTGTGCAAACTGATCACATAATCTGTCAGACAACCATGTTGCATCTGGAGCTGCTGTGGGAAATACAATCCAGTCCTAGGGGCTGACAAAGAGGATCTCATAGGGACTAAGGCCTGTCTTACGGTTAGGGGTATACCTTACTGAAAAGAGGGCTAATGGCAGGCACTCTGACCATGGCTTACCAGTCTCTGCCATGGCTTTTTGAATATATAACTTTAGTATCCCATTCTGTTAAGTTTTTTTTTTCCTTCCCCTACTTCTGCTTTGTGGATGGTACGAAGCATGTAAGGCATATTCTACACCCAAAGGCTTCATCATCTCCTGCCTCACTTCACCTGCGAAGTGAACACCTCTGTCACTTTCAATGGTCTCAGTTCCCCCATACCTGCATACAACTTCGGCCATAATCTTCTTTACTGTGGTCTAGGCTGCCACCTTAGCTACCGGGTATGCTTCTGGCCATCCTGAAAACAAGTCATCACACACCAATACATACTCATACAAGCCCACCTTGGGTAGTTGAATGTAGTCTGCAAGCATTGAAATGGATACAAGGGGCGAGACGTGTGTTTATGGGGTACCTGAACCATCTTGCCCACGTTGTTCTGGGCACAAATCATACATCCTTGGGTATATCTGGCTGCTACAGTGCTGAACCCTGAGGCATACCATGCGCTATGTGCTAAATCACACATAGTGGTTTTTGACTAGTGCGTCACTCCATGGGTTGCCTGTGCCATCATAGGGTAGAGGGACTTGGGAAGGCAGAGTTTCCCTTGGAACTGTATTAGGCCTTCCTCATTTGCAGTCCATCCTTTTGACATCCACTGGTCCCTTTCCTCCTTCCCCACCTGGTTCTGTAAGGTCTTAAGAACTTCCAGGGAAAGAGTATGAGATATTTTAGGGACCTAAGCTGTGGCCACTAGGGCAGGGGTCTGCCTAGGCAATTTGGCAGACCTTTTTGCCGCCTGATCCCTGCCCTGGATTTTCCGGTTGCCTCCTCTGAGTTTGTTTAACAGTGGCCTTTTGTTTTTATCACCACCACTCGAGTTGGCAACATGAGGGCTTCCATCAGAGACCTCACCACTTCCCCATTTTTGATGGGTTTACCTGAAGAGGTCAAGACGACTCTGGCTTTCCAAATGGTCCCATAGTCTTGGGCTATCCCAAAGGCATACCTGAAATCAGTGTAAATGTTGGCTGTTTTTCCCTCTGCATATCTGTGTGGTGGTAAGGATTCTGCTTTTAGAGTCTCATATTTAGTCACCACTGCCCAACCTATGTAGTTTCTGGCCATACCTCGATCCATCCACAAAGAGCACCTGATCTGGATTAACTAATGGCTGATTTACCACATGGTCAAATTCTGTTGTCTCTTGTGACATAATCTGCAAACAGCCATGAGCCTCTTCCTCTGGATCTGGAAGAAAAGTTTTTTAGTTTTTTTTTAAAACTCTTTTTAGTAACAGGAAATAAAGAAAGGTACAGTACATTGAAATATTCATTCCTGATACACATCAGAGTACAAACAAGTGTAACATATCTTATAACTGTCTGTTATTTTCAACATTCACAATTGTTTCCGTACTTTCGATTACCCACTGCACTGTTGCTGTCTACCTGTTCCTTTAAGTGGCATTACTACGTCTATATCTTTCCGATATTCCCATTAAACCAATTGTGCCATGGAACCCTGAGCCAGTAAAATAACTTGTCGTAGTCTCAAGGATGAGAATCACACCACAAGCCCCAAACCCTATCAAATTTTTGTGGTTTGTTGCGGTGTTTAAACACCAGCACTATATATGGAAGAATATGGTTTATTTGTTGTTTCCACACAGACAAATTTGGTGTATTGGGATTGTACCATCTCAGGGCAATGCATTTACGCGCCATGAATAAAGACTCCTTTAAATATGTTGTCATGTAATGATCCCAGTTATCCTCATTCAATAGTCCCAGTAGGCAAACCTCGGGTCTACACTCCATCCGAACTGGCAGCAAGTCCGAAAGAAAGGATGTCACCTCTTACCAGAAAGCAGTAATCGGACTACACCATCAGATCATATGCCAAAAGTCCACCTCTATTTCCCCACACCTTGAACATGCTGTTGATGGTGCTCTACCAATTCTATACATCCTAGTTGGTGTGAGATATGTTTGATGAATGATGTTCAACTGGATTGGAAGAAAAGTTTTTAAGTGCCATTGCCCTAACTCTTCCTTCTCTCCTTGCCCCAGAGGCAACAGGGTGGCTGTGTTCAAAGTATTACACCTTTAGAAAGTAATAATGTCAGGCAAAAAAAAGGAACACTGCATTCAAAAATGGCAGGCAACAAAAAGATTTTTGGGTTGTACTTGTGTGAGGATAGATGTACAGTTGTGTTCAAAATTATTCAACCCCCACTGAAATTGAGTATTTTGGCCAGTTTGACATTGATTTTGATCATTTCAGTCATCTTGTTTACAATTAAATCAAATAGGCACTTGTAAGTCAGACAAATATAAAATAACATTTATAATGAAATAACCACAGATGTCTTTTCTGTGCTCACATCATTATCAGTTTTATTCAACCCCCAAGTGACATTCAATCTTAGTAGTTAGTACAACATCCTTTTCCAGTTATAACAGCTTTTAAACGTGAAGCATAGCTTGACACAAGTGTCTTGCAGCGATCTACGGGTATCTTCGCCCATTCTTCATGGGCAAAAGCCTCCAGTTCAGTCCCATTCTTAGGCTTGCGCGCTGCAACTGCTTTCTTTAAGTCCCACCAGAGGTTCTCAATCGGATTTAAGTCTGGTGACTGCGATGGCCACTTCAAAATGTTCCAGCCTTTAATCTACAACCATGCTCTAGTGGACTTGGAGGTTTGCTTGGGATCGTTGTCCTGTTGAAAGGTCCAACGTCTCCCAAGCCTCAGGTTTGTGACGGACTGCATCACATTTTCATCCAATATCTCCTGGTACTGAAGAGAATTCATGGTACCTTGCACACGCTGAAGCTTCCCTGTACCTGTAGAAGCAAAACAGCCCCAAAGCATGATTGACCCCCCGCCATGCTTCACAGTAGGCAAGGTGTTCTTTTCTTCATAGGCCTTGTTCTTCCTCCTCCAAACATAGCATTGATCCATGGGCCCAAACAGTTCTAATTTTGTTTCAGCAGTCCACAGAACACTATCCCAAAACTTTTGTGGTTTGTCCACATAACTTGGCATACTGCAGTCAACTCTTCTTATTCTTTGAAGACAGCAAGGGGGTGCGCCTGGGAGTTCTGGCATGGAGGCCTTCATTACCTTGTGTGTGCCTTATTGTCTGAGCTGAAACTTCAGTACCCACATCTGACAAATCTTTTTTCAGTTCCTCAGCAGTCACACGGGGACTTTTCTCCACTTTGCGCTTCAGGTAGCGCACAGCAGTCGAAGTCAGCATCTTCTTTCTGCCACGACCAGGTAGCGTTTCAACAGTGCCCTTTGCCTTGAATTTGTGAATGATGCTTCCTATGGTGTCTCTTGGTATGTTTAACATCTTTGCAATCTTCTTATAGCCATTGCCCTTCCTGTGAAGAAAATTCACCTCTTCTCTTCCTGGACCATTCTCTTGACTTCACCATGTTTGTAAACACACCAGTAAATGTCTAGAAGGAGCTGAGTATCACAGTCATTTTAAATCTGCCTAATTGGTGCTTATTATGCTTGATTGCTGCTCCTTGACATCCACAGGTGTTTTCAATACCTGATCGAAAACACTTGAATGAACCTCTGTTCTTAATAGTGGTAGTCTTTAAGGGGTTGAATAATTGTGTCAATGAAAAAATCACAAAAAAACATTTAATACTGTATTACAAAAACAATTGATGTCATTTTAGTTGCATTTGGTTCTTTAAAAAGTCCTTGTAAGATTTCATTCTGAACACAATTACAAATGTACACTAAATTCCCTAAAACCCTTTACAGCATTGGGGGTTGAATAATTTTGAACACAACTGTAATATCATGAGCAGCAAGCACTGTCACTTTGTGGTTCAGGACTATCTCAGAGCATTTAACAAGCATGGCCTGTACAACTGCTGTTCTGATCACAGTTCTGATGCAGAAAGGGGCACCTCTAGCTAGGGTATGGACAAACATCGGCCAGGACGGTTCGCGAAAATGTTCACAAACCGCGCGTTCGTGGCGGGCCCCTTTGACTTGAATGGCGGGTGAACCTGAAAAACCTTCAGGTCATATTTCCAACCACCAAATACTTACTAGAAGTGCACAAATAGTCCCACAACATGGACAGTGACATACCAGAGGAGGATCATTGGCAAAATTTATTTTTATATTCCCATAAAAAATATGTACTTTAATCCGGGACCATTTTTTAGCATCTTAAGGGGAAATGCTCAAAAATGTGCCCTGCTGCAGCATAGAAAATTTTTATCAGGCCACGGGAGTACAGGCCCCAAAAATTAGGCATTCATCTGACCGAAAAGAACTTGTGATGATGTGGCTGGAGGTACATTAGGCAGACATCAGCTAAAAATTTTACTGTAGGCCACTGGAGTACAGGCCCCAAAAATTTGTAATTCATCTGACAGAAAAGAACTTGTGATGATGTGGATGGAGGTACATTATGCGGGCACTGGCTAAACATTTTACTGTAGACCACTGGAGTACAGGCCCCAAAAATTAGGCATTCACCTAATAGAAAAGAACTTGTGATGATGTGGCTGGAGGTACATTAGGCGGGCAGCGGCTAAAAGTTTTACTGTAGGCCACTGGAGTAAAGACCCCAAAAATTAGGCATTCACCTGACAGAAGAGAACTTGTGATTATGTGGCTGGAGGTACATTAGGCGGTCACTGGCTAAAAAATTTACTGTAGGCCAGTACAGGCCCAAAAATTAGGCATTCACCTGACAGAAAAGAACTTGTGATTATGTGGCTTGAGGTACATTAGGAGGTCACCGGCTAAAAAATTTACTGTAGGCCAGTGCAAGCTCCAAAACTTATGTATTCACCTGACTGAAAAGAACTTGTGATGATGTGGCTGGAGGTACATTAGGCGGTCACCGACTAAAAATTTTACTGTAGGCCAGTACAGGCCCCAAAAATTAGGCATTCACCTGACAGAAAAGAACTTGTGATAATGTGGCTGGAGGTACATTAGTCAGTCACTGGCTAACAAATTTACAGTAGGCCACTGGAGTACAGGCCCCAAAAATTAAGCATTCACATGACAGAAAGGAATTTGTGATTATTTGGCTGAAGGTACATTAGGCAGTCACCGGCTAAAAATTTTACTGTAGGCCACTGGAGTACAGACCCCATAAATTAGGCATTCATCTGAGAGAAAAGAACGTGTTATGATGTGGATGGAGGTACATTAGGCGGTCACCGGCTAAAAATTTTACAGTAGGCCACTGGAGTACAGGCTCCAAAAATTAGGCATTCACCTGACAGAATAGAACTTTTGATGATGTGGCTGGAGGTACATTAGGAGGTCACCGGCTAAAAATTTTACTGTAGGCCAGTACAGGCCCCAAAAATTAGGCATTCAACTGACAGAAAAGAACTTGTGATAATGTGGCTGGAGGTACATTAGTCAGTCACTGGCTACAAATTTACTGTAGGCCAGTACAGGCCCCAAAAATTAAGCATTCACATGACAGAAAGGAATTTGTGATTATTTGGCTGAAGGTACATTAGGCAGTCACCGGCTAAAAATTTTACTGTAGGCCACTGGAGTACAGACCCCATAAATTAGGCATTTATCTGAGAGAAAAGAACGTGTGATGATGTGGATGGAGGTACATTAGGCGGCTACCGGCTAAAAATTTTACTGTAGGTCACTGGAGTATAGGCCCCAAAAATTAGGCATTCAGCTGACAGAAAATAACTTGTGATTATGTGGCTGGAGGTACATTAGGCGGGCACCGGCTAAACATTTTACTGTAGGCCACTGGAGTACAGGCCCCAAAAATTAGGAATTCACCTGACAGAAAACAACTTGTGATAATATGGCTGGAGGTACATTAGGCAGTCACCAACTAAAAATTTTACTGTAGGCCACTAGAGTACAGGCCCCAAAAATTAGGCATTCACCTGAGAGAAAAAAACTTGTGATGATGTGGCTGGAGGTACCTTAGGCAGTCACCGGCTAAAAATTTTACTGTAGGCCACTGGAGTACAAGCCCCAAAAATTTGGAATTCACCTGACAGAAAAGAACTTGTGATGATGTGGCTGGAGGTACATTAGGTGGGCACTGGCTAAAAACTTTACTGTAGGCCACTGGAGTAAAGGCCCCAAAAATTTGGAATTTCCCCTGACAGAAAAGAACTTGGTGATTATATGGCTGGAGGTACAATAGGCGGTCACCGGCTAAACATTTTACTGTAGGCCAGTACAGGCCCCAAAAATTAGTCATTTACCTAACAGAAAAGAAATTATGATTATGTGGCTGGAGGTACAGTAGGCAGGCACTGTCTAAAAATGTTACTGTAGGCCAGTACTTTACCTAACAGAAAAGAACTTGTGATTATGTGGCTGGAGGTACAGTAGGCAGTCACCATCTAAAAATGTTACTGTAGGCCAGTACAGGCCCCAAAAATTAGGCATTCACATGACAGAAAGAAATTTGAGATTATGTGGCTGGAGGTACATTAGGTGGGCAGCGGCTAAAATTTTACTGTAGTCCACTGGGGTACAGGCCCCAAAAATTAGGCATTCAACTGACAGAAAAGAACTTGCGATAATGTTTCTGGAGGTACATTAGGCAGTCACTGGCTAAAAATTTTACTGTAGGCCAGTACAGGCTCCAAAAATTAGGCATTTACCTGACAGAAAAAAAACTTGTGATAATCTGGCTGGCGGTACATTAGGCAGTCACCGACTAAAAATTTTACTGTAGTTCATTGGTGTACAAGCTCCAAAAATTAGGCATTTACCTGAGAGAAAAAAAAAGTGTGATGATGTGGCTGGAGGTACATTAGGCAGGCACCGGCTAAAAATTTAACTGTAGGCCACTGGAGTACAAGCCCCAAAAATTAGGCATTCACCTGACAGAAAAGAACTTGTGATAATGTGGCTGGAGGTACATTAGGCAGTCACTGGCTAAAAATTTTACTATAGGCCACTGGAGTACAGGCCCTAAAAATTTGGAATTCACCTGACAGAAAATAACTTGTGATGATGTGGCTGGAGGTACATTAGGCGGGCACCGGCTAAAAATGTTACTGTAGGCCACTGGAGTAAAGGCCCCAAAAATTTGGAATTTCCCCTGACAGAAAAGAACTTGGTGATTATGTGTCTGGAGGTACATTAGGCAGTCACTGTCTAATAAAGTTACTGTAGGCCAGTACAGGCCCCAAAAATTAGGCATTCATATGACAGAAAGGAATTTGTGATTATGTGGCTGGAGGTACAATAGGCAGTCACCGGCTAAAAATTTTACTGTAGGCCACTGGAGTACAGGCCCTAATAATTTGGAATTCACCTTACAGAAAAGAACTTGTTATAATGTGGCTGGAGGTACATTAGGCAGTCACAGGCTAAAAGTTTTACTGTAGGCCACTGGAGTACAGGCCCTGAAAATTTGGAATTCACCTGACAGAAAAGAACCTGTGATAATGTGGCTGGAGGTTCATTAGGCGGTCACCGGCTAAAAATTTTACTGTAGGCCTGTACAAGCCCCAAAAATTAGGCATTTACCTGACAGAAAAGAACTTGTGATGATGTGGCTGGAGGTACATTAGGCGGGCACCAGCTAAAAATTTAACTGTAGGCCAGTACAGGCACCAAAAATGAGGCATTTACCTGACAGAAATGAACTTGTGATTATGTGGCTGGAGGTACATTAGGCAGTCACCGGCTAAAAATTTTACTAAAGGCCAGTACAAGCCCCAAAAATTAGGCATTTACATGACAGAAAGGAATTTGTGATTATGTGGCTGGAGGTACATTAGGCGAGCAACGGCTAAAAATTTTACTGTACCGTATGTCGCCTGCATAGGCCCCAAAAATTAGGCATTCACCTCACAGAAAAGGACTTGTGATGATGTGGCTGGAGGTACATTAGGTGGGCACCGACTAAAAATTTTACTGTAGGCCACTGGAGAACAGGCCGCAAAAATTAGAAATTCCCCTGACAGAAAAGAACTTGTGATTATATGGCCGGAGGTACATTAGGCGGTTACCAGCTAAACATTTTACTGTAGGCTAGTACAGGCCCCAAAAATTAGGCATTTACCTGACAGAAAAGAACTTGTGATTACGTGGCTGGAGGTACATTAGGCAGTGACCGGCTAAAAATTTTACTGTAGGCCACTGGAGTACAGGCCCCAAAAATTTGGCATTCACCTGACAGAAAAGAACTTGCGATTATGTGGCTGGAGGTACATTAGGCAGTCATCGGCTAAAATTTTACTGTAGGCCACTGGAGTACAAGCCCCAAAAATTAGGCATTCACCTGACAGAGAAGGCCTTTTATGCCCCTGTATAAACATAAGACAAGGACCATTTTTTGTTGAATGCTGCATTCTGACAGCCCTCTGTGATGCTGGTAACTTGTCCGCAATTTTGTGTTTGCATCGGGGGTCTAACTGCGTTGCCACCCAGTACTGGTCCTTGCCCTTTATAGTTTTTATACGGGGTCCCTCTTCAAACACTGGAGTATGAGGGTGCCCATTTGCACTAAATTGGAAGTGGTGGAGCATACTGGCTCCTGCTCATCACCCAGGAGAATGTCGTCCTCGGTCTCCTCCCCCCAGCCACGGACAACACCAGAGATCCACAAAAAGTTTACAGTCCCCCTCAAAGCCTACGCTTCTTGCTCCTCCCCCCCTCAGCCACCATCCTCCTCTGACTCCTCTTCAGACTCCTGCTGTATTGTCTCAGATGGGTTACCCCCCCTGGGAATTCAATTAGCATTGCAACTTCCTAATCTTCCAGCTCCTGCTCCTCGATGGCTTGATCAATGACATGATGCAATTCACGCTCAAGAAAGAAGGCGTAAGGTACTATGTCACTGATGGCGCCCTGGCTGCGACTGACCAGTTTGGTGATCTTATCAAATGGCCGCAGAAGTCTGCATGCATTGCGCATGAGCAGCCACTAGAGAAGTTAAAAGAATTCAAGCTACACAGTCGTTAATGGAACGTTGCTGCTGGAGCAGCCTATCAAGCATATACAAGGTGGAGTTCCAGCGTGTTGGGCTGTCACAAATCAGACATCCGATGGGCAGGTGGTGTTGCCGCTGAACGTCAGCAAGGCAAGCCATGGCCGTTTAAGATCTTCTAAAATGACCAGAGATTTTCCTGGCCTGTCGCAAGACGTCCTGGACCCCGGGGTATTTGGCAACGAATCGCAGCACGACTAAGTTCAGTCAGGACGTGTGCCATGCACGGCACGTGTGTCATTTTGCCCTGTTTCAGCATGCTCAGCAGATTGGCACGGTTGTCGCACACCACTTTACCAACTGTCAAATTGAGCGGGGTTAGCCACTGATCAGCCTGTGACCGCAGAGCTGAAAGCAGTGCAGGACTGGTGTGGCTCTTGGCTTCCAGTCACAACAGCCACAGCACAGCATGGCAAAGTCTCACCTAGCACATCGATTAGGTTCTGGGGAGCTTGGGGGGCACAGCGGAGAAGGCGGTAGCAGTGGAACAGGAGGAGTCAGCCGAGGAGGAGACAAAGGATGGAGTAGGAGGAGGAGAAGAAGAGGCAGGCCAGCATGCAATCCATGGCCGTAACACCAAATCCACGGGTTATACGCTTGACGGCTGTCAGAAGGTTCACCCAGTGGGCAGTAAAAATGATGTACCTTCACTGCCCGTGTTTGCTAGACCACGTGTCTGTGGTCAGATGTATCTTGGCACCGACACTTGCACTTGCCGTTGAATGTGGCTCTGGGATGCCCTTCTTGGAGAAATATTTCCTTCCGGGGACCTTCCATTGCGGTGTGCCAATGGCCACAAATTTTCTAAAGGCCTCTGAGTCCACCAGTTTATATGGCAGTAGTTGGTGGGCTAGCAGTTCCGACAAGCCAGCGGTCAGCCATTGGGCAAGAGGGTTATCAGGCATCATCAACTTTTTACGCTCGAACATTTGGGCCACGGAAGCCTGCCTTCTGCTAGATGAACGCGACGACAGCACGGTGAAAGTTGGAGTGGAGGACAAATGGGAGGAGAGAGGAGAAGGAGAAGAGGCAGGACGTGGAGCACGGAGTGTGGCTTTGTGGGTTCTGACGGCGGTGCTCCCACTGGGCTCGGTGATGGGAGGCCAGGTGCCTTCTTATGGCAGTTCTCCTTAGGTGAGTGTTGAGCTTACTGCGACTTATACGTTGACAGCACAGGCTGCAGATGGAAACACTATTGTCAGCAGCTGATACGTTAAAAAAAGCCCACACCGTGGAGCCATGTGCCGGCGTCCTGGCAGCGCCAGATGTGACCGTGCATGATGGATGGCTTGCTCCAGATACATTTGCAGTCTGCTTTTTGCCTCATGTGCACTGCGAGTTCTGCCGGCTTCTCCTCCCTCTCTGCTGCTCCGTCTCTCCCTCTGAACTCCCTTACTCTTCCTCTCTTGTGGGCACCGGCACCTTCACCACCACTGACATTAGAGATCTTGGAGTAGGCAGCAACAGCGGGGGACCCCCCTCCTTTGGCTGATCTGTGTACTGTCGTCAGACCGCTGGGTGGCGGCCGTTGCTACCTCCTCTTCATCATCCGATGCCAAGAATGGCTGCGCATCGGTGAGGTCTGGGAATGGATGGGAAAGTAATTCCTCTGACTTGAGCGGAGGGGCTATGGTGGTTGTGGTGGTGATGTCTTTGGGGGTGCACACAGCAGAGAGTGAGGAGGGTGCAGATACAGAGTATGAGAAGGATGCAGGAGCAGAAGGCTGAGTGAGCCACTCAACCAACTCTGTTGCGTCCTTTGACGTAATCGCACTCACCTTCTCCAAGTTCACACTTAGGCTCCAGCCTGGTGTACCTGCCCGACCCCTACCACCTCTGTGGAACGGCCTGCCTCTTTCTCTGCCTTTCATTTTCAAAATAACCCTGTGCCAAAGTCCCTAGAGAAGAGCAGTATTTGTGGAAGCAGGTATATCGCAGGCCTAAATCAATATTTGGTGGAAGCAGGTATATCGCACCCCTAAATCAGTATTTTTTAAAAGCACGTATATCGCAGGCCTCAATCAATATTTGGTGAAAGCAGGTATATAAATCCCCTTAATCAGTATTTAGTGAAAGCAGGTGTATCGCAGGCCTCAATAAATATTTGGTGAAAGCAGGTATATCAATCCCCTTAATCAGTATTTTGTGTAAGCATGTGTATCGCAGGCCTCAATCAGTATTTTGTGGAAGGAGGTCTATCAAACCCCTTAATCAGTATTTTTTGGAAGCAGGTGTATCGCAGGCCTCAATCAATATTTGGTGGAAGCAGGTATATCGCACCCCTAAATCAGTATTTTGTGGAAGCAGGTATATAGGACCCGTTAATCAATATTTGTTGGAAGCAGGTATATCGCACCCCTCAATCTGTATTTTGTGGAAGCAGGTATATCAAACCCCTTAATCAGTATTTTGTGGAAGCCGGTATATCGCACCCCTCAATCAGTATTTTGTGGAAGCAGGTATATAGAACCCCTTAATCAATATTTGTTGGAAGCAGGTATATCAAACCTCTCAATCTGTATTTTGTGTAAGCAAGTATATTAAACCCCTTAATCAGTATTTTGTGGAGGCAGGTATATTTCAACCCTCAATCAGTATTTTGTGGAAACAGGTATATAGAACCCGTGAATCAATATTTGGTGGAAGCAGGTATATCGCACCCCTTAATCAGTATTTTGTGGAAGCAGGCATTTCAAACCCCTAAATCAGTATGTTGTGGAAGCAGTTATATTGCATCCCTCAATCAATTATTTGGGAGCAACAGGTATATCACACCCATTGCAAATAGTTGTTCCAATAGCGCCTGTCCCTCTACATACCTGCGGTATCACAGCAGAACCGCACACAACTGCTGCACAATACAAATGCACTATAATATACTTTCTATGTTAGAAAGTATATTATAAGTATATCGCACCCTTCAGTATATCACACCTATCGATAGAACACCTATACTAGTCCTTAAAAGTACTTTTGTGGCCCTATTAGCAAGCATTTGGTGTCCCAAACAGTCTGTCTCAGCTCCACAAAGCAACCTCTTCCTACACTGGAAAAACATAGAATGTAAAATGGCTGCCAGATCGGGTTCTGTTATAGGGTGGGGGTGTGTCCATGTGCTAAAACGTCTCAAACGCTGTCCTGTCCCACCTGATGGATGTGTCATGGGTCAAAGTTTGGCACAATGCAAAAAAATATGGCGTCGGTGGACATCGTCATATGTTCACATGTTCGGCAAATCGCGAATGAGCAAAGTTCGCAGCGAAACTACCGCTATCACACATCTCTGGCCATGGGGTCAAGTCTGGCTGAATAATACGCCACAGGGTTTTGTTGCTAGGCATGCAGTTGGGCGAGGACAGCTGAGGCATGGCCATTCACTTCTGTGCAATACAATCTAAATGTAATATTCTGATAGGCCCAGTGTGGGGGAGCACAAAATTGCCAGCTTCAGGGCATAAAAGGCATCTACCACCTCATCTGTAAGGTGGAAGGGACTAAAAGACAAACAATCATAAAGAGGCTGCAACTAACTTGCGTATCCAAGGTCTGCAATAAGAAACAAGGCCCAAAAATGTTCATTAATGTTCCTGGGTAAAGGGATGTGCTCCACAGCCTTCTTACATTCAGAGGTGAGATTTTTGAACCCAGAAAGGTAACAGTAATAGAGAAAAACGGAAGTTTTTTTTTTCTTGCAGCCATAGGAGTGACATGGCTGCAGTATACATACTAGGTGAGTTCTGGGCCCCCTGCGGCACTACCACCCAGGTATACTGTTTACCCTCATGTGTGAAGGCAAACAAATACCAACTGTCTGGATGTAGTGGTACTGAAAATAAAACATTTGCCAAATCAATCACAGTGAAGTGGGTAGAGGTAGCGGGAACCAAAGGTGTGTGAATTGGGCACAAAACTGTGGCTTCATTGACAGCACATATTGTAGGTCATGTACCATCCGGTACTGGGTGGGTTTGCCTCACTTTTCTTTTTCACAGGGTAGAAAGGAGTCTTACAAGGGAATACACTCTCCTTGATAACTCCCCTTTTTTCAAAAAATCTCAGACTGTTTGAGATATGACATCTGACTGTGCCATACTCAAGGAATACTGTATCTTCCTGTGAAGTCGGGAGCCAGGTTTCAGCTCCACTTTTGCAGGGGGGACTGTGAGCTTGCCATCATCTGTGGGTCCAGCAGCCCACATATGGTCCGACAGTCCCGCAAGCAGGGCTTCCTTCTCATCTTCTGGGAGTACTGACACAAACATGGACCAGGGAGTTTTATCACTAAACAAAGTTCCTGGTCATTGAGGGCACCTGTTAGTTTCACAGTACCACCCTCCTGGTATGAGATGCTGGCACATACTTTTGCAAGCAAGTCTGCACCCAGGAGGCAATGGGGGGCGGTGTCACTGACCAGCAACCGGGCAAGCACTACATGGTTAAGGGCAAATCTAACATGGATGGGTCAGCTAAAAGGGAGTGTCCTACTCTCCCATCCTCTCCTACACAAGGACAAATGTCCGTTGAGATCAGGGGAGGACATCTTTGCTGTGCATAACTGTCTTGGCAATTTAAACCTATTTTTAGACCCTTAGGTTAGTCTAGAGCAGGGGTGGCCAACCTTACAGACACAGTGAGCGACAAGCTATACATTTACACAGTCACAGTATTTTTCACCCTACTGGATGCACCTAGGTTGTAACAAAGAAAAATAAGAGAAAAAAAATGATTTTTTATCTGATCTGAGGTCTGATAAGAAAATATTTTCTTATTTTTCATTAGCAGAGAAAAAAAAAAGAAAAAATATATTTTTCACCAGACCTTAGATCAGACTCCTAAATCGGATCACCAATTCTCATCTGACCTAAAATCGGATCCCCAATGCTCATATCAGACAACACAAATCAGACTCCCAGTGTCAGACCCTCAGTGCTCAGATCCCCCCATTCTCAGATCTTCCCCCCATGCTCAGACCTGACCAACCCATGCTCACACAAGACTCCCCCATACTCAGATCTGACCCCCATGCTCAGATCAGACCCCCATTGCTCAGATCAGACCTCCATTGCCCAGATCAGGACCCCTCCCCCATGCTCAGATCAGAACCTCCCATGCTTAGAGCAGACCCCCATGCTCAGTTCTATAATAAAAAAAAATCTCTTCCCTCTCCTGATCAGGCACTGGTTGCCTGTTCGGGCAGCTGCTACTTTGCAGGTCTGACACGCACTCCACTATGACCTGATGAGCACAGCATCAGGTCATAGTGCATGTCTTCATGTACTACGTTCTCACACTGTGTGCATCAGGACGTAGTGGAGAGTGAGCTAGAGCTGCAAAGTAGCAACGGTGCCCGATCAGGAAAAAATATCTGAGCATGGGGTGGAGAGTGAGCCAGCCTGACCGCTTCCCAGCTCCACAGCAAGAGCCACACTTGAAGAAGCAAAGAGCCACATGTGGCTCAAGAGCCACAGGTTGGCCACCCCTGGTCTAGAGGCATCAACACAGTGACGTGATTATAGGTTCAGGAATTGTGGTGATTAGCTGTATCTGCTGGATCGCGCAACGAGCAGTTTAGCGACTATAAATACAATACATAGGCACATCTGAACAGTCCTTTAACACAGAAATAGCCCCATCAATTTTAATAGGGACTTTGATCTCCAGTTTTGAATTCTATTCTTACTTTATACAATAAAAGTTATGTTTTAATAAGTGATAGGTCAGTGTCAAGAGAAGGCAATTTGTTGGGAAGTCCCAAAATGTAAAAATCAACTGTCTTGGCTGCTCCAGTATCAATCAAAAACGGGACTACTTCTTTATCACCCAGAGTGAGGAATATCATTGGGGCCGGACTTAAATATGCTAAAATGTTTGAGGGCACCTGTCTTTGTGTCGCCTCACTGCCTCCCCAGCCACCCCTAAAAACATGGGTGCCTTTGGGGACAGTGATCCGGCACGGTCAACACAGAATACAATCCTCTCATGTGGTGTGGATGAGGAGTACCACACACAGCACAACTCTCTCTCCAATCTGGGTTCTGGGTCCCGCAGACTCTGCAGGTCTTCTCTGTTGGGTAGGTGGTTTAACATTATCACAATAACATTCATAATAATACTTCCCACTTTCTCTGTCTCTCTACGCCTTCTCTATGCACTTCCCTCGCAACTCGCAGCCAGACTTCTGCCTGTTCTGTGAGCTTGTTATCTTTCAGCCACCCTTTGTTTTCCCTCCATCCTTTTTCCTACTACTCTGGATTCAGTTTACCATAGATCAGACCATTTGCATCACAATCCCCTCCTTTTTTGATTTTAGCAGATGGGCAGGACACCCAGGGCTGAGTACTTCACTTACTATATCTACATAGTGCTGTATGTATGTGAGTATGTATGTATGCTAAAATAATAGTAAAAGTAAAAAAAGCATAGACGTTAAGGCTTGATCTACTTTAATAATTAAACAATACTACAAGTAATAACTAATTAAAGGTATTAGTGTATCCTTCACTTACTGAGTTGAGTACTCTATGTGGTGCTACTTAGATGTATGTGTATTGTTTTGTGCTTTTAGCCATATCAGGAAAAAATACTAGTAACTGGGTTGGCCGCTGGGCAGAAGATTCCCTAAGTTAAGATGTCTGCTGGGCCGAAAGTTCCCTCAGTTAAGATGGCCGCCGGGCTGGCCGGAAGTTGCAGGAGTTAAGATGGCTGCTGGTGAGGAAGTTACCTAATTTAAGAGGGCACGGTAGGGTCTCTCAGCCCCATCTTGGAGAGTTGTGTTGGTGGCATGTAAAAATAATTACTTAATGTTCATCATATATTTTTGTGCAACCCTGTTTCTTATACTTAGTTATTTTCATGCTGATACTTGCATTGCTTTTCATAATATTTAGAACAGAATGTTCTAAATTCAAGGCCGAATTTCCTGTGTTCAAGGTTGAAACTTTATAATAATTTCACTCCTTTTTGGCTAAAGCCAGAACACACACCTCCCTGTGTCTCTGTGATGATTTCTTTCCTGAGCCGCTCGATTTAACCCTTCATTTGGTCTCATCATCACATCGGTAATGCTGATTTCGCTCATAGTAAACTTAGCTGTGTGACCTTCCTCTACTAGTAAGTTTTCTATTTAGCAATACACACGGTCAGATCTCTGGTCCACAACACACAGACATAACATTCAACGTAGAACAGTCTTAAAGAAATGTAAAAACAAAGGTGCAATGGCATACTGCAGCTAGAGCTCCGTCCTGCCACTATGCTGGATGTTAGATGAGGCATTAGTTTATATTTTGGCCAAATTATGTAAGCCACCCACCACTTCACGGTTGCCTCTCGAGTGGTCTCTAACATTAATTCTTACCTTTTATGGGCCATATCAGCCACACAAAACCCAGGGAGTGCAGGTGCAGCATGCATGCCAGACACACTCTGCTTGTAACCCCGTCCGGTGCCATACAGCGTTCATCAGATCAAGGGATGCAAATACCAACATGCATGCTGAGCCCACTAGTACTTCTCCTGGAACCAAATGGCTTCTGGTAAGTTCAATAAAGCAGACTCAGTTTTATACTGACTTTAAAACCAGCCTACTGGGCGGATTCACTAGTCAGGTGTGCATGACTGCATGGAGGTCACCACGCCTCCCATATATGCTACAAAGGGGAAAAAAATGGAGATTGCAGTCAGCACAACCCAATACGCAGGTGCACGTTGCTATGGTGAAATACACATACAAACGTAAAAACAAAGGTGCAATGGCACACTGCAGCTAGAGCTCCGTCCTGCCACTATGCTGGATGTTAGATGAGGCATTAGTTTATATTTTGGCCAAATTATGTAAGCCACCCACCACTTCACGGTTGCCTCTCGAGTGGTCCCTAACATTAATTCTTACCTTTTATGGGCCATATCAGCTACACAAAACCCAGGGAGTGCAGGTGCAGCATGCATGCCAGACACTCTCTGCTTGTAACCCCGTCTGGTGCCATACAGCGTTCATCAGATCAAGGGATGCAAATACCAACATGCATGCTGAGCCCACTAGTACTTCTCCTGGAACCAAATGGCTTCTGGTAAGTTCAATAAAGCAGACTCAGTTTTATACTGACTTTAAAACCAGCCTACAGGGCGGATTCACTAGTCAGGTGTGCATGACTGCATGGAGATCACCACGCCTCCCATATATGCTACAAAGGAAAAAAATGGAGATTGCAGTCAGCACAACCCAATACGCAGGTGCACGTTGCTATGGTGAAAATACACATACAAACGTAAAAACAAAGGTGCAATGGCATACTGCAGCTAGAGCTCCGTCCTGCCACTATGCTGGATGTTAGATGAGGCATTAGTTTATATTTTGGCCAAATTATGTAAGCCACCCACCACTTCACGGTTGCCTCTCGAGTGGTCTCTAACATTAATTCTTACCTTTTATGGGCCATATCAGCCACACAAAACCCAGGGAGTGCAGGTGCAGCATGCATGCCAGACACACTCTGCTTGTAACCCCGTCCGGTGCCATACAGCGTTCATCAGATCAAGGGATGCAAATACCAACATGCATGCTGAGCCCACTAGTACTTCTCCTGGAACCAAATGGCTTCTGGTAAGTTCAATAAAGCAGACTCAGTTTTATACTGACTTTAAAACCAGCCTACTGGGCGGATTCACTAGTCAGGTGTGCATGACTGCATGGAGGTCACCACGCTCCCATATATGCTACAAAGGAAAAAAATGGAGATTGCAGTCAGCACAACCCAATACGCAGGTGCACGTTGCTATGGTGAAATACACATACAAACGTAAAAACAAAGGTGCAATGACACACTGCAGCTAGAGCTCCGTCCTGCCACTATGCTGGATGTTAGATGAGGCATTAGTTTATATTTTGGCCAAATTATGTAAGCCACCCACCACTTCACGGTTGCCTCTCGAGTGGTCCCTAACATTAATTCTTACCTTTTATGGGCCATATCAGCTACACAAAACCCAGGGAGTGCAGGTGCAGCATGCATGCCAGACACTCTCTGCTTGTAACCCCGTCTGGTGCCATACAGCGTTCATCAGATCAAGGGATGCAAATACCAACATGCATGCTGAGCCCACTAGTACTTCTCCTGGAACCAAATGGCTTCTGGTAAGTTCAATAAAGCAGACTCAGTTTTATACTGACTTTAAAACCAGCCTACAGGGCGGATTCACTAGTCAGGTGTGCATGACTGCATGGAGATCACCACGCCTCCCATATATGCTACAAAGGAAAAAAAATGGAGATTGCAGTCAGCACAACCCAATACGCAGGTGCACGTTGCTATGGTGAAATACACATACAAACGTCTTAAAGAAATGTTTCCAATACATTAACACACTCACGTTTTTTAACTCAATAACATTTTCTGGAGCTCCAAAATACACATACACACTCAGTACCTCAATGCTATACATTGCCTTGTTATCTCTTAGTATTGCAGACATTGTACTTGCTATTACACACTCCAATGTCGTGAAGTCACCACACTCACAGCGGCGGCCCCCCCTGTCGCCCTTCATACAAGTACCCATCTTTCCATGTTATGTAGCCGTTTGTTCTCTATCTCAGCAAACATAGCTCCTACAGGTTCTGCAACAGTAATTCTTGCATGTACATTTAACCCAAACACCTTAAACTCCCTCAAAGTATTTTTCCCCTAGGGAAAGGGACTGACGGATAACCTATTCTCTCTTTCTAGAAAGGGACTTCAGTTATTCTAATGACGCGCCAGCCCACCTCTGAGATGGCTAACTCTAGTCTTGTTTACAATTATGGCACTTCATCAGACACCTTTCATATTTCATCTTTTTTCCAAGGCTTTGTTACAACAACATATCCACCATTTATTAATATGTCAGTAGTCAATTAATTTCAGGAGATCTGGTGCAAGGCCTGGGAGATCAGGCAGACAGATAGGCAGAGTGCATTATACACTGCTCATTTCCAGGAGTTAAGTTACGTTCTTGCATAATATAAGAAAAAGTGCCCCAGGGGTGGGGCAGGGGCAGACTGGCCATAGACCCTATGGAGAAATTTCCTGGTGGGCCAATGCCCAGGGGGCCACACAAGCCCTCGTCATGGCCGCTGGCCAGATACATAACCATCTGATGCACTCAGTGTTAATTTATAATAGGAGCATCAGGTGCTTATGGTCAGTGGCCAAGTGCCCTCCTGAATTCCAATGTATCACCGTCACCAGTAGTTTGATAGGGCAGTATTTTATAATACACTGTGGTATCTGTTTTTGCTAGGGAGGTATTTTGTGCTGCACTATGGTATTGTTGACCCCACCTACTTCTGTTGTACCTGTCTACCTATAGCTTGTGTTGTCCTGCCTTCTGTCAATTTGGACTCGCCTACAACATGGGACCCCTTTTAGGTTATTTCCAGAGCCACTTTAAGTTCCTGATTCCACCCTTGAGGGGGAGGGGAATAATAGAAAAAAAGGCAAAAAGACAAGGGAGTCCTCGGACGAATTTTATTGCCAACTGGAGAACTTTTAATTTGGGTGAAATCAGACCTAAACAAAAAACTTTTGACAGATTCATTAGATTTCAACGCAAAACAAATTTCAAGAAATTCACTCATCTTTAGCTGTGTATTATACCGATGACAGCATCTGATCAGTGCCACATTCTTTTGTACAGTTTGCAGCATAATTATTTTCTGTAGACCAACTGTGTAGACCTGGCATCTGAACACTGTAGGATCAATGCATGGTGGTATTTTTGGTTAAGGGGTATTCCTATCTCAAACAATGGAAGCATATTGCTGGGATATGCCCCCATTTTCTGATATGCCCCCATTTTCTGACACCTCTGGGACCCGCACCTACACAAAGAACTGAGCCCTGAAAGTTGTGTAGGGCGCATGAACAGCAGCCCTCAATTCATTTCTATGGTGGTGCAGAAAATAACCAAGCACTGGCTTGGCTATTTCCTTCGGACACATAGAAATTAGTGGGAGTGGTGACCGCTCAAGCGTGGTGTGCTCCCATTCACTACTACTGGGAGAGCGCTTGGAGGTGGCCTGACCCGGGAACAGCCCTGCTCTGTTCTTGGTGTAGGTGTGGGTCCCAAAGGTTGGAGCCACACCTATCAGACAATGTCTCAGATAGGAATACCCCTTTAAACTAGTGCTTGTACAGAGGAAGCATTTCATGTTTCCTGAAAACTAAATTAATTATATAATTAGTTGTATCTTTGTTTCACTTTTATATTCAACAAACTTAGTGTACCATATAACTTTGTCATCTCTCTATTCAAAAACAGTAACAACTGGCAGTACCACAGAGGAAGATTTGAAAACACTGAAAAATTCACCAACAGCTTTAGTATTATTGTCAACTACAAAAAGCTATTTATTACAGGGAACAACTATATTGTTACCTGTAGGCCAAGAAACTGTTGTCTCTCAATCTTCTACTACTGATTCATTAACCACAACTTCTAAAACTACTACAAGAATACTACATACAAGCTTGACCATGGCAACTGTAGCAGAAATGAAAAGAGACTCTAAGGCAACAGTGGTACCAACAACTACTTCAGAAACAGCTTTAACCTCTCAATCTTTTTCTACTGATTTAAAAGCCACACCAACTAAAACTACTAAAACAGCAGCATTAATTACTAGCTCAACAACAAAAATGGTGCCATCGACTACTTCAGAGTCTGCACAGTCAACGAAAATGAAATCAACAGCAATTTTGACATCTGAAGCAAAACCATCTGTGACACAATCAACAACATTAAGACAATTAAGTTTTCCATTTCCTACGTCTACCACAGTGACAACAAGTGAAAGAACCATAGCAGAAGATTTAACAACTTCAAAGGAAACTTCTCCAACAGTTTCTGTGTTAGTAACATCTCCAGAGATAACCTCATCACAGGACACAGCTACATCTGTACAGAAAACCAAATCTACTGTTACTTTACAATCTTCAACTACTCGTTTAACAATGATAACTCCTAAAACCACTGTAGCAGTAGTAGAAATGAGTACAGGCTCTAAGACAACAGTGGTACCATTAATTACTTCAGAAACAACTCCTTCCTCTCAATCTTTTTCTACTGATTTAGAAGCCACTCCAACTAAAACTACTAAAACAGCAGCATTAATTACTAGCTCAACAACAAAAATGGTGCCATCGACCACTTCAGAGTCTGCACAGTCAACGAAAATGAAATCAACAGCAATTTTGACCTCTGAAGCAAAACCATCTGTGACACAAACAACAACATTAAGACAATTAAGTTTTCCATTTCCTACCTCTACCACAGTGACAACAACTGAAAGAACCATAGCAGAAGATTTAACAACTCCAAAGGAAACTTCTCCAACAGTTTCAGTGTTAGTAACATCTCCAGAGATAACAACACCTAAAACCACTGTAGCAGGAGTAGAAATGAGTACAGGCTCTAAGACAACAGTGGTACCAACTACTACTTCAGAAACAACTCATTCTTCTCAATCTTTTTCTACTGATTTAGAAGCCACACCAACTAAAACTACTAAAACAGCAGCATTAATTACTAGCTCAACAACAAAAATGGTGCCATCGACTACTTCAGAGTCTGCACAGTCAACGAAAATGAAATCAACAGCAATTTTGACCTCTAAAGCAAAACCATCTGTGACACAAACAACAACATTAAGACAATTAAGTTTTCCATTTCCTACCTCTACCACAGTGACAACAACTGAAAGAACCATAGCAGAAGATTTAACAACTCCAAAGGAAACTTCTCCAACAGTTTCAGTGTTAGTAACATCTCCAGAGATAACAACACCTAAAACCACTGTAGCAGGAGTAGAAATGAGTACAGGCTCTAAGACAACAGTGGTACCAACTACTACTTCAGAAACAACTCATTCTTCTCAATCTTTTTCTACTGATTTAGAAGCCACACCAACTAAAACTACTAAAACAGCAGCATTAATTACTAGCTCAACAACAAAAATGGTGCCATCGACTACTTCAGAGTCTGCACAGTCAACGAAAATGAAATCAACAGCAATTTTGACCTCTGAAGCAAAACCATCTGTGACACAAACAACAACATTAAGACAATTAAGTTTTCCATTTCCTACCTCTACCACAGTGACAACAACTGAAAGAACCATAGCAGAAGATTTAACAACTCCAAAGGAAACTTCTCCAACAGTTTCAGTGTTAGTAACATCTCCAGAGATAACAACACCTAAAACCACTGTAGCAGGAGTAGAAATGAGTACAGGCTCTAAGACAACAGTGGTACCAACTACTACTTCAGAAACAACTCATTCTTCTCAATCTTTTCTACTGATTTAGAAGCCACACCAACTAAAACTACTAAAACAGCAGCATTAATTACTAGCTCAACAACAAAAATGGTGCCATCGACTACTTCAGAGTCTGCACAGTCAACGAAAATGAAATCAACAGCAATTTTGACCTCTGAAGCAAAACCATCTGTGACACAAACAACAACATTAAGACAATTAAGTTTTCCATTTCCTACCTCTACCACAGTGACAACAACTGAAAGAACCATAGCAGAAGATTTAACAACTCCAAAGGAAACTTCTCCAACAGTTTCAGTGTTAGTAACATCTCCAGAGATAACAACACCTAAAACCACTGTAGCAGGAGTAGAAATGAGTACAGGCTCTAAGACAACAGTGGTACCAACTACTACTTCAGAAACAACTCATTCTTCTCAATCTTTTTCTACTGATTTAGAAGCCACACCAACTAAAACTACTAAAACAGCAGCATTAATTACTAGCTCAACAACAAAAATGGTGCCATCGACTACTTCAGAGTCTGCACAGTCAACGAAAATGAAATCAACAGCAATTTTGACCTCTGAAGCAAAACCATCTGTGACACAAACAACAACATTAAGACAATTAAGTTTTCCATTTCCTACCTCTACCACAGTGACAACAACTGAAAGAACCATAGCAGAAGATTTAACAACTCCAAAGGAAACTTCTCCAACAGTTTCAGTGTTAGTAACATCTCCA
This sequence comes from Bufotes viridis, assembly GCA_033119425.1. Lineage (NCBI taxonomy): Eukaryota > Metazoa > Chordata > Amphibia > Anura > Bufonidae > Bufotes > Bufotes viridis. The sequence continues at coordinate 265,628,949 of CM065592.1, forward strand.
GAGATAACAACACCTAAAACCACTGTAGCAGGAGTAGAAATGAGTACAGGCTCTAAGACAACAGTGGTACCAACTACTACTTCAGAAACAACTCATTCTTCTCAATCTTTTTCTACTGATTTAGAAGCCACACCAACTAAAACTACTAAAACAGCAGCATTAATTACTAGCTCAACAACAAAAATGGTGCCATCGACTACTTCAGAGTCTGCACAGTCAACGAAAATGAAATCAACAGCAATTTTGACCTCTGAAGCAAAACCATCTGTGACACAAACAACAACATTAAGACAATTAAGTTTTCCATTTCCTACCTCTACCACAGTGACAACAACTGAAAGAACCATAGCAGAAGATTTAACAACTCCAAAGGAAACTTCTCCAACAGTTTCAGTGTTAGTAACATCTCCAGAGATAACAACACCTAAAACCACTGTAGCAGGAGTAGAAATGAGTACAGGCTCTAAGACAACAGTGGTACCAACTACTACTTCAGAAACAACTCATTCTTCTCAATCTTTTTCTACTGATTTAGAAGCCACACCAACTAAAACTACTAAAACAGCAGCATTAATTACTAGCTCAACAACAAAAATGGTGCCATCGACTACTTCAGAGTCTGCACAGTCAACGAAAATGAAATCAACAGCAATTTTGACCTCTGAAGCAAAACCATCTGTGACACAAACAACAACATTAAGACAATTAAGTTTTCCATTTCCTACCTCTACCACAGTGACAACAACTGAAAGAACCATAGCAGAAGATTTAACAACTCCAAAGGAAACTTCTCCAACAGTTTCAGTGTTAGTAACATCTCCAGAGATAACAACACCTAAAACCACTGTAGCAGGAGTAGAAATGAGTACAGGCTCTAAGACAACAGTGGTACCAACTACTACTTCAGAAACAACTCATTCTTCTCAATCTTTTCTACTGATTTAGAAGCCACACCAACTAAAACTACTAAAACAGCAGCATTAATTACTAGCTCAACAACAAAAATGGTGCCATCGACTACTTCAGAGTCTGCACAGTCAACGAAAATGAAATCAACAGCAATTTTGACCTCTGAAGCAAAACCATCTGTGACACAAACAACAACATTAAGACAATTAAGTTTTCCATTTCCTACCTCTACCACAGTGACAACAACTGAAAGAACCATAGCAGAAGATTTAACAACTCCAAAGGAAACTTCTCCAACAGTTTCAGTGTTAGTAACATCTCCAGAGATAACAACACCTAAAACCACTGTAGCAGGAGTAGAAATGAGTACAGGCTCTAAGACAACAGTGGTACCAACTACTACTTCAGAAACAACTCATTCTTCTCAATCTTTTTCTACTGATTTAGAAGCCACACCAACTAAAACTACTAAAACAGCAGCATTAATTACTAGCTCAACAACAAAAATGGTGCCATCGACTACTTCAGAGTCTGCACAGTCAACGAAAATGAAATCAACAGCAATTTTGACCTCTGAAGCAAAACCATCTGTGACACAAACAACAACATTAAGACAATTAAGTTTTCCATTTCCTACCTCTACCACAGTGACAACAACTGAAAGAACCATAGCAGAAGATTTAACAACTCCAAAGGAAACTTCTCCAACAGTTTCAGTGTTAGTAACATCTCCAGAGATAACAACACCTAAAACCACTGTAGCAGGAGTAGAAATGAGTACAGGCTCTAAGACAACAGTGGTACCAACTACTACTTCAGAAACAACTCATTCTTCTCAATCTTTTCTACTGATTTAGAAGCCACACCAACTAAAACTACTAAAACAGCAGCATTAATTACTAGCTCAACAACAAAAATGGTGCCATCGACTACTTCAGAGTCTGCACAGTCAACGAAAATGAAATCAACAGCAATTTTGACCTCTGAAGCAAAACCATCTGTGACACAAACAACAACATTAAGACAATTAAGTTTTCCATTTCCTACCTCTACCACAGTGACAACAACTGAAAGAACCATAGCAGAAGATTTAACAACTCCAAAGGAAACTTCTCCAACAGTTTCAGTGTTAGTAACATCTCCAGAGATAACAACACCTAAAACCACTGTAGCAGGAGTAGAAATGAGTACAGGCTCTAAGACAACAGTGGTACCAACTACTACTTCAGAAACAACTCATTCTTCTCAATCTTTTTCTACTGATTTAGAAGCCACACCAACTAAAACTACTAAAACAGCAGCATTAATTACTAGCTCAACAACAAAAATGGTGCCATCGACTACTTCAGAGTCTGCACAGTCAACGAAAATGAAATCAACAGCAATTTTGACCTCTGAAGCAAAACCATCTGTGACACAAACAACAACATTAAGACAATTAAGTTTTCCATTTCCTACCTCTACCACAGTGACAACAACTGAAAGAACCATAGCAGAAGATTTAACAACTCCAAAGGAAACTTCTCCAACAGTTTCAGTGTTAGTAACATCTCCAGAGATAACAACACCTAAAACCACTGTAGCAGGAGTAGAAATGAGTACAGGCTCTAAGACAACAGTGGTACCAACTACTACTTCAGAAACAACTCATTCTTCTCAATCTTTTTCTACTGATTTAGAAGCCACACCAACTAAAACTACTAAAACAGCAGCATTAATTACTAGCTCAACAACAAAAATGGTGCCATCGACTACTTCAGAGTCTGCACAGTCAACGAAAATGAAATCAACAGCAATTTTGACCTCTGAAGCAAAACCATCTGTGACACAAACAACAACATTAAGACAATTAAGTTTTCCATTTCCTACCTCTACCACAGTGACAACAACTGAAAGAACCATAGCAGAAGATTTAACAACTCCAAAGGAAACTTCTCCAACAGTTTCAGTGTTAGTAACATCTCCAGAGATAACAACACCTAAAACCACTGTAGCAGGAGTAGAAATGAGTACAGGCTCTAAGACAACAGTGGTACCGACTACTACTTCAGAAACAACTCATTCTTCTCAATCTTTTTCTACTGATTTAGAAGCCACACCAACTAAAACTACTAAAACAGCAACATTATTTACTAGCTCAACAACAAAAATGGTGCCATCGACTACTTCAGAGTCTGCACAGTCAACGAAAATGAAATCAACAGCAATTTTGACCTCTGAAGCAAAACCATCTGTGACACAAACAACAACATTAAGACAATTAAGTTTTCCATTTCCTACCTCTACCACAGTGACAACAACTGAAAGAACCATAGCAGAAGATTTAACAACTCCAAAGGAAACTTCTCCAACAGTTTCAGTGTTAGTAACATCTCCAGAGATAACAACACCTAAAACCACTGTAGCAGGAGTAGAAATGAGTACAGGCTCTAAGACAACAGTGGTACCAACTACTACTTCAGAAACAACTCATTCTTCTCAATCTTTTTCTACTGATTTAGAAGCCACACCAACTAAAACTACTAAAACAGCAGCATTAATTACTAGCTCAACAACAAAAATGGTGCCATCGACTACTTCAGAGTCTGCACAGTCAACGAAAATGAAATCAACAGCAATTTTGACCTCTGAAGCAAAACCATCTGTGACACAAACAACAACATTAAGACAATTAAGTTTTCCATTTCCTACCTCTACCACAGTGACAACAACTGAAAGAACCATAGCAGAAGATTTAACAACTCCAAAGGAAACTTCTCCAACAGTTTCAGTGTTAGTAACATCTCCAGAGATAACAACACCTAAAACCACTGTAGCAGGAGTAGAAATGAGTACAGGCTCTAAGACAACAGTGGTACCAACTACTACTTCAGAAACAACTCATTCTTCTCAATCTTTTTCTACTGATTTAGAAGCCACACCAACTAAAACTACTAAAACAGCAGCATTAATTACTAGCTCAACAACAAAAATGGTGCCATCGACTACTTCAGAGTCTGCACAGTCAACGAAAATGAAATCAACAGCAATTTTGACCTCTGAAGCAAAACCATCTGTGACACAAACAACAACATTAAGACAATTAAGTTTTCCATTTCCTACCTCTACCACAGTGACAACAACTGAAAGAACCATAGCAGAAGATTTAACAACTCCAAAGGAAACTTCTCCAACAGTTTCAGTGTTAGTAACATCTCCAGAGATAACAACACCTAAAACCACTGTAGCAGGAGTAGAAATGAGTACAGGCTCTAAGACAACAGTGGTACCAACTACTACTTCAGAAACAACTCATTCTTCTCAATCTTTTTCTACTGATTTAGAAGCCACACCAACTAAAACTACTAAAACAGCAGCATTAATTACTAGCTCAACAACAAAAATGGTGCCATCGACTACTTCAGAGTCTGCACAGTCAACGAAAATGAAATCAACAGCAATTTTGACCTCTGAAGCAAAACCATCTGTGACACAAACAACAACATTAAGACAATTAAGTTTTCCATTTCCTACCTCTACCACAGTGACAACAACTGAAAGAACCATAGCAGAAGATTTAACAACTCCAAAGGAAACTTCTCCAACAGTTTCAGTGTTAGTAACATCTCCAGAGATAACAACACCTAAAACCACTGTAGCAGGAGTAGAAATGAGTACAGGCTCTAAGACAACAGTGGTACCAACTACTACTTCAGAAACAACTCATTCTTCTCAATCTTTTTCTACTGATTTAGAAGCCACACCAACTAAAACTACTAAAACAGCAGCATTAATTACTAGCTCAACAACAAAAATGGTGCCATCGACTACTTCAGAGTCTGCACAGTCAACGAAAATGAAATCAACAGCAATTTTGACCTCTGAAGCAAAACCATCTGTGACACAAACAACAACATTAAGACAATTAAGTTTTCCATTTCCTACCTCTACCACAGTGACAACAACTGAAAGAACCATAGCAGAAGATTTAACAACTCCAAAGGAAACTTCTCCAACAGTTTCAGTGTTAGTAACATCTCCAGAGATAACAACACCTAAAACCACTGTAGCAGGAGTAGAAATGAGTACAGGCTCTAAGACAACAGTGGTACCAACTACTACTTCAGAAACAACTCATTCTTCTCAATCTTTTTCTACTGATTTAGAAGCCACACCAACTAAAACTACTAAAACAGCAGCATTAATTACTAGCTCAACAACAAAAATGGTGCCATCGACTACTTCAGAGTCTGCACAGTCAACGAAAATGAAATCAACAGCAATTTTGACCTCTGAAGCAAAACCATCTGTGACACAAACAACAACATTAAGACAATTAAGTTTTCCATTTCCTACCTCTACCACAGTGACAACAACTGAAAGAACCATAGCAGAAGATTTAACAACTCCAAAGGAAACTTCTCCAACAGTTTCAGTGTTAGTAACATCTCCAGAGATAACAACACCTAAAACCACTGTAGCAGGAGTAGAAATGAGTACAGGCTCTAAGACAACAGTGGTACCAACTACTACTTCAGAAACAACTCATTCTTCTCAATCTTTTTCTACTGATTTAGAAGCCACACCAACTAAAACTACTAAAACAGCAGCATTAATTACTAGCTCAACAACAAAAATGGTGCCATCGACTACTTCAGAGTCTGCACAGTCAACCCAAAATGAAATCAACAGCAATTTTGACCTCTGAAGCAAAACCATCTGTGACACAGATTGACAACATTAAGACAATCAAGTCTTCCATTTTCTACCTCTACTACAGTGACAACAACTAAAAGAACCATAGCAGAAGATTTAACAACTCCAAAGGAAACTTCTCCAACAGTTTCAGTGTTAGTAACATCTCCAGAGATAACAACACCTAAAACCACTGTAGCAGGAGTAGAAATGAGTACAGGCTCTAAGACAACAGTGGTACCAACTACTACTTCAGAAACAACTCATTCTTCTCAATCTTTTTCTACTGATTTAGAAGCCACACCAACTAAAACTACTAAAACAGCAGCATTAATTACTAGCTCAACAACAAAAATGGTGCCATCGACTACTTCAGAGTCTGCACAGTCAACGAAAATGAAATCAACAGCAATTTTGACCTCTGAAGCAAAACCATCTGTGACACAAACAACAACATTAAGACAATTAAGTTTTCCATTTCCTACCTCTACCACAGTGACAACAACTGAAAGAACCATAGCAGAAGATTTAACAACTCTAAAGGAAACTTCTCCAACAGTTTCAGTGTTAGTAACATCTCCAGAGATAACAACACCTAAAACCACTGTAGCAGGAGTAGAAATGAGTACAGGCTCTAAGACAACAGTGGTACCAACAACTACTTCAGAAACGACTCATTCTTCTCAATCTTTTTCTACTGATTTAGAAGCCACACCAACTAAAACTACTAAAACAGCAGCATCAATTTTTAGCTCAACAACAAAAATGGTGCCATCGACTACTTTAGAGTCTGCACAGTCAACCCAAATGAAACCAACAGCAATTGTGACCTCTGAAGCAAAACCATCTGTAACAGGATTGACAACATTAAGACAATCAAGTCTTCCATTTTCTACCTCTACTACAGTGACAACCAACTAAAAGAACCATAGCAGAAGATTTAACAACTTCAAAGGAAACTTCTCCAACAGTTTCTGTGTTAGTAACATCTCCAGAGATAACCTCATCACAGGACACAGCTACATCTGTACAGAAAACCAAATCTACTGTTACCTCACAATCTTCTACTACTCGTTTAACAGCCACAACTGCTAAAACCACAGTAACAGAAGTACAAATGAGTACAGGATCTAAGACAACAGTGGCACCATCACCAACTCTTTCCTCTCAATATTTTTATACTGATTTAGAAACCACACCCACTAAAATGAAATCAACAGTAATGACAGCCCTTAAAACAACATTGTTAACAGAAACAATTCATCATGTAACAGTTACTCCAAAAGATGAATCAGAAAACATTACAATTCCTTTATCAGCACCTGGAGAAACCACAAAATTTATAAAAGATGAATCAATATCACCAAATTCAAGCCGAACAACCTTGTTGCTATCTCCATCTACTTTAGTGAGATCGACAGGAACTTCACCAACTATAGAAACAACTACTACAACTGAAGCTTCAACAGTAGCATTAGAAGTAATAACATCTTCAAAATTAACAGGTAAGTGAAAGCAATGTTATAGAACATACATAACATTAACTAATATTGCACCTAGTGGAAATCTAACTGAGAATCTGTGAGAAAAAAGATAGATTTAATTTATTTTTTATTATAAAACACTTCAACAAGATTAGATACAATTGTGATCTTTATTCTTAAATAAAAAAATAACATAGTAGTATGAGTAGTCATAGCAGAAAAGCATATTGAAAACTATCTTTATGACAATTTTGTTTATAGATATTTTAATGAATTACATTTGAGGTTAGTGCACAGAATATGCCATAAGTACTTTACTAGTAGTGGTCCAGCTGATGGTACAAAACCAAAATATTACACTGTCCTTTGCGGCTCTTTAAAAACCAGCAAACAAAAGGAAGAGCAAATTGGAGAGTACTTATATATTGCACTACTTATAATCGGTTAATGAGCCTTAGTAGAGGATTAGTATTCATATTACATCAAGGAAATCAATGACATTGTCGGTAATATGATTAGTGGGGATACATGCTTTCATGCCCCCAACTTTCAGATAACTATATATCATAAATATAATTTATCAGATAAGCCTGGGGGGGGGGGGGGTTCAGAGCCCAAACATGCTAGATGGCAGATGGGTGACTGCTAAACTACCCCATTGCAAAACAAAAATTCGATTTTCTGCAAAAACATTTATTTGATCCAAATTTATTTGTGACATTAAAAATCACCTATTTCCTGGCTGCAGAGAGCCTGTATATTGATGTAGAACACTGTGCGTTGCAGAAATATGCATAGGTAGTCCGCTGTTGCAGTAAAACAGTTACTTTGTGACTGTATGACAGGCAGTTGACAGGCATTACTCTTAGAATCACTTCACACTTTACTTATTTAGTTAGTTACGGAACCAAAACTGATCTAATAACTTAAAAGTGAACTTATCCTTATAGGTCAATGTTAGCATCAGGTATAATGAACAGTGCAGTGGCTCACAATTGTACTATAGAGTAAAAGAGCAAACTTCTTTTACACTGTCGTCAGCTCTGATTCCACATAGATTGCTACAGAACCTGTTCTGTCACACGCTGATACAAGTTGATACAAGTAGTGCCCCCATGATAGTGGAGAGGGTGTCAGCAATAATTTTTTATTGACTTCACTGTTTAGTTTGCCCTTCATCTGATCCATCATAAGAACAACCCCCAAAAAACAGATCCTGTCTTTTGAGCATCTGCCTTCACATGGTCAGCATTTGTTCAGTAATCCATCCTATTGTTATGGGAAAAAAAAAAAAAAACAGGAGTGGATCCAAAACAGAGATGACACGTGATTTGAATGTTTGAATGTTTTCTGTGTTTTATACCCTCTCCTGCTTTTGGCTTCCAAATCATGGGCATAACCTGATGCAAAATAGGAACTCTGTGTCACAGGTCTTACGGATGGTCCAAAGACAGGATCTGTTGTGATTATCATTTTCCCGTCCTTCTAACAGATCAGAAGAAGGGTAAAAAAAATTGTGATGTCAACAAGGCCAAACAGGTACACCAGTTACCCAGTCACAGAGTGATGTGTGTGGCAAAAGCATTAGGAGTAAACACAGTGGCCCAGTCACAGAGTGGTAAGGTGGCAACCGCTTGAGGAGTCAACACAGTGGCCCCGTCACAGATTGGTGAGGTGGCAACCACATGAGGAGTCAACACAGTGGCCAAGTTACAGTATGGGGAGGGTGGCAACTAGAGTTGAGCGAACCCGAACTGTTCGGGTTCGTACCGAATTTTCGGATATTTGGCACCCGAACCCGAACATTTTCATAATAGTTCTTGTTCGGTGTTCGGCAGATTTTATGGCACTTGTTGAAATGCTGCTTGGCAAGTGTCTAACTACTTTGCCCTTAGAAGCCATCACAGCCATGCCTACTAATGGCATGGCTGTGATTGGCTAAGTGCAGCATGTGACCCAGCCTCTATATAAGCTGGAGTCATGTAGCGCAGCATGTCACTCTGCTGTTGTTAGTGTAGGGACAGGTTGTCTCTAGTGCTCTCAGGGAGAGAATAGGAAAGAAGTTTTGCTGAATAATATCTGATATCAGAATTGTGTTCACTCAGCGATCTACAACCTTTTTGTTCTTGTGGGTGCAATGGCAGTTTTTTTTTTATGAGGCCAGTGACAAAGACTTTTATATTTCTGTGAGTGGTTGGTGTCTGCGGCCATTTTGTGTAAGTGACGTGCACTTGCAGTTTCATATGTGCCTGGGACAGTAATAGAATCCAGTCTTTTTACTTCATTTGGCAAAATTTACCCATATTTTAACTGCACTGCATATCTGCCAAGGGAAGGGAAAGATAATACTGTTACTCCGTTTGTGATTTTAGGGATCTAGGGAGTGATATTTTCACATTTTGTTCTGTAAAGTACCCCTGTGCTGCATATATCCTTGTCATTAATTCTCTAAATACATCAGATTCTGGGCTTCTTTTTTTTTTTTTTTGTGGTAAAAAGTACATTAGCTCTGTGCACGACATTTGTCATTGTTAAAAATATAATTAGTAAATCCATCTGTTTCACTGTGGGTGAAAAAAATTATATTTTTTTTAACCATTAAATGCCTTTTCTGACTGCTCAGCAAATCTGATAGTGAAAAATAATAAGTAAATCCATCTGTTTCACTGGGGTTGAAAAAATCCTCTTTGTTTCCTATAAAGTACCTTTTTGCCTTGTACTGCGAATCAAATAAAATCAGTAAATTCCACTTGGACATTGTGGTTGAAAAATAGCCATATTTTTGGCCCATAAAGTACCCCTGCGGCCTGCGTTGGTGTTCCTGCAGTATACCTGACTTGCCAAAATTTATTCAGTAAATTAGGTGGTGTACTACCGATTGTTGGGGGATCTGTGCCCCTCATATCTTTCAAAAGTGACCTTAACTAATCTTTTATCTTTAAAATGCTGCCACGGTCTTTTTGGGCAGGCCACACAGTGTAATAAATTTGGAGAACAGATTGTAGGAAAACCCCCTGCACTCCCGTTATATAAGTGTGTCGACCTACCTAAAGGGAAGGTCCGCTGCTCGGTATTCTATTTAGGTCCTGTTGTCCCCCTAAATTGGAATAGTATATGTTACAAACGCGTATCGCCCGTATGGGTGATATAAAATACAAGCGCTGGGTGACGGACTTAATTGCGCTCCCAGTATAGAGCTTTCAGGTTCTATACTACTTCTCCCTTTTCCTTGTGGGGCCTGTAGTCTAAAATGTATGCTAAAATTAACCCATCAGTGTCCAGTATAAAAGGTTGTCTCAAATCTTAATAGGTGTACTGCAATAAAACATAAAAGTGAAAGTATACACAGTTGTAGATCTGTGAGGTCGATTACCTGCTTAAGTTCTTGTGTGGGGTTAGAAGTTGCTGTCCTTATCTTCTGTTCCTCTCTGTTGGAATGCTGCAAGGAGCGTCCTTTTCATTCACCTCCTGACACTAGCGCTGCTCCGGCCGGCAGCACGCGCTGTGCGGGGTAACCTGTAAGACAGTTGCCCGGGAAACCACTATTGGTGACGTCACCGTGGAAGATACCGATACCTCCGTAGGTCAAAAAGCATCCAACGCGTTTCAGAGCCTGCTGTGCTCCTTCGTCAGGGAGGTGTAATAAATTTGTTTCTCATATTGTGGTGTGACCTAGAAATATATTTTATCTTTATCACACTGCCAGGGCATATTAGGCAGAGCACAAAGTGTAATAAATTCATCTGTCACATAGAGGTGTGACCAAAACCAATATTTTCTGTTTATGACACGGGCACGGCATACCTGACAGGGAACAAGTTTTATTAAATCTGTCTGTTACTTCGTTGGGTTACCGAAAAGAATGAGTAGAGTGTCAAATAAGGGACGTGGCCATGGTCGTGGTGCTGCTGGTGTTGGTGGGGCTCCTGTTGCAGGGAGAGGACGTGGTGGATCTGTGCCAGCTACACGCCCAAATGAAACACTTTCCTCAGATTCGCTTAGACGACAGGGCCTCCCACGTTATTTAGTAGGCCCGAATGCCGCTCTACGAATGGTGAGGCCAGAGCACGTACAGGCGTTAGTAGATTGGGTGGCTGATAGTGCCTCCAGTACCTTCACATTGTCTCCCACCTGGTCCACTGCTGAAAGCTCAGAGTTGGCACCTGCAGGCCACGGGCAGCTATCTAGCACCTCAACCCCTTGCAAATCAGCCAAGCAGTCTGAGCTCCAAGTCATGCAGCAGACTCTCATGCTTTTTGATAACTCTCCTATCAGGGTTTTCCTGGCCCATTAACCTAGCCCTGCTCCAGAAGGGGAAGAGATTGAGTGCACCGATGCCCAACCACTTATGTTTGAGGATGAGGACATGGGAAGACCACCGCAGCTTGACTCTGATGATGACGAAACACAGGTGCCAACTGATGCGGCTTTCTGCAGGGTGCAAACCGACAAGGAGGGAAGGGGTGCAGAAGACTTGGTGGAAGATGATGTGGAGGACGATGAGATCCTAGACCCTACATAAGTTGAAGGTCATGCTAGTGACCTGTGCAGTTCGGAGGAAGAGGCGGTGGTCGCACAGAGACACCAGCACAGTAAAAGAGGGAGCAGGGTGCAGAAACAGAGCGCCTGTTCCCTAGACACTACACTTGCTACTGCCCATTGCACCCAGGGATCGAGCATACCAAAGACAGATCCAAGGAGTTCCCCGGCGTGGCAGTTCTTCACAGAATGTGCAGACGACAAGACACGAGTGGTTTGCATGCTATGTAATCAGAGCCTAAAGTTAGGCATAAACATTTTAAACCTGAGCACAACCTGCATGACCAGGCATCTAAGTGCAAAACACGAGCTGCAGTGTAAACACCTCCAAAACCAAGAAAAGTCTCTGGCTCCTCCTGCTCCCTCTTCTGCTGCAATATCAGCCTCTTCCTCCACCTCTGGAGTGACAGTGGAAACAGCCACCCTAGAAACGGAGGATGTGAAACCAACGCCACCACGTCAGTCACCTTCAACAAGCACCACCACAGTGTCCCATGGAAGCGTTCAGCTGTCCATCTCTCAAACACTGGATCAAAAGAGGAAGAACCCCCCTACCCACCCACGATCCCTGGCCCTGAATGCCAGCATTTTAAAATTGCTGGCCTTTGAAATGCTGTCATTCCGTCTGGTGGAGACGGAGAGTTTTAAAAACCTTATGGCAGTGGCTGTCCCACAGTACGTCATTCCAAGCTGCCACTACTTTTACAGGCAAGCCATCCCTTACTTGCACAAACAAGTGACGGACAAAATAAGGTGTGCACTGCGCAACGCCATCTGTGGCAAGGTCCACATAACTACCGATACGTGGACCAGTAAGCATGGCCAGAGCCGTTATATATAACAGCACACTGCGTAAATGCAGTGGCGGCTGGGCCTGAGGCGGATAGCTGTTTGGCGCATGTCCTTCCACCCCCAAGGATTGCAGGGCATTGCCTTCTGTTGTCTCCTTCTCCTACTCCTCTTTCTCCTCTACCACCTCCTCATCCTCTCAGCATAACACCTTCATCACCAACTTCAGCACAGCCAGGGGGAAACGACAGCAGGCAGTTTTTAAACTCATCTGTTTGGGGGACAAACCCCACACTGCGCAGGAGCTTTGGACGGGCCTGGAACAAGAGACCGATGAGTGGTTGGTGCCACTGAGCCTCAAGCCTTGCCTGGTGGTGTGCGATAATGGGCGAAATCTTGTAGCAGCTCTGGGCCTAGCCGGTTTGACACGCTTCCCTTGCCTGGCACTTTTGCTGAATTTAGTGGTGCGGAGATACCTGAAAAACTACCCCGATATGTCAGAGCTGCTGCAGAAAGTGTGGGCCGTCTGTGTGCACTTTCGGCGTTTTCACCCTGCTGCTCACCTGTCTGCGCTGCAGGGTAACTTTGGTCTTCCCGCTCACCGCCTCATATGCGACGTGCCCACAAGGTGGAACTCCCCCTTGCACATGGTGGAGAGACTGTGCGAGCAGCCCCAGGCGATAGTGGAGTTTCAGCTTCAGCACGCACGGGTCAGTCGCTCTGCGGAACAGCAACACTTCACCGCCACTGAATGGGCCTCGATGTGAGATCTGTGTGCCTTGTTGCGCTGTTTCGACTACTCCACCAACATGGCCAGGGCAGATGGCGCCGTTGTCAGCCTTACTATCGCACGTCTCCTTGAAAAAAAGCTTTGGGCAATGATGGAGGAAGATGTGTCACAGCAGGAAGAGGTGGAGGAAGAGGGATCATTTCAACGGTTAACAGGCCAGTCATTCACAGGTGGTTCGGAGGGTGGGTTCCTGCACCAACATAGGCCAGGTACACAATTGTCCAGCCAGGGCACTGTACTGGAGGATGAGGAGGAGGGGGAGGAGGAACCGTGTTCACAGCAGGGTGATACCCAACGCAGCTCATGGGCATCACTTGTGCGTGGCTGGGGGGATATAGAGGACACAGACAATACACCTCCCACAGAGGACAGCTTGTCCTTGCCTATGGGCAGCCTGGCACACATGAGCGACTACATGCTGCAGTGCCTGCGCAACGACAGCCAAGTTGCCCACATTCTTGTACTGATTACTGGGTGGCCACCCTGCTGGATTCACATTACAAGGACAACTTGCCGTCCTTAATTCCCTCATTGGAGCATGACCCGATGATGCGTTAGCACAAGCGCACGCTGGTAGAAGCGCTGCTGATAGCATTCCCAACTGACACTGGGGGCTCATTGGAACCACAAGGTGAAGGCAGAGGAGGAAGAAGAGGCCACCAACGCAGCCAGGCCGAAATGTGGAAAAGCTTTGTCACCACGCCACAACAACCAGCACCACCAGCTGATACGCAACGTCTTAGTAGGAGGCAGCATTTCCGCAACATGGTAGAGCATTATGTGTGCACACGCCTACACGTACTGACTGATGGGTGTGCCCCATTCAACTTTTGGGTCTCCAAATTGGGCACATGGCCTGAGCTTGCCCTTTATGCCGTGGAGGTTCTGGCCTGCCCTGCAGCCAGTGTATTGTCTGAACGTGTGTTTAGCACGGCAGGGGGTGTTATTACAAACAAGCGCAGCTGCCTGTCTAGAGCCAATATGGACAAGCTCACATTCATTAAAATGAACCAGGCATGGATCCCACAAGACTTGTCTGTACCTTGTGCAGAATGGACAAGTAAACCGACTTCACACAGCCATTGTTATACTCCAACGCACTTTCTCTTTGTGTTATTTTATATATTCCACAATGTTTTGTGGTGTACCCAAAATAAATTAAAAAAAAAAAACGTGTTGGCTGCCTCCACCTCCTCCACTGCTGCTTCCACCTACACCGCCAATTCCACCTACACCACCACGTCGACCTACAATGCCACGTTCACCGCCTCCTCAACCTCCTAGTCCAAATGGACCTCCTGCTCTTAGTTCAGGATTAAAATTTGTAATTTTTTTTATTTTATTTTACATCATTTCCCAACCCACAATTTACTGCCTTTTACAGCTCTCTAGCCCTTTCCTGGACTTTTTTAGAGCCATTTTAGTGCCCCAAAGTTTGGGTCCCAATTGACTTCAATGGGGTTTGGGGTCAAGTTCGGATCCCGAACCCCGAACTTTTTAATAAAGTTCAGCCGAACCCGGGAACACGAACTTCCAGGTGTTCACTCAACTCTAGTGGCAACCACCTGAGGAGACAACATAGTGGTCAATAACAGAGTGGTGAGGGTTGCAAATGCATGAGGAGTCAACACAGTGGCCCAGTCACAGAGTGGTGAGGTAGCGTCCACAAGAGGAGTCAACATGGTGGGCCAGTTACAGTATGGGGAGAGTGGCAAATGCATGAGGAGTCAACACAGTGGCCAAGTCACAGAGTGGGTAGCTGGGGGGCAACAGCAGTGGTAGTAATAGCACAAGGTGGTGGGTGGCATTAGGAGAACATGACAGCAGAGGCAACAGGTGTGTGGCATCAGATGGGAGGCAGAATCAGAATGGTGGTTGAGCAGGTGGCCTGAAGGAACAGGTATCTTTTGACAAAGTTTTGGTGAGAGACTCCAGACTTAAGTTGGTGCTGATGGAGCTGCTGCTGCTCCTGCCACCCCACCCCCCTCCAGCAGCCATGGCAGTGTAACGAGAGCGCAGAGGGCCATCCCAGACAGACCTTCGTGAGGATGGGCAATGGCGCACATAAGCAGAGGTGAACTGACTACACAGGGTGTAATATATACAGTTGTGTTCAAAATTATTCAACCCCCAATACTGTAAAGGGTTTTAGGGAATTTAGTGTACATTTGTAATTGTGTTCAGAATGAAATCTTACAAGGACTTTTTAAAGAACCAAATGCAACTAAAATGACATCAAATGTTTTTTTTGTGATTTCTTCATTGACACAATTATTCAACCCCTTAAAGACTACCACTCTTAAGAACAGAGGTTCATTCAAGTGTTTTCGATCAGGTATTAAAAACATCTGTGGATGTCAAGGAGAAGCAATCAAGCATAATAAGCACCAATTAGGCAGATTTAAAATGACTGTGATACTCAGCTCCTTCTAGACATTTACTGGTGTGTTTACAAACATGGTGAATTCAAGAGAATGGTCCAGGAAGACAAGAGAAGAGGTGATTTCTCTTCACAGGAAGGGCAATGGCTATAAGAAGATTGCAAAGATGTTAAACATACCAAGAGACACCATAGGAAGTATCATTCGCAAATTCAAGGCAAAGGGCACTGTTGAAACGCTACTGGTCGTGGCAGAAAGAAGATGCTGACTTCGACTGTTGTGCGCTACCTGAAGCGCAAAGTGGAGAAAAGTCCCCGTGTGACTGCTGAGGAACTGAAAAAAGATTTGTCAGATGCAGGTACTGAAGTTTCAGCTCAGACAATAAGGCGCACACTGCGTAATGAAGGCCTCCATGCCAGAACTCCCAGGCGCACCCCCTTACTGTCTTCAAAGAATAAGAAGAGTCGACTGCAGTATGCCAAAAGTCATGTGGACAAACCACAAAAGTTTTGGGATAGTGTTTTGTGGACTGCTGAAACAAAATTAGAACTGTTTGGGCCCATGGATCAACGCTATGTTTGGAGGAGGAAGAACAAGGCCTATGAATAAAATAACACCTTGCCTACTGCGAAGCATGGCGGGGGGGTCAATCATGCTTTGGGGCTGTTTTGCTTCTACAGGTACAGGGAAGCTTCAGCGTGTGCAAGGTACCATGAATTCTCTTCAGTACCAGGAGATATTGGATGAAAATGTGATGCAGTCCGTCACAAACCTGAGGCTTGGGAGATGTTGGACCTTTCAACAGGACAATGATCCCAAGCATACCTCCAAGTCCACTAGAGCATGGTTGCAGATTAAAGGCTGGAACATTTTGAAGTGGCAATCGCAGTCACCAGACTTAAATCCGATTGAGAACCTCTGGTGGGACTTAAAGAAAGCAGTTGCAGCGCGCAAGCCTAAGAATGTGACTGAACTGGAGGCTTTTGCCCATGAAGAATGGGCGAAGATACCTGTAGATCGCTGCAAGGCACTTGTGTCAAGCTATGCTTCATGTTTAAAAGCTGTTTTAACTGGAAAAGGATGTTGTATTAAGTACTAAGATTGAATATCACTTGGGGGTTGAATACAACTGATAATGATGTGAGCACAGAAAAGACATTTGTGGTTATTTCATTATAAATGTTATGTTATATTTGTCTGACTTACAAGTGCCTCTTTGATTTAATTGTAAACAAGATGACTGAAATGATCAAAATCAATGTCAAACTGGCCAAAACACTCAATTTCAGTGGGGGTTGAATAATTTTTAACACAACTGTATCAATAGTAATTGATTTTATCATCTCTCTCAGCGGGTGGATAAAAGGCCCCCATTTTGGAGCAGTAGCGAGGGTCTAACATGGTGGAGAGCCAGTAGTCATCTCTCTGACGAATGGTGATAATATGGCTGTCACTAAGCAAGCAACTCAGCATGCATCTGGCCATTTGCGCAAAGGACTCAGAGGGACACCATGCACTAATCTCCACTGCATACTGCCACAGTGTGTTGGGGTCATCTACCTGGTCTTCTTCATTGCCTTCTAGCTCCTCCTGCTCTTCTCCTGTCACTTTTTCAGAAAAACCACCCATTTCAGTATAAATTGCTTGTGCGTGAATGTCCTCCTTCTCCTCCAGTTCAGTCTAAACAGGGCTCAGGTGGCTATGAAATGTAGGCGCCACATCTCCTGTCCCCTGGCCAGCCATATTTTTAGCATCTGCTACAGGACGTCAAGGAGTGGAATCCCATAGTTCTGGTGACTGACAAATAAAATGGCTCCTCAAAGGGCCTGAGCAAACAGCAGGTGTCACGCATGAGCTTCCACTGACTAACGTCAAAGTTACACAGGGGAGTGTTCCTGTCCACCTGCATCATCAAGAAATCGTTTATGACCTTCCTCTGCTAATATAGTCTGTCCAACATGTGGAGGGTGGAGTTCCAACGGGTGGAAATGTTGCATATCAGGCAATGTTGGGCAATGCTATTCTGACTTTGCAGCTCAAGGAGGGCATGCTTTGCAGTGTAAGAGTGGCTGAAGTGCATGCACAGTTTCCTAGCCATTTTCAGGATGTCTTGCAGTTGGGTGGAAGACTTCAGGAACCCGCCTTACAACCAGATTGAAAACGTGCGCCATGCAGGGCGCAGGGATCAGACCTCATTGACGCACCGCCGTCAAGATGTTCTTCCCGTTGTCGGTGACCATGGTTCTGATTTTAAGTTGGCAAGGAGACAGCCAGGATTTGATTTCCTCTTAAAGGACGCAGAGCAATTCCTCCCTGGTGTGACTCAGTTCGCCCAGGCAAATCAGGTGCAGAACAGCGTTACGCCGTGCTCAGGTGGAATGCTGGAGTAGCTCTCCGAATTGTGCCTGCACTCTAGGCTGAAGACAAGGTGGAGGATGAGGAGGCAGAGGAGGACATTGATACAGGACTCACAGCTTGTGAACGTGGAGGCGGCAGTGCCGTCACCTGACCAAGTTGCTGGTGCAGCTGGGCAGGAACCAGATTTACCCAGTGGGCCGTAAAGGACCTATAATGTCCTTGACCGTAGTTACAGCTCCACACGTCTGCACTGCCGTGAACTTTAGCAGGGCAGGCACCAACAAGCTCAAGAACTGGCCTACCTTCTGTAATGACGGCTTGGGACTCTCCACCTTGGCTCGGCACAAACCATCAGTTCACTGAAAAGTGCAGAGTGGAAAGGGAAGTACTGTAGTACCATACAACTTGGCCAGGAGCACGTTCGGTTTCTGCACCGTTGGATGAGTACATGCATACTGTTGTCTTTTTGCAATTGCCTCGGTGATCGATTGCTGACGAAATGTGTAAAGAGGAGTAGTAGGAGAAGCAGGAGCATCAGAACCAGTAGATGACGGAAGGAAACACAGCTACCTTCTGCTGAGGTGGCGGAGCGTTGACTGCAGGAGAAGGGGTGCGGGCCACTGGGTGATGCAGCGTTTGCTACGTCAGGCTAAACCACATTAGCACCACGGTTTTCCCAGGCCACTTCATGTGTTGATGCAGGGCCAGGGTGCCAACATTGGCACCCTGAACACACTTCATCTTCTGCCCACAGATTGTACAAATGGCCACGCTGACATTCTCTGGTGGCTTGATGAAAAATTCCCACACCGCCGAGTATGGCATTTTCTCCCCACCACTACGTGCTGACTGCCTGCCGCCGCTGCCTCCATAAACCCATGCACCGCTAGTTCTTTCCGTACAGGTAGGCTCCTGCATAGCAGAAGGTCTACCCCGGGCATGATTGGCTCCAGACCTCACACTGCTGCCACCCTGCTGGTACAGTCAGTGCCTTACACGCAAGCTAATACCCTCTTCCCCTGATGATGATGAACTCCCTCTTCAGCCAGCTCCCACGTGCGTTTGGCTACATCATCATACTACTGTCTGCACATCACTGATGTCACCCTAACCAGTCTCAGGGCCGCATGCCTGACTGCTTGCAACACCAGCTCCCACGTCTTGGCTGGGCAGTAGCTGCTTACTTTCCTAAAGCAGAGCTGAGTAGGCGGCATACAATACTTCTCGAGCAGAAGGAAGAGAAAATGAAAGAGACAGGTTCAGGACAGGTGGGGGCACAGAGCTTGTTCCCTGGCCATGGCAACTAAGCGTGGTGTCAGATAAGCCCACTA
This sequence comes from Bufotes viridis, assembly GCA_033119425.1. Lineage (NCBI taxonomy): Eukaryota > Metazoa > Chordata > Amphibia > Anura > Bufonidae > Bufotes > Bufotes viridis. The sequence goes on from CM065592.1 coordinate 265,648,204, forward strand.
ACTCCTGGCTGGTGGTGTCTGATGTCACTAGGGATGAAGTTGGAGACCGAGTCAACCATTCAAGTACTGCTGGGTTACTGGTCAAAACACAACCGCTGTATGACACTGGCAGGTCTGGCCTGTTGTTGCGACTGCTGCTACCACCCCACCTTCTTCTGCTGCTACTGCTGCCAGCTCCAGTAACATCTTGGCCACTGCCCCGTTCCCCTAGAAGGGCTTCTAACCTGTCTGTCGGACATACTGTACTGTAACAGTAACTGTAAGGGTAAAATAGCAGTAGTATCATACCACAATTTTACCCCAATTACACAATTGAGGATTAACAGATTTACTTTTGGAATAAAGAACACAGACACCCTAAAATGTGTAGTATCGGGCTGCAATTTCTCCCCAGAATCTAGGATGAATTGATGTATATATATATACAAACCAGAAGTTTTCATACACTATATAAAAAGACATATATGCATGTTTTTTTCAATATCTGACATGAAATCAGAAGAAACCTTTCCTGTTTTCGGTCAATTAGGATTACCATAATTAATATTATTTGCCAAATACCAGAATAATGAGAGAGAGAATGTTTTCTGCAATGTCAAAAGTTTACATACACTAAGATTACTATGCCTTTAAACAATTCTGGACTGCCCAAATGATGATGTCATGTGTTTGGAAGCTTCTGTTAGGCTAGTTTGCAACATCTGAGTTAATTAGAGACACACCTGTGAATGCATTTAAATGCACACCTGAAACACACTGCTTCTTTGTGTAGCATCATGGGGAAGTCTTAAGAAATCAGCCAAGATATCAGGAAGAGAATTGTGGGCTTGCACAAGTCTGGCTCAACCTTGGGTGCAATTTCAAGATACCTGAAGGTGCCTCGTTCATCTGTACAAACAATTATACGCAAGTATAAACAAGATGAGAATGTCCAGCCATCATACCGCTCAGGAAGGAGACGGGATCTGTGTCGCAGAGATGAAAGTGGCTTGGTCTGACATGTGCATATCAACCCAAGAACAAAAGCAAAAGACCTTGTGAAGATTATGGCGGAAGCTGGTAAGATTGTGTCAATATCTACGGTGAAACGAGTACTGTATCAACATGGGCTGAAAGGCCAGGAAGAATCCATTACTTCAAAAGAAACATAAAAAATCCGGATTAATGTTTGGAAATGCACACAAGAACAAAGACCTACATTTTTGTCGACATGTCCTGTGGTCGACGAAACTAAAATTGAACTTTTTGGCCAAAATGAACTTTGTTACATTTGGAGGAAAAATGAAGAAGCTTAGAAGCCTAAGCACACCATCCGAACTGTGAAACACGGGGATGGCAGCATCATGTTGTGGGGTTGTTTTGCTGCAGAAGGGACTGGTGCACTTACAAAATAGATGGCATCATGACGAGGAAAGAAGATTATGTGGAAATACTGAAGCAACATCTCAAGACATCAGCCAGGAAGTTAAAGCTTGGGCAGAAATGGGTCTTCCAAATGGACAATGACCCGAAGCATGCTGCCAAACTGGTTACAAGTTGGCTTAAGGATAACAGTCAATGTTTTGGAGTGGCCATCACAAAGCCCTGATCTCAATTCTTCTGAAAATGTATGGGCAAAGCTGAAAAGGCAGGTGCGAGCAAGGCGACCAACAAACATGGCTCAGTTACACCAGTTTTGTCAGGAGGAATGGGCACAAATTCCGACCAACTATTGTGAGAAGCTTGTGGAAGGATATCCAAAACGTTTGACCCAAGTCATACAATTTAAGGGCAATGGTACCACATATTAATGAAATGTATGTAAACTTTTGACTTTGAAGAAAGTAATAAAAACGCCTTAAAACATTCTCCGGCATTCTCCCATTCATTATTCCGGCATTTGGCAAATAATAATAATAATGGTAATCCTAATTGACCAAAAACAGGAAAAGTTTATTCTGATTTCATGTCAGAATTAGAGAAAAACATGCATATGTGTCTTTTTAAATAGTGTATGTAAACTTCTGGTTTCAACTGTACACATATAAATATATATATATATATATATATATATATACGTCAATTAATCCTAAATTCTGGGGTGAAATTGCAGCCCGATACTACACATTTTAGGGTGTCTGTGTTCTTTATTCTTTAAGTAAATATGTTAATTCTCATTTGTGTAATTGGGGTAAAATTGTGGTATGATACTACTGCTATTTTACCCTTACAGTTACTGTTACAGTACAGTATGTCCAACTGTCACGAGGGTGTCAGGAGCCACGTCTGACTCCGTTATACCTGGGGTCAGGAAGTCGAAGCGGGTGGCTGCGCGATCTATGTCTAAAGATCATGCTGTTACTTAATGGTAGCTTTCTGTGTTTGCCTTGCAATCCTTTTTGTCTCACTCAGGGATCCGTAGCTTCTTCTCCTCAGCTGTTTATTGTCCGTCACTCCCAACCTCCTTATATTCGCCCTTCCCACTTCTCTGGTTGCCAGATATAGAGCTTCCTGCCTGGACTTCTATACTGACCCACAAGAGCTGTGTAGCTGTTGTTCCTGGTTGTCGTACCAGTTGTCATGATACCGACAGACAGGTTAGAAGTCCTTCTAAGGGAACGGGCAGTGGCCAAGATGTTACTGGAGCTGGCAGTAGTAGCAGCAGAAGAAGGTGGGGTGGTAGCAGCAGTCTCAGCAACAAGCCAGACCTGCCAGTGTCATACAGCGGTTGTGTTTTGACCCGTAACCCAGCAGTACTTGAATGGTTGACTCATACATAGTAACATAGTAACATAGTATATACGACTGAAAAAAGACATTTGTCCATCCAGTTCGACCTGTTTCCTACAAGTTGATCCAGAGGAAGGCAAAAAACCCTGTGAGGCAGAAGCCAATTTTCCCCACTTAAGGGGAAAAAAATTCCTTCCCGACTCCAATCAGGCAGTCAGAATAACTCCCTGGATCAACTACCCCTCTCTAGTAGCTGTAGCCTGTAATATTATTACACTCCAGAAATAAATCCAGTCCCCTCTTGAATTCCTTTATTGTACTTACCATCACCACCTCCTCAGGCAGAGAGTTCCATAGTCTCACTGCCTGGGGATAGTCCTGGGGATAAATAGATGATGGGACAGATCTCTGTACTGACCCCTAATATATTTATACATAGTTATTAGATCTTCCCTCAGTCGTCTTTTTTCTAAAGTGAATAACCCTAATTTTGATAACCTTTCAGGGTACTGTAGATCCCTCATTCCAGTTATTACTTTAGTTGCCCTCCTCTGAACCCTCTCCAGCTCTGCTATGTCTGTCTTGTTCAAAGGAGCCCAGAACTGTACACTGTACTCCATGTGTGGTCTGACTAGTGATTTGTAAAGTGGTAGGACTATGTTCTCATCACGGGCATCTATGCCCCTTTTGATGCAACCCATTATCTTATTGGCCTTGGCAGTAGCTGCCTGACACTGTTTTTTGCAGCTTAATTTGCTGTTTATTAAAATTCCTAGATCCTTTTCCATGTCAGTGTTACCGAGTGTTTTACCATTTTTTTTTTTTTTTTTTTTTAAATAATTTTATTATTTTGAAAAAATATATTACAAAATTTCATGCGATTACTTCTCATTTAAATACATGATTATAACAATTCATAATATATAGTCTCTACAATTTACCCTCCCTTCCCAATCCTACCCTTTCCCACCTACCCTCCCCCCCCATCTTGGTCGGATCAGTGGAAAAAAAAAAAAAAAAAAAGAAAAAAAAAGAAAAGACATAGGTTTTCAAACATTCAATAATAGTAATTATTAATATTAGATATTAAACCGTCCTATACATTCCTCATATTTCAATATACATATCAATAGATTCTCCCAGCTCTTAAAGGAGGGTGGAGTGTTTGATCCCCATTCTCGTGCCAGTACTACTCGTGCGGCTACGAGACCTCTATTCCAGGTCTCCTTTATCGGTTTCTTATTATAGATCATGGGAGGGAGTATTCCAAGCAACGCCAAACCACCGTCCAATGGGACAGATAGCGAGGTCTGTGTATTCAATTCCTGGAACACTCTCCCCCAGAACCTTTGCATTTCTCTACATTGCCAGATGACATGAAAAAAGTCTGCCTGTTCTTGATGGCACTTCCAGCATCTGGAGTCATAGTTCTTATAACATTTTCCCAGAACCTTAGGCGAGTAATACACCCTATGTAGGATGTTGAAGAGGATTATTCTGAAATCGCTGGAGATCGATACCTTCCCTATATTTCTATATATCATATGCCAATCTAGTGTGACTAACCCTAAATCCTTTTCCCATGATTTCTCACTTTTAAATTTACTTTTTTTCCCTACTTCCCTCCTAAATAATTTATATAGTTGAGAGATTTTAACCTTAATCTTTTCATTTGTGTAGCAAAAATCTAGGAAAGTGTTTCTATTAGTGTCAAAATATTGTTTATTCTTCGTGTATCTAATTGCGTGTTTTAATTGAAATAGCAAAAACGGTTCTGAAATTTCTGATTATCAAATCTAGACATAACATCTAGGTTCACCTCTCCCTCTCTATTTATCTGTGAAACAAATTTTAAACCCAAATTTACCCACAATTGATACTCCTTAAACCCCACCAATTCACTAAGGTTGTTATTACTCCATAAAGGGGCGTAACACCAGGTTTTTTCCATCTCCATTAATTCCTTGATCTTCCTCCACATCCGATGAAACATATTCAGAATAGGACATGTCAGCAATACCCCCTCATACAATCAGATTCCATTACAGAGAATATATTATATTCCGGTCCATTATAAGTAGCCTTTATAAGCTTTGTAATATTTACATCCCCCGATAGTAACCATTGGATTTGCGCAATCAAATAGTACCATTGAAAATTTGGGAATGCAAGGCCACCATCTTCTAAGGCCAAACATAAATATTTCTGCTTTATTTTCACTCTTTTTCTCCCCCAGATCAAGTCGTTCAGTGTTCTCTCCAGCGCGGTGAAAACCGATCTCCAATCCACACTGGAGAGACCCCAAAACATACAAGATCTGGGGAGCAACACCATTTTCACCAGAGAGATCCTGTCAGCGAAACTCAAAGGGAGCCTCTGCCAGGTCCGGGCTCTCTTCTTACATCTATCCAGCAAAGGGATCAAATTTAATTTTTCAAAGTCTGTAATATCTGCAGAGATATTGATACCCAGATATTCTAGAGCCTCCCTGGTTTTAAAACCTTAAGCCCCTCGGCGGAAGAGACCTTCTCCCCATCCAATGATAACAACACTGATTTGCTCCAATTAATCCTATATCCAGAAAACGATCCAAACAAATCTATTGTCTTCATCAATTGGGGAAGGTGAACATCCGAATCTTCACAGAAGAATAATATATCGTCTGCATATAGATTAATTTTATCAGCAGCTCCCTGTGTACCAAATCCCCTTATTCGCTTATCCTCCCTCACCATACATGCCAGGGGTTCTATAAATAGGGCGAAAAGCATGGGAGAGAGAGGGCAACCCTGCCTGGTACCTCTAAAAATCTCGAAAGGTGTAGACCATTCCCCATTAACATTTATCCTTGATTTGGGGTGAGCATATAATAATTTAACCTGCTTAATAAATTGAGTGCCCAGGTTCATCCGTTCCATAACCTTCCACAAATATTCCCACTCCACCCTGTCGAACGCTTTTTCAGCGTCCACCGACAGGATGGAGCGGGACCTCTCCCCTCTCTCTCCCACTCCCATACCCAAGAAAACCCTTCTAATGTTTGAGGATATATGCCTTTTGGCGATGAAACCTGTTTGGTCAGGGAGAATCAGCTGATCAATTACCGCCCCTAATCTTATTGCCAGAGTCTTCGCAAATATCTTGCAATCTGTATTTAACAGTGAGATGGGACGATATGATCCCACCTCTTCTTCTTTTTCCCTTTTTTAAAATCAATGTGATAACTGCTTCCATCATTGAAGGTGGAAGAGTCCCCTCCGCCAGAGATCTATCGAGGAGCTCCAACAACCTGGGCATCAAGAAATCCTTATATTCTCGGTAAAATTCAAAAGGGAGCCCGTCTGGCCCCGGGGAAGAGTTTCCCTTTATAGTATCCAATGTTTGACAAAGCTCTCTTAATCCTATAGGATGGTTCAATATCTCATTCTCTTCTAGGGAAATTTGAGGGATTGGAACTGTATCCAGAAAATTCTCAATCTCTTCCGGAGAGTGGGAACTTTCACTGGTATATAATTGTTGATAATATTTCACAAAGACTTCCTGAATTTTTGACTGTTCCCGCACCACTTCCCCATCACTTATCCAAATCTTATTTACTCTGTTTGGACACCTCTGGTTCTGAATCCTTGAAGCGAGCAGGGAACCCGGTTTACCAGCCCGCTTGAAAGATTTTACCCCAGAAAAAAAAAGGCGTTCCTGAGCTTTTTCTATCATGTATTTACTGTATTTTACTCTCGCTTTTCAAGCAATTCTGAATTTTCTTTTGAGTTGTTACATACTGATTTTTCAAGTGCCTCTCTCATGTTGTTCCTCAGGGCTTTTTCTGCTTCAGCATATTGTTTCTTTTGCCCCTTATCTTTGAGCTGAATATCCCACGAGCATAGGCTTTAAAAGCATCCCACACAAAAGCAATATGTGTTGAGCCATAATTAATATCCCAGAATTCTTGAAACTGTTTAATAATTATCGTTCTATCGTCAATCATTTTGAGCCAGTGTGGATTTAACTTAAATCTCTTGATCTTCTCACTTTGCAGTTTTATTTTCAATGTGACCACTACTGGTGTATGATCGGAGATAGAATGATTCTCATATTTCATGTTCTCTATTAATGCTATGAACTCTAAGTTAGCAAGGACCATATCTATTCTGGACTTAACTACCCCGCTCTACTAAAACAAGAGTAGACACATTTATCTCCATTTAAAACTCGCCATGTATCTAACCACATCATTTCTTCACAAAAATATTTTAGCCCTGTGTCTCCCTGATCTTTCCTATACCTCAATTGAGAGGATACTCGGTCCAACTTAAGATTCATTACTTCATTGAAATCACCAGAGACAAGAACTGGGCATTCAGGAAGATCCATAATAAACTCTGATAGCTTAACCAGGATATTAATAGAGAAGGGAGCGGGATATAAACAAATGCCAATATACATAGAATTCCCTGTAACTTTCCATATAGAAAAACAAATCTACCGGCATTATCACATTTATTTTTGATAGGAACAAAATCCACCTTGTTATGAATAAAAACACTAACGCCCGGGAATATGATGACAGGCATGAATGGTATTCCAATTTGGCCCATCTCTTGTTTATTTTAGGGATATTATCCTTAATCAGGTGCGTTTCTAATAATCCAACAATTGCTGGTAGATGTCGGGATACAACATCAAAAATCGCCATCCGTTTCACCTTATCAGCCATTCCCCGGACGTTCCATGTCAATATCCGTACCATCTAACCTTTTCCTTATCTTTCCTTTTCCCCTCTTTCCCTTTTATCCATTTATTACTCTGTTCCCTTCTCTTTCCTTTCCCTGTTTCTTTCCTTCTTTTCTTACAGTACAACCTCTCCCCATCTGAACCGACCATGACCCCTTCCCAAACCTCCCACCCATTTCCCCCACATCCTAACCTGGATAGAGAGACACAAAATCCCTCTAACCTCTTATCCTGTGCCTTCTTCTCCCCCTTCTTCCGCGTCCATCATCACAAAACCATAGCATTCAGATATCTATTCCCTTCCTATCCAACCATTCTGAGATTTCCTCCGGGAAGCAAAAAACAAAGTTTGGTCACCATAAACTATCCTCATTTTTGCTGGATATAACAAGGAATATTTAATTCCGACCTTTGCCATTCTTTTTTAACTTCCTTAAATCCAATACGTCTGAGTTGAGTGTTCCTAGAGTAATCCGGGTATATTTCAATCTGATTACCCTCATATTCAATTCTGCCCTGTTGCCTTTTGAATTGCATGATTACATCTCGATCCCGAGAGTTCAGCAATTTTATCAGCATCGCCCTAGGGGTGCCGCCTGGTAGCGGTTTTTTAAATGGGATTCGGTGCGCTCTTTCTACTACAAGATTCTGCACTAGCTCAGATTTACCAAAACTTCTGTTAACCATTTCTGAGTGAACCCAGCAGGGTCATTCTTCTCAGAGCCCTCCGAAATCCCACCACCCGAATATTCATGCGGCGCGACCTGTCTTCCAGTTCTGTAACCTTTGCTAGCAAACTCTTCTTCTCGGTCTCGATATTAACCATTTGTTTTTTCACTACTTCAAGTTCGCTAGTAAGCGTTTTTGTCACTACCTGCAAATCCTTAATCTTATCACGCATTTTATTCATATCATCTTTAATTAAAGAGACATCCGATTGCACTTTTGCCATTTGGACTGCCAAGTCTCCCAGTGAGGAATTGGTCATCTGAACTGCATCAAGTATATTTGACAACTTCTGATCTATCTTATCTATCCTGGAAGTATCCCCCGACGGTAGTTGTTTCTCATTCTCATTCTCCGCATTTGGCAGTTCTGGCCTATCTACATGAGTTTCCTTATAGGCTCTTTGAGCTAATCTGGTTATTTTATTTTGGGGGGACTTTAGAAATTTATCAATTTTATTAGTAGGGCTACCTAATCCTGCTCCCTTGGGAGAGGAATTTATGCCTGAAGTACCCCCTGCTGACTTACGACTTTGAATTTTGGGACCCATCTCTAGCTCTTGATGAGAATAATTCCCAAATTCCAAGATAATCCCTCAATTGGTGCAGTACAATCTTATACACAATATCAGTAGTATCTATATCTATCAATCAAATATATTTGCCTGCAATGGTCGATAGAGAGAAGAAAGAAAGAAAAAGAAAAAAAAAAAAAAAAAAAAAAAAAAGAGAAAATAATAATTCCTCCCAATGTCTCAGAGTTTTTGCTTTGCTTTTGCTTCTTTCTTCTTTCTTCTTCCGTGAGACTACAGTTCCAGTTTGGGTTCATCTAGGGCCTTGACATTGCCCTGCATATACATATGTAGGCATATAGGTATATAAAAGCTGTTACGGACCAAATACAGATTTTTCGGATATGTAAAAAAAAAAAAAAAAAAATCTAGGTCCGTTTTCCCCGGGTTCCTCTATATCAACAGATGGTACACCAACTTTACTTATGCCTCAGATCAATTACAACCGTCATAGATAAATCCACAATACTTGCCAGTGCTTGCCCAGATTTTTCCTGCGTTCCTGCTTTGCTGCTTCTCAATGTCTCCAGTCGCGTAACCAAAGGGACACCTGGAAGCGCTACCGCGGGGCCGGCTCACCACTCCGGGACCAAAAGTTCAGAAGTTCAGCCGTTCAGGGTAATCCAGGTAATCCAGATAAGGCAGATAAGGCAAAGGGGTACATCTACGACCAGGGTATCATCGCATCATCACCATCTCCGTCACACACAGGGATCTTCAGATATACTCCACAAAGAGGACAGGGGATAGATCACAGTGCCTCACCGCATGCCACAAACGTCCACACTGCCGTCCCTTTCTGTCCAACGGTCTAATACTGCGACCGATTGAATGGCGGTAGTTATTCTCCCGGGGGCAGCTCCTTTCCCCTGGAGGCTGATGGTAACCTGTGCGAGCCCCTACAAGCCGTCTCAGAGGTAATGAGCCAGGGTGCCAACAACGCCAACGCCAGTGCTTGCCCAGATTTTTCCTGCGTTCCTGCTTTGCTGCTTCTCAATGTCTCCAGTCGCGTAACCAAAGGGACACCTGGAAGCGCTACCGCGGGGCCGGCTCACCACTCCGGGACCAAAAGTTCAGAAGTTCAGCCGTTCAGGGTAATCCAGGTAATCCAGATAAGGCAGATAAGGCAAAGGGGTACATCTACGACCAGGGTATCATCGCATCATCACCATCTCCGTCACACACAGGGATCCTCAGATATACTCCACAAAGTGGACAGGGGATAGATCACAGTGCCTCACCGCATGCCACAAACGTCCACACTGCTGTCCCTTTCTGTCCAACGGTCTAATACTGCGACCGATTGAATGGCGGTAGTTATTCTCCCAGGGGCAGCTCCTTTCCCCTGGAGGCTGATGGTAATCTGTGCGAGCCCCTACAAGCCGTCTCAGAGGTAATGAGCCAGGGTGCCAACAACGCCAACAGTGCTCCAGTACTCAGCGCCCGGCTCTGTACCCGGCGTCTATATCCGACGCTCTACTCCACCCAGGGCCGGAGTCGGGCTTGCATCACCGGCGGATAGGGAGAGCGCTACACACGAGGGACGCGGAGGAGGAGGCGGGGAGATGCAGCGCGCCTACGTCATGACGTCACGCTGCACGCACGACCTCCGAGTGTTTTACCATTTAATATGTACGGGTGACTTGCATTATTCCTTCCCATGTGCATAACTTTACATTTGTCAGTGTTAAACCTCATCTGCCATTTTTCTGCCCAAGCCTCCAATCTATCCAGATCCCTCTGTAGCAGAAAACTGTCCTCTTCAGTGTTAATTACTTTACACAGTTTAGTGTCATCTGCAAAAATAGATATTTTACTGTGCAAGCCTTCTACAAGATCATTAATAAATATATTGAAGAGAATAGGGCCCAATACTGACCCCTGAGGTACCCCACTAGTTACAGTGACCCAATATGAGTATATACCGTTAATAACCACCCTCTGTTTTCTGTCACTCAGCCAGTTACTTACCCACATACAGACATTTTCTCCCAGTCCGAGCATCCTCATTTTATATACTAACCTTTTATGAGGTACAGTGTCAAATGCTTTGGAGAAGTCCAGATATACGACATCCATTGATGCGCCGCTGTCAAGTCTAGAACTTACCTCCTCATAGAAGCTGATTAAATTTGTTTGGCATGACCGATCCCTCATGAAGCCATGCTGATATGGCGTTATTTGCTTATTTTCATTGAGATACTCCAAAATAGCATCTCTTAGAAACCCTTCAAGTTTACTCGATCTTCAACTTCATCCCTAGTGACATCAGACACCCCCAGCCAGGAGTTAGTGGGCTTATCTGACACCACGTTTAGTTGCAATGGCCAGGGAACAAGCTCTGTGCCCCCACCTGTCCTAAACCTGTCTTTTTCATTTGCAGAAAGTAATAAAAACACCTTAAAACATTCTCTCTCTAATAACAATAATAATAATAATAATGCTAATCCTAATTGACCAAAAACAGGAAAGGTTTATTCTGATTTCATGTCAGATATAGAGAAAAACATGCATATGTGTCTTTTTAAATAGTGTATGTAAACTTCTGGTTTGAACTGTATATATATTGTGGGGAGTCGCTCTGGTAGATAGCGGTGCGGGTGCAGTACAGAGGCAAAACAGGGTGTCCAGAAGGTGCAATGAACAAAACAGTCCAAATCAGGTTCTAGTCACCTGGGAGGTTTTAGGTGCAGGTTCGCACCTGGCTGTCAGTCCAGCCGCAAGACAGTCACCGTCAGGCTTCCAGGTCGTCTGTACTCCTCCTTGCTGGGCTCTTGCTTCCAGCCCAGAGAACTTCCAAACACAAGTGACTCCACAGCCTAACAGCAGCTCCAGGACAATCACACACACCTGCTGGTGCTGGCTATGTTTTAAAGCCCGGCAAAGTCCGGCCTGGACCGTGGGGAGTAGGCACCCACCCAACTCTTTGCCTACTCCCAGTAAGAGCCGGCCCAGATTGGCTTTGCAGCCAAACTAACTATAAATGTCAAGCAGCACTAGCTGCTGCTGACACATAAAACCCGGCTCTCACCTCACCGAGGCCAGGAACCTCGGTGACACGTACCTCCCGTCGACAACGGTACCTTGCACCTTACCACATACCCCCCCCCTTTGTTCAACCCTGAGGGGGTGAACACATGTGAGGCAGTGGACGCGGGACAGGGCATCTGCATTACCCTGCAAGCGGCCTGCCCTATGTTCTACCGAAAATTTTAAATTTTGCAAGGATAGGAACCACCTGGTGACCCGAGCATTCCTCTCCTTGGCCTGGCTCATCCACTTGAGAGGGGAATGGTCGGTCACCAGACAGAACCTCCTCCTAACAGGTAATAGCGGAGAGATTCGAGTGCCCACTTGATAGCCAGGCACTCCCTCTCCACTATACTATACCTGGTCTCGGCTGGGGGAGTTTACGGCTCAGGAAGACAACGGGATGTTCTTCCCCATTGACCTCCTGAGACAGTACTGCACCGAGACCTACCTCCGAGGCATCCGTCTGAGCGAGCGAACTCCCTGTTGAAGTCGGGTGTCACCAAAACCGGGGACCCACACAGGACCGACTTCAACGCGGAGAAAGCCTCCTCCGCCTTCTCATTCCAGCTAACCTTCCCCGACTTTCGCCCCTTCAACAGGTCTGTCAACGGCGCTGCTATTGTGGCAAAGTGGGGCACAAACCGCATGTAGTACCCTACAATTCCCAGGAAGGACTTTACCTGCCTGGTGGTGACCGGTCGGGGCCAGTTACGAATGGCCTCTACCTTAGTTACCTGCGGCTTGATGACTCCGCGCCCAATAACATATCCCAGATATTTGGTCTCTTCCAACCCAATCGCACACTTCTTTGGATTGGCGGTTAGACCAGCTTTCCTCAGAGCATCTACTACCGCCTGCACTTTGGGCAAATGGCTTTCCCAGTCGGTGCTGTGGATGATTACATCATCTAAGTAGGCCGAGGCGTACCGACGATGAGGTCGCAAAACAATATCCATTAACCTTTGGAAGGTGGCGGGGGCGCCATGCAGGCCAAAGGGTAACACCTTGTAATGATACAGGCCCTGCGGAGTAACAAAAGCGTTTTTTTTCCTTGGCCGCCTCCGTTAAGGGTACTTGCCAGTATCCTTTAGTGAGGTCTAGCACAGAAAAATAACGGGCTTGCCCTAAATTCTCAACAAGCTCGTCTACCCGGGGCATGGGATACGCATCGAACTTGGACACTTCATTTAATTTGCGAAAATCGTTGCAGAACCGCAACGTCCCATCCGGCTTGGGTATTAGAACTATGGGACTGGCCCACTCACTTTTCGATTCCTCAATGACATCAAGCTTCAACATTAATTGCACTTCCTCCGCGATGGCCCGTCGCCGAGCCTCGGGTACCCGGTATGGTTTTAACCGGATTTTGGCCTGAGGCTCAGTGACGATGTCATGTTGGATGAGAGACGTGCGGCCAGGGAGGTCGAGAACACATCTGTGTTCCGACTGATGAACTCCTGACTTCCTGAACTTGTTTGGAAGACAGGCTGTCTGCAATTTTTACCGTGGCTACCGCTTCGCAGGCCTCGAACTGTGGGGCTGGACCCTTGTCACCTAGAAGCCCTGGCCGGGGGCTGTTGTCGTCGGCCGTGTCCCTGTCTTTCCACGGCTTCAGTAAATTCACGTGGTACACCTGCTCCGGCTTGCACCGCACTGGCTGGTGTACTTTGTAATTTACTTCCCCTACCTTCTCGATAACCTCATAGGGGCCCTGCCACCTGGCTAGGAACTTGCTGTCAAGGGTGGGCACCAGAACCAAAACCCGATCTCCCGGGTTGAAGTTCCGTACCCGAGCCTGACGATTATACTTCCTACTCTGGGCTTGTTGCGCTGCCTCCATATGCTCCCGGACCAGCGGCAACACCCTTTCCATCCGGTCCTGCATATGGGTGACATACTCAATGACACTTTTGTGGGGGACAGGCTGTTGTTCCCACGCTTCCTTGGCGATATCCAACAGGCCCCGAGGGTGTCTGCCATAAAGCAGTTTCGAAGGGCGAGAACCCAGTAGAGGCCTGGGGCACCTCTCGCATGGCGAACATGAGATAGGGCAGAAGCAGGTCCCAGTCCTTCCCATCTCTGGACACCACCCTTTTTAACATATTTTTTAGAGTTTGGTTGAACCTTTCGACAAGACCGTCTGTTTGCGGATGGTAAACGGACGTCCGTAACTGCTTTATACGCAACAATTTACACAGTTCCCTCATAACTTTGGACATAAAAGGGGTCCCTTGGTCGGTCAGAATCTCTTTTGGCAGGCCCACACGGGAAAACATTTCCATTAACTCTTTGGCAATGAGCTTAGCCGAGGTATGTCGCAGAGGCACCTCCTCTGGATACCGAGTAGCATAGTCCAGAACCACCAGGATATGTTGGTGACCCCTAGCAGACTTCGATGCAGGTCCGACCAGATCCATGGCAATATGCTCGAATAGGACCTCAATTATTGGGAGAGGGACCAGGGGACTTCTGTAATGCGGCTGGGGGCTATTTACCTGACAGGTCGGACAGGACTTACAGAACTCCTCTACTTCCTTAAACAAACCGGGCCAGTAAAATCGCTGTAGTGCAGCGGTCCTGCATTTTCTGCCACCCCATGTGTCCCCCAAGAACATGTTGGTGGGCAAGCTCCATAACAAGCTTGCAGTATGCGGTGGGCACCACCAACTGTTCAACTGGCTCACCTCGGATTTGGTTCACCCGATACAACATATCCTGAAGAACAATAAATCGCGGAAACATTAATTCAGCCCCAGGTTTCTGGGGTTTACCATCAATCATTACAACACTTTCCCAGGCCCTGGTTAGGGTTTGGTCCCGGTGTTGTGCAGTCCCAAAATTTTCCCCGGAGACATTGAGGTCTGCCAACTCAGGTCCCGGTGGCAAGTCCTCCGTGTCTCCCACCATTACCCTCAGTGGGGTTGCCTCCCCCTCTACCGCTGGAGCAGTGGTCACCCCTACCGCTGGCCCTTCAGATTCGGGCTCCCAGGGTTCTGGCCTTCCAGTGGTATCAGGCCACTCTACTAGGGTTACCCCTGTCTCGGGTCCATCAGATACTTTTATTGCCGGCCACAGCGCCGGGAAACCTGGGAAGTCCCTCCCGAGTATCAGTTCATGTGGGAGTTTAGTAGCGACAGCCACCTCGTGGGTCCACTTACCAGCCGCTGTGGACAAAGTCACTAATGCAGTGGGGTAGTCTTTTAGGTCTCTGTGGATGCACAGGACCCCGATTTTACGGCCGGTAAACTCCACAGGCCGTACCAGGGCAGCCCTTACCAGGGAGACTAGACTCCCGGAGTCCAGCAGGGCCACCGCCAGAGAATCTTCCACCTCTACCTGACACAGGTGGTTATTGTCCTGCACCTCACGGGTGCCAGTTGCACACAGCTTCCGTGCATACAGGGAGTGGCGATAGCTGTAGTTCACTTCCATCGGCTCACCCTGATGCGGACAGTCGACCCTGAGGTGGCCTGGCTCCTGACACCTCCAGCATACCACGGGAGGCGGAACCACAGGGGGCACATTCCGTGCAGGTCTCTCTGTCGCCGGTCATCGGAACTGGGGTGGAGGCCTCCGGGGTTTGACTGGCCCCTTCCAAGCAAGACTCCCCTGCAGGTTTCTGGTGGCCTCGTAACGCTCCACCAGATCAACCATTTCAAGGGCATTAGTGGGGGATACCTGGCCGATCCTGTGCTGACGGGGGTAAGGTAGGGCCCTCCAGAACATGTCGGCCAGCAAACGGTCCAGCATAGCCGTCGGACTTAGAACCTTAGGCTGCAGCCACTTTTGCAACCTGTGCAGCAACTCATAGTACTGCGGCCTGGCGGGTTCAGCCGATTTAAAGTCCCACTGTGGACCCGCTGAGCCCGGACCAACACATTTACCCCCAGTCTGGCCAGGATCTCCCCCTTCACCGTGGGGTAATCAGCAGCCTGGTCATCTGCTAGGTCAAAAAAAACCTGCTGGGGTCCGGATGCCAGGAACGGAGCGACCACCTCGGCCCACTGGTCACGGGGTAACTTCTCCCTCACGGCTACCTTCTCAAAGACCGCCAGATACGTCTCAACGTCGTCCGAGGGGGTCATTTTTGGGATCGCCGCACGGACCGCTTTCCGGGCATCATGGACATGGTGGGACGCTCCTGCAGCTTGTAAAGCCATCACGTGCTGTAATAGTAGCTGGTTGGTCTCCCGCTGCTGCACGCTAGCCTCTATGAGAGCTTTCACAGCCGCCTCCATGTTGCCAGCAATTCCTACTTGTAGCTTTGCTGGTTTAATATATTCCATGCACTCGTGCCCAGCAAAACAAACAAACTTCGGCGTTCACGCCAGCCTCACTGCGCATGCCCGCATCCGACACCAAATGTGTGGAGTCGCTCTGGTAGATAGCGGTGCGGATGCAGTACAGAGGCAAAACAGGGAGTCCAGAAGGTGCAATGAACAGTGTTTTATTCACACTTGCACAAAAACAAACGATATAAACAGTCTCTTGGTGTTCGTTCACACATACCAGAAATCATGAGGCAAAACAAAACAGTCCAAATCAGGTTCTAGTCACCTGGGAGGTTTTAGGTGCAGGTTCGCACCTGGCTGTCAGTCCAGCCGCAAGACAGTCACCGTCAGGCTTCCAGGTCGTCTGCACTCCTCCTTGCTGGGCTCTTGCTTCCAGCCCAGAGAACTTCCAAACACAAGTGACTCCACAGCCTAACAGCAGCTCCAGGACAATCACACACACCTGCTGGTGCTGGCTGTGTTTTAAAGCCCGGCAAAGTCCGGCCTGGACTGTGGTGAGTAGGCACCCACCCAACTCTTTGCCTACTCCCAGTAAGAGCCTGCCCGGATTGGCTTTGCAGCCAAACTAACTATAAATGTCAAGCAGCACTAGCTGCTGCTGACACATAAAACCCGGCTCTCACCTCACCGAGGCCAGGAACCTCGGTGACACGTACCTCCCATCGACAACGGTACCTTGCACCTTACCACAATATATATATATATATATATATATATACATACAGTTGAAACCAGAAGTTTATATATATATATAAACTCTTCTAAAGAATTAGGAACACCTGTTCTAGTTCTCATTAATG
This sequence comes from Bufotes viridis, assembly GCA_033119425.1. Classification (NCBI taxonomy): domain Eukaryota; kingdom Metazoa; phylum Chordata; class Amphibia; order Anura; family Bufonidae; genus Bufotes; species Bufotes viridis. The sequence continues at coordinate 265,665,066 of CM065592.1, forward strand.
CAATTATCTAGTCAACCAATCACATGGCAGTTGCTTCAATGCATTTAGGGCAAAGCATTTGTGAAGCAACAACACGCACAACCTTGAGGCGGATGGGCTACAACAGCAGAAGACCCCACCGGGTACCATTAATCTCCACTACAAATAGGAAAAAGATGCTACAATTTGCACGAGCTCACCAAAATTGGACTGTTGAAGACTGGAAAAATGTTGCCTGGTCTGATGAGTCTCGATTTCTTGAGACATTCAAATGGTAGAGTCCGAATTTGGCGTAAACAGAATGAGAACATGTATCCATCATGCCTTGTTACCACTGTGCAGCCTGGTGGTGTAATGGTGTGGGGGATGTTTTCTGGGCACACTTTAGGCCCCTTAGTGCCAATTCGGCATCGTTTAAATGCCACGGGCTACCTGAGCATCGTTTCTGACCATGTCCATCTCTTCATGACCACCATGTACCCATCCTCTGATGGCTACTTCCAGCAGGATAATGCACCATGTCACAAAGCTCAAATCATTATAAATTGGTTTCTTGAACATGACAATGAGTTCACTGTACTAAAATGGCCCCCACAGTCACCAGATCTCAACCCAATAGAGCATCTTTGGGATGTGGTGGAACGGGAGCTTCGTGCCCTGGATGTGCATTCCTCAAATCTCCATCAACTGCAAGATGCTATCCTATCAATATGGGCCAACATGCTATCAGCACCTTGTTGAATCAATGCCATGTAGAATTAAGGCAGTTCTGAAGGCAAAAGGGGGTCCAAAACCGTATTAGTATGGTGTTCCTAATAATTCTTTAGGTGAGTGTATATATACATCAATTCATCCTATATTCTGGGGTGAAATTGCAATCAGAGATTAATGAATATATTTAAGTATAATACAACTTGAGCACCCTAAAATGTGTAGTATCAGTCCACAATTTCACCCCAATTACACAATTAGGGATTAACTGATATACTTATGTATACTAAAATGTGAGTACTCTAAAATCTGTAGTATTAAGCTGCAATTTCACCCCAATTATACAATCAAGGATTAACGGATTGAGTTATATATTAAAAAAATGTGAACATACCCCAAATTCTGTATTATCAGACCATAGTTTCACCCCAATAACAGAATCAAGGATTACTGGAATCACTTACGTATCAAAGAATGCAAGCAACCTAAAATCTGTCGTATTACATAACTTTTTAACCACAATTAGTGCAACAAGGTCTAATAGAATAGCTCCTATTAGCCAGGCTTTACACTGTTCAGTTGGTCCCTGCTCTATCCCTATAGTGTGGAATGGATAATGCCTCCCTATTATATCTCTATAGCTTCTCTTAGCTGTTCCTGAACTGCTCAATAGTAATTTTTGGCAAATAAAGGCTTTCCTAAACACTGTCCTACTGCCTGTAAATAGGGAAAAGCGAACCCGGACCGCTCGGGACCATACCGGACATTTGGGTGTCCGTGTACCGAATCCGAACCCGAACCCGGATTTTGGCGCCAAAGTCCTTGTTTGGGTTTGTTGTTTGTACTTTAACCACTTTAGCCCCCCTAGCTTAAACACCCTTAATGACCAGACCACTTTTTACAATTCTGCACTACGCTAATTAAACGGTTTATTGCTCAGTCATGCAACTTACCACCCAAATTAATTTTACCTCTTCTCACTAATACAGCTTTCATTTGGTGGTATTTCATTGCTGCTGACATTTTTGCTTTTATTGATATTAATCAAAAATAGCCAAAATTTTTGCAAAAAAATTAAATTTTTCACTTTCTGTTGTACATTTTTTTAAAAATACATTTCTATATAATTTTTTTTCTAAATTTATTGCTCTACATGTCTTTGATAAAAAAAAATCCAATTATGGTGCAAAAAAGTGAATTTCCACATTTTGAAGCAGCTCTGACTTTCTGAGCATCTGTTATGTTTCTTTAGGTGCTAGAATGCCAGGATAGTATAAATACCCCCCAAATGACACCATTTTAGAAAGAAGACACCCCAAAGTATTCGCGGAGGGGCATGGTGAGTTCATGTATGTTTTCATTTTTTTTTTCACAAGTTAGCGGAAAATGACACTTTCTGAGGAAAAAAAAAATAATCAAGTTTCCATTTCTGCTAACTTCTGGCAAAAAAAATAATAAAATCTCCCACGGACTCACTATGCCCCTCAGTGAATACCTTGGGGTGTCTACTTTCCAAAATGGGGTCATTTTTGGGGTGTGTTTACTGTTCTGGCATTTTGGGCGGGGCTAAATTGTAAGCAGCCCTGTAAAACCTAAAGGTACTCGTTGGACTTTGGGCCCCTTTGCGCACCCAGGCTGCAAAAAAGTGTCACACATGTGGTATCGCCGTACTCAGAAGAAGTAGGGCAATGTGTTTTGGGGTGTATTTTTACATATACCCATGCTGGGTGAGAGAAATATCTCTGTAAATTGTCAACTTTGTATACATTTTTTTTAAAAGTTGTAATTTACAGAGGCCCCATTCACACGTCCGCAAAAATGTCAGCAACTATTCCGCAATTCTGCGGAATAGATGCGGACTCATTCAGTGTTAATGGGGCCAGCGGTGATGCGGAGAGCACAAGATAGAGCATGTCCTATTCTTGTCCGCAATTGCGGACAAGAAAAGGCATTTTCCATATAGTTCTGGCAATGTGCGGATCCGCAAAATGCGGAAAGCACATTGTCGGTGTCCGTGTTTTGCGGATCCGCAAAACACATACGGACGTCTGAATGAGCCCTACAGGGGGGTGATTAGTGACAGGGGGGGTGACGGGGTGATCAGGGGGGTGATATGGGGTGATCAGGGGTTAATCAGGGGTTAATCAGGGGTTAATCAGAGGTTAATCAGTGACGTGGGGTGGATGGGGGGGTCTGTGTGGTGATTGGTGCACTTACATATGTTTCCTCTGGTGGTCCCAAGCAAAAGGGACCACCAGAGGAGGAGGCAGCAGGAATATCAGACTCTGTTAACAAAACGTCTGATATGCGATTTTTTTTAACTACTACAGCCTGCCAGTGCATGATCAGCGCTGGCAGGCTGTAGTTTACCTTCCTCCCGACACGATCCTGTGAACGCGCGCGCGTTCACAGAAAATCTCGCCTCTTGCGAGATGACGCTCCGATGCGTCCACCCAGAGTAACACACCGGGCCGCTGAACACATCCGTGCATTAGGCGGTCCTGGCATGGTTAAATAAAGCTTGTTAAAAGGCTGCAGTGCAGCCAATCATCAAGCAATTAAGCTGTGGGTGCTTGGAAGCCTTCACTGTAATGCCTAGTATTCGCATGGCTGTGATTGGCTGGCGCACCATGTAACCATGCATGAATAAATTCTGGATCACATGGTGCACTGCAATTCTGCTCTGACTAGTGTAGAGACAGGACGGTGCTGCAGGTTTGGAGAGTGTTAGGTCTTTATTTATTTTTATATAAGTCTGACCTGTAGGCATTATTGAGGGGTGCAATACAGCTTGTACCAGTGAGACAGAAATACTATACTGAAGGTTTTTTTTTTTTTTGGTGCAATCCTACTCCTTTGCACCAGTGACAGGGAGATATAACAAGCAGTTTGTTAAATGTGTGGGTAAGACATACCTATTTTTTTTGGTGCAAAAAAACTTTACTTGCCTTTTTGTTTTAAAATACACTGTTACTTGCCTACATCAAACTGAATATATAACAGTTATTCAGCCGGTAAATTGGGTCAGTGTGACCTACCTATATATTTTTGGGGTTTAAAATACATTGTACTTGCCAGTGTCAAAAGGAATATATAACAGTTATTCAGCCGGTTAATTGGGTCGGTGCGACTATCTATATATTTTTTGTTTTAAAATACACTTTACTTGCCAACGTCAAAGTGAATATCTAACAGTTATTCAGCCGGTTAATTGAAGAGCATCAACTTTGGGATGTGGCCATGGTGTAGCTGGTGTTGGTGAAGCTCCTGCTGCAGGGAGGGGGCATTGTTGATCCGTACCAGCTACGCATCCGAATGAAACACCTTCCTCTGGTGCATGAAGGCGACATGACGTTATGCAACATTTTGTAGGCCGGAATACCGCTTTAAGAATGGTGAAGACAGAACAAGTAGAGGCAGTTGTAAATTGGATGGCTGCCTCAAGTTCCTTCACATTGTCCACCCGGTCCACTGCTGAAAGTGCAGAGTTTGCACCGTCGGCCCACGGGCATCCGTCTTCCACCTCAACCCCTTGCACATCAGCCAAGCAGTCTGAGCCCCAAGTTATGGGGAATATATAACAGTTATTCAGCCGGTTAATTGGGTCGGTTTGACCTACCTACATTTGGGGTTAAAAATACACTGTACTTGCCACCGTCAAAGGGAATATATAACAATTATTCATCCAGTTAATTAGGTCGTTGTGAACTACCTATATATATATTTTTGGTTTAAAATACACTGTACTTGCCAGCGTCAAAGGGAATATATAACAGTTATTCAGCCAGTTAATTGGGTCGGTGTGACCTACCTATATTTGTGGTTGAAAATACACCATACTTGCCATCGTCAAAGGGAATATATAACAGTTATTTAGCTGGTGAATTGGGTTGGTGTGACCTACCTACAGTATATTTGGGGTTGAAAATACACTGTACATGCCACTGTCAAAAGGAATATATAACAATTATTCATCCAGTTAATTGGGTCATTGTGACCTACCTATATATATATATTTTTTGTTTAAAATACAGTGTACTTTCCAACCTCAAATGGAATATATAACAGTTATTCAGCCGGTTAACTGGGTCGCGGTGACCTACCCGTATTCGGGGTTGAAAATACACTGTACTTGCCACCGTTAAAGGGAATACATAACAATTATTCAGCTGGTTAATTGGGTCAGTGTGACCTACCTATATATTTTTTGTTGTTGTTTAAAATACACTGTACTTGCCAACGTCAAAGGGAATATATATCAGTTATTCAGCAGGTTAATTGGGCTTCTGTGACCTACCCATATTTGGGGTTGAAAATACACTGTACTTGCCACCGTCAAAGGGAATATATAACAATTATTCAGCCGGTTAATTTGGTTGGTGCGACCTACCTACCGTATATATATATTTTTTGTTTAAAATACACTGTACTTGACACACAACATCAAAAGGATATATAAATATTATTCAGCCGGTTAATTGGGTGGGTGTGACCTACCTATATATTTTTTTGATTTTAAAATACACTGTACTTGCCAACGTCAAATGGAATATATAACAGTTATTCAGCCGGTTAAATAAAGAGCATCAACTTTGGAATGTGGCCATGGTGTAGCTGGTATTGGTGGAGCTCCTGCTGCAGGGAGATGACGTTGTTGATCCGTACCAGCTACGCACCCAAATGAAACACCTTCCTCTGGTGCACGAAGGCGACATGACGTTATGCGACATTTTGTAGGCCGGAATACCGCTCTAAGAATAGTGAGGACAGAACAAGTAGAGGCAGTTGTAAATTGGATGGCTGCCTCAAATTCCTTCACATTGTCTTCCACACGGTTCACTGCTGAAAGCGCAGAGTTGGCACTGTCGGCCCACAGGCATCCGTCATCCACCTTTTTTAGTGGGCCATCCACACAGCCCTGCCCCAGAAGTGACAGAGATTGAGTGCACTGATGCCCAACCACTTAAGTCATGCAGCAGTCACTTATGCTTTTTGATGACTCTGCTGGTGGGGTTTTCGTGGGCCATCCACCTAGCCCTGCCCCAGAAGTGAAAGAGATGCCCTGATGCCCAACCACTTATGTTTGAGGATGAGGATATGGGAGAACCACTGCAGCACGTCTCTGATGACAAAACACAGGTGTTAACTGCTGGGGCTTTCTGCAGTGTGCAGACCGGCCAGGAGGGCAGAGGTGAAGAGTGGGTGGAAGATGATGTGGAGGATAATGAGGTCCTAGACCTCATACGGCATCCAAGTCATGCCAGTGACGCACACAGTTTGGAGGAAAAGGGAGCAGGATGCAAAAACAGACTGGTCGGCCCCCAGCCAGTACGCCTGCTACTGGACAACACGCCAGGAGCACACCAAAACCGGTGTAAAGGAGTTCCCCGGCGTTGAAGTTCTTCAGGCGGTGTGCCGACGACAGGACATGGGTGGTTTGCACGTTGTGCAGTCAGAGCCTGAAGCGAGGCATAAATGTTCTCAACCTGAGTACCACCTGCATGATTTGGCATCTAACCACAAAGCACGAGCTGCAGTGGAGCAGACACCTCAAGAACCATGAAAGATCAGAGGCTCCTCCTGCTCAATCTTCTACTGCGGGATCGGCATCTTCTTCCCCCTCCGGAATGACAGGGGCACCTGCCACCCCGCAAACAGATGATGTGACAGCCACGCTACCACCACCGCCACCCAGCATGTCCACACTATACCATGGAAGCATTCAGTTGTCTATCCCACAAATACTTAAGAGAAAGAGGAAGAACCCCCCCCCCCACCCACTCGTGAGCCCTGACCCTGAATGCCAGCATTTCAAAACTGCTGGCATTTGAAATGCTGCCATTCCGTCTGGTGGAGAGGGAAAGTTTTAAAAATGTAATGATGGCAGCTGTCCCATGGTGCGTGGTTCCCAGCTGCCACTACTTTTCAAGGTGGGCTATCCTTACCCTGCATGAAAAAGTAGCAGAAAAAAATCAGGTGTGCGTTGTGCAACGCCATCAGTAGTGATGTCGCGAACATAAAATTTTCCGTTCGCGAACAGCGAACGCGGACTTCCGCGATTGGTCGCGAACGGGCGAACCGGGCGAACCGCCATAGACTTCAGTTGGCAGGCGAATTTTAAAACCCACAGGGACTAATTCTGGCCACAATAGTGATGGGAAAGTTGTTTCAAGGGGTCTAACACCTGGACTGTGGCATGCCGGAGGGGGATCCATGGCAAAACTCCCATGGAAAATTACGTAGTGGACGCAGAGTCGGGTTTTAATCCATAAGGGCATAAATCAACTAACATTCCTAAATTGTTTGGAATAACATGCTTTAAAACATCCAGTGTGTGTATACGATCAGGTATGATGTTGTATCGATCAGGTAGTGTAAGGGTTACGCCCACTTTACAGACATTGACAGACCAAACTCCCCTTTTAATGCACCGCAAACAGTCCATTTGCACAACCGCAAACTCCCCATTTGCACAAGGTTGGATACCAAGCTAGCCATGTCCCGGTGATGTCATTGAAGGTTTCTTCCTCCACCCAGCCACGTACAACACCAACGGTCCCCGAAAGGTGAATTGAATTGACTTTTCGAACGGGGAGATGGTTAAAAAAATGCTGGCTCCCTCCCCTTTGTTTTTATCCACGGTCAATGCGTCTGCGCCGTGCAATTTACTGTCACACCCGATATGAGTGGTATTTTCTGTAGTACTATTCTCATCAGTTTAATCCCTCTAACGTCCCCAATCTGAGGGCCATTTATTGAATAGATTTTTCGAACAGGGAGATGGTTAAAAAAACGCTGGCTCCCTCCACTCTGTTTTAATCCACGGTGATTGCGTCTGCGCCGTGCAATTTACTGTCACACCCGATATGAGTGGTATTTTCTGTAGTACTATTCTCATCAGTTTAATCCCTCTAACATCCCCCATCTGGGGGCCATTTATTGAATAGATTTTTCAAACGGGGAGATGGTTAAAAAAAACACTGGCTCCCTCCACTCTGTTTTAATCCACGGTGACTGCGTCTGCGCCGTGCAATTTACTGTCACACCCAATATGAGTGGTATTTTCTGTAGTACTATTCTCATCAGTTTAATCCCTCTAACGTCCCCAATCTGGGGGCCATTTATTGAAAAGATTTTTCGAACGGGGAGATGGTTAAAAAAACGCTGGCTCCCTCCACTCTGTTTTAATCCACGGTCACTGCGTCTGCGCCGTGCAATTTACTGTCACACCCGATATGAGTGGTATTTTCTGTAGTACTATTCTCATTAGTTTAATCCCTCTAACATCCCCAATCTGGGGGCCATTTATTGAATAGATTTTTCGAACGGGGAGATGGTTAAAAAAACGCTGTCTCCCCATCCACTCTGTTTTAATCCATGGTGACTGCGTCTGCGCCGTGCAATTTACTGTCACACCCGATATGAGTGGTATTTTCTGTAGCACTATTCTCATCAGTTTAATCCCTCTAACGTCCCCAATCTGGGGGCCATTTATTGAATAGATTTTTCGAACGGGGAGATGGTTAAAAAAACGCTGGCTCCCTCCACTCTGTTTTAATCCACGGTCACTGCGTCTGCGCCATGCAATTTACTGTCACACCCGATATGAGTGGTATTTTCTGTAGTACTATTCTCATCAGTTTAATCCCGCTAACGTCCCCAATCTGGGGGCCATTTATTGAATAGATATTTCGAACAGGGAGATGGTTAAAAAAACGCTGGCTCCCCCCACTCTGTTTTAATCCACGGTCACTGCGTCTGCGCCGTGCAATTTACTGTCACACCCGATATGAGTGGTATTTTCTGTAGTACTATTCTCATCAGTTTAATCCCTGTTACATCCCATATCAGGGATTGCCTTTTGTGAAAAAATTTTTAGGCCGGGTACCTTCGACTGCCTTCACAGTGACAGACCAAACTCTCATACTCCAAACTGAATTGATTTGAGGAACCGGGAGATGGAAAAAGCAGCTTGGTCGGTCCTCTTACTCCCAAATTGGGGCACTGCGCGTGAACAGAGCAATGTGCTGTGACACCCTATATGAGTGGTGTCTTAACTAGTACTATTCCTATCAGTTTAATCCCTGTTACGGACCCTATCCGGTCGAATTGATTAACCATTGTCGAATTAGCGAACCATTACGACATCATGAAATAATTTAGTTCTGAGCTCTGTACTTGCTTTGTATTGGAATTGATGGGGATTTTTTTAATTGTCTGCATCATTTCTAATAAACTATTAAGAGACTTTATTATGATTTTTTATTTTATGTATTAAAATCCCATACAACATATAAAAAAAAAAGGTAAATTAATGTTTTTTCTATGAAATATTATCCAGCCGTCCGATCGCTTTTGGTCTGACCATAATGAAGCAACGGCCTTATCATCTGGGGTGTGGCAACATTGCCACCACACTCATAGAGGTGATGATTGCTTCAATGTGATACGCAAGCCCCTTCACCACAACAAGGTAACGATCACGAAGGGGAATGGACACTTGTATGTGCCTTTTTTTTTGGTTTGTTTTTGCAGACACAGTGCTGCACCATAGGACAGAAAAATTAGGCATGTACACATGCCTGAAAAATAATGGCATTGTTGCAGCCGCTATTGAAGCAGCGGCCGGAAAAATTGATGTTTTCCAGGCAGAAAAGTGACTAAAGCATTGCGTCTTAAACCCTAGTTGGTGGGGGAGAATTCATGAAAGTCATCCGGTATGCAGACATTAAATACAGCAGCGTGGTGACCATTTTGAGGCCAAGGCATGTAATCAGGCCTTTTGTTAGTCAAACGTATCCCCCACTGTCAGTCCCTTCGGGATCCATGCCTCATTCATCTTTATGAAGGTGAGGTAATCAACACTTTTTTGACCGAGGCGACTTCTCTTGTCAGTGACAAGAAGGTCCTTTCTGACAGGACACTTGAAGCAGGGCAGGCCAGAAGTTCTATCGCAAACTGGGATAGCTCAGGCCACAGGTCAAGCCTGCACACCCAGTAGTGAAGGGGTTCATTGCTCCTCAGAGTGTCGATATCTGCTGTTAAGGCGAGGTAGTCTGCTACCTGTCGGTCGAGTCGTTCTCTAAGGCTGGATCCCGAAGGGCTGTGGCGATGAGTAGGACTGAAAAAGCTCTGCATGTCCTCCATCAACAACACATCTGAAAATCGTCCAGTCCTTGCCGCCGTGGTAGGAGGAGGATTATACTCACCTCTTCCCCTGTTAGATTCCCGTTGTGCTGTGACATCCCCCTTATAAGCTGTGTAAAGCATATTTTTTAGTTTGGTCTTGAACTGCTGCATCCTTTCCAACTTTCGGTAATTTGGTAACATTTCTGCCACTTTCTGCTTATACCGGGGGTCTAGTAGCGTGGCCACCCAGTACAGGTCGTTCTCCTTCATCCTTTTTATACGAGGGTCCCTCAACAGACATGACAGCATGAAAGACCCCATTTGAACAAGGTTGGATGCAGAGCTACTCATTTCCCGTTCCTCGTCCTCACTGATGTCATTGACGGTCTGTTCTTCCCCACAGCCACGTACAACACCATGGGTACCAGATAGGTGACAACAAAGAGCACCCTGGGGTGCCTGCTGTGGTTGGTCTTCCTCCTCCTCAAAGCCGCCACATTCCTCCTCTGACTCCTCATACTCCTCTTCCAGCGTTGCCGCAGGTCCGGCAAGCGATGATGACAAGGCTGTTTCTGGTGGTGATGGTGACCACAACTCTTCCTCTTCCTCTTCACGCTCATCTACAGCCTGATCCAGCACTCTTCGCAGGGCACGCTCCAGGAAGAAAACAAATGGGATGAGGTCACTGATGGTGCCTTCGGTGCAACTGACTAGGTTAGTCACCTCCTCAAAAGGACGCATGAGCGTACAGGCATTGCGCATGAGCGTCCAGTAACGTGGCAAAAAAATTCCCAGCTCCGCAGAGGCTGTCCTAGCACCCCAGTCATACAAATACTCGTTGACGGATTTTTCTTGTTGGAGCAGGCGGTCGAACATTAGGAGTGTTGAATTCCAACGTGTTGGGCTGTCGCAAATCAAGCGCATCACTGGCATGTTGTTTCGCCGCTGAATATAGGAAAAGTGCGCCATGGCCGTGTAGGAACGCCTGAAATGGCCACACACCTTCCTGGCCTGCTTGAGGACGTCCTGTAAGCCTGGGTACTTAGACACAAAGCGTTGTACGATGAGATTCAATACATGTGCCATGCACGGCACATGTGACAACTTGCCCAAATTCAATGCCGACAACAAATTTGTTCCATTGTCACACACCACTTTGCCGATCTCCAGTTGGTGCGGGGTCAGCCACTGATCCACCTGTGCGTTCAGGGCGGACAGGAGTGCTGGTCCTGTGTGGCTCTCTGCTTTCAGGCAAGTCAACCCCAAGACAGCGTGATACTGTCGTATCCGGGATGTGGAATAGCCCCTGGGGAGCTGGGGGGATTCAGTTGATGTGCAGCCAGACACCGCAGAAGAAGAGGACTCGGCCGAGGAGGATATCGAAGAGGATGGAGTAGGAGTAGAGGAGGTGGCAGTAGGTCTGCCTGCAAGTCGTGGCGGTGTCACCAACTCCACTGCGGAGCCACGCATTCCATGCTTGTCAGCCGTCAGCAGGTTGACCCAATGCGCAGTGTACGTGATATACCTGCCCTGACCATGCTTTGCAGACCAGGTATCAGTGGTCAGATGGACCCTTGCCCCAACACTGTATGCCAGAGATGCCATGACTTCCTTTTCAATGACATGGTAGAGGTTTGGGATTGCCTTTTTTGAAAAAAAAATTTGTCCGGGTACCTTCCACTGTGGTGTCCCAATAGCGACAAATTTTTTGAAGGCCTCAGACTCCACCAGCTGGTATGGTAAAAGCTGGCGGGCTAAGAGTTCCGTCAAGCCAGCTGTCAGTCACCGGGCAAGAAGGTGATTCTGTGACATTGGCTTTTTACGCTCAAACATGTCCTTGACAGACACCTGACTGTGGGCAGATGAGCAGGAACTGCTGAAGGTTAGAGGAGGAGTGGCGGTTGGTTGAGAGGGGGCAGGGAGGACAGCAGTGGTTGACGTGGCTGAAGATGCTGGACCAGGAGGAGCATGGTGGCTTTGAGTTTGTGTGCTGCTTGTACTCATGTGTTGATCCCATAGGCGTTTGTGATGTGAGATCATGTGCCTTCGCAAAGCAGTTGTACCAAGGTGGGTGTTGGACTTCCCACGACTCAGTTTCTTTTGGCACAGGTTGCAAATGGCATTGCTGTTATCAGAGGCAGACACACAAAAAAAATGCCACACTGCTGAGCTTTGCAATGACGGCATTCTGGTGGTGACAACAGCATGCGTTGACTGGCGTGCTGTCTGGCTGACCCCAGGTGCCGATACATGCTGTCTGACTGTGCCACTAACTCCTTGCGACGACCTCCCCCTGCTTCCAACTCGTCTCCTCATTCTCTCTTTTTCCCCATCTGAACTTTCCCCCTCTTCTTCTCTTCAAGCAGGCACCCACGTGGCATCCGTGGACACATCGTCATCATCAACTGCTTCACTTGTATCTGACACCTCAGCAAAGGAAGCAGCAGCGGGTACAACATCATCATCATCATCATCACACTGTACGTCCATGTGTGTAATCCTGCCTGACTGAGACATATCCCTGTAATCTACATCATCTGGCAATAATGGTTGCGCATCACTAATTGCATCCAACTGATGTGTAAATAACTCCTCTGACGGATCAAGTGAAGCAGCTGTGGTGGTAGTGGTGGTGGTGGAGGCGGGCGGAAGTGTGGTAACTTGAGAGCAGGTGACCAAAGCTGAGCTGGAGGAGGATGGTGCGTCAAGGTTCTTAGCGGAAGCTGTTGAAGATTGGGTGTCCTGTCTAAGCCAACTATGTCCTCAGAATTTTTTGGGTTCAGGGTACGTGGCCTCTGAACACTAGGCATTATTCCAGGGACAGTGGAAATCACAGCACCGTGACCACGATGGCCCCTGCGGGGTGGCCTGCCTCTGCCTGTCATTTTTTTTTTTTTAGATAAGTGGTACTACGCGTGCTAGGTACTGTGCCACCCGGTATCAGTGGTTGGCACTGGCAGTGGGCACACTACAGTCAGTGGAAGTGGGCCTGACACACACTGGCAGCAGGCAAGCAACTGAATTTAGACTACTGTCTAAAAATTAAATGCCTTATTTATCGGCAAGCTACTGTGCCACCCGGTATCAGTGGTTGGCACTGGCAGTGGGCACACTACAGTCTGTGGAAGTGGGCCTGACACACACTGGCAGCAGGCAAGCAACTTAATTTAGACTACTGTCTAAAAATTAAATGCCTTATTTATCGGCAAGCTACTGTGCCACCCGGTATCAGTGGTTGGCACTGGCAGTGGGCACACTACAGTCTGTGGAAGTGGGCCTGACACACACTGGCAGCAGGCAAGCAACTTAATTTAGACTACTGTCTAAAAATTAAATGCCTTATTTATCAACAAGCTACTGTGCCACCCGGTATCAGTGGTTGGCACTGGCAGTGGGCACACTACAGTCTGTGAAAGTGGGCCTGACACACACTGGCAGCAGGCAAGCAACTGAATTTAGACTACTGTCTAAAAATTAAATGCCTTATTTATCGGCAAGCTACTGTGCCACCCGGTATCAGTGGTTGACACTGGCAGTGGGCACACTACAGTCAGTGGAAGTGGGCCTGACACACACTGGCAGCAGGCAAGCAACTGAATTTAGACTACTGTCTAAAAATTAAATGCCTTATTTATCGGCAAGCTACTGTGCCACCCGGTATCAGTGGTTGGCACTGGCAGTGGGCATACTACAGTCTGTGGAAGTGGGCCTGACATACACTGGCAGCAGGAAAGCAACTTAATTTAGACTACTGTCTAAAAATTAAATGCCTTATTTATCGGCAAGCTACTGTGCCACCCGGTATCAGTGGTTGGCACTGGCAGTGGGCACACTACAGTCTGTGGATGTGGGCCTGACACACACTGGCAGCAGGCAAGCAACTGAATTTAGACTACTGTCTAAAAATTAAATGCCTTATTTATTGGCAAGCTACTGTGCCACCCGGTATCAGTGGTTGGCACTGGCAGTGGGCACACTACAGTCTGTGGAAGTGGGCCTGACACACACTGGCAGCAGGCAAGCAACTTAATTTAGACTACTGTCTAAAAATTAAATGCCTTATTTATCGGCAAGCTACTGTGCCACCCGGTATCAGTGGTTGGCACTGGCAGTGGGCACACTACAGTCTGTGGAAGTGGGCCTGACACACACTGGCAGCAGGCAAGCAACTTAATTTAGACTACTGTCTAAAAATGAAATGCCTTATTTATTGGCAAGCTACTGTGCCACCCGGTATCAGTGGTTGGCACTGGCAGTGGGCACACTATAGTCAGTGGAAGTGGGCCTGACACACACTGGCAGCAGGCAAGCAACTGAAATTACACTAAAGTGTGAAAATGAAATGCCTTTTTTTGATGCAAAGTCCTGTGCCACACGGGATGACAGAGGTGGGCACTGGCAGTGGGCACACTACAGTCAGTGGAAGTCGGCCTGACACACACTGGCAGCAGGCAAGCAACTGAAATTGCACTAAAGTGTAAAAATGAAATGCCTTTTTTTGATGCAAAGTCCTGTGCCACACGGGATGACAGAGGTGGGCACTGGCAGTGGGCACACTACAGTCAGTGGAAGTCAGCCTGACACACACTAGCAGCAGGCAAGCAATTGAAATTACACTAAAGTGTGAAAATTAAATGCCTTTTTTTGATGCAAAGCCCTGTGCCACATGGGATAACAGGGGTGGGCACTGGCATTGGGCACACTACAGTCAGTGGAAGTCGGCCTCACACACACTAGCAGCAGGCAAGCAACTGAAATTACACTAAAGTGTAAAAATTTAATGCCTTCTTTTATGCAAAGTCCTGTGCCAGCCGGTATGAGTGGAAGTCAGCCTGACACACACTAGCAGGCAACTAACCTTAGATTAAAGTGTAAAAATTAAATGCCTTTTTTTGATGCAAAGTCCTGTGCCACATGGGATGACAGGGGTGGGCACTGGCAGTGGGCACACTACAGTCTGTGGGCCTGCAGCTCCTCACACACAGGCAGGCCAGGCAACTGCAATATGTATATGGAGAAAAAAAAAAGCAGACTAATGTTGCAGCCCTAAAAAGGGCTTTTTGGGGTGCTGTCAGGACGCTGTCCTTACAGCAGAGATCAGATGAGTCTTTCAGGACTGGAGTGGACACTGAATTCACTAGCCTAGCTATCTATTTCCCTATTAAATCAGCAGCAACTACACTCTCCCTCCTCTCACTAAGACTGCAAATTCCGAATGAATCTAAAATGAATGCTGTTCAGGAGATGGGAGGGTCTGGGAGGGAGGGTATGCTGCTGATTGGCTGGAATGTGTCTGCTGACTGTGAGGTACAGGGTCAAAGTTTGCTCAATGATGATGTATAGGGGGCGGACCGAACATCGCATGTGTTCGCCCGTTGCGGCGAACGCGAACAAGCTATGTTCGCCGGGAACTGTCTCTAGCCATCAGTGGCAAGGTCCACATAACCACCGACATGTGGACCAGAAACTACAGGCAGGGACCGTATACCTTCCTAACTGCCCACTGGGTAAATGTAGTGATGGCTGGGCCTGAGGCGGACAGCGATTTGGCGCATGTCCTACTGCCATAGAGGATTGCTGGATGTTTCTCGGTGCCTCCTGTTGCCTCCTCCTTCTACTCCGCTTCCTCCTCTGGTTGCTTCTCTACCGCCTCCTCATCACCTCAGCGCAACACCTGCACCACCAACTTCAGCACAGCCAGGGGAAAACAGCAGCAGGCTGTTCTGAAACTCATATGTTTGGGGGTTCTGCGGCTAGCCGGTTTGACCACATCTCTTGCATGGCGCATGTGCTGAACTTGGTGGTTCAGAGGTTCCTCAAGAATTACCCAGATATGTCAGAGCTGCTGAAGAAAGTGAGGGCTGTCTATGCACGCTTTCGGCATTCTCACTTTGCTGCTGCTCGCCTGTCTGCCCTGCTGCGTACCTTCGGCCTTCCCTCTCACCGCCTCATATGCGTCGTAACCACAAGGTGGAACTCCACCTTGGACATGCTGGAGAGACTTTGCGAGCAGCAGCAGGCGATAGAGGAGTTTCAGCTGCAGCATGCACGGTTGAGTTGTTCTGCAGAACATCAACATTTCTCCACCAACGAGTGGGCCTCCATGCGGGACTTGTGTGCCATGTTGTGCTGCTTCAAGTACTCCACCAACATGGCCAGCGGTGATGACGCCATCATCAGCCTTACTATCCCACTTCTATGTCTTCTTTAAAAAACACTTCAGATGCTGATGGATAAGGATTTGGCCCAGGAGGAAAAGGAGGGGAAACATGGATCATTCCAAAGGTTATCAGGCCAGTCGTCCACAGGTGGTTTCAATGGTGGGTTCGTTCACCAACAGCTGCCAGGTACCCAACTGTCCAGCCAGGGCACAGTTGTGGAAGATGAGGACGAGGAGGAGGATCCTCGTTCACAGCAGGGTGGCCCCAAAATCAGCTCATGGGCATCAATGGAGAGTGGCTGGAGAGATACAGAGGACACAGACGATACACCTCCCACCGAGGACAGCTTGTTGTTGCGTCTGGGCAGCCTGGCACACATGAGTAATTACATGCTGCGGTGCCTGCCCGACAGCCGAGTTGCCCACTACAAGGACAACGTGCTATCCTTACTTCCATCACTGGAGCGTGAAGGGAATATGTGCGAGTACAAGCAAACACTGTTAGAGGCGCTACTGATGGCATTTCCTCCTGACAGCTGGGGCTCACTTGAGGCACGAGGGGAAGACGGCAGAGGAGAAGGAAGTCGCCAATGCAGCAGGGGCACCGTCAGCACCTCAGAAGGAAGTGTTAGCATGGCTGAAATGTGAAAAAGCTTTGTCTGCACGTCACAATATACAGCACCACCATCTGATACGGACCGTCTTAGCAGGAGGCAGCATTTCAGCAACATGTTGGAACATTACATGTCCACTTGTCTGCACGTACTGACTGATGGGTCTGCCCTGTTTAACTTCTGGGTCTCCAATTTGGGCATATGGCCTGAGCTTTCCCTTTATGCCTTGGAGTTGCTGGTCTGCGTCGGTGATCAGAGACAGGCGCATCCGTCTTTTCACAGCCAATGTGGACAAGTTCACATTCATTAAAATGAACCAGGCATAGTCTATTGCTGGATTGACTGCAGTTCACAGTTATAACACTAGATGTCATTGTTACTAATGCTCACTTGTATTCTCTCTATGCATTTCTATGATGTGTTGAATTTCCTGTACAAAAAATTAAAAATTAAAAAATAAATAAAATAAGGTTAGTGATTTCCTCTGCCTTTTCAGCCTGCACCGCCACGTCCGCCTCCTCCTCCACTGTGAACTCTGTCTCCATGCTCAAGATTGTTATGTCTTATATTGGTAGAGTAGAGAAGTTTACCGGGTGCACCTAGCCATTGTTGTACTACAGTGCAGTTTGTGCATCTCTTTGCTATTTCCCAATATTTTGGGGTTTTCACAAACTAAAAAACAAAAACAATTACATTTTTTTTTATAAAAGAACAACAAAAAATAATGTTTGTGACCTCCTCCACCTGCACAGCCATGCCCACCTCTTCCGCACGCACTGCCACGTCCTCCTCCTTCTCCACTGGGACCTCCACCTTCAGACTCAAGATTGTTATGTCTTATATGGGCAGAGTAGAGAAGTGTACCGGGCTCACCTTGCCATTGTTTTACTACAGCGCAGTTTGTGTGTATTTCCCAATGTTTTGGGGCTTCCACAACCCCGCCCAAAAAAAATGAATGAAAAAAATAAGGTTGGTGAGTGGTGACCTCCTCCGCTTGCACTGCCACGTCCGGCCCTTCCGCCCGTCCGCCACATCTGCTTCCTCCATCTGCACTGCCACGTCCACCTTTTCCTCCACTGTGACCTCCATCTCCAGGCTCAATATTGTTATGTCTTATATTGGCTGAGCACAGAAGTGTACTGGACGCACCAAGCCAATGTCATACTCCAGCCCAGTTTGTACATTCTCTTTGCCATCTCTTAATGTTTGGTGGTTGATAGTTAACACCCCCCCCCCCCCCAAAAAAAAAAAAAAATTAAAAAATTAAGAATACTAAAAAGACGGCCCATTTTGAATCCATCCAAATGGCAGCGGAAATTATTCTGTGCAGCGTGTCTGGTGTCTGGGAAAGTCATGATTTTATTTTAAATTTAGGATTAGGAACACTCCCTTTATCCATCTTAACTGTTGTAGGAGAGGAGATTCTTCTGTGGAGTGTGTGTGTGAAAGTCATGAATTTTTTAAAAACATTAGGAACACCCGTTCATCCATCTTAACTGTTGTAGGAGAGGAAATTCTTCTGTGGAGTGTGTCTGTGAAAGTCATGAATAAAAAAAATAAAATTTGGAATATCCCCTTCATCTGTCGTAACTGTTGTAGGAGAGGAAATTCTTGTGTGGAGTGTCTCTGTTAAAGTCATGAATTTTTTAAAAACATTAGTAACACCCGTTCATCCATCTTAACTGTTGTAGGAGAGGAAATTCTGTGGAGTGTGTCTGTGAAAGTCAAGAGTTTTTAAAAAAAATTACGAACACTCTCTTCATCCGAGAGAAAATCCTTCAGTGTAATGTGTCTGTGAAAGTCATGAATTTTTTATAAACATTAGGAACACCCCCTTTATCCATCTAAACTTTTGTAGGAGAGGAAATTCTTCTGTGAAGTGTGTGTATGAAATACATGAATTATTTTAAAAAAATTAGGCACACCGTCTAACTGTTGTAAGAGAGTAAATACCTCTGTGAAGTGTGTCCGTGACACTGGCAATTTTTTAAAATTTAGAACACCCCTTTGGCATCCATCTTACTGTAGTAGGAGAAAGATTCTTTTAATATATAGTCCCCAGCATGTGTGAGATCTATAACCGAGACAACATTTTTTACCCAGTTTTAATCCAGGACATACAAGAACCAAACTGTCACGCACACATGGAAAAAAAAAAACAGAAAAAGTGTTGGTTTCCTCCACCACCTCCACCGCCTCTTCCACCTACACCACCATGTACAAGCCTCCTCAACTACCTACTCCTTTTGGATAAATAAACACAGGTTACACAAAATTAGATTAATTAGAGGCCCAAAGCCAATAATGGGCAGCATCACAACCCCTCAACAAGCCCACTTAACATGGAACAGATACACCTATACAAAAAAGCTGATTCTAAGAAGGCTCCAAATAAATAATAAACTTTATTTTATATATATATATATATATATATATATATAGCATGATAAAAACAGAGAAATACATCAAGATCAAAGTTCGGTGTACACCTGAGGGAAGTTTACATAAGTACAAATCTCATATAAGGGGAAGGGATGCAATAATTTTACATCCTTTAACCAAAGGTATATAGGTGGTCAAATGTATCAAGTAAATGCTAGTGCATCACAATGCAAAAAAAGCTATACACAAAAACCACCTCTCATACAGAATGTAACAACAATCTATCACATTAATGGGGAAATCCCCTCAGGAGAACAGCACACCCAGACGCGCGTTTCGGCAACACCTTCATTTTCTTTTAAATTCAAGTTTATTGAATAACTAAAGAATAAGTTTTTCTAACAATCAATGAAAAACAGTAAAATTGGAGGTAAATCTGTAACCTGAATACAGTTTTTAGGATTAGATGTTACAAATATTGCAATCCAGAATATAAAAGTTGCATCCTGTATATGTGAGATCGATCATTTATAGAGGACAGATCCTCATAGGATCTGGAAGGAGTGGTATTAACAATCACTTCGTGTATAAAATCCTAGATATGTTCGTATGAAGAATCTAATTAGTACTTGTTGATCGGTCCGGTAAGCCGGAAGTAAAGTGTATTAAACATATTGTGTGTGTCCCTATATTGTTGTGACAGGTTACTAGAAGGGAAAGGAGCGGATGGAAAGGGGAGGGGGGTTGAACTAGAGGGGATCTAGGTGGAAGGGAAAGGAAAGGGAGGGAGGGTGGAAGAACAGGGAGGGTAGAAAACTTGTGAAACCAAAACACCATGTATATTCTCAAAATACAAGATTGAGGTTGTGCAGGTATATTTAAATAGCAGGACTGAGCATCGTATAGTCTGGGCTGTTCAACAATCTAAGTATTTATTAATCTTGTTGGTCGATATATAATCAGTCCATTTGGACCAGATACCCAGATATTTGTGTTGTTTGTCCAGGGAGTTCCATTTGAGCTTTTCAAAAGCAGCAGTAATGTTGATTTCTTTCAACCAGTCATTAATTGAGGGAGTAATTCTACTCATCCAAAATTTTGGGATTAGTACTTTGAATGTGGATAATAGGAAGACAAATAGTTTGTCTCTTAGAGGTTGGCTTTTAGAATTGTGGAGTCCTAGTAGAATTAAGGATTCGTCAATACATATAGAAGGGCCATATATTTCTTTGATAATTGCAATAAATTTATCCCACAATGGGGTTATCTCCGGACAGGAGAACCATATGTGCGAATAGGTTCCTTCTTCTAGACCACATCTCCAACAGGAGCTGGAAATATTATCATTAATCCTGTTAAGTAACACCGGAGTTCGGTACCATCTGGTGATAATTTTATAGTGTGATTCTTGCAATCTTGTTGAGGATACTTTGGGGATGGAATTTAACAAAATCTCCTCTTTCTCTTTGTCGTTGAATTGTTTGTTTAGTTCTTTGGCCCAACTCTGTAGGAAGGAGGGAGCGGCAGAATTTGAATTCAGTATCGGATAGATCACTGAGATCCCATGTTCTAAGGGGTGGCTAGAAAGGGTCAACTTAGTCAGCTCAGTATAGTTGATACTTTGTGGAGGGTGTATAGAAAATAGTTGAATATGTCTTTGTAATTTGAGATGTTCCGTTGTAGATAGGTTTATAGTAGGGGAGAATTTTATGAGGTCCTCTCTAGATTTTAGTGAATTCCCTGAAAGGACATCTTTTAGCCTAATGATATTGAATTTATCAGATTTGGCAATTAGAGTGCGTATGGATTTAAGCTTTTTAGGTATAAGAGACGATAGTGGCAGATCTAGTCTATCTGGGGTCAGGGAGTTAGACTGCTTAATTCTTTTTTTCCAGACCTTTAATGTAAAGGAGGTATATTTAGATTTCTTTGCTTTTTTGAAGCTATCTAAATTGTAATGTGTCTTCCAAATCATCAAGTGTAGAGGGGAGTCTACAAGACTCTCCTCCACGTCCACCCATAATTTCCTAATGGGTCTTACTCTCCATTCTAGGACTCTTGTAATTATTGCTGCATCTCTGTATGTCGCAAAGTCTGGTAGGCCGAGGCCACCTTTATGTTTTGGGGCTGTCAGAGTGTTGTAAGCCACTCTATTCTGGCCTTTTTTCCAAATGAAAGATAGTATTGTTTTTTTAAGAGATTTAAAAAATTCAGTTGGGATCTGCATAGGTATGTTTTGAATGACGTAGAGGACTTTAGGGAGTGTCATCATCTTTATCAAATTGATTCTACCCAGCCAGGAGACAATTAGGTCTTCCCATTCTGTTAGTTCCTTTTTGATTTTTACCAGTATGGCTAGATGATTAAGCTCATATAGGATATTGGGAGAGGTGGAGATTTTAATCCCTAGGTATGTGAATGATGAAGATGAGTGTTGTAGATTGCTTAGTAATTTAACTTTGTTCCATATGTGGGGCTCTATATTGACATTAAAGATGAGTGATTTATTGTAATTGATTTTAAAAAAGGATAATTTGCCAAATACCTCGAATTCCTTTAGAATATAGGGAATCAATGTCAATGGGTTTGAGACATAGAGAAGGATGTCGTCGGCGTAGGCCGCTATCTTATGTTCCATCGTTGTAGTTTTGAGTCCTTGGATTTTGGTATTTTGACGGATTTTGGCTAAGAAAGGTTCTAAGGCTATTATGAAGAGGAGTGGAGAGAGTGGGCAACCCTGTCTGGTACCGTTTTTGATTTCAAATGCTTCTGAGGACAAGCCATCAACTTGTACCGAGGCAGATGGGGTTGAGTATAGAGATTGGATTTTCTTTATAAAATCTAGTGGGAACCCAAATTTGTGCAGGGAGGCAAACAAAAACTCCCAATTAAGTCTATCGAACGCTTTTTCTGCGTCAGTAGAGATAAGTGCCAAAGGTTTGTTAGTTTGTTTAGCTAGTTCGATAGCGAGTAATGTTCTCAAGACGTTGTCCTTTGCCTCCCTGCCCACTGAGAAACCCACCTGATCCAGGTGGATGAGATCAGGTATAATGCTGTTTAATCTATTTGCAAGTATTTTAGTGTAAATTTTTATGTCGTTGTTGAGAAGGGAGATCGGTCTATAGTTGGAACAAAGAGTGGGGTCTTTATCAGTTTTATGTATGAGGGCAATATTTGCTAATAAGGATTCTTTCCTAAAATCTAAATCTGACCCTATGCGATTGAAGTATTTGGTGAGGTGAGGGGTGAGAATTTCATTATATTTTTTGTAATATGCGGATGAGAACCCGTCCGGGCCGGGACATTTTCCATTGGTAAGTGACTTTATGACGGATGAAACTTCCTCTTGAGGAACACCTTCATTTTCATCTCAGATGAAGATTACACCTTTAGTTTGATATATCATTATCTTTGATAAAACTAATATCGTCCTGTACTGCGTCCTGCCCTAAATCCGTTTATGAGCTATTTAGCTCCTTAGTGTTAAACAGCTTTCCAGTTGCTAAGCGACCGGTTACGTCGGGGGCGCCGCTGTACATTACCTCCGACTGCCCCACTATACATGTGACTTCCCCTTTCTGCTACTGGGGAGCGCGTTCTAGCATGCGTTCCACTTGCTTGTCCACACGCACCTGGAGTGGACGGGGAGAAATCAGGGCATTTGAGCCGGGAGGATTTAAAAGGATGGATGGCGCACTTCACTGCGCTCTCCTCCCTTGATACTAATATCGGTGGTGAGACACTTGGTGGTGAGACGGTGGGGACACTTCACCATGCCCAGGCATGGACCACTGTTCAAGTTGTGCCTCATTTTTCTGTAAGGAGCTCTGGGGTTCTCATTTTAAGCTCCCATCACTCCTCGCCTCTACTAGAAAGTAGTGTTTGTTTCTCCAGTTTACAAACTTTGGAGATACTGCTGTGGTCCTACTGGACATTTTTTCTTTTGTCCTTATTTAAGTACTTTTCTTCACTTAGCAGTCCCCTGATAAGTCCCTTCAATGGGATGAAACATGGCATGTAGAGAATTAAGTAAGGGACAATTTTAGGTAATAGGCCCCAAGCAGGGACAGGGTCCTGACGGGGTGGCCACTATCGGGACGGTGCTGTGGGTTTGCTATGCAGGGACAACTAGCCCCCAACCTCTCTCTTCAGGCAGGGCTACAGCTATAAGGTTTGCTAGTTTTTGTCCCCATATTGACACTTGCATCACGAGCTCTGGCTGCCTCAACTTCTCTGTCATCAAACTGAGGGACGGGCACCTGGTGAAAAGACTACAATCCATACACCTGGACTGGGTAAGACCTTTCCAGTTATTATTCAGGTATCTGTTTCATCCAGGTCCATAAGAAGACCATCTTGCATATTTTAGAGTATTTTCTCACTGCATTATTTGAACATGTTTTGTTTGTTCTTTTCTACTTTTAGGCTACTTTCACACTCGCATTTTGGGCGGATCCATCATGGAGCTGCAAAAAAGGATCCGTTACAATAATATAACTGCATGCATCCGTCATGAACGGATCCGTTTGTATTATCTATAACATAGCAAAGACAGATCCGTCATGAACTCCATTGAAAGTCAATGGGAGACGGATCTGTTTTCTATTGTGCCAGATTGTGTCAGAGAAAACGGATCCGTTCTGGCACACAATGTAAGTCAATGGGGACGGATCCGTTTTCTCAGACACAATTTGGCTTAGTTTTGTCAAATGGACAGCAAAACACTGGAGGCAGCGTTTTGGTGACTGCCTCCAAAGCGGAATGGAGACTGATCAGAGGCAAAATGATGCATTCTGCGGGGATCCTTTTCCATTCAGAATGCATTAGGGCAAAACTGATCCGTTTTGGACCGCTTGTGAGAGCCCTGAACGGATTTCACCAACGGAAAGCCAAAACGCTAGTGTGAAAGTAGCCTTATTCATAATAAGTAAAAGTCACGTTTTAATGTAGTTATGTCCAAGTGTTTTTGAGGTATTGTGGTATAAATTTGTGGGAGACTTTAGACCTTTACATACTCACCTTGTGAATTGGGTAAAATTATCTGGCTTGGGCTATTTAGATCCTATGACGGATCTCAATAGCGGAATTGAAAACACTAGTGTGAAGCAATAAACAGCATTACAAAAAAGGAAAAAAAACATAGTGAATAGTGGTTACTTTAAATGGCAAAATGGTATATGCAGAAAGCACAACATGCCATTCAAAAACAAGAAAACAATGGAACTGCCATGGTATTGAGGTAATAACAGCTAATCTTATTGTAGGCTCTTTAGTATTTACTTCATTCATTATTTATTTTAATGATATAACTGAATATAGTTTGTTTTTGTATTTTTTTTTTTTTACAAAATCAGAGCCACCAATCCATCAGGCAACTGTAAATCCGTTAAACCAGGTTTCAGTAAACATAACCACTTTACAGACTACTCATGGTGCCACAGGTAAGGTTCTTAGTTATTTAGTGGATGTGCAATTGCTTTCTATTTTATGTAAATAATGTATTCAAACACTACACTGGCGGAAGAACCTGAAAAGACTTCTGCTTTGCACACAATAAATATTATACTGCACAGAATAAAAACTTTTGGCTTTGCAACTGTTTTCTCCATGTGGGGGGACAGCATTAACACGCTGACAGGTTTCCTTTAAATGTTTGTAACTATGTAAAACAATGGCACCCATAGTTAATACGGTTGAAAAAAGACATAAGTCCATCAAGTTCAACCAAGGGGTTTTCTGGGATTCGTATTCACAGTGTTCACTCTGCTGTAAAAACAACACTTAACTTTATTCTGAAGGTCAGTATGACTGCATATACTTTTGTTATTTTTTTATACTTTTTAATAAAGAAGAGTGCTTTGAAAAAAGATATTTTTTAATTGCCATATTCTGACACCCATGCCAAACCACTCTCACGATTTTGTCACTTGGGGAGGGTTAGGGGTGGAACTGTTTGGTAAATGACTGTTTTGGTCGTCATTGACCAAGACATACAGTATAAGCAGTTAAATGTCTGTGATTTAAGTTTTCTTTACCAGTGGATGTGTGCTGTGTAAAACACCTTTAAAGTATAACTGTCAATTTTTTTTTTTTTTACTATTGGATTTTGGTGATTAATATCACCTTATTGGCCCTGTTTTAATTTCTGATTGTTTAATAAATAACCCCTAAAAGCCACCTAAAAGTCCCCAGTATTGGCTATTTTTACCTGAGATTAAAATCAGGTTGCTATGCTCCTTCCGTCTACCAGATGAGGACAGAGCACACTGCGTGCACTGGGAACTTATAGTGAGTCAACATTGTAAGGGAATGTATAAAAAGCCAGGTTCTTCCTGACAGGAGATAACAGTGCTGGGCTGTGTGTGTGAACTTCTCCACATGCCTGTGCTTGGCAGACACTCCCTTAGCAGTGCTGGAGAATGTAGAGCTCAGGGAGATCTGCCCTCTGCTCAGTGTATAAATGAAAGCCTTATCTGATAAAAGGAGAGCTTGTAGGAGGACTATAGGCTTCAGCCAGACCTGGAAATGTAACTGCAAGACCCTTCTATACAGAGAGGGTCTTCACTAACTTCACTGCAGGCGTCCTATGGATTAGCCTCAGGGCTGAGGGCGGCCATTTTAACAGAATAGTGAAGTTGTAGTTTTATGCAGACTGGTTGCTAAGGGCTGAGTCTTATTAAATAAGGGGTAAGTAAGTCTAATAGTTATTAATTCAGGAATAATATCATATTAGTAACTACATATATGAAAACTGAATATAGGGTCTAAATGTGACAGTTATCCTTTAAAAACAGACATCTGCCATACATGTACAGCAGATGTCATGAACTGGTTAAGATACTGTATCATTTCTATGTACTGGTACCTAACACTATATGTAAGCCTGTATGATCGCCAGTAATCAACCATACTACCTTGACTACAATGCCCTTAAGAACAACCAGCAGAAGTACAACCCAGCTTGTGCCAACATTAAGGCGTGTAACAGCGATTGCTGTCTGCCGATGTCCCCCTCCTTACCGCCGTGGTCCCAGGCTCCATGTTCAGCGGTGAATCCGCTCCATGGTTTCCTTCCAGCCCTGGGCAGTGCATTTCAGCTTGTTCCCTGTAGCACTTCCTGCGATTTATGAGTTTACAAATGTGACCATGCTGACCAATCCTAGCCCTCCTGCACCTATATAAGTGGTCCAGCCCCCTTCCTAGATGCCTGAGCATCAAGGTCCTTGTGAGACCTTAACAGGGGTATATGCATAGCTGTGTTTATACACACACATGTTAGTAATAATAATAATATTTATTTATATACCATCACCATATTCCGTAGCACTTTACAATCGTAAAAAGCAGTGGCTTGTTTTGAAAAGCATCAAAAAATACAGCTTTTTTGGAAGCAGCAGCAGTACATTGTGGATATGGAACCTCATGGACAAGGCAAGAGATGTGCTGCTATGTAGGGGTAATAGTAGCAGCAGTAGTAGCAACACAGTATGGAATCAGACTAGTCAGTAGATGTGTAGCTGTGTAAAAGTAGCAGTAGTGGCAGTAGGGAAAGCATCAGTTGTTGCATCAGCAACAATGAAGCATGGAACATAATGGATAGGCAGACAGAGGTATGATTAGGCTGGCGATAAATAGCCACTGTCAGCAATAGTATTGCGTCCTGTAACTAAGGATGCCAACATGTCACCAGGGGGTGTGGCTCCACAGTGCGGCTCTGCCGGAGTGGCTGTGCCGAAGCCAAGGATCATGCTGCTGGAGGCTGTACAGGTAAGTTTATTATATAAAATTTTGGTTATGGCATGGAACTGCACAATATTTAGAAAACTAGACAATTTTAGCAAACAGCTGGCCAGTAGTAATACTGCCATAGCAAAGAAATAAAATAAAGTAGTAACACCTGCTTGCCAAAAAGAAAACTGAGAGAAGGAGGACAGACTTTTCCCAAATACTGGCCAGTTATATTTTCCCACTGGATCCAGTGATGTTGCCTCATATTCTGCAATAGGGCCCTGGTATCTATGTTTGTGTTTGAATGCCCACAACTTATTTTCATCCTGCAGATCTTTCACTTGGCAGCATTTTTTGTGCCATCCCTCTGCAGAAGAACTGCCATATGGGAGATCCTAGCACAGAGCTAGCAGCAGCAAAGCTTGGCTTAGGTTTTCTTTCTCCTCAATAATAATCTGTCGCCTGCTGGAAGTGAGGAAGAACTCTGGCATGCTGGTACTACTACTGGCTGGACAGGTGGTGCTAACTGTGCTGCTACTACAGCCACCCAGATTCTCAAATGCAGATGATGAGACATGAGTATTTTGTTTTCCAATCTGTCATTTTTCAGACATTTTGTTATGAGTCTTATTTAAACAATAACAGGTTTGGTACACTGATTAAAAGGTAGATAAATTGTATTTGTTTTTCCAGTAATTAATAGACAGGTGCAATTAAACATCCCCTTCTACAAACACAACACACTGGTATTGACAATTTACAATGGAATAAGGATGCAGTACAAGGTGCTAAATTAAACTGGTATATTGACGCAGTAAAAGGTGCTGAATGAAACTAACATTGATGCACTTATATGCATCAAATGCAGCAATTATGTTAGCAAGATTGCAAGTGTTTTTTTGGTAATTACATGTCCCCTTCTACAAATACACTAGTATCAACGCACTGAACTGCACTGAACTGTGCAATTACAAAAAGCAGTAAAACTGCTACCGTTTTTTTTGTAATTAACAGAGGTGCAATTAAATGACCCTTCTACACATGCATTGGAATGCGCTGAACTGTGCAATTATAAAGAGTAACAAAATTGTAACTGGTTTTAGAAATGAAAAGGCACATTTGTATAGCATATTTAGTGAAATATATGCTGCTTGAGGTGCTGGGAACATGCCAATAAAACACTTATGAACTATAAAAGCTTGAGGTTTTTGAAAAAAAAAAGGGCTGGCCGCTCACACAAAGAAAAAAAAATATGTTTGTGTGGGATTTTTGTGTCTGCAGTAGATATAAATGAATTGCTTCAATTGCCCTGAAAGTTGCTGCATAACACTCTCTGGTCTCCTAGGAATTTTTTTCTGTAAAGATCGGAGAGAGAGCCTAGTATGCTACTGTGGGTTTCTGGGCAATATATATGCATTGTCTGTGCGGTACTCTTTGTCATTACAGAAAGCAACTGGTATGTGTCATATGTGTGTGGATTATTGTAGGCCAGGCAACGCTGTTCAGTGTTTTTGAGAAAGATATTCAAATTAGCTTTCCTAAGCCTATCTGATGCCAGCAGATATAAGATTGCTAATTTTCATATATACTGTAATTCTCCCAGAAACCCAGAGGAGAATTGCCTAGCCTACAATACTCCACACACATACTATGCATACTAGGCACTCTCCATAATGAGAAAGAGCAGCCCCTAGACAATATATTTCTCAGAAACACAGTTTCATTCTCTCTCTGAAATTGAAATTCATCATAAATCCAAATAATTTAGAATTTATTTGCTCATCTCTACTTATGTTGTTCCCAAATAGGAAAAATATTTAATTTGGAAAAATATTTAAATAATGTGGCTGTTCTATTTTGTAATTGTCTTAATTTATTACCATAAATAATAAAGCTGCATAAGTGACTGTCAATGAGAGTGTAATGTAACTGACAGGTGAAAGATGTCTAATTAGTGCATGTTGCTTAGCTATTACAGACTGGATTTGTAAAGTTGAAATATTTACACTTGCAGGACAGCATTTCTTAAATTACTAACAAAAAAATTCAGCTGATAAGTTTCAAACATTTCTCATCATAATTCTGCAAGTTAAAGGTTCTCCTGGGATAGTCTCTATCAGGCCATCAATATTAGACTCCCGCAGTGAGCGATATGGCCTCTTCCTTCATAGGTTTAATGGCCTTATATTTAATTCCTAGAAAACCACTTAAGAAAAACAGTGCTCCTTTCCCAAGTTTTCCAATTATTTCAACAATGTGAACAAATCCTCCCTGTTCCTTACAGTTCATGATTAGCTGCTTTTTTTTCTTTAAGTCTTCCACCCTCTGTATTATACAGATGATAATGATATATGGGCAAATTGATTCAAAATTAATTGGATTCATTCCGAAAGAGACGTGCTGCAGTGGTCTTTCCATGTCCTCATCCTCAAACATAAGTGGTTGGGCATTGGTGCACTCAATCTCTTCCACTTCTGGAGCAGGGCAGTAGTAGGCGTAGTGTCTAGGGGACGGGTGCTCTGCTTCTGCACCATGATCCCTGTTTTGCTGTGCTGGTGTCTCTGTGCGACCACAGCCTCTTCTTCCGAACTCCACAGGTCACTAGCATGAGCTTCATCCCAGGTAGGGTCTAGGACCTCATCGTCCTCCACATCATCTTCCACCAAGTCATCTGCACCCCTGCCCTCCTTCTCGGTTTGCACATTGCAGAAAGCCCCAGCAGTTGGCACCTGTGTTTCGTCATCATCAGAGTCGTGCTGCGGTGGTCTTTCGATGTCCTCATCCTCAAACATAAGTGGTTGGGCATCTGTGCACTCAATCTCTTCCACTTCTGGAGCAGGGCTAGGTGGATGGGCTGGGGAAACCCTGCCAGGAGAGTCATCAAAAAGCGTAAGAGTCTGCTGCATGACTTGGGGCTCAGACTGCTTGGCTGATTTGCAAGGGGGTGGAGTGCTAGATAGCTGCCCATGGCCTGCAGGTGCTAACTCTGAGCTTTCAGCAGTGGACCGGGTGGGAGACAATGTGAAGGTACTGGAGCCACTATCAGCCACTCAATTTACTAGCGCCTGTACGTGCTCTGGCCTCACCATTTGTAGAGCGTCATTCTGGCCTACTAATAACATGGAAGGCCCTGACGTCTACGCAAACCTGAGGAAGGTGTTTCATTTGGGGGTGTAGCTGGCACAGATCCACCACGTCCTCTGCCTGCAACAGGAGCCCCACCAACATCAGCAGCACGATGGCCATGGCCAGTTGGACATGTCCCTTATGTGATGCTCTCCTCATTATTTTCGGTAACCCAACCAATTAACAGACAGATTTAATAAAACTTGTTCCCTGTCAGGTATGCCATGCCCGTGTCATAAACAGAAAAGATTGGTTTTGGTCACACCTTTATGTGACAGATGAATTTATTACACTTTGTGCCCTTCCTAATATGCCCTGGCAGTGTGATAAAGATAAAAGATATTTCTAGGTCACATCACAATATGAGAAACAAGTTTATTAGACTGTGTGGCCTGCCCAGTAGGCCCTGGCAGCGTGTTAAAGATAAAAGATTGGTTAAGGTTAGTGTTGAGCAAACAGTTCGAGCATAGTTCGGGTTCGTACCGAATTTTGGGGGGTTCGGGAGCCGGACCCGAACATTTTCAAAAAGTTCGGGTCCGTTGTTCGGCGATTTATTCCCGCTTTCTGAAGGGCTACACAGCAGCCAATCAGCTAGCGTTTTACTTCTTGCCCTAAGAAGCCATCACAGCCATGCCTACTAATGGCATGGCTGTGATTGGCCAAGTGCAGCATGTGACCCAGCCTCTATTTAAGCTGGAGTCACGTAGCGCCGCACGTCACACTGCTCTGATTAGTGTAGGGAGAGGACGCAGCTTCTGTGAGGGCGAGATTAGGCAGGGAAAAGTCAGCAACAGCACCTAATAAACTGATCGATCTACAGCTGTGAATGATTCAACTTCTGCTAGTTAATTGCTCACTGGTTTTTAGGCTGCACAGAGCGTTTTTCTGTCACTTTTTTCTGGGGTGATCGGCGGCCATTTTGTGACTTGTGGTGCACCAGAACAAGCTGCCACCAAGTCCATCAATACTAGGTTTTTTTGCTATATCCTACATCAGGGGCTTGGCTGTGCTTATTGTCACCCCTTGAAACTCAGGATAGCAATTTCTATATTTTATTAAGGGGTTAAATACAATTGCCAAAACACCAATCCCCTAAATCTGGTGTTCCAGCTTTGGCTAGCCAAGTGTAACACTGTCTGCTTTCTGGCAAAGTATAGATTATTTTCTGTGGTGAAATTCAATAGCCAAAATAGCAATACCCTGAATCTGGTGTCCCAGCACTGGCTGGCAAAGTATAATAGTGTCCGCCAAAACATATCTTTTGTTCTGGGGTGAAATTCAATTGCCAAAATAGCAATACTCTGAATCTGGTGTCCTAGCACTGGCTGGCAAAGTATAATAGTGTCCGCTAAAACATATATTTTGTTCTGGGGTGAAATTCACTTGCCAATATAGCAATACCCTGAATCTGGTGTTCCAGCTGTTGCAGGCCAAGTGTTAATCTGTCCGTAAAAGGGTATATTTTGTTCTGGGGTGAAAGTCAATTGCCAAAATAGCAATACCCTGAATCTGGTGTTCCAGCAGTTGCAGGCCTAGTTTAAATCTGTCCGTAACAGGGTATATTTTGTTCTGGAGGGAAATTCCATTGCCAAAATAGCAATACCCTGAATCTGGTGTCCCAGCGCTGGCTGGCAAAGTATAATAGTGTCCGCCAAAATATATATTTTGTTCTGGGGTGAAATTAAATTGCCAATATAGCAATACCCTGAATCTGGTGTTCCAGCTGTTGCAGGCCAAGTGTTAATCTGTCCGTAAAAGGGTATATTTTGTTCTGGGGTGAAATTCAATTGCCAATATAGCAATACCCTGAATCTGGTGTTCCAGCTGTTGCAGGCCAAGTGTTAATCTGTCCGTTAAAGGGTATATTTTGTTCTGGGGTGAAATTCAATTGCCAATATAGCAATACCCTGAATCTGGTGTTCCAGCTGTTCCAGGCCAAGTGTTAATCTGTCCGTAAAAGGGTATATTTTGTTCTGGGGTGAAAATCAATTGCCAAAATAGCAATACCCTGCCGCGGATAATTTTTCTCAACCTGATGCCGACACTGACAGGGTCCTTTAACAGGCTTCTGTGGGATCAGTTGGTCTTGCTGGCCAAGGCTATGATTCCACTATATTGGAAACAAGCAATCACCCCACCACTGTCGCATTGGCTATCAAAGGTCCATCAGGTTGCAAGACTGGAGGAGCTATGCTCTTTTGCTAATGGCACACACTTGAAATTTGTGCGGACCTGGGAGCCCTGGAAGACTTTTTTCTGCAGCGCACATATTGGTACACTCAGGGTACACTCTGATGGAACTGTCCCAGAGCCGGACAGTGCTTGACTCTCTCGGGCAGATCTGATCCTCGCACGTTCCACGACATGATTATGTTTTCCTGCTTCCACTGTTGACACCCTGTTGGGTGTATGTACCTATTTGACATTTCTTGAACCTCTACTCCCCGCTACTGCCTGCTTGACACCCATTTGATTGGTGGGGTAGACACGAGCGGGTCTAGCCACAGAGTTTCATGGGTCTGCATGTTCTCCCAACAAGACCTGTGTCTCTATATGTTGAATATCCACGTGCTGTTATATTACTGTTATGGCAATGTACGAACTTTTCGTGCATTTCTGTAATACTGCTTGCTCATTGCTTGAAAAAAATTAAAAAACCAATAAAAAGAGTTTTCAAACAAAATAGCAATACCCTGAATCTGGTGTCCCAGCATTGGCAGGCAAAGTATAATAGTGTACGCCAAAACATATATTTTGTTCTGGGGTGAAATTCAATTGCCAAAATAGCAATACCCTGAATCTGGTGTCCTAGCATTGGCTGGCAAAGTATAATAGTGTCCGCCAAAACATATATTTTGTTCTGGGGTGAAATTCAATTGCCAAAATAGCAATACCCCGAATCTGGTGTTCCAGCAGTTGCAGGCCTAGTTTAAATCTGTCCGTAACAGGGTATATTTTGTTCTGGGGTGAAATTCAATTGCCAAAATAGCAATACCCTGAATCTGGTGTTCCAGCAGTTGCAGGCCTAGTTTAAATCTGTCTGTAACAGGGTATATTTTTTTCTAGGGTGAAATTCAATTGCTAATATAGCAATACCCTGAATCTGGTGTTCCAGCTGTTGCAGGCCAAGTGTTAATCTGTCCGTAAAGGGTATATTTTGTTCTGGGGTGAAATTCAATTGCCAATATAGCAATACTCTGAATCTGGTGTTCCAGCATGTTGCAGGCCAAGTGTTAATCTGTCCGCTAACAGGATATATTTTGTTCTAGGGTGAAATGTAACTTGCCAAAATAGCAATACCCTGAATCTCGTGTCCCAGCACTGGCTGGCAAAGTATAATAGTGTCCGTCAAAGCATATATTTTGTTCTGGGGTGAAATTCAATTGCCAAAATAGCAATACCCTGAATCTGGTGTCCCAGCACTGGCTGGCTAAGTATAATAGTGTCCGCCAAAACATATATTTTGTTCTGGGGTTAAATTCAATTGCCAAAATAGCAATACCCTGAATCTGGTGTCCCAGCACTGGCTGGCAAAGTATAATAGTGTCCGCAAAAACATATATTTTGTTCTGGGGTAAAATTCACTTGCCAAAATAGCAATACCCTGAATCTGGTGTCCCAGCACTGGCTGGCAAAGTATAATAGTGTCCGCCAAAACATATATTTTGTTCTGGGGTTAAATTCACTTGCCAATATAGCAATACCCTGAATCTGGTGTTCCAGCTGTTGCAGGCCAAGTGTTAATCTGTCCGTAAAAGGGTATATTTTGTTCTGGGGTGAAATTCAATTGCCAATATAGCAATACCCTGAATCTGGTGTTCCAGCTGTTGCAGGCCAAGTGTTAATCTGTCCGTAAAAGGGTATATTTTGTTCTGGGGTGAAAATCAATTGCCAAAATAGCAATACCCTGCCGCGGATAATTTTTCTCAACCTGATGCCGACACTGACAGGGTCCTTTAACAGGCTTCTGTGGGATCAGTTGGTCTTGCTGGCCAAGGCTATGATTCCACTATATTGGAAACAAGCAATCACCCCACCACTGTCGCATTGGCTATCGAAGGTCCATCAGGTTGCAAGACTGGAGGAGCTATGCTCCTTTGCTAATGGCACACACTTGAAATTTGTGCGGACCTGGGAGCCCTGGAAGACTTTTTCTCGCAGCGCACATATTGGTACACTCAGGGTACACTCTGATGGAACTGTCCCAGAGCCGGACAGTGCTTGACTCTCTCGGGCAGATCTGATCCTCGCACGTTCCACGACATGATTATGTTTTCCTGCTTCCACTGTTGACACCCTGTTGGGTGTATGTACCTATTTGACATTTCTTGAACCTCTACTCCCCGCTACTGCCTGCTTGACACCCATTTGATTGGTGGGGTAGACACGAGCGGGTCTAGCCACAGAGTTTCATGGGTCTGCATGTTCTCCCAACAAGACCTGTGTCTCTATATGTTGAATATCCACGTGCTGTTATATTACTGTTATGGCAATGTACTGAACTTTTCGTGCATTTCTGTAATACTGCTTGCCCATTGCTTGAAAAAAATTAAAAACCAATAAAAAGAGTTTTCAAACAAAATAGCAATACCCTGAATCTGGTGTCCCAGCATTGGCAGGCAAAGTATAATAGTGTACGCCAAAACATATATTTTGTTCTGGGGTGAAATTCAATTGCCAAAATAGCAATACCCCGAATCTGGTGTTCCAGCAGTTGCAGGCCTAGTTTAAATCTGTCCGTAACAGGGTATATTTTGTTCTGGGGTGAAATTCAATTGCCAAAATAGCAATACCCTGAATCTGGTGTTCCAGCAGTTGCAGGCCTAGTTTAAATCTGTCTGTAACAGGGTATATTTTTTTCTAGGGTGAAATTCAATTGCTAATATAGCAATACCCTGAATCTGGTGTTCCAGCTGTTGCAGGCCAAGTGTTAATCTGTCCGTAAAAGGGTATATTTTGTTCTAGGGTGAAATTCAATTGCCAATATAGCAATACCCTGAATCTGGTGTTCCAGCTGTTGCAGGCCAAGTGTTAATCTGTCCGTAACAGGGTATATTTTGTTCCAGGGTGAAATGTAATTGCCAAAATAGCAATACCCTGAATCTCGTGTCCCAGCACTGGCTGGCAAAGTATAATAGTGTCCGCCAAAACATATATTTTGTTCTGGTGTGAAATTCAATTGCCAAAATAGCAATACCCTGAATCTGGTGTCCCAGCACTGGCTGGCAAAGTATAATAGTGTCCGCAAAAACATATATTTTGTTCTGGGGTAAAATTCACTTGTCAAAATAGCAATACCCTGAATCTGGTGTCCCAGCACTGGCTGGCAAAGTATAATAGTGTCCGCCAAAACATATATTTTGTTCTGGGGTTAAATTCACTTGCCAAAATAGCAATACCCTGAACCTGGTGTCCCAGCACTGGCTGGCAAAGTATAATAGTGTCCGCCAAAACATATATTTTGTTCTGGGGTGAAATTCAATTGCCAAAATAGCAATACCCTGAATCTGGTGTTCCAGCAGTTGCAGGCCTAGTTTAAATCTGTCCGTAACAGGGTATATTTTGTTCTGGGGTGTCACATGCTACCGTGCATCACCCATTGTATTTCTGTCCGTTAAAGGTTATATTACACAAGGTGTTAAAATACAATTGCTGAAGGAATAATCCTACATATTTTTTCACACACTACTGTGCATCTCCAAGTGTAAATCTGTCCATAAAAGGATACCTTTCATCCAGGGCCTAAATACTAGCCCTAAAAGAGATATTCCCCTAAATCAGTGGTTACTGCTGTGCCTGGATTAGTGTAATACGCTACATAAATAAATAGGCAGATAGTGTTAGGTGCCTGTAAAAAAAGGCCTGAATTTGAAATCAATACATTGGGCCAAATATTTTTTTTCTTATTGTGGTGCTTGGTGAACGGTAACAATGAGGAAAACATCTAGTAAGGGACGCGGACGCGGTCTTGGTTGTGTTAGTGTACCCTCTGGTGCTGGGAGAGGACGTGGCCATTCTGTCACAGCCACACGTCCTAGTGAACCAACTTCCTCAGGTTCCAGTACCCGCCAGAATTTACAGCGATATTTGGGGGCCCAATGGGGCCCAATGCCATTCTAAGGATGGTAAGGCCTGAGCAGGTACAGGCGCTAGTCAATTGGGTGGCCGACAGTGGATCCAGCACGTTCACAACATTATCTCCCACCCAGTCTTCTGCAGAAAGCGCACAGGTGGCGCCTGAAAACCAAGCCCATCAGTCTGTCACATCACCCCCATGCATATCAGGGAAACTGTTGAGCCTGAAGTTATGCAGCAGTCTCTTATGCTGTTTGAAGACTCTGCTGGCAGGGTTTCCCAAGGGAATCCACCTAGCCCTTCCCCAGTGGTGGAAGACATATAATGCACTGATGCACAACCACTGATGTTTTCTGATGATGAGGACATGGGAATACCACCTCATCAGAGTCCGCATGTCTCTTATGATGACGAAACACAGGTGCCAACTGCTGCGTCTTTCTGCAGTGTGCAGACCGAACAGGAGGTCAAGGAGGAAGAATGTGTGGAAGACGATGCAGGGGACGATGAGGTCCTAGACCCCACATGGAATGAAGGTCGTGCCACTGACTTTCATAGTTTAGAGGAAGAGGCAGTGGTGAGACCGAGCCAACAGCGTAGCAAAAGAGGGAGCAGGGGGCAAAAACAGAACAGCCGCCGCCAAGAGAGTTCGCCTGCTACTGGCCACCGCCACCAGGGACCGAGCACCCCAAAGGCCGCTTCAAGGAGTTCCCTGGCATGGCACTTCTTTACACAATGTGCTGACGACAAGACCCGAGTGTTTGCACGCTGTGCCATCAGAGCCTGAAGCGAGGCATTAACGTTCTGAACCTTAGTACAACCTGCATGACCAGGCATCTACATGCAAAGCATGAACTGCAGTGGAGTAAACACCTTAAAAGCAAGGAACTCACTCTGGCTCCCCCTGCTCCCTCTTCTGCTGTTGCCTCGGCCTCTTCCTCCGCCTCGGGAGGAACGTTGGCACCTGCCGCCCACCAAACAGAGGATGTGGCGCCGACACCACTACCTGCGTCACCAAGCATCTGCACCATGTCACACGGCAGCGTTCAACTCTCCATCTCACAAACCTTGGAGAGAAAGCGTAAATTCCCACCTAGCCACCCTCGAGCCCTGGGCCTGAATGCCAGCATTTCTAAACTACTGGCCTTTGAAATGCTGTCATTCAGGCTGGTGGACACAGACAGCTTTAAACAGCTGATGTCCATGGCTGTCCCACAGTATGTTGTTCCCAGCCGCCACTACTTCTCCAAGACAGCCTTGCCTTCCCTGCACAACCAAGTATCCGATAAAATCAAGTGTGCACTGCGCAACACCATCTGTGGCAAGGTCCACCTATCCACAGATACATGGACCAGTAACCACGGCCAGGGACGCGATATCTCCCTAACTGCACACTGGGTAAATGTAGTGGCGGCTGGGCCCCAGGCGAAGAGTTCTTTGGCGCACGTCCTTCCGCCGCAAAGGATCGCAGGGCATCATTCTTTGCCTCCTGTAGCCTCCTCCTCCTACTCGGCTTCCTCCTTTTCTGCTTCCACCAGCTTATCCAGTCAGCCACACACCTTCACCACCAACTTCAGCACAGCCCGGGGTAAACGTTAGCCGGCCACTCTGAAACTCATATGTTTGGGGGACAGGCCCCACACCACGCAGGAGTTGTGGCGGGGTGGGCCTCAAGCCCAGCCTGGTGGTGTGCGATAATGGGCGAAATCTCGTCGCAGCTTGAGGACTAGCCGGTTTAACGCACATCCCTTGCCAGGCGCATATGCTGAATTTGGTGGTGCAGAAGTTCATTCACAACTACCTCGACATGTCAGAGCTGCTGCATAAAGTGCGGGCCGTCTGTGCGCGCATCCGGCGTTCACATCCTGCTGCTGCTCGTCTGTCTGCGCTACAGCGTAACTTCGGTCTTCCCGCTCACCGCCTCATATGCGACGTGCCCACCAGGTGGAACTCCACCTTGCACATGCTGGAGAGACTGTGCGAGCAGCAGCAGGTCATAATGGAGTTTGAGCTGCAGTACGCACGCGTCAGTCGCACTGCGGAACAGCACCACTTCACCACCAATGATTGGGCCTCCATGCGAGACCTGTGTGGCCTGTTGCGCTGTTTCGAGTACTCCATCAACATGGCCAGTGGCGATGACACCATTATCAGCGTAACAATACCACTTCTATGTCTCCTTGAGAAAACGCTTAGGGCGATGATGGAAGAGGAGGTGGCCCAGGAGGAGGAGGAGGGAGAGGAGGATGAGGGGTCATTTTTAGCACTTTCAGGCCAGTCTGTTAGAAATGGCTCAGAGGGAGGTTTTTTGCAACAGCAGAGGCCAGGTACAAATGTAGCCAGCCAGGGCCCACTACTGGAGAACGAGGAGGATGAGGTGGAGGAGGATGAGGATGAAGCAGGTACACAGCGGGGTGGCACCCGACACAGCTCAGGCCCATCACTGGTGCGTGGCTGGGGGGATACGGAGGACGATGACGATACGCCTACCACAGAGGACAGCTTGTCCTTACCTCTGGGGAGCCTGGCACACATGAGCGACTACATGCTGCAGTGCCTGCGCAACGACAGCAGAGTTGCCCACATTTTAACGTGTGCGGACTACTGGGTTGCTACCCTGCTGGATCCCTGGTACAAAGACAATGTGCCCACCTTACTTCCTGCACTGGAACGTGATAGGAAGATGCGCGAGTACAAGCGCATGCTGGCAGACACGCTCCTGAGAGCATTCCCAAATGTCACAGGGGAACAGGTGGAAGCCCAAGGCGAAGGCAGAGGAGGAGCAAGAGGTCGCCAATGCAGCTGTGTCACGGCAGGGTTAGCATGGCAGAAATGTGGAAAAGTTTTGTCTCCACGCCACAGCTAACTGCACCACCACCTGATACGGAACGTGTTAGCAGGAGGCAGCATTTCACTAACATGGTTGAACAGTACGTCTGCACACCCCTCCACGTACTGACTGATGGTTCGGCCCCATTCAACTTCTGGGTCTCCAAATTGTCCACGTGGCCAGAGTTTGCATTTTAAGCCTCCTCTGTCTGGGTGCTGGGCCTAAATAACTGAAAGCGGCCTTCTCCAGTGGTGGGTGATATGACGCCTTATTCCTTGCTGTAAGACCTCTCTCCTCTGTCTGGGTGCTGGGGCCTAAATAACTTAAAGGGGCCTTCTACAGTGGTGGGTGATATGACGCCTTATTCCTTGCTGTGGGACCTCTCTCCTCTGTCTGGGTGCTGGACCTAAATAACTGAAAGTGGCCTTTTCCAGTGGTGGGTGATATGACGCCTTATTCTTTGCTGTGGGACCTCTCTCCTCTGTCTGGGTGCTGGGGCCTAAATAACTGAAAGTGGCCTTCTCCAGTGGTGGGTGATATGACGCCTTATTCCTTGCTGTGGGACCTCTCTCCTCTATCTGTGTGCTGGGGCCTAAAAAACTTAAAATGGCCTTCTCCAGTGGTGGGTGATATGATGCCTTGTTCCTTGCTGTGGGACCTCTTTCCTCTGTCTGGGTGCTGGGGCCTAAATAACTGAAAGTGGCCTTCTCCAGTGGTGGGTGATATGACGCCTTATTCCTTGCTGTGGGACCTCTCTCCTCTGTCTGTGTGCTGGGGCCTAAATAACTGAAAGTGGCCTTCTCCAGTGGTGGGTGATATGACGCATGATTATCTGCTATGGGACCTCTCTCCAATTGATATTGGTTAAATTTTATTTATTTATTTTATTTTAATTAATTTCCCTATCCACATTTGTTTGCAGGGCATTTACCTACATTTTGCTGCCTTTTGCAGCCCTCTAGCCCTTTCCTGGACTATTTTACAGCCTTTTTAGTGCCTAAAAGTTTGGGTCCCCATTGACTTCAATCTGGTTCGGGATAAAGTTCAGGTCGAGTTCGGATCCCGAACCCGAACATTTTTGGCAAGTTCAGCCGAACTTCTCGAACCTGAACATCCAGGTGTTCGCTCATCTCTAGTTAAGGTCACAAGTTACTTTGAAAGATATGAGGGGCACAGATCCCCCAACAATCGCTAATTTACTGAATACATTTTGGCAAGTCAGGTATGCAGTGCAGCAGGAACACCAACGCAGGCCGCAGGGGTACTTTATGGGCCAAAATTATGTTTTTTTTTCAACCACAATGTCCCAGTGGAATTTACTGATTTTATTTGATTTGCAGTACAAGGCAAAAAGGTGCTTTATATGAAAAAAAGAGGATTTTTTCTACACCAGTGAAACAGATGAATTAACAGATTATTGTTCACTATCAGATTGCCTGTGCAGGCAGAGGATGGAATTTATGTCATCCAAATATATGATTTCTTCAACACCAGTGAAACAGATGAATTAACAGATTATTTTTCAGATTTGCTGAGCAGGCAGAAAAGGCACTTAATGGTAAAAAGAAAATAGAATTTTTTTCACCCACAGTGAAACAGATGGATTTACTGATTATATTTTTCACAATCACAAATGTAGTACACAGAGCAAATGTACTTTTTAGCACACAAAAAAAGAAGCCCAGAATCTGATGTATTCAGAGAATTAATGACAAGGATATATGCAGCATAGGGGTACTTTACAGAACAAAATATGAAAATATCACTCCCTAGGTCCCTAAAATCACAAACTGAGTAACAGTATTATTTTTCCCTTCCCCTGGCAGATATGCAGTGCTGGTGCACTTAAAAAATGGGTAAATTTGGATTTTGCCAAATGAAGTAAAAAGACTGGATTCTATTACTGTCCCTGGCACATATGCATCTGCAAGTGTACGTCACTTGCACAAAATAGTCGCTGACACCGTCTTTGTCACTGACCCCATAAAAAAAACTGCCATTGCACCCACAAGAATAAAAAGGTTGTAGAGTGAACACAATTCTGATATCAGATATTATTCAGCAAAGCTTGTTTCCTATTTTCTCCCTGAGAGCACCAGCAGCAACCTTTCCCTCCTCTAACAACAGCAGATTGACGTGCTGCTGTACGAGACTCCTGCTTATATAGATGCTGGGTCACATGCTGCACTTAGCCAATCACAGCCATGCCATTAGTAGGCATGGCTGTGATGACTTCTAAGGGCAAAGTAGTTAGACGCTTGTTGATTGGCTGCCCAGCAGCTTTTCAACAAACGCCATAAAATCTGCCAAACACCGAACCCGAACTATTACAAAAAAGTTTGGGTTTGGGTCCGGGTGCCAAAAATCCTAAAATTCAGTATGAACCTGAACTTTTCAGTTCCGGTTCACTCAACTGTAATGGTGATCCAACATGCTATTGCCGCTGACTGCCTGTCCACCGTTATGTCCTGTACCATATGTGATTGCAACCGCTGCCACTGCCGCTGTCTGCCTACCATCATGTTCTGTACTGTATGGCTGCTGCTGTCATAATGCCACTGACGCTATCTGCCTGCCTACCATCATGTTCCCTAACTTATGGCTGCTGTTGCTTACACAATCACAGCTGCTACTCCCTGTTGCCAATCTGCTATATCCATTACCTCTACTGCCACTACCATTACCGCTACACAGCCGCCACTACTACTACTCCTAAACAACTGCAAAATTGCACACATATCTACTGCCTTGTCTGTTCCAGGCTGAGCTGCTACTGTTGTGGCCACATGCCACTATTAAGTCACAGAATATAATGCACTAGAACAGGGATGGGCAAGCTGCGGCTCTCCAGCTGTTGTAAAACTACAATTCCCACCATGCCCTGCTGTAGGCTGATAGCTGTAAGCAGTCTTTGCATGCTGGAAGTTGTAGTTTTGCAACAGCTGGAGAGCAGCAGGTTACCCATCCCTGCACTAGAACAATAGATGCAAACATAATACATGGACTAAGCTTAGTCCATGTATTATATTTGCTTATGAATGTAGCCATGCACATCCGCATATTTACAATCATATTGTGCAGGATGTTTTGTATCAGGTGTAAATGCGCTTCTATTCTGGGAGTAGCATTCATGTGCACTTTTGTCCCACCTATCTAATAGGCGACCTTAATGAAGGTTATACATATAGGTGTGCGTGCTCCTCCTCTCATCGGTTGCTGATGCAAACAGAGGTAACTAGGAGCAACACACTACAATACAGATGAAACTGCATAGGTAGGTTTAGAGCACGATCTGCCTGACCTGAGACTACTGTAGCACTGGGTAGGTGGGCACAGATGTGTTTTGATCAAAATATATTGGCTAAGAGTCTCTTATATATGTAGCCATGCACATCTGCATATTTACTGTCATATCGTGCAGGATGTTGTGCATTATTTTTCACGTGCCACTATCACCCTAATCTTTCCACATCCCCACTGTACTGGTGCAGCTCCCAATAAAAAAGGATAATTTTTATGGGCTTGTTCAGAACAACACTTTTTATTCTGACAATTAACACTGTGTGTGTATAAATATGGTCAGGCATTATGCCCCCGTTAATGTACAATGTTTGTAAGCTTGTGCAGAACAAGCCACTCTTTCTTTAAACATTAATGTTTGTGTTTATAAACAAGGGCAGGGATCTACTTCTGTTATGGCATAATTTTTGGATGCTTGGTCCCAACAAGCAACTGTTTCCCATTATGAATATGCAGTATAATCTGCCAGCAGCATGTTATAGAGCACAAGAAATTGAGCAGATTGATATATAGTTTTTTGGGAAAAGATCTTAATTTATACATTTAAATTCCTACTGGAACTGAACTTTGAAGTCAAGGAGACAGTCCTATCAGTGATTTACAGCTATTTCTGTATACACAGCCATAAAGGGAATTATGTCAATCACTGATAACAAGTTTTACTGAATCTTTTTCTATTAAACTATATATCAATCTGCTCAGCTCCTCCTGCTCTATAACATGTTGCCTACAGATTACAATACATTTTCATGGTGACTGTTTCGTGTTAACACTGTGTATGTTTGGTTTAAACACCATCTACATCTGATAAGGAACAGTTTTTGGAATTTTTCTTATAAAAAAAAGATTTATCAACACTGGCATACCCATATGCCAGTCTTGATCTCCCTGCACTGGCAGGAGATGTGCTTGATTTATTAAGTGGTCGATACCTCTCAATAAATTAGGCGCGTCTCTACCCATCTGTGAAATGGAAACTGAAGTCACAGATTTCAGATATAAATTATGCCAGTTTCTGGTGTAAGTTATAGTAAATCCGGCAGGGCACCAGAAGCCACTCCCTCTTGTGCTGAGAAATGCCCCCCTTTTTACCACCACCTCAGAAAAGTGTAGAGAACCCTTAAAAGTCACAAATTATAGTGTGTCATAATGTGCATGCAACTTTTTTACACCACAATAGTGGTTAAAAGGTCTTCTTAATAAATGTCCCTCACTGTTTTATAACACCATCAAATGTGCATTTACCCATAGCTATGATATGTCAATGTCATTCAGATATGACTCACCCTTGCTGTCATTGCTTTCAATTTCTTAATTTAAATTTTAAATTTAAATTTTAAAGTTTGTACGAGTTTTGTAACTCGTAACGAGTCGTAGGAGATCTCATAGTGTCATATACCAATTTTCAGGCCAAATTGAGTAACTTTGATTCATATAGAATGGATTCAGACACAAATAGAATTTTTGAATAATTTGATGAATCTGACACTAAATGAATAAGTGTCTGTTTGCATTAGGAGGCAAAAAATAAAAACTGCTTTTGGAAGGGTGATTTTAACCTGTGTCAGCTGGTGTTTGTAAGTATAAAAAAATTTTACTTGATAGAATTAGGCAGGGTTCACATCACCATTTAGTTTTCCATTCCATTGATCCAACAGTTCAGAAAATAAAAAAGATAGTTTATTCTGAGCAATCTTTGCACTTATTTTGCATCAGTTTTAATTAGTTCTGTCTGAGATCCGTTATTTTTGATAGGGGAAAAAGTTATTGGTTCTATAAAGCCCTCTAACTATGTAACTCTGTAACAATCACAGAGGCCAAGAGAAATAGGAGTCCAGGAAGATGAACACATTTTTTACTTTTGCATAGAAAGCAGCTACCAGTTACTTTCTTTGGCAATGTAGTGGGTATGCAGTTTTAGGGATCATGCACATGGACATAATGCAGTTCTGTGCATTAGCGATTTAATAAGGGGCAAAAATGGACCATCACTTTCCCAAAGTTTACCATGAAACTAGCTTCCTGATCTGGAAGGAATCTGATTTCTAGTTAGTGTACTCTTGAATTTAACTATTCATTTTTCTACATATGTGTCAAACTCCAGTAAAGTCATGCAGTGACATATATACATTTATATTCTTACCTTAGTGGAGGATCTTATTATTCCTGTTACTAATGCGCCTGTGCAGCAGCCCATTGGACCTAACACAACAGTACCATTAATTACAGGTGAGCTTTCAATCAAGTGTGTACACTAATTATTCCTACGATTACTTAAAACATTTAAATTAGAATTGTTTTTCCTTTATGTTATCAATATAAATGAGTTGAACACTCAGTTCTGGATCACCCCAGACAATGATTCAGACGCTTAACATTACAAATGTGCTAGCCTCAAATCTGGAAACCATCAGGAAGCAGATGTTGATAGATCTGTTATTCTTACTGTAATTTTCAATCTAGTAGGTTTAATAGAACATTGTACCTTGTTGTTAATAGAATGTGGCTCAGATTGACAGCTGATATGTGATTGCAAATATTATAGATCAGGGATGCTCAACCAGTGGCCGTCCAGCTGTTGTAAAACTACAACCCCCATCATGCCCTGTTGTTGCTGTAGGCTGATAGCTGTAGGCTGTCCAGGCATGCTGGGAGTTGTAGGTTTGCAACAGCTCGAGGGAAACAGGTTGGGCATCCCTGTTATAGATGATGCATTTGTCTATGTAGCCAATGCTAATATCTTTATAAAAATAATTTTAGCTGCAGCATCAACAGGAGCTCCAGAACTGGAGGATTTCACATTCAACTTGACTTTGGTGAATGTGACTTACAACTCACAGTTGAAAGACCCATCCACTGAAATATATCGCTTCATGTCGGCTATCTTGATTTCCCAGGTAAGATATGTTGG
Organism: Bufotes viridis; assembly: GCA_033119425.1. Lineage (NCBI taxonomy): Eukaryota > Metazoa > Chordata > Amphibia > Anura > Bufonidae > Bufotes > Bufotes viridis. Next base: position 265,710,011 of record CM065592.1, read on the forward strand.
GTAAATAGATGAAAAATTTGGAAGTCATTAAGATATTTTTATATGGTAAACTGAGTTTAATGTATTTAATAGATAAATCCAGTGTTTGAGAAAACCAGTATAGGAGATACATTTACAGGCTGCAGGGATCTTGCATTCAGGTACGTCTTAAATTCACAATTATTTTTTTGGGATGTTCAGTAAAATATAGTGTATTGAATGAAAAATGTGTACCATAGCTGCAGGGCAGAAAACACCATGCCAGGACACAATAACAGCAGGGTTGTGTACTGATTATAGACATGTTAAGGTTTAACCTTCAGTAATTCATGTGCTATCTTCACCTAGGAACAGGTACAGAGTCAACATCTTTGAGTGGGCCATTACAGTAATAATGTTAAGAATAAATAAAGAAGTGTCCTGTATTATTATTTTTTTTTCCTTTTATTCTATTTTATTTTACATATTTTGCTAACTCACCACCAGAATTCAAGCAATGTAAATTGTTACACCCTAACTCAGTTGCACCTATACATTTTAACCTTTTTTATTTTGGAAACCTGATCAAGTGATCTAAAGTTTGACCGCTTGCTCTAATGTGTAAATAGATACTAAGTCTTGTGAACTACAGGATGACATTATCACCAATAAAAACTCTGCTGGCAACTCTCAGACCCCTGCCCTTCCTCTGTATATCCCTGTGTTCTGTTAAAGATATAGGGGCACATTTATTAGGACCAGCATTTTAGATGAAAATAATGATAAACCCCTAAGCTTGCGGTGGTTCTGCCGAAGTTATGAAGAGGCATAGGCTCTCAAAGACGGATCCAGCGGCAGTTCTAAATCTAAGACAGGTTCTGAGCTGTCCTACATGTAGACCTTTTTCTACGCCTCAAACAGGAATAGAGAAGGATAACTGAGATGGGCCTGCCGGCCCCTCCCCTTCCCCACCCATGGCATGGCCACAGTTTTAGACCTAGCGTGAGTGGGGCAAAGTCTTAGATAGCAGTGCAACTAACTGTTGCGCCACCATCTGATCCTGAAATACACCTAATATAGGCGAATTTCACTATAATAAATGACCCCCATAGTGTCTTCCTTATGTACAGGACCAGTACTGCTAAAATATAGTAGAAGAGTGTATACAGTGATTAGCCACAGTTATATGTAAGCCTCCTGACTTACACTGCCTGTCTATACTGTGTTTGCTGACTCTCCAGTGCAGTTCTGTGAAATGCAGCTTCACACTGGTCCCCATGCATCCTACATGTGAGAGCTGACAAGAGAGAGATGACAGGACAGAGAAGGAAGACAGATGCTTCACATAGGAAAACATGGAGACCCGGCAGCAGTGTGAGGGGACAGCAGCTCTGTGTCACTGATCTGTCATGGCTGCCATTACACAGTGCAATGCAGTGTGGTGAGACTGCACCCCCTGTGTTTCTGCAAAGCCAGGCATGATGGGAAATGTAGGATTCATTAGGAAAACCATATCTGAAGGGAAGGAGGCAAGATGGCTGACAACCCACAAATTGCACAGCAAATAAAACAGGTATACACAAAGCATACACAAGAACCTCTATTTTACTCTTTCATATTAGCCCATCTTACACTATATATAGGCAAAAAAAATCCTGGAGTGCTTCTTTAAGAGCAACATTATCTAAATATAAATATCCCCAATGTATCAATTTAGCAATGCTAGCCAAATAGTAAATTGAGATGAGCCAGTTGACCACAGAGCAAGGAACAGCAGATCTCGACATTAGGTCACTAGGCTATTTTCCTACTGGCTTTTACAGAAAAGTGAAAACATTTAGTACTCTGTGTTAGTAGTGTTGAGCGCGAATATTCGAATAACGAATTTTAATCGCGAATATCGCCACTTCAATAATTCGCGTGTATTTAGAATATATTGCTATATATTCTTTTTTCGAATATTCGTAATTTTTTATCATCCATCTGAAGTGAACATTGAACAGTACACATGATTCCTCCCTGCTTAGGGTGTCTGGTTCCCAAAAAAACAGTTCTTATCTGTTTTTCTCTTATCTGAGTTTTCACGATCTCACAACAGCGAATAGTCTTGTCATAAGACTATGTAACCAATAGAGGGCGCTGTTCATGAGACAGCCAGCCACCATCAGCTTCATTTGCAGTGGTGTCATGATGAGAAGCCTGGACTGTTACGGACTTGAAATGTATAGGTGTTATTAAATTAATCCAGGTTCTGTTTGGGATCTACGATGGTCTGGTTCAACTATGGAAGCCTCATGGTGAGCATTTTAATCCTGTCTCTGCTGTGGAGCAACATACTGTCCTAATTGCTGGTGTCATGATCTGAGGATCCATTGCATATGACAGTCGGTCACCCCTAGTAATGATACAAGGGACATTAACAGCTCATAAATAGATGTAAGACATTCTGCAGCCACATGTGGTGCCTCTTATGGCATTTTTCAGCAGGATAATGCTCACCTACACATAGTAAGGGTTTCCTAGGAACATCTCCGCTAGATTGCAGCACTTCCTTGGCCAGCCTGCTCGCCAGATTTATCTCCAGTTGAGCATTTATAGGACCGGCTGGGACACCAGCTTTGTCAAACAATGAGGCTGCAGGATCTACAAACCAAGTTACAACATCTGTAGGCAAATGTGATGCAGGATACCATACGGAACCTGCATGCCCAACCGTATCTTATCTTGTATTCAGGCTGGAGGTGGACCAGAATGGTACTAGAGCCTCCTTTCAATCTCCTTTCAATTGTACAGCTTTCCCTAATAAACTTATCTTTTACACACATTCACACAGTGGATTCCAAAAATTGCTTCTTAGTGGGTTACTTTTTCAGTGGGGGTATATTTTCTCTATATGCATAAATATATAATAAAACCATTTCATTTTTAATAACCCATTTATGTAATGTATCTGTAATTTCAGGCCTGGAAAAATGCCCAGCTCTGTGAGCATTAACTCAGTTTGCTCATACAAGAAAAAGAACAATAAAGGAGACCAAATGTTCGACAGAGTATTAGTTTATAAGGAGTTCAGTAACCTCACCAGTGGCATCAAGAACCTGGACAAATACCAACTCGATAGCTCTAGTCTTTATATTGATGGTAATAATTGTTAGTTCATGCGTACTAGATATATACTGTATGAACAGGTGAAACTTGAAAAATTTGAATATTGTGCAAAAGTCCATTTATTTCAGTAATGCAAATTAAAAGGAATTGCATTAATGCAACTTAAAATTAGAATTTTATGAAAAAGTTCAATATTCTAAACTGAAAGTGTTACACTCTAGTCAGCTTATTAATCCATACCCCCTGAGTAAAGGGTACCTCAAAATTGTGACTTTGGGGTGTCATAAGCTGTAAGCCATAATCATCCAAATTATAACAAAAAAATAGGCTTGAAATATCTCGTTTTGCATGTAATGAGTCTATCTCATATATTAGTTTCACCTTTTAAGTTGCATTACTGAAATAAATGAACTTTGCACGATATTCTAATTTTTCGAGTTTCACTTTCTCACAGCTCCCATAGTTTCAGAAAATCTGGAGAAAGGCTTCATGTTGGAGCCGAATATATATATATGTTAACTTCTTCCCCCTTGGAGGGCTTCTGTTTTTCACTCCCTGCCTTTTCGAGACCATATTTTTTTTATTTTTCCATTCACATGGCTTGTTATTTTGTGGGACAAGTTGTGCTCTCTAATGACACCATTTAATATTGCATATGATGTAGTGGGGAGCTGAAAAAAAATCCAAATGTGGATTTATATTTCATTGATACTATTTTGGGGTGTGTACGACTTTTTGATCACTTTTTAATCAATATTTTGTGGGGGAGGTGAAGCAACCAAAAAAGGAGAATCGGACATTTTGACTTTTATTTCCGTTGTTGTTCATCAAAGGCTGTATTTGCCTAGTTTTAAGACCTTCTAAGGACCAAAAATTTTCTTTTCTCTTGGCTGTATGTGTATATATATATATATATATATATATATATATATATACTGTGTATAGCTTAAGGATGAGTTAGTTGATTTATAGTGAACCATATTCATCAGAATTTCACAAAAATTTGTCTAGAAAACTAATCCAAAGGATTACCACAAGGGAGAAAAAGAAGAATGGTCACATGACACTGGGGGAAGTGGAGGCGAGGGCTTGTGCTGATTGGCTCAAGGCTGAAACACAGCCTGGATCAGCCAATCGGGGAGCAGCAGGCAGGGAGGTGCCTGTGAAAAACGAGCCAAACATCTGTGTATATACAGTAGACAGGGATAGAGACAGGCCCCCATTTTTCCCCCATAACACTGTGTGTTTAACCCTTTCAGGACCAGTCCCAAAAAAGGCCTGAATGTCCAGGCAACTTTTTGGGATTTAGTGCACATTGTGGTATAATGACCGTAACTTTTTTAGAGGCAAAATCATTTTTGAGATGATTTTTTTTTAGGTTGACACTTAGGCCTTTTTTTAGAATGTTTTTTTTAGAGATTTTTTTTTTTTTTAGGTTTAATTTGAAGGGAAATCGCTAATTATTAGTAAAAAGTATTTATTTAATTATAGCTTTTTATTTCTTAAATATTAAAACTGACACAAAAATGTATTATTGGAATTGGTTTTCTATTTTGTGACGATTGTTTTCATATGTAACATGTATAAGTTTCAGCAAATGGAGTGACTATGATGATGGTTTCTATTAGCGACAGCATTTAAAAAAAATTTTTACTTTTTTTTATTTGTATTTTTATATATATATATTTTTTACTTATATTTTAATTTATTTTTTGGACATAATATGTCCCCCAGGAGGTCATTAAAAGACCTCTGGAGGACACTGACTTTTACATAGTAACAGAGTATATAAGACCGAAAAAAAAACATTTTCCATTCAGTTCAGCCTGTTTCCTACAAATTGATCCAGAGGAAGGCAAAAACCCCTGTGAGGCAGAAGCCAATTTTCCCCACTTAAGGGGAAAAAATTCCTTCCCGACTCCAATCAGGCAATCAGAATAACTCCCTGGATCCACGACCCCTCTCTAGTAGCTACAACCTGTAATATGATTATACTCCAGAAATAGATCCAGTCCCCTCTTGAATTCCTTTATTGTACTCACCATCACCACCTCCTCAGGCAGAGAGTTCCATAGTCTCACTGCTCTTACCGTGAAGAATCCATTTCTATGTTTGTGTACAAACCTTCTTTCCTCCAGACGCAGAGGATGTCCCCTCGTCACAGTCACAGTCCTGGGGATAAATAGATGATGGGAGAGATCTCTGTACTGACCCCTGATATATTTATACATAGATATTAGATCTCCCCGCAGTCGTCTTTTTTCTAAGGTGAATTACTCTAATTTTGATCATCTTTCAGGGTACTGTAGTTTCCCCATTCCAGTTATTACTTTAGTTGCCCTCCTCTGAACCCTCTCTAGCTCTGCTATGTCTGCCTTGTTCACAGGAGCCCAAAACTGTACACAGTACTCCATGTGTGGTCTGACTAGTGACTTGTAAAGTGGTAGGACTATGTTCTCATCACGGGCATCTATGCCCCTTTTGATGCAACCCATTATCTTATTGGCCTGGGCAGTAGCTGCCTGACACTAGTTTTTGCAGCTTAGTTTGCTGTTTATTAAAATTCCTAAGTACTTTTCCATGTCAGTGTCACCGAGTGTTTTACCATTTAGTATGTACGGGTGACTTGCATTTTTTCCTTCCCATGTGCATAACTTTACATTTGTCAGTGTTAAACCTCATCTGCCATTTCTCTGCCCAAGCCTCCAATCTATCCAGATCCCTCTGTAGCAGTATATTGTCCTCTTCAGTGTTAATTACTTTACACAGTTTAGTGTCATCTGTAAAAATTGATATTTTACTGTGCAAGCCTTCTCCAAGATCATTAATAAATATATTGAAGATAATAGGGCCCAGTACTGACCCCTGAGGTACCCCACTATTGACAGTGACCCAATCTGAGTATCTACCGTTAATAACCACCCTCTGTTTTCTGTCACTCAGCCAGTTACTTACCCACATACAGACATTTTCTCCAAGTCCGAGCATCCTCATTTTATATACTAACCTTTTATGTGGTACAGTGTCAAATGCTTTGGAGAAGTCCAGATATATGACATCCAATGATTTGCCGCTGTCAAGTCTAGAACTTACCTCCTCATAGAAGCTGATTAAATTCGTTTGGCATGACCGATCCCTCATGAAGCCATGCTGATATGGCGTTATTTGCTTGTTTTCATTGAGATACTCCAAGATAGCATCTCTCAGAAACCCTTCAAATAGTTTACCAACAACAGATGTTAAACTTACCGGCCTATAATTTTTTTTTACTTTTTTTTTTACTGTTTTCACTGTAAAAGGAGCCCTAGTTACAGGGGAAAACAGCCCCCTGTGGGGGGAATTACACACAGGCAGAGCTGATCAGGGTCTCCTTTGACCCTGCAGCTCTGCTCCTGCCCCTGCATCAGACACCCCAGGCACCCCCGCTTCCTGCTCTCCATACCTGTGCTCGTGCAGCGCTGTCCTCCAGGCACAGGAGAAGGCAGAAGCGGTAATAAACTGTTTCTGTCTTCTCCTCAGGGTCCCCCCTGTGTATTACAGCCAGGACCGGACCTGCTCCTGCTATATGAATGTTTATATATATATGTGCTATCTGCATGGGGCATGTGCAGATAGGACATATATATTTAGTGGGCAGTCGGGAAGGGGTTAAATACCATCTTCCCCGATAAAAAGCAAAACACATGTGATGGCGCAGTATGTTTTTTATATAATTTCAAAGTGTCACTTTGACATTATTTGCTATTGCTGTCATTGCATTCAAGAGCATATGGAGGGGGCGAGAAAGAGCAAACATTTGTACTAAATTAACAAAAAGATAACATCTTTTCATAAAAATATTCTAGGAGACTAGAAGGTGCCATATACCAATTTTCAGGGCAATTGGAGCAACTTTGATTTGACACAAATACAATTTGTTCGAAAATTTGACTATTTGGACGAAATGAAATTCAAGAAATTTGCTAATCTCTAAAATATGCAGAGTATATATATACTGTATATAAACATATAACCCAACAATTAACATTGTTCTCTATTTCAGGTTATAATGAGCCAACAATATCAATGAGTAAGTAAAGATAGATTTAACAAATATAGAAGGGGGATACACTTAATAAACTATTATGGTAAATATAGGTCACATTGTTACAAAGGTATATATCTGTGTATTTCTTATTGCAGCTACCATGACCTTCACTCTTTCCCCTATTACAACCTCTCCACCAAACTCTATAGTCACAATAAATTTCACTTTGACTAATATGAAATATAAGGAGGCTTATGGAAATCCCAACTCTGAGAACTATGCACTTGTGCGTGTTTTAATAACTTACCAAGTGAGTATTTAGATTTATTTCTCACTCATGAATGAGATTTAAGATATTCTTCAAATTCTAAGGCAATCTTTTGCTTTTTACAGTTGGAAGCTGTAATGAAGAACACCAGCGTGTCTTTTTCATCATGTGAGATAATGGAGTAAGGGATATTGCATATTGTAGATGCTGTTTAATAGTGTAACTGATGACTAGAATAGCATGTTAATCTTTGTTTCCTTTGGGGTCAGTTTTACACATGGCAGTATTGGTTTTGCTGTCAGATTTTTTCTTGTGCCAAAAAGAGAAACATTGCATGACCCACAATGCAAGTCAATGGGGACAGATCCATTTTCTCTGCCACAATCTGCCACAATAGAAATCAGATCCGTCCCCTATTGACTTTCAGTGGAGTTCATGACGGATCCGTCTTGGGTATGTTAAAGATAACACAATCGGATCCATTCTTAACGCATGCAGATGGTTGTATTATCAGTAACGGAAGCGTTTTTGCTGAACCCTGCTGGATCCAGCAAAGGCGCTAGTGTAAAAGTAGCCTTAGTTGCTAGCTATTCCTGGCTGTTATATGTAAGGACTTTTTTTATTTGTCTTAGTTATGTGCTTATTTTTCTTAAATCTTCATTTTCTCTTATCTTGGATGACATTTTGGGGCTTTGGAACCAATTACTCAACTTACAAAGGTTTCAACATACAATGGTCCTCCTGGAACCAATGCATATTGTATTGTGAGGAACCACTATATATATATATATATATATATATATATATATATATATATCCAGTGGATTTTCATCTTTCTGCATTGATTTTGTTACTTTCATTTATGTAAGAATATATTATACCAGGTAGTAAAGCACATATACTGGGTATATACAATATGGTAAGTTTTACAACTTAGAAACTAGTTCTGTGCAAGTATAAGTAAGTAGAAAATATCTTATTTCTGTTCTGCAGTTTGACAAACAGTGAAAATAACACCAAAGTTGATGCCATCTGCAATTACACCAGGAATCCTGCAATTCCATTTGATTCAGTTAACTTCTACAAGGACCTGAAAAATCCCACTTATAATGTCACAAAGCTGGGAATCTACACACTGGATTCAAACAGCCTTTATGTCAATGGTACCACATCTATCCATCTATCTGTCTATCTGTCTGTCTGTCTATCTATCTATCTAGTTCAGGCAGCACCCTCAATCATCAAACGTAAGGAGCGAGACTGGCTACAGATGTGACTAACTATCTAACAATAAAAGAACGAAAAGACCACAGGACTTCCAAATAGAGCAAAAAGTGGTGTCACTTTGTGGCTGAATAAAGGACTAGTGTTGAGGGAATTTCAGGGAAAATTTGATTCGCCACGAAGCCGAATTTCTTCATGCTTCATGGTAGTGAATTGATTTTCCATAAAATGATGTAAAAAACAAAAAAAAAAAACAACACTTGCCTCATCCATTTGCTGGCAAAGAGCCAAACACCGCCATCTTGCTTGAAGATCTCGCACAAAATCCCGTGTATGGTGACGTATGACGGCACCACATCAGCCAGCGTGATCATGTCATCATGAGCTACAGGAGATTTCGCACTAGATCTTAAATCAAGATGGAGGCGGGAGGCTCTTTGCAAGCAAATGGATGAGGTAAATATGATTTTTTGTTTTTGTTTTTTAATTTTACACTGAGTTATAACTGTCAGATGCCGCGATCAGCTATGAACGCGGCATCTGAGGGGTACAATGGCAGGGAGCAGCGAAACCACTGTTCCCTGTCATTGCACCCACTACTTACAAAGAAATGCTTTTCAAACTAATTTTTTTGTAAAATTCTTCGAAGCAGCTGAATCAAATTTTTGAATACTTTGCTCATCTCTATAAAGGACACCAGTTTATTAACTATATTTGGAAGTTCTACGGTTTTTCAGTTTTTTATCTATCTATCTATCTATCTATCTATCTATCTAATTCATCTAAAGTGAATCTAACACATATAACTTAGAATTATGCATTGATAGATACGGATGTTTATCTTTATCTCAATTTTAGGATACACTGAACAAACATTACCAGGTCCTGCTACCACAGAGGGTAAGTTATATGAATGAATAAATAGCCCAGTAACGTGCATGTATTTTAGAACTGTATTTCACAGTAAAAAAACAGGCAATATTAACTTCTAATTGCACCAAGAACATGGAAGAGTTGAGACCTCAGGTTTCTAAACATACATACATTTAAATTTAAAGGGGTTCTCCGGGCTTTTAATAATGATGACCTATTGATGATACCTAGCACCCCCGGCAATCAGCTGTATGAAGGGAAGGTGCGCGCAGTGCGCCCGTGCCGTCTCCCTTCTCTCTTCTTGCTTACTATAGACATAACAGCAGTGATCAGAAAGAGAGAAGGAAGACACCACACATGCACTGCACGCGCCTTCCCTTCATACAGCTGATCGGCCGGGGTGCAGGGTGTCGTACCACGGTCGATCTGATATTGATGACCTATCCTGAGGATAGGTCATCAATATTAAAAGCCCGGAAAACCCCTTTAAACTTGAACTTAATGTTATTTATACTTATATATTCATAGACTTTTTTCTTTTACTTCTAGGTATAAAACCAACAACATCTAAAAATGATGTCAACACCTTAACCCTAAATTTCACCATAACTAATCTAGCATATACTTCAGACATGGGGACAACAAGTACCCCCCTATTTAACACTACTCAACATTCCATCATTACTTTGGTAAGTGATATGGTAAATTAAGAGTAGAGATGCAGTTTAGCTCAGACAAGTGAGATATCAACTCATCAGTTTCACTGTTCCATTTCTTAGTGGTTACTACATTGAGTCATGAATTTTATTAATTACTAAGACCAGCATTTCAAATGGGGGTCTTTTTATAAAGACTGCTGGTGTAAGATGCACCAAAATTATTAAGACATGCACACCTAAGGTCGGTGCGCCATAAGCTGAAATCTTCGCCAGCTATGGACTGCCATAGATTTCTGGTTGAACTTAAAGACAATTTTTGGGCAAAAGTAGATTTAAATATGTCTGGCCACATACCACTGATCTACATCATGCCTTCTTTTTAGAAAAGTGGTGAGTGTGGTGTGAAAAAAAGGTAAAAGTCGTAAATTTTTGCACAAAATGGTATGTGTGAGTTCAGCCCTCAGTAGGCATAATCAAACCTAGTAAATGTAGTCCAGTACTCAGAAGATAAAACTTTGAATCCTTTACTGGCCAAAATTTTAAAATAGACTCCAATGGTGCAAATGGCGGTGTACAGTCAACACGTTTCAGTTATACAACCTTACTCATGACTAGGGATGAGCGAATCGACTTAGGATGTACCATCCAAAGTCGATTTGCTCATCCCTACTCATGACATACATTTAGTAGATACTCTGTACTTAAATAGTATTGCAGCTAACTCTGCAGCTAATTAACAATACCTGGTGCAGGTGGAGCATTCTCTGGATACCGGTAAGGAGAAATACTTGATAGATAGATAGATAGATAGATAGATAGATAGATAGATAGATACTGTGAAAAACTAACTTACTAAAACAAAACAAGGCAGAGAGGACTCCTTTTCTTGTTGTCTCCACCATCTTCGACTGGAGACCAACTGCATACACCATCATGAGATGACACCAGTGGAAAAGGGGGTGGAACTTAGTCTTCATTGACTATGATTGAGTCCATATGCTGTATAGTGCAAAATGATCTGCAGGAGATTACCAGAGTAGCTCCAAGGTGACATTTGCAACAGGGATAGGTGAGTATTGCATGTTTATTGTTTGCATTTACTTTGAGGTCAGATCTTTTTTCGTTTTAGTGTAAGAATTAAAGTAAAATTAAAAAATAGACCTGCAGTGAAATTGTAGAGAAATTGCCACTCTTAATATTACCTTTATTTTGAAAAAACTATCTAGCTTTCCCGAGACCCTGATAGGCAAATATGACTAGCTATGGCACAGTTTGGCAGCTGGTAAGTACATTTATCTAGGTACATTTAGTATTCATTAGTCCCTATTACAGCATCATATGCTATGATAGATCTGGATAAAGAGAGACTGACAACACTGATCCTCTCACCCAACAGCTTCCAATGTCCAGATTGGCCTCCACGGTCCAACGGAAACACGGGGTGCAAGGCTCCAACAGGGCAAACTAGTAAGCAAAGAGTAAAGAGGAGCCGCACTCACCATCCGTGAAAAGGGTGTCCCTTTATTTTCAAATCTTCAGGGCTTGGGCGAATAATTCCCAAAAGTGGGGGAGAGGAAGACTCACATGGATACACAAATAACAGCGACGGCCGTTTCGCGGCGTCCCGCTTCCTCTGGCTGTTACACAAATTTAAAAAGATTGCGCGCCTCTTAATAGCGTCACGGGGGAAGGGAGGTGGAGCTGTGCCATCACCTAGCAACCACCTACACTAAACAAGCCGCACACAAATTACAGAATCGCGCGCCGCCTGACAGCGTCATGTGGGAGGGAGGCAGGAACACACCATCACCTAGCAACCCCTGACGCTGAGTAAGGAGCGCGCGTTACTATATACGACATAAATACAGCTGGGCAACGAAAAGGTGACGGCCCTGTATGATGAAGCTGCATAGTGAGCAATCTCCACACCTGTGGTTTCCCGGTCGCCCAGATGAGAGCCAATCGCGCGGTGTAGGCTCACTATAGCGGCTGCGCACAAAAATGTCTCTAAATGTGCGGCATCTCCTAAAGGCCAAAATAGGTTTTTGATCAATTATGTTTCCTAAACCCTCTTCTGATCTAAGGATTTCCCCCCAATTGCTCCAAATAGCTTTCTTTATGTCTTCTGCTAAAGGGCTATGCTTAAAAACAAACACGAACCTATCCTCATTCTGTTGCGCTTCAGTTCTAGTGTGCCCACTCCGCGTGATTAGAGACTGCTGTGTGTATAATCCTGCTCTTTCCATGGCAGTATTAAGCCGTCCTAGAGGGTAGCCACGTTGTAGCAGGCGTTTCTTCAACTCCTCCGCCTGCCTCAGATATACCGTATCGAGGCTATAAATTTGTCTCAGCCTCAGGAATTGTCCATAAGGGACCGATTCCTTTACGTTCCATGGGTGATAGCTGTCATGGTGTAGCAGGGTATTAGTGGCAGTGGGCTTAAGGTACCCTTCGGTACGGAGTGCACTATCTTCAACCACGACGCGTATGTCCAAAAACTCGATGGACAAACCCCCAAAGTTGAGGGTGAACATCATGTTCATGTCGTTCGCAACATTCAGATGTGCGACAAATTTCTCACACTGCTCTTGTGTCCCCGACCACACGATGAAAACATCGTCCACGTAAAGCAAAAACAAACGTATATACCTGAGAAAGGGGTTGGTAGTTGAAAAAATGTACCTGTCTTCTAGTCTTCCCAAAAAGATATTGGCAAAAGTACAGGAGACAGGTGTCCTCATGGCAGTCCCAACAATCTGCCTATACCATTGGTTTCCAAACCTAAAGACATTTCTTTCTAACACAAATAGCAGGGATTCTTCCACAAAACGACCAAAAAGTGGACTTTTTCCCAAGTGCTCAACCAAATCGAGTACCACACATACCCCTGCCTGTTGTGGAATACGGGTATACCGGTTCACCACGTCTAGGGACACCAAACTCCAACCATCCTGCCACTGAAAATCTTCCAGTGCCAGGAGGAAGTCGTTGGTGTCCCCCAGAAAAGTGGGGAACCTCAGTAAAATGGGGCGCAGAAGCCAATCCAGGTATCTCGACAAGGGTTCGGTCGCCGACCCAACCCCCACCACTATAGGGCGTCCAGGGGGATGGGTCAGTGACTTATGTACCTTGGGGAGAAAATACCAAGATGGCCTACTTGGGGAGGGGGGAACCAATTTGTCAATGGCGTTACTGTGTAGAACATCTGCCTCTATGTAATGATGGAGCAGTTTAGTCAGATCAGATTGAATGGCAGGAACAGGGTCAGACAGGAGCTTCTGATAAGTAGACGCATCACATAGTTGTCTATTAGCTTTGGTGACGTAACATCACTACGACATTGCCCCCCTTGTCGGCCGGCTTGATAATGAGGTCAGACTTACGTAGCCACTCAATAGCGGCTAATTGCCTATTGTTCAAATTACTCCTAACATGCGGATATATAAGGGCTTTAGTGTCCCTTAGGATTCTCTTATGAAACACATCTATTATTGAGCCGGCAGGCATCGGGGGGCAAAAAGTAGATGGCACGCCACCTCTGAACTTATTCTGGGTGGCGGGTGACCCAGAATTGGGACTGAGGTCTGTATCCGCCAAAAATTCTAAACATGCCACTTCCTCTACATTAAGGGGGTCAGAAATACTGAAGCCCAAAGGGCCCATGGAGACAGGTGAATCACCTACCTTCGTAGGTCCCTGAGAAGTAGGGGCATTGCTGAAATGTTTTTTAAGGTATAGTTTGCGGACATTCCTAAATAAATCAATCTCAAAAGTGGATCTGTCGAATTGTTTCGTTGGGCTGAACCCCAGTCCCAAATTGAGGACTGTGGGGCAGTCCGAGGGCAATTCAACACCACTGATGTTGACAACCAGATTAGGAGAGGCAGAGTTCTGTCCTAATTTCTCCACGTGACCTGTTTCCTCCGACGCGTTGACCTGCGCATGCCTCCTCCTCCCCCGGCCTCCTCTCCTTGTCCTCCTCCTAAAGGGGGGCCATATAAAGGAATCGGTCCCTTACGGACAATTCCTGAGGCTGAGACGCATTAATAGCCTCGATACGGTATATCTGAGGCAGTCGGAGGAGTTGAAGAAACGCCTGCTACAACGTGGCTACCCTCTAGGACGGCTTAATACTACCATGGAAAGAGCAGGATTATACACACAGCGGTCTCTAATCACGCGGAGTGGGCACACTAGAACTGAAGCGCAACAGAATGAGGACAGGTTCGTGTTTGTTTTTAAGCAAGGCCTTTTAGCAGAAGACATAAAGAAAGCCATTTGGAGCAATTGGGAAATCCTTAGAGCAGAAGAGGGTTTAGAAAACATAATTGATCAAAAACCTATTTTGGCCTTTAGGAGATGCCGTACATTTAGAGACATTTTGGTGCGCAGCCGCTATAGTGAGCCTACACCGCGCGATTGGCACTCATCTGGGCGACCGACGGGAAACCACAGGTGTGGAGATTGCTCACTATGCAGCTTCATCATACAGGGCCGTCACCTTTTCTTTGGAGGTTTGGAACATTACGTGGGTCACTTGATCACATGTAAAACAACGTTTGTGGTATATGTATTGATATGCTTGTGTGGAGCCTTTTATATAGGTAAAACAAAGAGGCCTTTAATAGAACGAATTCGTGAGCATCGTAATTCTATAAAAACAGGAAAGGGGCGTACTCGCCTCATTGAACATGTACGCATTCAACACAGAGGTGATGCTAATGTGTTAAAATTTGCGGGGGTTGAGTTCATCGCTCCTGTACCACAGAGTGGCGATCGTCATCGCATCTTGCTTCAAAAAGAAGCCCGCCTAATCATTAAGACAGATGCCACGGGTCCTTTAGGCCTGAACGAACGAAATGATTTGTTCGTTTTCGCAGAAATGTTCGCATTATTAGTTTCTTATAACGTATGCATTTCCAAAGTATTTTGCCATGTTTGTATATATGTCAATATACTACGGATCCTTGCAATTATCTGCTCAGCTTGGGCCTTTTCGTTGCCCAGCTGTAGTTATGTCGTATATTGTAACACGTGCTCCTTACTCAGCGTCGGGGGTTGCTAGGTGATGGTGTGTTCCTGCCTCCCTCCCACATGACGCTGTCAGGCGGCGCGCGATTCTGTAATTTGTGTGCGGCTTGTTCAGCGTAGGTGGTAGCTAGGTGATGGCACGGCTCCACCTCCCTTTCCCCGTGACGCTATTAAGAGGCGCGCAATCTTTTTAAATTTGTGTAACAGCCAGAGGAAGCGGGACGTCGTGAAACGGCCGTCACTGTTATTTGTGTATCCATGTGAGTCTCCCCCTCCCCAACTTTTGGGATTTATTCGCCCAAGCCCTGAAGATTTGAAAATAAAGGGACACTCTTTACGGATGGTGAGTGCGGCTCCTCTTTGCTCTTTGCTTACTCATATGCTATGATATCCAGCTTGCCCGGGATCCTGAAAGGTAAATATTGCATAATTTGTTGGCAAGCATGCGGATTCAGTTAGGTACATTTAGTATTCAGCAGTTCTTATTACAGCTCTGCATGCTCCAGCTTTCCCAGGATCCTGAAAAAAAGAAAAAACACATAATTTAAGAGCAAGAATGATAAAATTATTTAGGTATATTTTGTATTTAGCAGTTCCTTTTAGAGTTACGAATGCTATGTTACCCAGCTTTCCTGGGATCCTGAAAGGAAAATAAGGGAAACTGTGACATATAACTTTGGAGTGAGAATGTTGTTTTGTTTAGTTACATTTTGTATTTGGTAGTTCCTAATACTGCTCAATATGGTATATTACCCAGCTTTAAAAGTTAAATGGGAAACTATGCCACAGAACTTTGGAGTGAGAATGGAGTTTTAGTAGTCGTGCCTAATACAGCTCCACATGGTATGCTATTCAGCTTTCCCAGCACCCTGGAAGGTAAACATGAGAAACTATGGAACATTATACTGGAGTGAGAATTGGGTTCTAGTTAGGTTAAATTTTGTATTTAGCTATCCCTATTACAGCTCCACGTGGTATGTTACCCAGCTTTCCCAGGACCCTGAATAGCAAACATAGCAAGCAATGGCACAATTTTGAAATTATTTTGGTAGGGTTAGTATTCATAATTAATACTCAGGGGTGAATACTATCCGTGAGATTGCAGGATTAAAACATAACATTTAATCCAACCTCTAAAATACATGAGTAGAAAGTGTATACCAATTAAATAATAAAAATATTCTCAAAAACAAAATAATTAAAATAATTAAAATTGTCCTACCACATCCTAGTATATTCACTTGGAGTGGTCGTTCTGGAGGACGTTCAGATGGCTATTCTGTTCCACTATGGCAGTATCAGGTACAGGATCCTTTGATCTAAAGAAAACACAGTAAAGTCTGTCCCTACTTCGCCCTAAGGGAGGTACTATCCTGGTCCTAAGGACCTATTCACGGAGCACCCACCTTGACAAGTGCGACCCCATCCGGAACCTGTTCCCAAAATAAAAGCCCTAGAAAGCCCTATCAAACTTTCCTTACATGTATGTTTCACCTTAGCTCATCAGGAGAAACGGGCATTGGCTATAGGCTAAATAAGAGGAAGAAGGGGTGTTGTCAGATAAGGCAAATCCCACTATTTTTTAAAATATAACCTATTACAGGGCTTACTATCTGATGATGTAGTGAGCCCCCTTAGGAGTGAGCAGTGATGGGGCCAGTGGGCTAATCTCAAGCCTGCTAAAGGCCACACCAGGTGCTTCTGCGTTATGTGGCGACAGTGTCGGACTGGGGTGCCTAGGGCCCACCAGTAGAACTGAC
This sequence comes from Bufotes viridis, assembly GCA_033119425.1. Taxonomy (NCBI): domain Eukaryota; kingdom Metazoa; phylum Chordata; class Amphibia; order Anura; family Bufonidae; genus Bufotes; species Bufotes viridis. Next base: position 265,726,919 of record CM065592.1, read on the forward strand.
TCTGGAGGCTCACCCTATATATGCAAATATCGCATATTTATTTTTTTCAGCCTTCAGAATACAGTTTTTTAGACTTTTCATTATAGCATTTTAAGATCTATCTTTTTATTTTCCCACTCACATAGCTCTGCTAGGCTTACTTTATTAGTGCCATAACATGGGGGTACATATCTTTCATTGATTAACCTTTAATTCAATTTTTTATTTTTATTTTTGCGAGGGGGAAAGTAAATCAGAAATTGTTTTTCATCTTTTTAATGATATGTATTGTGCAATATAAATAACTATATAACTTGTGGCAATACCAGATATGTCTACTTTATTTTATATTTTACTAATTTTGCACTGCAAAATGCTTTATAGAAAAAAGGTAATTTTTGTGTCATCGCATAACTTTTTCATTTGTCCACTAATGTTACCAAATGACAGAGCTACTGCTAAAAAAACAATAGTAATAGCTTTTAGGCCCAAACACTGCACATATAGGATTTCCAGTTGTGGTCAACATTTTCCATGCTGCAGTAGGGAAAACCTCTCTAGTGCAATGAGTGGGCCTGAATGCCACTGCAATTTATTTTTAGCAGTGGCGCTCAGTTCAGCACTGTATGTGTCGAAGGGAAGGAGATCATTTTGTTTTTGTTTTTTTAACAATGCATTGTTACACTAGCTTCACGTTTGCGTTTAGAAAGCCGGCAGGTTGTTGGAGATCACTGTATGGGGTATAGTTGGATAATGCTGTGAACCGCCGGAATGCGCAACTTTTTGTCTGAATGAAAGCCTCGAATTCCCTGTGGGATCCCATAAAAATATTCTTTTAAAACGTCAAAAAAATAAATAAAAGGAAACCCATCTCCAAAGATCAGGTTCTTGAGAGGTGTCTGACTGCAGCTGGGGGGCTGCTGTGTCTGTTCCAGGTCATGATGGTTATCTTCTATACAAGACGTGAGGGGGTTGAAGGGACCTTGGGCTCAGAGAGCACAGGAAGTGATTGTTAGGATTTACACTTTCTGCTCAGCATAAGGGCTCATGCACACGACCATTGTTGTTTTGCGGTCCGTTTTTCACGGATCCATTGTTCCACATCTGAGTTTTTTTTTCTCTGATTTAAGTCCTCTTCCGTTCCGTTATTCCACAAAACATATCCGAATGGTTTCCGTATGTGATCCGTTTTTTGCGGATCAGAAACTGAAACAGTAAATTATTAATCACCAAACACATGAGCAATATGGGCTGGGCATAGCATTTCTTCAGTATAGATCCGCAAAATACGGATGAAATATGGATGAGATACGGATGTGTTCCGTGTGCGTTCCGTATTTTTTGCGGACCCATTGACTTTTTCAGATAAACTTTTTTTTTGCGAGTGTACGGGCAGTTTTTTTTGCATTCTGTATACGGTCCGTATACGGAACCATTCATTTCAATGGTTCTGCAAAAAAGCCGGAAGTGTTTCTGTGTGCATTCCGTTTCCGTAATGGCGTTTTTCCGTTCCGTGCAAAGATAGAACATGTCCTATTATTGCCTGCAAATATTGATCCGTGGCTCCATTCAAGTCAATAGGTCCGCAAAAAAAACGGAACGCATACGGAAATGCATCTATTGAAAATTTTAAGCCCAGACCAATTTTTTCTATGTAATTACTGTATGCTGTATATGCCATAGGGAAAAACGGAACGAAAAAACGGAACCGAAATGGAAACACCACGGAGAAAAAAAATGGAAAAACGGATCCGATAAAAACGGCCCACACCTTATCTGCAAGAGTCCAGGCTCACTGATGCCCTGCACCATAACAGACCTTCATGACACTGGCAGAAGAAGAATCATGCAGTCCCGGGTCAGGAAGATGTGTTAGTTTAACTTGTATAACATTAAGTTATGTCTGCTTACCACGCTAGGGTCTGCCTTTTCTTGACAACGATTCTTCTTGCAAGCAGCAATCCTTGCGCTGCCACAACCATCACACGCTGGGGCTAAACTCTGCTGGAGGTTACTCCATGACACTGGAGCTTCAGACCTGAAATATCTGCTGGCACTGCTGTTAGTAGCAGCAGTGGCGATGCCTGTAAACCACCTGTTGCACTATCAATGGAGTGTTTGATGCGGCCCTGCTCTGCTGGTGTGGGGAGAACTGATCTGGTGCCCCCTGTACCAGAGAAGGGTGATATCCCTGTGCAGTTGCACACCACTAAGCTCGACCCTGCTCTCCACACTTTACACTCTAGAGCAGAATCAGTACTTAACTTGCAGGCAACTTCCTCGCTCCTGCTGTCTCTGCCACGTGATGTCATGTGCAGTGTGCAGCATGCCTACTGGTGCTGCCCTATTCTTTAAAGTGACCTGTAAAGAATTTACCCGGCTGTAAATAGCTTTTCCTGTGGTGGTCCCCTGTGTCCTTAGGACGCAGATATAGTTTAAAGTTCTGCCGCTGTCTTACCCGCCGCTCAGGGGCCCTACTGGTTATAGGATCTCCAGAAAGAAAGTGCGGGGCACAGAAATGCAGTGACAGCGCTTGCTTGCACAGAGAAGAGGACAGAAAGACCTCTTACTGATTTGCTCAGGGGCCCACCGAGGGATTCGCCAGCTCCCCGGTCGGCCAGTCCGAGCCTGTGTGGTGCTGATATATACTTTCTACTTATTTATTTTAGAGGCTTGATTAAATGTTACGTTTTAATATAGTATTCATCCCTGAGTATTAATTATTTACATTCCGGTGAACCCCCATTTTTTTGTCTCATCACTGCAATCAGTGGAGCTAGAGCTTTTGATTTGTAAGTTTACTATTCAGCAGTCTCTAATACAGTTCCACATGCTTTGTTACCCAGCATTCTCTGGACTCTGAAAGGCAATTCTGCCTAGCTACAGTATGTTACAATATTGGGGAATTGCATTTGTCCACCGCAGTTTCACAGAGATTATTACCCAGTTTTTCCAAGATCTTAAATATCAAATCAGGCTAGTTGGTCTACTATATGAAAGTTAAGGAATTATCAAGCTGGGTAACAACTATAAATAAATATAGTGCCAGGGCAATATTCGGTATGCTTCATGCCCAGCTTAGTCTCCAGCATACCTCCAAGTTTATTGTGATGCAGCTTTCCAAAGATCCTAAAATGCAACAGTGCCTAATTTCACAGCAATATAAGGAAAGGAAATTTGCCTTTTAGGAGATTTGAAAAGCTGTAAAATGATAATGGAGGCTGCATTTGGCTATGTAAACGTTGCTGTCGTGATGCTAAGTAAGAATACTTCTGCCACTAGAACGCCTTGACTGTTGCCACTGAGTCAGTGAGATACAGCTGACTGGTGTCACTGTGTGTACTGCTACTGGTACTTCTGCTGAAATTGTATTTATTTCATACTATTGTCAGCTAAGAGATTCCTTCTAACAAAATGGCCATGACTAAAACAAGCACCTCTCCTGAACTTCCTGTGCAGGTGCACTAGCATCAGAGGGAGGAGAAGGAAGGGGCAGAAGACATGGCTGCACCCGAAGAGAAGAATACACAGATTTTCTATTACATTTTTATGGTCTGCAATTGTAATATAGGACAGGACCCGAGTAAGAAAAATTAGTAGATTATGTTACATTTTGTCTGTTGTTCTTTTGATTTGTTTGGATTCTGGTTTAGTGTCTCTTTAATAGGGGAATGTCTGCTCGTGTTTATACCTACACAGTAATATCAGAAAAAGCATTGGCTTGTTCTCAACAAGCTTTCCAAAAATTCTCCCTATTTCGGAGGCAGAATTAGTACATTATGGAACCCGACAGACAAGGCATATGTGCGGTTGTGTAGTGGCAGTAGTGATGGCAGCCACAGAAGCAGCAATACACTATGCAACATAGTGGACTGGCAGTCAGTGGCAGTGGCGGTATACTAATACCAAACTGGGTAAGTTCCAAAGTTCTGCCCACTTTTTCCATAAGTCCAGGGGGTAAGGGTACAGGGTAGGTGCTGGAGAAAGAGAGCAGTCCACATGCGACTGAACCTGGTTGTTCAGGTGATACATATCCATTTGCTGATGTGCGTCAGGTTGGCGTGACAGTTGGTACAGTGATACAAAGAATGTGCCTCATTTTCTGTATTAGGAAAACTTTCCAATTTCTTGCTTTGATAGTGAGGGTCTAAAAGCCTGGCTATCCATTGATCATCACTCTGCTTGCCAGCAAGTAAGCAACCATGCATTCAGGCTTCACCCCACAATGCAATGTTTGGTCATGACCGGCATTGTCATCGTTGCCATCATCATCACCAGCATGGTTGCCATAACAAGTGTCAGCCTTGTCCTCTAGCAAGATGCTGAAAATGTTCTTCTTCCCCCATCCCTTGTTACATCAGTTTAAGGGCTCTTGCAGACGAGCGGATCTCCTGCGTGTTATCCGCAGCGAGAATGAGAGCCAAGCTGTGCAGTGGACATAAGAGGCACGAAGCAGTAACATGATAGATACTGCTCCGTGCCTCTCTGTGACCCTTTCACTACAAAATCACTGTGACAACTTTATCTCACAGTGATTTTGTAGTGAAAGGGTCACAGAGAGGCATGGAGCAGTATCTATCATGTTACTGCTTCGTGCCTCTGATGTCCACCGCGCAGCTTGGCTCTCATTCTCGCTGCGGATAACACACAGGAGATCTGCTAGTCTGCAAGAGCCCTAAATATGAGAGGGATGACATCACTGATGTCCCTACTCACAAATCTGGTGACCTCTTCAAAGCTCAATATAACACATGCTACCTGCTGTGGTGTCTGGTGCATGATGTAATCATTGACTACTTTATGCTACTTGTACAGAAACTCAAGCAGAATGCTGCAGATGAAGCTGTGCATAGGTAGACCTTTCTTACAGGAGGGTGTTCTTAGCCACATAAGAACGGCTGAAATGCACACACAGTCTCCTGGACATGGTCAGCACCTTCTGCAAGTCATGAGATGTTTTTAAAAAATGTTGCACCACCTTATTTATGCCTTGCACAATGCAGGGAGCATCATCATTCCTGCTAGTGTTGATCGCGAATATTCTAATCGCGAATTTTTATCGCGAATATCAGCACTTCGAGAATTTGCAAAGATGTAGAATATAGTGCTATATATTCGTCATCACGAATATTCTAGTTTTTTTTCTTTTTTTTTCATCAGTACTACTGCTTCTTGCTTGTGGGCCAATGAGAAGGCTGCAATATCTTTGTCAGAGCTTAGCAACATCCCTATCAATCAATAGGAAAGTTGCCTATCCCTTTAGTGTGTAAGAAACTCCCCAGCAGCCATTTTCTGCTGTTTTTTTGCAGTTCTGAGAGAGCAGTGTCATTGCTGTGCTCTGTGCTTTCCTCTGGATCCTATTCCTTATCCAATTACATTAGATAGTTAGTTAGCTCATATATATAATACGGATAGTTAGTGGGAGATAGTCAGTGTAGGTTAGATAGTGATATAGTGTAGCTGAAAGGTTCCAGTGCAGGGTGTTAGGCAATGTGATAGGAATTACTGTTTCTCTGCTGCCCATACATACATGCTACAGACATAGTGCTGTCATGTCACAATAATACTTAGTGCACCAATCAGTAATATCTACTCAGACCTGATAAAATGTGAAGTTGTATGTATTGCGCAAAAAATATGCACATCATTAGTGCCGATTTGCGCAATCATGAATATAATGGCGAGATCACGAATTCTAGAATTCACGAATTTATTGCAAATATTATGCTAAAAATTCATGAAATATCACGAAAATGAATATTGCCTATGCCACTCATCACTTATTCCTGCCACCACCACTCCCACTACCCGAGCTTGCCCTAGGTCTGACACACCTTTTGAGTCTGCACCAACAGAGCCCACTACTACAATAAAAGGCAACTGTGTTGCAGAACAATATGTCAGGTTAGGTAAGATTAGGTAAAATTTATAACTGTGTTTGCAAAAAAATGTGTAACAGGACACAGTCTGAGGCAAAAATGTACCCATCCAGTGATGCTGAAAAATACTCTTGTCCGTTTTGGAAGTTAAGTGTCTTTCCTTCTTTGTTTGTTGTTTTCCATCTGGTATTAGGCCTGAGGGGTCTCCTATTCCTTCTTCTGGGAAAGTATAGGCCATCTGAGTCCTGGTACACTATCTGCAGGGCCCTGTTTGGGTGAGATAGGGCTTAGGTTATTGCGTATGAACATTCCTACCATATTGGTCTGTTCATACTGATAGCAGTCAGGGCTTGGTGTAGGGGCTCACTAAGTGGTGACCATCCCCATCCCTAGTTTCCGAGCCAAGTACCGTTTCCCTGTCCTTCTGTGTTTGGTGTGGAGTGTTTTTCCCACACCACGCTGTGACACGAGGATGCTGGTAGCTGGGAGCACCGTCAGCAGGAGAGCAATGCCGGATCTAGGCAGGATGAGTAACGCGGCTTCCATGCTGGCGGGGAAGAGTCAGGCTCCAGCACAGACCACTGGCATAACAAAGATATATCTTTTCAATCCCTAACACCATCCCTAGAAGACTCTAAACTTGCTCTATTGTGTGTCTAAATTGCTGTGTCTGTAACAAAGACATCCTGTGTCCTGTTACATCAATGGACAAGCTGAGAATGGCATCTCTGTTTGGGACCTTACATAGTGCCTATGACACATGTTTATACCATCCCTTCTGATTGGCTGTGAGGCTGACTGCAAAGGAATATGGGTTAGCCTGACGGCCAGGGCCCTGGCTGGAGTCATGTGATCCTCTGTCTTCATATTCCCTGCCCTGCTGGTGCTTGCTATTGTGATATGTATAATGGTAGAACCGTTTTGCGTGATTCACCCACATCAAATCACAAAAACATCCATTTTAGAAGCTGAAATTTGAGTAGCAAAGAAAGTTCACTATCGCCCACTTACTGTCCAGATATCCTGCCATGGGGTTTGTTTGGCCTATTGCCTGCAAATACCTCCATTCAGTTACAGACTGAAAAACAATTAATTCGTTTCAGTGGCTGATGCTGATGACTCCTTTGTGTTGGTCTGGGGTGCTGACCGGCATTGGGGTGATGACCGATGTCTGGCTGCCTTTTCCATTTGACTCACCAAAGATGATTAGGCTCCATTGGCGAAAACCATAATTTGGTGATTTAAGATTTTCTTAGTTATAAAGTTATGATACCTAGCTCATCTTAATGTTTTTATTATATTATTATTATTATTAGCTTCTATCAGTTTGTGATATGTCTAACTTACTGTTTTGTTATATTTGAGTTATGATTAGAAAGGAGCGAATTGAATCCCACGAAGTGGAATTCGATACGAATTTCAGAATAAATTTGATTCGCCTAGAAGACGAATTTCATTGTGCTTTGTGTCAGCAAATCGATTTAACCTGAAATAGTGTAAAAAACTATTTACTCCATTTGCTCACGACGGGCCGCTAGCCTCCATCTTGATCGAAGATTTTGGCCAAAATCCCGAGTGTGGTGGCGTATGACGGCATGATTACATAATCTCGCGCCGCGTGAGATTTTGCTCCAGATCTTCAAGCAAGATGGCGGCGGCCCGGTGAGAGAAAATGGAGGAGGTAAATTTGATTTAAATTTTTTTTTTAAATGTTAATTTCACACAGTTTTTACACTCAGATGCTGCGATCATGTATGAACGCGGCATCTGTGGGGTACAATGACGGGGGTTGGCGCTATCGCTGCTCCCTGTCATTGCACCTGCTACTTACAAAACAATGCGCTTTGTGACTAAGTAATTCGTCACAAAGCAAATTTTTTTGTAAAATTCGGCGAATCAGCCAAATCGAACGTTTTATAAATTCGCTCATCTCTAGTCATGATCATACTGTTTATGGTGACTTGTCTCTTTTTTTCCCTATCCCCTCTTCCCTTGTTATTCTTCTGTTATTGCAAAATGTTTTTATTGAAAAATATATTGCTGTGCATTTCTGTTTAACACTTGCTCTTCTTTTCTTTTGTAGCTGCAGGCTGCAATAGATAAAACTAGTCTGAAGGACAGTTCACCTGTGTGTGAAGTAAAACAATTAATGTAAGGCTTAATCTGTTTGATTCTTAAATTAATCTTTATGACAAACCACTGCTAATCATCTACAGTATCTCCTTATGTAAATTCACATGAGCAACTGTTGGCTCTGTTTAAAGAGTATCTGTCAGCAGATTTGTACCTATGAAACCGGCTGACCTGTTACATGTGTGTTTGGCAGCTAAAGGCATCTGTGTTGGCCCCATGATCATATGTGCCCGCATTGCTGAGAAAAATGATGTTTTAATATATGCAAATGAGCCTCTAGGAGCAACGAGGGTGTTGCCATTTTTACCTAGAGGCTCTGCTTTCTCTACAACTGCTGTCCCCTCTCCACTGTGATTGACAAGGCCAGACAGGTGAGAACACATTTACACTGTCTGGCCCTGTTAATCAAAGTGCAGAGGGTGAGGCAGTTGCAGAGAGAGCAGAGCCTCTAGGTGTAACGACAATGACCCAGTTGCTCCTAGAGCATCATTTGCATATATAAAAATTTCATTATTCTCAGCAATGCGGACAGCAATGCGGATCAGTTGGCTCCTAATGAAATTATATATTATGTAAATAAAGAACTTTATCCATACACAGTGTTTTCTGGACCGTGAAGAATGGCAAAGAATCTATAAGCTTTCTTATAGATATCTTTGCAATTCTAACCATCGAGTAACCCAATTTAAAGTGATACATAGACTATATTTTTTACCACATTTCTCTATTTTATTAAATTGAGAGATTCTGCCCAGTGTTTAAGATGTGCTGATGTACAGTAAGAGCATATTGGATCCATCTTTTGTTGCATTGCTCAAAGCTTTTCAGATATTGGGAGGAGGTTTTTAAGAATATTTATGGTAGATGCAGGGTCATTATCCCCTTGGATTTCCAGGATATTGTATCCTGGGTGATCTAATTCTGCTTTTATTGACTTTGATTTAATTTACAAGATTTTATAAATTATTTGTGGCGCGCAATGCTATTGCTAAACTTTTTCATCATCATCAAGTCTTCCTACAGTTCAGACTTGTAAAAGGTTACTAGAGTTTAGACTTTTTAAATTTAATAGCAGGGCTAGTGATTGATCTGCTATTGGTCTGTATTTGTTTTTTTTGTTTTTTATATGTTTCCAATTTGCTTAATAAAATAACATAAAAATACTATATGGTTATGTTCAAAGAGCCAAACATAGTGATATTTAGTTTCTGGGAAAATATTCAATAAAATTTGCAATATATTGATCAATACTCAGTGGTTGAAAGATTATGTATGAACATGTATTTAGGGCAAGTTGTCAGTCATAGGCCTCATGCACACGACCGTATGTTTGGTCCGCGTCCAAGCCGCATATTTTGCAGCTCGGGCGCAAACTTACTCATTCACTTCAATGGGGCCGCAAAAGATGCAGACAGCACTCCGTGTGCTGTCCGCTTCCGTTGCTCCGATCTGTGGCCCCGCAAAAAAAAATAGAGCATGTCCTATTCTTGTCCGTTTTGCGGACAAGAATAGGCATTTATATAATGGGCCGCGTTCTGTTCCGTAAATTACGGAACGCAAAGCAACTTCCGTGTTTTGCAACTCTGCGGTTTGCGGACCGCAAAACACATACGTCGTGTGCATGAGGTCATAGAGTAAAGATCTGTGAAGCTGCCCTCTGGACTCAAATGAAAATAGTGAGTGAAAAGAGACTTAAAAGGGGTATTCCAGGATTTTACTTTTGATGGCCATTCCTCAATATATAATTGGCAGCGGTTTTATGCCCTGCAACCCTTCCATCAGTTGTTTCTGAGTAGCTCCAGTGCCACTTCTCCTGTTTTATATATAACTGCACAGTACCACTTATGTCATTTATGCTGGGTGTATTTCATAGTCTGTACTGATATTTGGTACGGGATCTCTATTTTTAGTTAAGGGGTCTGTGTGTGGTTTGGGGTTGTGGGAATTGTATTTTAGGGTCTGGTCTGAGGTCATTATGAGCTTTAGAGGGTCTGGCCTAGGTCTTTATTGACTAAAGTTTTCTTTTATTTCTTAATAGGTTGGCAAATTCCAAAGACATTAAGGTTGACGTCATTTGTATGTTCAGAAATAACTCTTCATCTATACCATTCAATACAGTTGCTTTCTACAAAGAGTTGAAGGACCAGACAATGGATAGTACTAAACTTGGGATCTTTGATTTGCAGCCAAATAGTCTTTATGTCAATGGTAAAAACAGTATTTGTATCTTAATTTATTTATTTTCAATCATATTTGACTTTTTTTCAAATGGTCACTTTTCTGTTTCTCAGGATACAATGAAAAGCAACCAAGCACGCTAACTACTTGTAAGTATTTGCAGCAGAGGAAATAATGTGGCAGTTGTATAGAAAAATATTTTAGAGGGTATTATACCTAAATAAAGGTGTAATATAAAATCAATAAATGTATATAACAAAAGGAAATGTATTGCTAATGAAAATTAGCCAGATAATCTAAATCTAGTAATGTATTTAAGGAGAATCTTTCAGCACATTGAGAATAGATTCGCACAAAGCTTTTTTTTTTTTTTTTTTTTTTTAAACAAAAAAACTAAAAACAGAACAGTTGTTGTGTCAGTTTTTTATGTAGTTTTTGCGCTAATCCCAGAAGTGGATCCAGCAAGAAGGAGAAGAATAAGTCCTTCCTTTATATTTCTCATTCCTTTTGAACCCACTACTGGCTTTGGCTCAAAAACTGCATTAAAAACTCTGGCTACATACACAATGATCCATGGACTTACATCGGTACTTGCATCTTTTCTTATCTTTTTTTATTCACTTCATCAGCGGTTGAGCCTCCCATAGAGGTGGTGACCAAAAACCCAGTTGAAAGTACAGCCTATGAAGATTTTACATTAAACGTTACGATAACAAACCTGATGTACACTTCTGACCTTGGAATAAAAAACTCTGCAAAATATAACTCCACAGCTGCAAGTGTCCACCATTTGGTAAGCAATAACATCTAAAATAAACCACAGTACTAGACATTCTTAATTTAAAAGACCACAGAATTGGGTAATTTTACTGAATATACATGGAAAGAATGTATTGTGTTGTACATTGCAACTTATTTGTTTCTAGTATTTATTTTTCTTAAATATAATGGTTAGAGCAACAGTTGATTAAACATGGATCAAAGAAACCCAAGAGGCAAAGATGATCCAGAGGAAGGCAAAAATATCCATGAGGCAGAAACCAACTTTCCTAATATTAGGGGAAAACTCCTTCCGAACTTCAACCAGTAAAATTTCCCTGGATCAATAACACTTATCCAGAGTTCTAGTAACGATAACCAGTAATATTAAACAGAAACACAAGGGGGGGTCAGTCAGCACGTCCCTGTATGCAGGTGCACGTAGCTATGGCAAAATACACAAACACAAAAATGCAACAGCACTTTGCAACCAGCACTCTGCCCTGCCTCTATGCTAGAAGCTATCAGAGGTCGTTAGGGTACATTTTGATCAAAAGGTAATAAGCCACTCGCCACGTCAAGGCCGCCTCTATGAGTGGTCACTCCTAACGCTAAATCCTACCTGTTATTGGCCATGACAGCCACATAAAATGCAGGGAGTGCGGGCCCAGCATGCATGCTAGGATCAACCGTGCTTATTAACCCTTTCTGGTGTCATAACAGCCTCCATTAGATCCAGGGATGCAGGTACCAACATGTATGCTGAGCCCTCTGTGTACTCTTCCTGGAGCCAGATGCTACTAGCAGGTACTATGAATGCAGGTTGAGTTTTATGCTCACTCTGATTAAAACCAGCCTCTAGGGCAGACAAACTAGTCAGGTGTGCACGACTGAGAAGGAGGCCGCCACACCTCCAACATATACTAAACTGAAACACAAGGGGGTGTCAGTCAGACATCCCTGTATGCAGGTGCACCTAGCTATGGCAAAATATACAAACACAAAAATGCAACAGCACTCTGCAAACAGCACTCTGCCCTGCCTCTATGCTAGAAGCTATATGAGGTCGTTAGTGTACATTTTGATCAAAAGGTAACAAGCCACTCGCCACGTCAAGGCCGTCTCTATGAGTGGTCCTAATGCTAAATCCTACCTAAACAGAAACACAAGGGGGGGTCAGTCAGCACTCCCTGTATGCAGGTGCACGTAGCTATGGCAACTATACATACAAACACAGAAATGCACAGCACTCTGCAACAAGAGCTCTGCCAAAGATGGAAGCAATAAGAGGACATTAGTGATATCGTATGCAAACAGTGGAGACATTGGTTTACATTTTGATCAAAAGGTAGTAAGCCCACTCACCCCGACACGGTTGTCTCCTAGAGTGGGTACTAACGCTAATTCTGACCTACTATGGGCCATGACAGCCACATTAAATCCTCCTAACGCTAAATATTACCTGTTATGGGCCACGACAGCCACACAAAATCCAGGGAGTGTGGGCCCAGCATGCATGCTGGGATAAACCGTACTCATAAACCCCTTCTGGTGCTGTAACAGCCTCCATTAGATCCAGGGATGCAGGTACCAACATGCATGCCGAGCCAACTGTGCACTCCTCCTGGAGCCAGATGGCTACTAGCAGGCAATGTGAGTACACATTCAGCTTTATACTCACTCTGATTAAAAACCAGCATCTAGGGCAGAAACACTAGTCAGGTGTGCACGACTGAAGTGGAGGTCGCCACACCTCCAACACATACTAAACAGAAACACAAGGGGGTCAGTCAGCACTCCCTGTATGCAGGTGCACGTAGCTATGGCAACTATACATACAAACACAGAAATGCACAGCACTCTGCAACAAGAGCTCTGCCCAAGATGGAAGCAATAAGAGGACATTAGTGATATCGTATGCAAACAGTGGAGACATTGGTTTACATTTTGATCAAAAGGTAGTAAGCCCACTCACCCCGACACGGTTGTCTCCTAGAGTGGGTACTAACGCTAATTCTGACCTACTATGGGCTATGACAGCCACATTAAATCCTCCTAACGCTAAATATTACCTGTTATGGGCCACGACAGCCACACAAAATCCAGGGAGTGTGGGCCCAGCATGCATGCTGGGATAAACCGTACTCATTAACCCCTTCTGGTGCTGTAACAGCCAGGGATGCAGATCAACTGTGCTTATTAACCCTTTCTAGTGCCATAACAGCCTCCATTAGATCCAGGGATGCAGGTACCAACATGCATGCCGAGCCAACTGTGCACTCCTCCTGGAGCCAGATGGCTACTAGCAGGCAATGTGAGTACACATTCAGCTTTATACTCACTCTGATTAAAAACCAGCATCTAGGGCAGAAACACTAGTCAGGTGTGCACGACTGAAGTGGAGGTCGCCACACCTCCAACACATACTAAACAGAAACACAAGGGGGGGTCATTCAGCACTCCCTGTATGCAGGTGCACGTAGCTATGGCAACTATACATACAAACACAGAAATGCACAGCACTCTGCAACAAGAGCTCTGCCCAAGATGGAAGCAATAAGAGGACATTAGTGATATCGTATGCAAACAGTGGAGACATTGGTTTACATTTTGATCAAAAGGTAGTAAGCCCACTCACCCCGACACGCATGCTGGGCCCACACTCCCTGGATTTTGTGTGGCTGTCGTGGCCCATAACAGGTAATATTTAGCGTTAGGAGGATTTAATGTGGCTGTCATGGCCCATAGTAGGTCAGAATTAGCGTTAGTACCCACTCTAGGAGACAACCGTGTCGGGGTGAGTGGGCTTACTACCTTTTGATCAAAATGTAAACCAATGTCTCCACTGTTTGCATACGATATCACTAATGTCCTCTTATTGCTTCCATCTTGGGCAGAGCTCTTGTTGCAGAGTGCTAAATCCTACCTGTTATGGGTCACAACAGCCACATAGAATCCAGGGAGTGCGGGCCCAGCATGCATGCTCAGATCAACTGTGCTTATTAACCCTTTCTAGTGCCATAACAGCCTCCATTAGATCCAGGGATGCAGGTACCAACATGCATGCTGAGCCCACTGTGTACTCTTCCTGGAGCCAGATGGTTACTAGAAGGTACTATGAATGCACGTTCAGTTTTATACTCACTCTGATTAAAACCAGCTGGATCTAATGGAGGCTGTTATGGCACCAGAAAGGGTTAATAAGCATGGTTGATCCTAGCATGCATGCTGGGCCTACACTCCCTGGATTTTATGTGGCTGTCATGGCCCATAACAGGTAGGATGTAGCGTTAGGACCACTCATAGAGGCGGCCTTGACGTGGCGAATGGCTTATTACCGTTTGATCAAAATGTACACTAACGACCTCTGATAGCTTCTAGCATAGAGGAAGGGCAGAGTGCTGGTTGCAGAGTGCTGTTGCATTTCTGTGTTTGTGTATTTTGCCATAGCTACGTGCACCTGCATACAGGGAAGTGCTGATAAACCCCCCTTTGTGTTTCTGTTTAGTATATGTTGGAGGTGGGACGACCTCCTTCTCAGTCGTGCACACCTGACTAGTTCGTCTGCCTTAGAGGCTGGTTTTAATCAGAGTGAGTATAAAACTAAACCTGCATTCATAGTACCTGCTAGTAACCATCTGGCTCCAGGAAGAGTACACAGAGGGCTCAGCATGCATGTTGGTACCTGCATTCCTGGATCTAATGGAGGCTGTTATGGCACCAGAAAGGGTTAATAAGCACGGTTGATCCTAGCATGCATGCTGGGCCCGCACTCCCTGGATTTTATGTGGCTGTCATGGCCCATAACAGGTAGGATTTAGCGTTAAGACCACTTATAGAGGCGGCCTTGACGTGGCGAGTGGCTTATTACCTTTTGATCAAAATGTACACTAACGACCTCTTATAGCTTCTAGCATAGAGGCAGGGCTGAGTGCTGGTTGTAGAGTGCCGTTGCATTTTTGTGTTTGTATAACCTGTAATATTGTTACACTCAAGAAAAAAAAAAACGGGGCCATCTCTTTTTGTGAGTTCACCGTCACAAGCGCCTCTGACAGAGAGTTCCATAGTCTCATTGGTTCTACAGTAAAGAACCCTTTTCTATGTTGGTATACAAACCATTTCCCTAGAAGTAGAGGATGTCTACTTGTCACAGTCCTAGGTATAAATACTGTACAATGCATTCGGAAAGTCTTCAGACCATTTCACTTTGGAGCCTTGTGCTGAAAAGGTTAAGTTTTTCATTCTGTACTCAATACCCCATAATGAAAAAGAGATAACAGAATGTTTGAAATCTTTGCTAATTTATTGAACTGAAAAAACTAACATATTGCATTGCCATAAGTATTTAGACCCTTTACCTAGTATTTAGTTGAAGCAACTTTGGCAGCGATTTCAGTCTCCAGTCCTCTTGGATATGCCACAAGTGTTGCACACCTGGATTTGGAATTATCTGCTATTCTTCTCTGCAGAACCTTTCAAGCTCAGTCAGGATGGATGGGGACCATCGGTGGATAGCCATTTTCAGTTGTCTCTAGAGATGTTTGATTGGGTTCCAGTCAGGCCTTCGGCTGGGCCACTGAAGGACATTCACAGAGTTGTCCTTAAGCCACTCCTATATTGTCTTGGCTTTGTGCTTAGGGTCATTGTCTTGTTGGAAAAAGAACCTTTGATCCAGTCTGAGGTGCAGCGCATTTTGGATCAGGCTTTCAATAAGAATATCTCTGTATTTTGCTCGATTCAGCTTTCACTCAACCCTCACCAGTCTCCCTGTGCCACTGAAAAACACCTTTATTGCGTGATGATTTAGCCACCATGCCTCACCATAGGGATGGTTATAAGCAGGGATAAGCAGTGCCTAGTTTCCTTCAGACATGACGCTTAGGCATGACTCTGAGGCAAAAAATGTGTAATCTCTGTTTCATCAGCCAAAAGAGTCTTAGAGTCCTTGAGGTTTTTCTTTTTTGTTTTTTCTTTTTTAACAAACCCCTCTTTCTTTCTGTTTTTTACAATCTTTTCTAAACAGACTGTAACCCTGTAAAAGGCCTATTAGCCCACTTGATTACTGGAAAATTATCTCAAAGAATGATGGCCACATCAGAGTACTAGAGAGTGCCTACTGCCACCATGTATAGTGCGGACACACAAAGGACTAACACGAGGTGTCACGGTGCGGTTCACTGTGACAGTTGTGGCCGTGTAGGCTGGCTGCATGCCCTCTTGCATACTGGCTGCAGGCTGACTCCTGTGTATGCTGGTTGCCTGGGGCTGCGTGCTGGCTGCAGTATCTTGTCTGAACTGCTGCCTGTGAGTGTGTACTCCCTGTGCATCTCTGTGCAGTTCTTGTCACTGTTGCCATGTAGGCTGGCAGCAGGCTCACTCGCGTACTGGCCGCAGGCTCTCACCTGTGTATGCTGGTTGCTTGGGGCTGTGTGCTGGCTGCGGTTTTGTGTGTGAACTGTGGCCTGTATGTTCTATTGTTCTCGCTATCCTGGTTCTGATGGGGTTAACTTTCCCTGGTCTGTTCCTGAATGTTACACTCGTACATGCGTAATGGGCCCTGGTCTGTTTCTTCCTGTTTCCTGTTTGCAAGACGTCCCGGAGGTTTGCCTTGGGCCTCCGACACGTGACCATCACGTTAAGTTTTCCAGGTGTTTTTTTTTTTATTTTTCACTACTGTAGATTATTGTTAAATATCACTACTGTAGATTATTGTTAAATATATGGTACAGTTTACCTGTTTTTACTCTGTTCATAGATAACGAATTTAATGAAGAACAGTACAGTCAGCAGTAAACTTATAAGCTGTAGTGTTGATGGTTTTGGGTAAGTATATGAGAGGTATATAGAGGTACACACATAGTTAAAGGAGTTGTCCGCTTTTTTCTATTGACCTATCCTCACAATAAGTCATCAAAACAGATCAGTGGGTGTCTAACTCCTGACACCACACCAATCAGCTGTTTGAAGAGCAGGTGTAATTACTGTAGATTTCAGTTATCAAAATTCACTTCAATGGGAGGGCTCTGTAGTATTCACTTGAATAGGAGGGAGCTGTCTCATTGAAGTGTAATTACACCTGCTCACCTCTGTGATGCTGCTTCCTTCTCTTCAAACAGATAGGTCATCAATATAAAAAAAAAAACAGACAACCCCATTAATGTACACTTATTTTTGTATTTTTTTAAATTAGCAATACAATCAGAGTATTAATGCTGGAAGAAAATTTGTAGGGGGTCCAAATTGACAGAAGGTGGGGCAACACAAGTAGGCAGGGTCAGCAATACAATTGCGCAAAATACCATCCCAGTGGAACCATATACCACATGGAAGCACATTATATTGCCCCAAAAGCTGTCCCTCTGTGGTGGCCATCAATAGATGCAATTTTCTGTCCTCCTCCTACAGTTGTCTTTAAGAGGAGAGCTTGGGAGGCCCCCTGGGCATCGGCCCATTGGGAAATTTCCCTGTAAGGTCTATGGCCAATCCGCTCCTGTATACTTTGGACAGTTTAAGAACATTTGGCTTTTTGCCTTATTTTACTTGGTAATACAATCCTGTATTCCAGGCTTTGTGTGGAAAGCTGAGATTTATGTATCTTTTGGAGGATCTGAGAGAGGCACAGCTGATGTAAAAACATGTAAACATTTTGTCTGCCTGGCTTGAGATTTCAGAAAAAGCAATAACCCACAAATGTTAAATTCACATTATTACACTTTTACAGCTCATATTATTGAATACATAGTGTTGAACAGCTTAGAGGATCGACATGGTTGTCTATTAATTTTATAACCACTTCTAAAAACTACTCTATTAAAATTTAACGTTTACTAGCAACACGTATTAAATGATCAAGTATTCAAACAAATCACAGTGGTCTGTATGATAATACAGTAATAATATATAATATATAAAGTTATAATGGCCAATAAGCAAGTGGACAGATTAACTTAATAATTACCTTACATAGGGTATTTGGTAACAAGGGAATCATCCATGATGTAGCTCCAGTCTTAAAGGGGTTGTCTCATCTCAGACAATGGGACATATCGCTAGGGACTTGCACGCAACTATATCGGGAACAGAGCCCTGCAGAGTAGTGACTGGAGAACTCCAGTCCTGCCACCACCAAGCGCTCTCTGCATTGAATTGAATGGAAGCACACAGCGCATGACCGGCCACTGCTCCCATTCACTTGTATGGGCACGACGGAAATAGCCAAGCCAGCACTCGGCCATTTTTGGCAGTCCCATAGAACAGGAATGGAATGCTGCTCCGCATGCGCAGTGTGCACTCCACCACTTTCGGGGCTCTGTTCTCAATATAGGTGCGAGTCCCATTGGTGGGACCCACACCTATTAAACAATGGGGGCATTTCCTAGCGATATGTCCCCATTGTCTGAGATGAGAAAATCCCTTTAAGATGACTTTGTGTTGCTATGGAATCAAATTAATAATAATACTGACATTGTTTGGTGACATGGGACAGGATGATCTATTAGGCTACACTTAGGGCTCAACATGGCTCAGTAGCTCTATCAGAGACAGGACAGTGTACAGTGCAGGGGATAGGCACTGTTATGTGGTGATCTCACTATTGAGCACTTAAAGTCTATGTACACCTTTGGGGGCATTTTGTTTATTATTGCATTGTACTTTCAAATAATTTTTACAATTGGTCCTTATTACCAATATGGAATCCTTTTTTGTGTACAGAGCTGACATGCTCTACTAGCCTGTGGATTTTTTGTCTTTTCGGTCATCTGAGGAGCAGACAGACTCTTTATCTCTGCTCTCTGAAATTATAAACTGATGTAGCTTAAATAAGTGTTTATGACCTCTCAGTAGTTTAGAGGTAAAACTTATTAGATGACCGGCACAAAGTGAAAGTGAAAGTACCAGTCACACAGTTAGAAAAACAGTTTACCCATTGTGACATAATGGCTCATTATTATTAATAAAGGCCAATTAAAAATATGATTTTTAGCCAAAAATAAGTTAAATGCAATAAAAAAAATTGCCGCTAAATGTGTACATAGCCTTTAACCTCTTAAGGACACAGGACGTACATGTACGTCCTGTTTCCGGTCTTTAAAGATGGCGCCCGCTCCTGCTCCACGCAGGCGCCTTAGCCGCGGGTGTCCACATGGTTCCTGTAGCAGACACCCACGGCTAATGTCCGCGATCGGCAGCGATTTAACCCCTGAGATGTCGTGGTCAATCCTGACCAGGGCATCTGAGTGCACACAAACCGAAAGTTTTACTTTCGGTTTGCGCTCCGGCTCCCCCGTGTGGCGATCGAAGGAGCCGGAGCATGCCTGTAGTAGCCTGGGTTTCAATGAATTCGCTGATTCGCCATTTTTGGTCAATTCATTTTCCACAAAAAATTACATAAAAGGTGATCAAAAAGTCAGACACCACCCCAAAATGGTATCAATAAAAAGATAAGATTATGACACAAAAAATGAGCCCCCATACAGCTCTGTACATATAATTACAAAAAAGTTATAGGGGTCAAAACATGGTGACAAAAAAGTAAAACTGATTTTTTCCCACTTCTGAATTTTTTTTTTCACTATCAAAACGCAAGAAAACCTATAGATATAGGGTATCGCCGGATTCGTACTGACCTGTAGAGTAAAAGTAACCAGTCAGTTTTATCGCACATCGAACGTCGGAATTTAAAAAGCTGCAAAACTGTGGTGGAATTGATTTTTTTTGCAATTTCACCCCATTTGGAATTTTTTCTCCGCTTCCCACTACATCATATGCAATATTAAATGGTGGCGTTGGAAAGTACAACTTGTCCCACAAAAAAAAAAAGCCCTCATATGGCTATGTGAACCGAAAAATAAAAAAAATATGGCTATGGGAAGGCAGGGAGCGCAAAACGAAAACTCAAAAAGTAAAAAACCTCCGGTCCTTAAAGGGTTAAAGGGGTCTTCCAGCATAGTTTACCAATAACCGATCAGAGAGAGTCTCTGAGAGTCAAACACCCAGTTCCCCAACAATCAGCTGTTCCCTACAGCCTCCATCAACATCAGGATCCTGGAAAACATGTTTAATAAGACTGCAAATGATCGCCAACAGTTACTAAAAACATATTGATTATCCATAATCAATACCACTGCAACACAAAGTAACCTAAAGACTTGAACTACATCATGATTTAAAGTGACATCTTCAGTTGGTCTACAGTGACTCCCTCATTACCAAAAACACTATTCAAGGTAATTAACACTGCACCACAACCTGTCCACCAGTTTGATTACCGTTACATAATCATAAATATCACTGTGATTTGGTTGCATGCTTGATTATTTCAAACATGTTATTAAAAGTCTTACAAGGCAATTTTTCAGTAATGGTTGTATGTTACTGGTCCAATACGGTATAATTTTTTATTAGTATCTTGGTAATTACTGTTCACTTTTATATTACTTCATGAGCTTGTAAGAAAGTTTTGTCATTTATGCTATGGATCAAGTTACAGGAATAAGGGTTAGCCATTTTTGCTGCGGTTAAATTCATATGGTACATTTTATTTTCAGGATTTCATTTGTAAACAACACAAAAGTAAATGCCATATGTAGTATCAAGAAAGAGATAACTGGAACTCAGTTTGATAAAGTGGCTCTTTACAATGAAGTTACGAGATTAACTGCAAACATCACCACACTGGGAAATTATATGTTGGACAAGAACAGCCTATATGTCAATGGTAAGATTAATAGTGCCTTTAAAGAGGTTTTCCAGAGATTGAAAAAAAATGGCTAAAGTTTGGAAATGTCAAAAAATATAATGTCAGACCAACGGGGCACATAAAATGAAATAATTGGTACAATCTTCACCAAACGCAGGTTGTAAACTCAAGATTGATCCATCCACATCATATAGCAAATAGTATAAAACATCCAAATGCTGGTGGCCAATAGAAACTACTTTTTACCGTGCTTTGTGACCTGTAACAAAAAAGGAAACAGCAATGGCCTTCAGTGGTATAGCAGTACGGCCTAAGTTAGACATCAGAGCAGAGAATAGGACCTATGTGGAAGCTCTGTTCTCTGCTTTATCAGCCTTATAAAACAGTATATTATCTACAGATCAAAGATGTCATTTGCGCCTGCTTCAGAGTTCCCCTGTCACCTGTAGTCACTGGAATGAAGGACCAGACACACAGGCTGGGAAGTGTTTGCTACTGACACACCTCCCCCACAGCAATCTGTGTGTCTGGTCCTTCCCGTCTGAAGTTGGTGCTGCATTTTATTTTTTAAATCACCGTCGGCTGTGTGGGGGGAGGGGGAGCAGCCCAATGGAATCGGCACGTGACTTAGCAGAGTCAGGGGTGGGGTTCTAAAGTCTGGCTTTTGAGGGTGGTCGGAGTGGCCACTCTAGTGAGCTCTGAGGCAGCCACAGATGACAGCTGTAATCTGTTGATAAATTATTTGTGCGCATTGCTGAGTGGCTGTGCCTGACTGTCACGACTGTGACTGATCCAGATAGGTCTGGGAAGAGAAGGTCGCAGCGACTTGCTACTCGCGATAGCTTGTGAGTTTGCTTCATGGTTCAGGGTATGTCATCCAGGTTTTGCCTTGTGAACCTTTTTGTCCTGACTGGGAGTTTGTAGGCATTCTTCTCAGGTGAGTGCTGTCTGCCACTCCCAGCTACTATATTAGTTTCAGTTTCACTTGCAGTCATTGCCAGATATAGTCCTTACTTCCAGTGCTATTCTGACCTTTGAAGGAGATCGTTTGACGGTATTGCTGTGGAGCTCGTGTCTGGCGTGGACTGTCGTTGTTGGGATCATCTTCTCTGCTCGTGACTGGATAAGTCTATCTCTGCTGGAGATTGTTTGTTTGTTACTGTCTTCCCCTGTTGTTCTCCTAGACATGAGTGATGGTGACTAGTGCTCCCATCTGCCTTTCCCCAGTCTAGTCTTCTAAGGGTCACTCAGGGTTTAGGCATCCTGCTCGCCGTACGGGTTCACACCCCGTCTAGGGTATCAGGGCAGACAGATGCCAGCGTAGGGTTTGTCAGGGGTGGCCGTTCCATTTCCCATCCGTAGATAAGGGTCCCCCTTCCCCTCCGTCTGGTGCAACACGACTGCTGCTGGGATAGCGGTCGTGACACTGACTTTATTGTACTTTATACCAAGTCAGAGCAGTGTCGTCTAGTTTAGACACTGTGGCCTCCTTTTGCTGCCAGGTTTATTGCATAGCAGCTGAGAGTATACTGTGATTACATTTTTTTTTTCTCTTTCTTCTCCGGTGTGTTGCACAGGTGAGTAATTAGGGTGTGGTTGTCTAATTAGGAGAAGATAAATAGCCAGTTTTTAGGGCAGCTCAGTCCTTTGAATGCAGAGGGAAAAAAAAGCCATCTGGTTTGATTTTGTTTGGGAGCAGCAACTATACAAGCAAACAAGTCTGTACAGATCACTTTACTGCAGTTATCTGGTTAACATTACAACCTCATTACCTCTGTGTACAGACAACACAGGGAGCCCCATTCACAATAGGTGACATCACAGCTTATCAGCTCCCTCCTAACCTCTGGACAGGTCACAGACCATGCCTAGAAAACTCTCCCATAAAAGTTAATGAGGTACCCTTCTGTCCATTGTGTCTATGGACAATGGGGCTGCCATAAAGCAATTTTTTTAATGCTCTCCAAATTTCTTTTAAGAACAGCTCAGGCAAGATGAAAGCCTCCATAATCATGTCCAGGAAATAGAGTTAAAAAATCTGCAATCAGAAAATTAAAACAAATGAAAAAAAAAGGATATCTGTTACCATGTGTTTTTAACAGGCAGATAAACTTTTTAGTGACACGTTTCCTCTACTTGACTTGAGATTCAGGGTCTTTACTTTACAGTAAGTCAGTTGCTTTTCATTGCATTGTATTATTGTATATTTTCTTTCTATTTTCTTGCGTAATCTCCATTAGTATGTGTTCCATTATTTACAAAGCACTCCACTGCACCTCTTGTCTAATGTATACAGTCTTGGAACAACTGTTTGAGGGTGCATATCTTTGTTCAAAATGTAAGCAAATTGCCAGTTTGGAATCACACATCGTGTACCTAAGCAAGCGAGTTTCGCGACGGAGAAGCATTGACAATTTGGAAAAGTTTTTACTGCTCACTGAGCAGACACTCTATGGGGTAAATGTGGGGGAGGGTGGTAGCATAGAGGCTCAGGAAAGTGAGGTGGGTAGCTCTATCGTAGGGATGGGGTGCACCTCAATGGGGAAGTTACAGCTGTTTTGGGGAAGAAGATGGCTAGAAGGTTAGAGGAGTGTTTAAACTAGGGATGGGGGAGGGTAATTACATTGTAGGAGGGGAAGATAGTGCTGATAGAGACCTGGAGTGAGGTAATGAAACTGGGGGAGGAGTGGAAGAAGGGGCTAGAACAGTTCATAAGTAAAGGTGTAGGGTAAGAAAATATACAAAAACCTCTCTTCATATACTTCGTATAATAATGCCAGAAGCCTAAAACAGGATCGTACGTTAATGGGTCAGAACCAGACAGGCTATGCAGTACCAAATGAGGGCTGGGGTCAGAGGTAAGAGGTATCCAATAAGCACAGTAAACAGGAACACAGCTAGTGAGTCAGAGACTATCACTGGCACTGGTGTATGACCAGAAAGGGGTTTTAATAGAGCACCGAGTTCCAGGATCAGAACCTAATAGGTCATGACTTGGTGCTCCATTAGTCAGAAACACTAGCATATAGGAATAGAGTAGATGAGCAATCAGCCCCCTGCTAATCTCCTCCAGCTCCACCCGCTGTGAGGCAAAATGGAGCATTGCACTGAAGGCCAAGATCACGCCAGTGGAGTTTGTGACAGAAATTTTGAATATTTCACCATTTTATTTAATTCTTGTGAAACATCTAAAGGGTTAAGAAAGTTTGTAAAAACTGTTTTGAATCATTATAAAATTCTAAGACTAAAAAAATAAAATGCCATTTATGAAGTTATGTCAAAGTAGGCATATGGTGAATATCAATTAATAACTATTTTATGTGATATGATTATCTATCTTAGGCTACTTTCACACTTGCGTTGTTGTTTTCTGGTATTGAGATCCGGCAGAGGAACTCAATACCGGGGAAAAAAAACATTTCCCTTTAGTCCTCATGCATTCTGAATGGAAGGACATCCGTTCAGGATGGATCAGGATGTCTTCCGTTCCGTCAGCATTCCTTTTTGTGACCAAACACAAAACTGCTGCAAGCTGAGGTTTTTTGTCTGGTCATAAAAATGGAAAAAAAACGGACCCGTCACTGAAAACAATGTAAGTCAATAGTGACGGATCCGTTTTTCCAATGTATTTAGTGACGCATCCTTTTTTTTTTTCGTTTTGATTTCACACAACCTCAACCTAACAGAACGGATGCTTTCTGATGTGCAAAATCAAAAGGCATCAATTTAATTCCAGTATGGAGATTCTCTTCCGGATCTCAATACCAGAATTAACAAAGAAAGTGTGAAAGCAGCCTTTAAAGCAGAGTAATTCAAGTCTAGAAAATAGCAAATTTTCCCAAATTTTTGATTCTTAGAAAATAAAGATAAAACCTTGCCTTAAATTCACCACTAACATGACGTATGATGTGTCACACAAAAACAATCTCAGAATCTTTTGGATGAATAAAAACATTTTATTATTATTATTATTATTATAATTATTTATTTTTAGAGCGCCATTCATTCCATAGCGCTGTACATATCATAAGCAGTGCACATACATAATACAGGCAATTGCCTTAAGCATGAACGAGACAAGTTACAGACTGGTACAGAAGAATAGAGGGCCCTGCCCCCGCCCATTTCAAAGTTTTCACATTAAGTGACAGATTTGCAAGATTTGATTGGAAGAGGTTACAGTTAATTTGTATCAAAGTTAATCAAAACAAGTATAAAAGGGTTGTATTGTTGATTTTCTAACAATACGCATGCAGTCTGTTTCTAATATGTACTATGATATTTTCTATAATTAGCAAAAATAAAAATCCACATCATAATGGTCTGCTTGTCTCTTCATTTACTTGAAGGGCTCTATTTTGCAGATTGTCTGCTGCGTTCTTCTAGGCAATGACAAAATAGATAAACATAACTGAATTTCTCTGTCAGTTTCTCAGTCATCCAAGAGTTTATAAAGGAAATACTCCAACTGCCACTGCTGTGTCTATTACATTGAGAAAGAATGTGATCACAAATTTAGGAAGTCATTAACAGCTGAGGAGACAGGAATCAGACCATGTAGAAGAGGGGCGTTGTAGAACAATGGTGTGGTGTGTTTTATTGCTATTTAATTACAGAAATGGGGTTTTGCATGTCAAGTTGGATCTGACATTTTACGATTTTGCTTACCAGCAGAAATTGCGTAAAAATAAATCAAATATTTTTCTTAATTTATGTATGCAATTCAGGTGCCCACTGCAATCACCAGTCCTAGTGGTGATATGTGCATGTTGACACATCACCTTTGTGACCAGAGATTGGCTGAAATTGTTAAGTGAATTACAGTATGTACATGATGTAAACATATACAAAATGCTAAATTACAATGGGCCTCATCAAAACTGTCAAACGTGTCGCCCATAACAACCAATTCAAACTCAAATTTAATTTCTGGGGAAAAAAAATCAAAGCTGCACTGCAGTTGGATAGTATAGGAAAAACGTCTAATATAAAAATATTTGTAGCTGAAGAGCAAAGAGAAAACTATGATAAAATATGAAGCTAAGTTAAATTTCTTTTTTTTTTTTTTTTTTTAGGTTATAACAAGGTCCTGACTATGACAAGTAAGTTACTATTGTGTTTATAGGGTGTTGACCATATCCTGGTATATAGAATATGGAAATATCATTGTTGTGTCCACATCATGCTCTTTTCTTAATGGGGATTTTGTATGAAAAATATTCTACATTTTCAAACTAGCACCTAGGTCTGAGATGAGCGAATTTCTCAAAAACTCGATTCGGTTGGTTCGGAGAATTTCCCAAAAAGATTTGATCCGAATTTATCAGTGGTGAATCGCATTAAAACACAACTATTTCCTGGCTGCAGAGAGTCTGTATAGTGGTTTAGAACGGTGTGCCTTGTAGTAACATGCACAGGTAGTCTGCTGTGGTAGTGAAACAATACTGTGAGTCAGTATGACACGCAGATGACAGGCATTGCTCTTAGAATCACTTCACACTTCACTCATTTGGTCATTTGCAGGGCCAAAACTGACCAAATAACTTGTGTGAACTCATCCTTACAGGTCAATGTTAGTACCAGGTATAAAGAACCATGCATAGGACCAAGATCCTACTATAGCGTGAAAGAGTGCACACCTTTTACATCATTGTTAGCTGATTCCTCATAGATTTCTACAGAACCGGTTCTATTAAACAATTATACAAGTAGAGCACCCCTGACAGAATGGAGAGGGTGTCAGCAGTAAGTTTGTGTTGACGTCACTGAATATTTTGCCCTTCCTCTGATCCGTCAGAACAATAACCCCCAAAAAATGGATCCTGTCTGTTGAGCATCCACCTTCACTCGGTCAGCATTTGGTCAGTAATCCATCAGTGTTGCTAAAGCCCCCAAAAAACAGGAGTGGATCCAAAACAGAGATGACACATGAATAGAATATTTGCATGTCTTCTGTGTTTTGTACCCACTACTGCTTTTGGCTACCAAATCATAAGCCAATTCTGATGCAAAATAGGGAAAATGTCATACAGGCCTTACAGCTGCTACATAGACAGGATTAATTGTGCATCTAATTTTTACTTCCTTCTCACAGATCAGAAGAATGACAATGTCAACCAGGCTAAAAAGGCACAATAGTGGCCCAGTCATGGAGTGGGAAGGGTGGGAACAGCATAAGAAGTCCACAAAGTGGCCCAGTGACAGAGTGGGGAGGTGGCAGCATCATCAGGAGACCACAGAGTGGCCCAGTAACATAGTGGGTAGGTGGCAGCAGCATGAGGAGATCAGAGTTGCCCAGTGATATAGTGGGGAGTTGGCAGCAGCATGAGGAGACCACAGAATGGCCCAGTGACAAAGTGAAGAGGTGGCAGCAGCATTAGGAGACCACAGAGTGGCCGTGACATGGTGGGGAGGTGGCAGCAGCATGAGGAGATCACAGAGTTGCCCAGTGATATAGTGGGGAGTTGGCAGCAGCATGAGGAGACCACAGAATGGCCCAGTGACAAAGTGAAAAGGGTGGCAGCAGCATGAGGAGACCACAGAGTGGCCCAGTGACATAGTGTTGAGGTGGCAGCAGCATCAAGAGACCACAGAGTGGTGATGTGGCAGCAGTATGAGACCACAGAGTGGTAAGGTGGCAGCAGCATGAGGAGACCAGTGACAGAGTGGGGAGGTGGGGGGCAATACCAGTACCAGCTGAAGATGGTGGGTGGCAGTAGGAGCACCTGGCAGCAGGTGTGGCATAAGGTGGGTGGCACCATTAGAATAGTAGCTGAACCAGGTAGCCAGAAGAAACAGGTCTCTTTTGACAAAGTGTAGGTGTGGCACATTGGATGATCTAGTCTGATGCATCAGGCACTGGTGTCTGAAAATCCTAGCTAATCCACGCCTGATTCATCTTCACAAAGGTCAGTTTCTCCACATTTTGGGTGGACAGGCGAGTTCTTCTTGGGGTAACTATGGCTCCCGCCGCACTAAACACCCACTCTGATGCCACACTGCTGGCTGGGCAGAAAAGCTTTTCCAGGGCAAACTCGGCCAGTTGCGGTCACAAATCGAGTTTGGCTGCCCAGTAGTCCATCTTTGACATGGGGTGGCATGGTACACTCCAAGTATGCCAAAACCTGCTGGTTCAGGTTCTGCTCTATGTCCAGCTGCTGCTGCTGGTGAGTAGTTTCTTCAGTAGGCGGGTGAAGAAAACTGCTCATTAGTGACTCTAGACTTGCTGATGGAGCTGGTACTGCTCCTGCCCCTCCCACCCCCCCCCCCCCCGCCAGCAGCCATGGCAGTGGAACATGAGCGCAGAGGGCCCCCCCTGCGTGAGGATGGGCGATGGCGCACAAAGGCAGCCAACTGACTACATAGCATGTCCTGATAGTAGTTCAGTTTGTCCTCCCTCTCAGCGGGTGTAAAAAAGACCCCCATTTTGGACCGGTAGTGAGGGTCTAACATGGTGGAGAGCCAGTAATTATTCCTCTGCCGAAGGGTGACAATTTGGCTTTCACTATGCAAGCAACTGAGCATGCATCGGGCCATTTGCACAAGTGACTCACTGGGACTCCCTGCCTCCATCTCCACTGCATACTGCCACGGTGTGTCTGGGTCCTCTGCCTCATCTTCCGCACGCCCTGTAGCTCCTCTGGCTGCTCCTGCTCTCCTGTCACCTGTGTAGAAAAAATACCCATTACTCTACGCATTGCTTGTGCTCGAATGTCCTCCTCCTACTCTAGTTCAGCCCCCACAGGGCTTATGCGGCCGTGAGATGTAGTCGCCACGTCTCCTGTCCCCTGGCCAGCCAGATTTAGCAGCATGTGCTCCAGGACATAAATCAGTGGAATGATATTGTTCATCCTGTATTCCTGGAGACTGACAAAATAGTGGCCTCCTGAAAGGGCCCGAGCAAACGGCAGGTGTCACGCATGAACTGCCAATGGCTAATATCAAAGTTACACAGGGGAGTACCTCTGTCCGTATGTATCATCAAGAAATCGTTTATGGCCTTTCTCTATTCATATAATCGGTCCAACATATGGAGGGTGGAATTGCAACCGATGGAAACGTCGCATATCAGCCTCTGTTGGGGGACACCGTTCTGTCGCTGCAGCTCAAGGTGGGTGGTATGCTTTGCGGTGTATAAGTGGCTGAAGTGCATGCAAATTTCCTGGATATTTTCAGGATGTCTTACAGATGGGGCGAAGATTTCAGGAACCACTTTACCACAAGATTGAACATGTGCGCCATACAGGGCCTATGGCTCAGCCATCCTTGACGCAGCGCCGAAACCATGTTTTAACCGTTGTCGGTCACCATGGTTCCGATTTTGAGTTGTCATTGATTCGATTTCTTGATGAAGGACGCAGGGAGGTTCCTCCCCTGTGTGACTCCGTTTGCCCAGGCAAACTAGGTGCAAAACAGCATGACACCGCCGTGCCCTGCACATGTGGTATGCTGGAGGTAGTGGAGGCTGAGGACACAGTGGAGGATGAGGAGGCAGACATTGTCGTAGGACCAACGGTGTGAGAATGTGGAGGCAGAAGTGGCGTCACCTGGCCAAGTTTCTTGTCTGGCTGGGCAGAAACGACATTTACCAAGTGGGCTGTAAAGGACATATATTGTCCTTGACCGTAATTACAGCTCCACATGTTGACGCTGCCATGCACTTTGGGAGACAACGACAGGCTCAAGGACTGGCCAACCTTCTGTTCTACATATGTATGCAGAACTGGTACTGCCTTTTTCGCAAAGAAATGATGGCTTGGGACTCTCCACCTCGGCTCAGCACAAGCCATCAGTTCTCTGAAAGGTGCATAGTCCACCACTTGGAAAGGGAGGGACTGCAGGACCAGCAACTTGGCCAGGAGCACGTTCAGCTTCTGCACCGTTGGATGAGTGCATGCATACTGTTGCCTCTTGGCAATCACTTCTGTGATCGATTGCTGACGGAATGACTGATGAAGAGTAAGAGGGCGAGGAGCAGGAGCATCAGCACCAGCAGATGATGGTAAGGACAGAGATAGTGAAGCACTTGACTGCATGAAATTGGGAGCGTGCCACTGGGCGATGCAATGGTTCCTGCGGCAGGCTGGACCACCACATCGGAGCCATGGTTCTCCCAGGCCACTCTAACAAAGAAGTGCCACACCGCCGAGTATGTCATTTTCCCCCCAACACTCTGTATTGACTGCCTGCTACTGCTGCCTGTGAACCCCTGCAACGCTACTTTCTGGGCAGGTAGTCTCCTGCGAAGTGGGTGGTCTACCCCGGGCACGTTTGGCTCCGGACCTCCCACTGCTGCCACCCTGCTGACTCATCGTCACGCTACTACCATGCTGGCACAGCCACGTGCCACACGTGCAAGCTGCCACCCTCTTCTTCTGATGATAATGATGAAGCTATCTTCTTCACCCGGCTCCCAAGTGCAATCGGCTACATCATCATCATCCGCTACTGTCTGCACATCACTGATGTCCCCCTCAATTGTATCAGGGCCAGGAGCCTGACCGCTCACAAAACCTTCTCCCACGCGACTCTCATCATCACTACTTGCCCGCCTACCGGAGGAAGTGGCGGATGTTTTCTCCAGATCTTGGCTGGGCAGTAGCTGCTGAATGTCCTCTAATAGCTCATCCTCGCTGAAAAGTGGAGGCGAGCCTATGGCATATATAACTTCTCGCGCTGAGGGAACAGAAAATGATAGAGGCAGGTTAAGGACAGTTGGGGGCAAAGGTCCTGCTCCCGGGCCATGCCAACTAAGTGTAGTGTCAGAGGAACCCACCGACTATTGGCTGGGGGTGTCTGGTGTCACTTGCAATGAAGTCGAAGACCTAGTCAACCATTCAAGCACCGCGGGGTTGCTGGTCAAGACACGACCACTGCGACTCCTGCTGCCACTCCCTCTTCTTCTGCTGCTTGTGACAGAAACATTTTGGCCACTGCCCGTTCCCTTTGAAGGGCCTGTCACCTGTCTGACATACTACTGTATAATGAAATAATGTAATTAAAATAATATCCCCCAAAAAAGGCTGTAGTACAATGTAACTTCACTACAGAACGACAATTAAGGCATATATTTTTTCAAATTAATAAACCTCCCCCAAAAAATAATCACAATTTACTGCAGAACGGATAATAGGCAGTAGGTTTATTTCCCTTCAATATACCCCGTAAATGGCTGCAGTACAATGCAACTTCACTGCAGAACGGCAATTAAGATGTATTCTTTTTCCTATTAATACACCCTAAAAAAAGAAATATACCAATCACAATTCACAGCAGAACGGCTAATGGGACATACGTATATTTCCTTTTAATACACCCCATAAATGGCTGTAGTACAATGTAACTTCACCACTGAACGGCAATTATGACATATATTTTTTCTGATTAATAAACAACCCCCCCCCCCCCCCAAAAAAAAAATATATCAATCACAATTCATCGCAAAACAGATAATAGGAAGTAAGTTAATTTCCCTTTCAGTACACCCTGAAATTTCCCAATTTCCCATAACAAGCAAGGTTTGCTGGAATTACTGATGTATCATATAGTGCAAACAACCTAAAAGCAGCAGTATAACTGCAATTTGGATCCCCAGTTAGTGCAGCAAGGTGTAATAGAATCGCTCCTATTACCCGGGCTGTACACTCTCCTATTGCTCCCTGTTGAAAAATCTTTCCCTGAACTTGTAAATCGTTTTTTCAGCACAATGAAGTCTTTCCTAGCACTGTCCCTAGTGCCTGCTGATGTCTTTCCCTGCACTAAGCACACTGGAAGAATCCAAGATGGCTGAGGCTATTTATAGGGCTGTGACATCACAGGTGCTGGCTGGCTGCTGATTGGCTGCATGCATGGCATTATGGGTAATCCCTCATTCCCAGAGTTCTTTGCTCTATGTCCTAACACATGCAGCAGCCATTTTAGGAAAAAATGCTATTCGTCCCACGAAGCGTGAGAAAATTCAGCTTTGGTGCGAATCAAAATTTTCTTCTGAAATTCAGATCGAATTCCACTTCGTCAACTTCGATTCGTTCATCTCCAACTATTATAAGTGCATGTAATTAAAAATTCAATATAGTGGCTGATTTAATCAATAAAATGTACCTGTATAGCGCCACCTGAGGTGGATGCGCATGCTCAGTTCCAATCTTCAACTTTCACCAGGCATATATTCTGTTAGAAACTGTGACAGTTACAGGACACAGTCCCTGAGCTGGCAGTTTGAAATAACTGTAACAGAGCAATTAAAGCAGAGAATGGGTGTTATCTCTGGATCCAAGGTGTTAGAACGAGATTGCCATGGACTATATGATATTTGATATTCATCTTTTGCATGAATCAGAGTGTAACTGTGCTTTGAATAAACTTCTGATATATCGTAAAGACAGACTGCAGAAAGACTCATTGCCTTTCTATTGAGCCCGTCTTCAGCAGGGAGAAGAGACAGCGCATCTCCTCTTTTTAGCGATCAGTTGCAGTCTCAACACTTGGACCCCACCCATCGAAATCTTTAAAACTGTATATCACTATGACATAGATTGACAGTCCTTTGCACATTTGGGTGAGCTTTAGTCCTAAAGAGTCATAGAGGAAAATTTCCATACTCATATTCTAAACACTTCAGTCTGCATGGTCTTGTTTGTTTCATTAATTTTAATAGTTCACTAACTAACTTTTCCTCACAATGCTATTTTAGGGTGCACTCAGACAACCGTATTTCTGGGTCTGCATCCATTCTGGAACCATTAATTTCAATGGGGACGCAAAAGATGCGGACAGCACACTGTGTGTTGTCCACATTGGTTCCTCCGTTTCGGGGCCCTGCAAAAAATATAGAGCATGTCCTATGCGGACAAGAATAGGTATTTCTATAAAGGGCTGGCCATGTGCATTCCGCAAAATTCGATACACACACCGCCAGTATCCATGTTTTGAGGATCCTCAATTTGCAGACTGCAAAACACTTGCAATCGTCTGAATGGACCCTTAACTTATTTGTTGAGCTGAAAATTTGAACAGCAGTTTTATGAGTAGGCAGTGAGTGAGCGGTGTTTTTATAGTAAAAAAAATGCATTTATTTGATCTTGTCACAAGCATTATTGCAGCACTTTAGGGATAGTTTGTTATTAGGAATTTTTATAGTGTAGGTATGAACTATAAGCATGTAGTTAAATTTTTCTTTTTATCTTTTCCTGTCTCATTGCTTTGTTGCAACTGTTTTAATGTTTTCTTTAGCTACTCAACCACCTACAACCTTGAAAATTATTGGACCAAAAAGTTTCTTCATTAACTTCACCATTACCAACCTTGAGTATAACAGCAACTTAACAAACAAAGACTCTGATCAGTACATTAAAGTGCAGAGCCTTCTAGAAAAACTGGTAAGTTAGGTAACTGCATGCATGAGACAGGAATGAGAAAATATGAGAAAAGTAAGCAAGCGTGTTTTGAATTATTGTCATATAAGAAAATGTCTGATTTGCAAGTTGAGATTCCAGGCAATAATGTATTGCTTAGAGCAAGGGTCAGCAAACTCTGGCAATCCAGCTGTTGTGAAACTATAATTCCCAGCATAGTCTATTCAATTATATGGGAGGTCTAAGAACAGCAGAATAAGTGTGTATGCTGGGAGTTGTAGTTTCAAAACAGCTGGTTGCTGACCCCTGGCTTAAAATGTTGCATTAAAAAATCTATAGAGACTGGTAAGAGCTAAATATGGGCTACAAATACAGTAAAATAAAAAACACAAAAAATGCCTGTTATCCAAAACTGAATATACTATTTGGGAGTCAGAAGACCTCTGCAATCTTAGTGTATAGTCTTCTTAATGCTTATTTTGTTTATCTACTTTTACACTAGTTGAATATACTCATTTCAGTCTCATTGAACTGAATTTAGTATGAGTGCAATATCCGCTGACTAGTAATGTCTGTGCATATTTTGTTTTAGCTCAATGATGGTTTCAGGAATAACTCAAAAGTAAAGGAAAAGTTTAATGGCTGTACAGTAACTGGTTTCAGGTAAGTATTCATGCCATATATATAGTTGTGTAATATATAAACTCCATGAATGTGTATTGATTACACCACCTCTTGCAGCACCAAACTCTTCAAATGAATGGGTTATACCCAGTTCTGATGTGCGGACCTAGTGCTCTGTTACACCTGTTATGAAAACCTACATACATTTTCCATGTAATTGATTTAGGGGAGCAATCAGTTTTATGCTCCACTTCAATGACGCCCACTAAATACATCATTGTTTTTAAATAAAAAAAATTAAAATACATATATAAATATATATATATTTCCAGATCAACTCCATACAATACAAATACCACTGTAGAATCTGTCTGCACCTTTGATGTGGATCTCTTGGCCAAAGACTTCACAGAACAGGATGTCAAAGAAGCTCTCTTAAACATTTCACAAAATGGTAGCAGTATAGGAAATTTTACTTTGACAAGTTCAAGTATCCATGTTAACAGTAAGTGGTTTTTCATTTTTTTAACCCCAGCAACATTTCGAGAATGAATCTCTTCTTAGTACAAATTATATTCAGTATTATTATTATTATTACAAACATGGAAGGTAAATCCCTGTTTGGGTTGCAAGAACTATACTGAAAACTGGATTTACTTTGTCAAATTGCAATAAAATGTAAACTTAGAATTCAATTTATTATAAACATTTGAAAACTTGTCATATAAGGCATTTGGCAAATAAATGAAATTTAAATTCTGCCTTGCAACTTTTTTTTTTAGTTTATAGGACAGATGCAACAACTGTTAAAACCACTTCTACTACTACTACTGCTACTACTACTACTACTACTACTACTACTACGACTACTACTACTACTACATTAATAACAAGCGCCATCCCAATCAATGGAAACCTTGGATATTCCATAAATTTCACCATCACTGATAATTTTGTACCTGCTGACCCTAAACAGAGGAAACTTCTGGAGGAGGACATAATGCGGAAGGTTATTATAAACTGAAAACACTATGAAGTATACAATTACATCTGTACTGAAATACTTTTACAAATGTCACTTGCATACAGTACACTTACAATTTATAGCCTTTATATTGTTACTTTTAGAACTGGATATACATATAAATTGCTTGTGGGTTGTAATTTCAACGGTGCTTTATTTTTTTTAATTTCCATTTCTCCTTTAAGGACGTGTAATGCCACATATAGACAAGTCTGTCACTAGGCTGTTTAAAAGACACATGTCAAACATATACTTTCTTCAATTTCCACTAAAATGTTGTAAAAGTGAAAAAGTGGTTGTTGAAATTTCTAATAAAAAGTTACTGTATTAAAAAAA
Source organism: Bufotes viridis (assembly GCA_033119425.1). Taxonomy (NCBI): domain Eukaryota; kingdom Metazoa; phylum Chordata; class Amphibia; order Anura; family Bufonidae; genus Bufotes; species Bufotes viridis. The sequence continues at coordinate 265,761,884 of CM065592.1, forward strand.
AAAAAAAGCTTTTAGAAAAAAATTAACTGCAGTCACAACTGAAACTATATAAAAGTTGCATTTACTGCATTTTCATAGTTGAAGGGAGTTTGTCACCATGATTCTGGACCGTTATATACAGTAAAATATCAGTAGTACTGCAGATAAGGAGTCCAAATCACTATTTTTTTTATTTTTGTTCTGTTCCCTCTTCCCCTGTAGTGAACTATCTAAGCTGCATTGAAATACACACTTCAGAAAGCTGCGCCATTTTAACATAATAGAGAGGACTCTTGTGTGCATGCAAGTCCTGACAATGTATTTCAGCAACGCATTTTGAACGCTGACAGAGTGGAAATAGGAGGCAGTAGGAAAATTTGAAATGGCGATCTAGACTTATCTGTATTACTGCTCATGAAGTACCGTAGATAATAGTCTAGTATGAAATCTTGTGTGATAAACTAACTGACAGATGTGTAATTTATACCGAATTATAGCATTACTTCATCCTATGGCTATACAGCTGTTGACACATAAACATGTGCTTGGTAAGTAGTTATTTAATCTCAGTCTATGTTTTTCATTTACTTCTAGATGAATGAGTTGTATAGGAACAGTGAACTGGGCAAAAAGTTTAAGTATTGCCGAATTGCATCAATAAGGTAACATTTATTCTTTCCTTCTTTTAGTAGCAAAATATATTTTTTGTGCTGTATTGTTATTTTAGCGCTTTAGTGGTGCTTGAAAGTTTGTGAACCCTTCACAATTTTCTATATTTCTACAAAAATTTGACCTACGCATGTGAAACTTTTCACAAAAATCTTAAAAGTAGATAATGACAACCAAATCATACAAATGAGTCAAAAATATTAGACCATGCAGTTTGTCACGATTCCCTAGGATCTGCAAGTGGGGCAACCCACTCAGAGAAGATCTCTCTCCACTGGTGCTTCCTCATCTAGTTTTCCACTATCTGGGGTGCCATGGCTCTGTAAGCATTATCCTGTCCTGGAGTTCCTGTCTTCTTAGTTGAGGATTAGTTTGTCATTTCAAGTGTCTAGCTCCTGTTCGGCCTGTTCAATCTCCACCTGTATATTTAAACCTGCAAGAATTACCAGTAACATATTGCCGTTTTGCTGATATTTTTCATAAAAGGGTGGCATATTGTTCATGTGACTAACCACTGGACATCACACCAACAAATAAAAAGAGCAAAAATATTAAGGTTAAAGCCCTATAAAGATTCTTTGATCCTAGCACCAAGGAGAAGAGACCATAACATCTCATTGATCCTGCCAAGATAGTGTCTGTGGCTCCAGTCAATTCTAAAAATGCCTGAAGTCTAGAACATTCTTGATATAAAGAAATAAGAGTCTTGGGTACCAGTGGAGAAGGAAGATGCTTCTCTTCTTGTAAAGAAGTTACAGCACAGATCTGGCTTGAAAAAGAGGAGGCTTAAGGGAAGGGATTCTGTTAGGTCGGCTTCTTCATAATTTAGGTGGATCCCCGGCCTCTTTTATGTGTAAGATAGCTTCCTAGCTGTCTTGCATTTAGACCATTTTCGACGCCTAAAACAGGCGTAGAAAATGGTAAATGAGACGGGCCTGCTGACCCATTCTCTTCCCTGCCCACGCCAGTCCCACTTTTTTTAGACCTGGCGTGAGCTGAGAGATGTCACAGATTACAATGCAAAGGACCTTTGCGCCGCAATCTGTGTCAGAAATACTCTTAATTTAGGCGTATTTCTGTTTAAGAAATGACCTTGCTACAGGAGAACTAACAGGTAACTACCTCCTGGAGTAGTCTCAGTTTGGTTGACTGCTGACCCATGGTGTCAAGGGACACCAATGCTGAGTACTTAAGGATCTGGCAAACCCATAGTCATGGACAGGTGGGGTTCAGGACAGGCAGAGTACATGCATTTTGATAAAAAGGTCAGGGTGTGTCAACATGATGATCAGCTGAGGTCAGGCAGTGAAGGGTCAAATCCGGAAAATGGGCAGACAAACCATAGCACAAGTATGCTGGATACTAGAACCTATCGCTTAGGCACTTTTCCATAGGGCATTAAAGTAATAATAAAAATAACCCCCCCAAAAAACTGGAAAAAAAATCCCATATAAACACTTACAAACACAAAACGCACACAATAATCTGCAACCAAAGTTACAGTGCCCAGAGCAGTATTGTCATTTTGCGATGCAGTTTTTCTTGTGAGGTGGGTTCCTTTCACAAATAACCAATGTATATAATATAGAAAACCATGCTGCTTCAACTTGAGTGCAGTTCACACTGAGGGAGACAAAAGGTATCTATCGATGTGATTCCTCAATTTTGGTTCCCACTAAGGTCAATGCTCAAATCTCCTAAAATTCAAAGAAGAGATGGCCCAACATAGTGAAATACCGCCAACTGAGTTTAAATAATGTGATTTATTGTACTCACAAGATCCATAAAACAACACGCATATAAAATGTGCATATCCTCATGAAACGCCCAATCCGGGTTTCACCTCCGCTTCGTCAGGGGCTCCTGTGGACTCGTCTAGATTTCTCCTTTTTCAAGACACTATGGGCGTTACTACAGCCCTAATTTGCATGTTTACAAAATTCATTTTAAATAACATTCAAGCTCTTTAAATACAAAACCATCAACTCACAATATCACATAAAATACAGCAAGTTAGTCTAATTCTGATTTCATAAAACTTTCTCTTTCTCCTCCTTTCAATATCACATGATTAGTTTTCTCTAGGGTACAACTGACATCTCGATACTTTACACGTTCACTTTACAAGCTTTTATGTCGAATTTGACATTTAAGCCCTCGGGCTCTAAAGTGTAGATCCATTCTACTTCTCTTCTGTTGATTCTATTCAATGGATTGCCACCTCTCCAGTTATTACGAACTTGCTCCAGACCCATGAAAATCAAACCTTCTGGAATCACATTGATAGATACCTTTTGTCTCCCTCAGTGTGAACTGCACACAAGTTGAAGCAGCACGGTTTTCTATATTATATACGTTTCCATAGGGGAAAGTGCCTTAAAAGGTTTGGCCAGTTTACATCACTAGCTGCACATATGCTGGGAACAATACATACGTACAGCTAGTAATAAGCATTATTACGCTATCAACACTGATGTCTGATAGTTTAATATGAATAATTCATGTTTACAGGCAGGTTTCCTGACCTGCGTGCTGGTGCTGCACTGGGAACATGGCCACCGATAGAGGATGCATCCATCAGCGGCCTCCATTCACTTATACTGAGGAGGCCATGGAATCCTCCATCAGCAGCCATGTTATCAGGGCAGCTCTGGCACACAGGTCAGGAAACCTGCATATTAATATGAATTATTCTTATTTAAACATTGGACATCAGTGCTGATAGTTTAATAATTCTTATTACTATCTGCATGCATGTGCTGTTATCAGCACATGTGACGCTAGTAATATAAAGTAGTCAACCCCTTTAAGTACCCCAAGGTGGCCAGCTATTTAATAGTCGGAGTCAGGGAGTGGTTGTGCCCTATGGGTAGTGCAAGAGAGGCTTAGCTGGCTAACATGTTGCAACCTGCGTGGAGGGACAAGGCTACTCTGCCAGCAAGCCTGCCGAGAGGTAAAAGAGAGGGGGAGATAGGTCCAAGGGCCACCACTGTAGCATTACCATTAATGAAACTTCAATTCTATTTCATTGCTTTTTCAGCAATTCAGTAATAGCAACCTATAACGTTTTTATCTTTTGGGAAATTTGATTGTATACCTCCAGAAGGCTGTAATGGATCCCATTGTATAGGCATACAGTGGGATACATAATCCATAGGGTCTTTTTATCTGCACTGATGGAGGACAAGGTGATGACCATAATGACCATTCTATAATGGCCATCAATTGTGCCGATATTCATAGCTATAAAGATGGAAGACTTGAGGAACTCGATTTCTACAAACTATTTAACCTTTCCACCCACATTTGTCTTCTTTGGCTAGGGGGCTATTTGAGTGAATAGTATATGCGGTATTTTTTCTGCCTAAAATTCCATAATACTTGCTGGAATGCTGGATCAGTTATTATTTTCCATAAAAATGCATTAACGCATTAGAGAGACGGATCCGGTATTGCAATGCATTTGTGAGACGGATCCGCATCCGGATCCATCTACAATTAGTATCCGTTTGCATACAGATTGCAGGATCCGGCAGGCATTTCCGGCGAGGGAACTGCCTGCCGGAATCCAACAACGCAAGTGTGAAAGTACCCTTAGTGATTTTTTTTTATAGTTTAGCAAGTTACGCATTTCTTGCATGTACACACACAGTAGATGTTAGAATTCACAGGATCACATTTGCATGTGTACTAGGGTTGTCATTAGTGTCAATCGCTGCAAAGCCGAATTTCCTCGTGCTTCATGTTAGTGAATTAATTTAACCTGAAATAGTGTAAAAAACTGAAAAAAAATCATATTTACCTGATCCATTTGCTTGCGACAGGCTGGCCAACGTAATCTTGCTTGAAGATCTCGCACAAAATCCCTTGCGCGGTGACATATGACGTCACCTCGCCTGCCAGCATGATGACGTCATCACGGGCTGCCTCAGATTTCGTGCCAGATCTTCAAGCAAGATGGCGGCGGACGGCCCATCAGGAGCAAATGGATCAGGTAAGTATGTTTTTTTTATGTTACACTCTGTCATGTATGAACACGGCATCTGAGGGGTACATTGATGGTTGCACCCACTATTTACAAAGAAATGCGCTTCATAAAGAAGTTATTCGGCACGAAGCAATTTTTTTTTTATTCGGTGAAGCAGCCAAATCTAATTTTTGAATAATTCACTCATCTCTAGTTCACATCTTAGTTTGAGTTACAGTATGCCGAATACAGTTTTTAAACTAATATTCATGACAATGCATTTATCATTGCTTTAGCCAACAAAATCCCTGCCTATGTAGAGAAGTTTTTTTTATAACAAGAATTGTATTTCAGTTCATGTTCTAACAATTTAGACGTGTCATACAACAGAAAGGGCATCAGTAGTCAAAGCATACTAATTATACTTCTACTACTACTACCGCTATTGACACAGAGCCATTATTGTGTGCATTGATGGTATGATCTGGCCAATGATCCCCTATAATATTTGGCTACATCATTGGTTTATCTAAAAAGTCCACAGTATATTGGTCAAACAGTAAAAGAAGGTTACAGTGTAATGGCTATAATTTGGATTGAGATTTTACTAAGTCTGTGCTGCGCTGCGGTTAGATGTTCGCAGGTTTTATTATTCCTGTTTATGAAAGAGTGAAGAATAATATTCCAGCTCAATTTATGACTGTTTTCAGGAATGGATCTATTATAACATCATGTGATTGTTACTTTGAAAATGACCCAGCTATAAATACCCAGAGTGTGAAAAATGAATTTTACCAAGGAACAGGAACAGGGAAAACACTGGGATCGGTTTATCCACTGAAAGATATTACTGTCACAGGTAATATAAATTGACATTTAGTCTTCTTTAATGAGTTTTATGTGTAATATATAGGGTATTTGGAACTCTGCATAAGACTTCTCGTTACAAAATGTTG